>CATKUP010000011.1:6000000-6600000 GCA_949786385.1 Onychomys leucogaster
ATATCTAGGTCAACTCTTCTTCTGAAACTGATACAAACCACAGTTCCTCTAACATGCAATGCTTTCCAGTTAAGAGTGAGAAACTTGTGAGCTTCGTGAACGATGTAGCTTCCTTAGAGCTGAAAAGTGACTTAGTTTACCTGAAAACATGTCTTGCTTGTAGGAAGACACAGAGCCTGGGATTTAAATCCATTTCTGAAGGGAAATACACAGCACAGTTCTTATCCATGAAACACACTCTGCTTTAGAGCAAGAAGCACGCTCTTGCTTTCTAAGAGTCTCTAATGGAGCATGAAACGTTACTGTGGTCAGAACAATATAACGGTGTTTCCTACACATACGGACCATATCTAGGTCAACTCTTCTTCTGAAACTGATACAAACCACACTTCCTCTAACATGCAATTCTTCCAGTTAAGAGCAAGAGACGTGTGAGCTTTGTGAACGATGTAGCTTCCTTTTAGCTGAAAAGTGACTGATTTTACCTGAAAAGATATCTTGCTTGTAGGAAGATACAGAGCCAGGGATTTAAATCCATTTCTGAAGGGAAACACACAGCACAGTTCTCCTCCATGAAACACACTTTGCTTTAGAGCACGACGCATGCTCTTCCTTTCTAGATTCTCTAATAGTGCAGGAAACCTGAGTGTGCTCAGAACAAAAGAATGGTGTTTCCTACACATACTGACCATAGCTAGTTCAACTCTGCTTCTGAAACTGATACAAACCACAAGTCATCTAACATCCAATGCTTTTCAGTTAAGAGCGAGAAACGTGTTAGGTTCGTAAACAATTTATATTCATTTGAGCTGCAAAGTGACTGCATTTACCTGAAATGATGTCTTGCTTGTAGGAAGACACAGAGCCTGGAATTTAACTCCATTTCAGAACAAAACACACAGCACAGTTCTCATCCATGAAACACACTCTGCTTTAGAGCAAGAAGCACGCTCTTGCTTTCTAAGAGTCTCTAATGGAGCATGAAACGTTACTGTGGTCAGAACAATATAACGGTGTTTCCTACAAATACGGACCATATCTAGGTCAACTCTTCTTCTGAAACTGAAAGAAACCACAGTTCTTCTAACATGCAATGCTTTCCAGTTAAGAGTGAGGAAATTGTGAGCTTTGTGAATGATGTAGCTTCCTTAGAGCTGAAAAGTGACTTAGTTTACCTGAAAACATGTCTTGCTTGTAGGAAGACACAGAGCCTGGGATTTAAATCCATTTCAGAAGGGAAACACACAGCACAGTTCTCATCCATGAAACACACTCTGTTTAGAGCACGAAGCACGCTCTTGCTTTCTAGAGTCTCTAATAGAGCCAGAAACATGAGGGTGCTCAGAACAAAAGAACGGTGTTTCCTACACATACGGACCATAGCTAGTTCAACTCTGCTTCTGAAACTGATAGAAACCACAAGTCATCTAACATCCAATGCTTTTCAGTTAAGAGCAAGAAACGTGTTTGCTTTGGAAACGATTTATATTCATTTGAGCTGAAAAGTGACTGCATTTACCTGAAATGATGTCTTGCTTGTAGGAAGACACAGAGCCTGGAATTTAACTCCATTTCTGAACAAAACACACAGCACAGTTCTCCTCCATGAAACACACTCTGCTTTAGGGCAAGAAGCATGCTCTTGCTTTGTAAGAGTCTCTAATAGATCAGGAAACGTGACTGTGGAGGAACAAAATAACGGTGTTTACTACACATACGGACCATATCTAGGTCAACTCTTCTTCTGAAACTGATACAAACCACACTTCCTCTAACATGCAATTCTTTCCAGTTAAGAGCGAGAACCTTGTGAGTTCGTGAACGATGTAGCTTCCTTTGTGCTGAAAAGTGACTGAGTTTACCTGAAAAGATGTCTTGCTTGTAGGAAGATACAAAGCATGGGATTTAACTCCATTTCTGAAGGGAAACACACAGCACAGTTCTCACGAGGAAACACACTCTGCGTATAGGAAGAAGCACGCTCATGCTTTCTAGGGTCTCTAATAGAGCAGGAAACTTGAGTGTGCTCAGAACAAAAGAACGGTGTTTCCTACTCATACGGACTACTGCTGTTTCAACTCTGCTTCTGAAACTGATACAAACCACAAGTCATCTAACATCCAATGCTTTTCATGTAAGAGTGAGAAACTTGTGATCTTCGTAAACGATGTAGCTACCTTTGAGCTGAAAAGTGACTTGGTTTACCTGAAAAGTTGTCTTGCTTGTAGGAAGATACAGAGCCTGGGATTTAACTCCATTTGGGAAGGGGAACACAAAGCACAGTTCTCATCCATGAAACACACTCTGCTTTAGAGCAAGAAGCTAGCCCTTGCTTTCTAAGCGTCTCTAATAGATCAGGAAACGTTACTGTGGACAGAACAAAATAGCGCTGATTCCTATACATACGGACCATATCTAGGTCTACTCTTCTTCTGAAACTGATACAAACCACAGTTCCTCTAACATGCAATGTTTTCCAGTTAAGAGTGGGAAACGTGTGAGCTTCGTGAACGATGTAGCTTTCTTTGAGCTGAAAAGTGACTGAGTTTACCTGAAAAGATGTCTTGCTTGTAGGAAGATACAAAGCATGGGATTTAACTCCATTTCTGAAGGGAAACACACAGCACAGTTCTCACAATGAAACACACTCTGCGTATAGGAAGAAGCACGCTCTTGCTTTCTAGAGTCTGTAATAGTGCAGGAAACGTGAGTGTGCTCAGAACAAAAGAACGGTGTTTCCTACACATACGGACGATAGCTAGTTCAACTATGCTTCTGAAACTGATACAAACCACAAGTCATCTAACATCCAATGCTTTTCAGTTAAGAGCGAGAAACGTGTGAGCTTCGTGAATGATGTAGCTTTCTTTGAGCTGAAAAGTGACTGAGTTTACCTGAAAAGATTTCTTGCTTGTAGGAAGATACAGAGCCTGGGATTTAAATCCATTTCTGAAGGGAAACACACAGGACAGTTCTCATCCATGAAACACACTCTGCTTTAGAGCAAAAAGCACGCTCTTGCATTCTAAGACTCTCTAATACAGCAGGAAACGTGACTGTGGTCAGAACAAAATAATGGTGTTTCCTACACATACGGATCATATCTAGGTCAACTCTTCTTCTGAAACTGAAACAAACCACACTTCCTCTAACATGCAATTCTTTCCAGTTAATAGCGAGAAACGTGTGAGCTTCGTGAACGATGTAGCTTTCTTTGAGCTGAAAAGTGACTGAGTTTACCTGAAAAGATGTCTTCCTTGTAGGAAGATACAGAGCCTGGGATTTAAATCCATTTCTGAAGGGAAACACACAGCACAGTTCTCATCCATGAAACACACTCTGCTTTAGAGCACGAAGCATGCTCTTGCTTTCTAGAGTCTCTAATAGAGCCAGAAATATGAGGGTGCTCTGAACAAAATAACGGTGTTTCCTACATATACGGACCATTGCTTGTTCAACTCTGCTTCTGAAACTCATCCAAACCACAAGTCATCTAACATACAATGCTTTCCAGTTAAGAGCAAGTAACGTGTGACCTTCGTAAACGATTTATATTCATTTGAGCTGAAAATTGACTGCGTTTACCTGAAATGATGTCTTGCTTGTAGGAAGACACAGAGCCTGGGATTTAACTCAATTTCTGAAGGGAAACACACAACACAGTTCTCATGAGGAAACACTCTCTGCTTATAGGAAGAAGCACACTCTTGCTTTCTAGAGTCTCTAATAGTGCAGGAAACGTGAGTGTGCTCAGATCAAAAGAACGGTGTTTCCTACACATACGGACCATAGCTAGTTCAACTCTGCTTCTGAAACTGATGGAAACCACAAGTCATCTAACATCCAATGCTTTTCAGTTAAGAGCGAGAAACGTTTGAGCTTCGTAAATGATTTATATTCATTTGAGCTGAAAAGTGACTGCATTTACATGAAATGATGTCTTGCTTGTAGGAAGACACAGAGCGTGGAATTTAACTCCATTTCTGAACAAAACACACAGCACAGTTCTCATCCATGAAACACACTCTGCTTTAGGGCAAGAAGCATGCTCTTGCTTTGTAAGAGTCTCTAATAGATCAGGAAACGTGACTGTGGAGGAACAAAATAACGGTGTTTCCTACACATACGGACCATATCTAGGTCAACTCTTCTTCTGAAACTGATACAAACCACACTTCCTCTAACATGCAATTCTTTCCAGTTAAGAGCGAGAAACTTGTGAGCTTCGTGAACGATGTAGCTTCCTTTGTGCTGAAAAGTGACTGAGTTTACCTGCAAAGATGTCTTGCTTGTAGGAAGATACAAAGCATGGGGTTTAACTCCATTTCTGAAGGGAAACACACAGCACAGTTCTCACGAGGAAACACACTCTGCGTATAGGAAGAAGCACGCTCATGCTTTCTAGGGTCTCTAATAGAGCAGGAAACTTGAGTGTGCTCAGAACAAAAGAACGGTGTTTCCTACTCATACGGACTACTGCTGGTTCAACTCTGCTTCTGAAACTGATACAAACCACAAGTCATCTAACATCCAATGCTTTTCATGTAAGAGTGAGAAACTTGTGATCTTCGTAAACGATGTAGCTACCTTTGAGCTGAAAAGTGACTTGGTTTACCTGAAAAGTTGTCTTGCTTGTAGGAAGATACAGAGCCTGGGATTTAACTCCATTTGGGAAGGGGAACACAAAGCACAGTTCTCATCCATGAAACACACTCTGCTTTAGAGCAAGAAGCTAGCCCTTGCTTTCTAAGCGTCTCTAATAGATCAGGAAACGTTACTGTGGACAGAACAAAATAGCGCTGATTCCTATACATACGGACCATATCTAGGTCTACTCTTCTTGAAACTGATACAAACCACAGTTCCTCTAACATGCAATGTTTTCCAGTTAAGAGTGGGAAACGTGTGAGCTTCGTGAACGATGTAGCTTTCTTTGAGCTGAAAAGTGACTGAGTTTACCTGAAAAGATGTCTTGCTTGTAGGAAGATACAAAGCATGGGATTTACCTCCATTTCTGAAGGGAAACACACAGCACAGTTCTCACAATGAAACACACTCTGCGTATAGGAAGAAGCACGCTCTTGCTTTCTAGAGTCTGTAATAGTGCAGGAAACGTGAGTGTGCTCAGAACAAAAAAACGGTGTTTCCTACACATACGGACGATAGCTAGTTCAACTATGCTTCTGAAACTGATACAAACCACAAGTCATCTAACATCCAATGCTTTTCAGTTAAGAGCGAGAAACGTGTGAGCTTCGTGAACGATGTAGCTTTCTTTGAGCTGAAAAGTGACTGAGTTTACCTGAAAAGATTTCTTGCTTGTAGGAAGATACAGAGCCTGGGATTTAAATCCATTTCTGAAGGGAAACACACAGGACAGTTCTCATCCATGAAACAAACTCTGATTTAGAGCACGAAGCATTCTCTTGCTTTCTAGAGTCTCTAATAGAGCCAGAAACATGAGGGTGCTCTGAACAAAATAACGGTGTTTCCTACACATACGGACCATTGCTTGTTCAACTCTGCTTCTGAAACTCATCCAAACCACAAGCCATATAACATCCAATGCTTTTCAGTTAAGAGCAAGTAACGTGTGACCTTCGTAAACGATTTATATTCATTTGAGCTGAAAATTGACTGCGTTTACCTGAACTGATGTCTTGCTTGTAGGAAGACACAGAGCCTGGGATTTAACTCAATTTCTGAAGGGAAACACACAACACAGTTCTCATCCATGAAACACACTCTGTTTAGGGCAAGAAGCATGCTCTTGCTTTGTAAGAGTCTCTAATAGATCAGGAAACGTGACTGTGGGCAAACAAAATAACGGTGTTTCCTACACATACGGACCATATCTAGGTCAACTCTTCTTCTGAAACTGATACAAAGCACAGTTTCATTAACATGCAATGCTTTCAAGTTAAGAGCAAGAAACGTGTGAGTTTCGTGAATGCTGTAGCTTCCTTTGAGCTGAAAAGTGACTGAGTTTACCTGAAAAGATGTCTTGCTTGTAGGAAGATACAGAGCCTGGGATTTAACTCCATTTCAGAACTGAAACACACAGCACAGTTCTCATCCATGAAACAACCTCTACTTTAGAGCAAGAAGCACACTCTTGCTTTCTACGAGTCTCTAATAGAGCAGGAAACCTGACTGTGGTCAGAACAAAATAATGGTGTTTCCTACACATACGGACCATATCTAGGACAACACTTCTTCTGAAACTGATACAAACCACACTTCCTCTAACATGCAATTCTTTCCAGTTAAGGGCGAGAAACGTGTGAGCTTTATGAACGATGTAGCTTCCTTTGAGCTTAAAAGTGACTGAGTTTACCTGAAAAGATATCTTGCTTATAGGAAGATACAGAACCTGGGATTTAAATCCATTCCTGAAGGGAAACACACAGCACAGTTCTCATCCATGAAACGCACTCTGCTTTAGAGCACGACGCATGCTCTTGCTTTCTAGAGCCTCTAATAGAGCCAGAAACATGAGGGTGCTCTGAACAAAATAACGGTGTTTCCTACATATATGGACCATTGCTAGTTCTACTCTGCTTCTGAAACTGATCCCAACCACAAGTCATCTATCATCCAATGCTTTTCAGTTAGGAGAAAGTAACGTGTGAGCTTTGTAAATGATTTATATTCATTTGAGCTGAAAATTGAGTGCGTTTACCTGAAATGATGTCTTGCGAGTAGGAAGACACAGAGCCTGGGATTTAACTCCATTTCTGAAGGGAAACACACAGCACAGTTCTCACGAGGAAACACACTCTGCATATAGGAAGAAGCACGCTCTTGCTTTCTAGAGTCTCAAATAGAGCAAGAAACTTGAGTGTGCTCAGAACAAAAGAACGGTGTTTCCTACACATACGGACCACTGTTAGTTCAACTCTGCTTCTGAGAATGATACAAACCACAAGTCTTCTAACATCCAATGCTTTTCATTTAAGAGTGAGAAACGTGTGATCTTCGTAAGCGATGTAGTTTCCTTTGACCTGAAAAGTGACTTAGTTTACCTGAAAAGATGTCTTGCTTGTAGGAAGATACAGAGCCTGGGATTTATTTCCATTTCTGAAGGGAAACAAACAGCAAAGTTCTCATCCATGAAACACACTCTGCTTTAGAGCACGAAGCATGCTCTTGCTTTCTAGAGTCTCTAATAGAGCAGGAAATGTGAGTGTGCTCAGAACAAAAGAACGGTGTTTCCTACACATATGGGCCATTGCTAGTTCAACTCTACTTCTGAAACTGATACAAACCACAAGTCATCTAACATCCAATGCTTTTCACTTAAGAGTGAGAAACGTGTGTTCTTCGCAACCGATTTATATTCATTTAAGCTGAAAAGTGACTGCGTTTTTCTGCAATGATGTCTCGATTGTAGGAAGACACAGACCCTGGAATATAACTCCATTTCTGAAGGGAAACACACAGCACAGTTCTCATCCATGAAACACACTCTGCTTTAGAGAAAGAAGCACGCTCTTGCTTTCTAAGAGTCTCTAATAGAGCAGGAAACGTGACTGTGGTCAGAACAAAATAACGGTGTTTCCTACATATACGGATCATATCTAGGTCAACTCTACTTCTGAAACTGATACAAACCACAGTTCCTCTCACATGCAATGCTTTCCAGTTAAGAGTGAGAAACTTGTGAGCTTCGTGAACGATGTAGCTTCCTTAGAGCTGAAAAGTGACTTAGTTTACCTGAAAACATGTCTTGCTTGTAGGAAGACACAGAGCCTGGGATTTAACTCCATTTCTGAAGGGAAATACACAGCACAGTTCTTATCCATGAAACACACTCTGCTTTAGAGCAAGAAGCACGCTCTTACTTTCTAAGTGTCTCTAATAGAGCAGGAAACGTGACTGTGGTCAGAACAAAATAATGGTGTATCCTACACATACGGACCATATCTAGGTCAACTCTTCTTCTGAAACTGATACAAACCACACTTCCTCTAACATGAAATTCTTTCCAGTTAATAGCGAGAAACGTGTGAGCTTCGTGAACGATGTAGCTTTCTTTGAGCTGAAAAGTGACTGAGTTTACCTGAAAAGATGTCTTGCTTGTAGGAAGATACAGAGCCTGGGATTTAAATCCATTTCTGAAGGAAAACACACAGCACAGTTCTCATCCATGAAACACACTCTGCTTTAGAGCACGAAGCATGCTCTTGCTTTCTAGAATCTCTAATAGAGCCAGAAATATGAGGGTGCTCTGAAAAAAATAACGGTGTTTCCTCCATATACGGACCATTGCTTGTTCAACTCTGCTTCTGAAACTCATCCAAACCACAAGTCATCTAACATACAATGCTTTTCAGTTAAGAGCAAGTAACGTGTGACCTTCGTAAACGATTTATATTCATTTGAGCTGAAAATTGACTGCGTTTACCTGAACTGATGTCTTGCTTGTAGGAAGACACAGAGCCTGGGATTTAACTCAATTTCTGAAGGGAAACACCAACACAGTTCTCATCCATGAAACACACTCTGTTTAGGGCAAGAAGCATGCTCTTGCTTTGTAAGAGTCTCTAATAGAACAGGAAACTTGACTGTGGACAAACAAAATAACGGTGTTTCCTACACATACGGACCATATCAAGGTCAACTCTTCTTCTGAAACTGATACAAATAACAGTTCCTCTAACATGCAATGCTTTCCAGTTAAGAGTGAGAAACTTGTGAGCTTCGTGAACAATGTAGCTTCCTTTGAGATGAAAAGTGACAGAGTTTACCTAAAACATGTCTTGCTTGTAGGAAGACACAGAGCCTGGGATTTAACTCCATTTCTGAAGGGAAACACACAGGACAGTTCTCATCCATGAAACACACTCTGCTTCAGAGCAAGAAGCATGCTCTTGCTTTCTAAGATTCTCTAATAGAGCAGGAAACGTGACTGTGGTCAGAACAAAATAACAGTGTTTCATACACATACGACCATATCTAGGTCAACTCTTCTTCTGAAACTGATACAAAGCACAGTTTCATTAACATGCAATGCTTTCAAGTTAAGAGCGAGAAACGTGTGAGTTTCGTGAATGCTGTAGCTTCCTTTGAGCTGAAAAGTGACTGAGTTTACCTGAAAAGATGTCTTGCTTGTAGGAAGACACAGAGCCTGCGATTTAACTCCATTTCAGAACTGAAACACACAGCACAGTTCTCATCCATGAAATAACCTCTACTTTAGAGCAAGAAGCACACTCTTGCTTTCTACGAGTCTCTAATAGATCAGGAAACCTGACTGTGGTCAGAACAAAATAATGGTGTTTCCTACACATACGGACCATATCTAGGACAACACTTCTTCTGAAACTGATACAAACCACACTTCCTCTAACATGCAATTCTTTCCAGTTAAGGGCGAGAAACGTGTGAGCTTTATGAACGATGTAGCTTCCTTTGAGCTTAAAAGTGACTGAGTTTACCTGAAAAGATATCTTGCTTATAGGAAGATACAGAACCTGGGATTTAAATCCATTCCTGAAGGGAAACACACAGCACAGTTCTCATCCATGAAACGCACTCTGCTTTAGAGCACGAAGCATGCTCTTGCTTTCTAGAGCCTCTAATAGAGCCAGAAACATGAGGGTGCTCTGAACAAAATAACGGTGTTTCCTACATATATGGACCATTGCTAGTTCTACTCTGCTTCTGAAACTGATCCCAACCACAAGTCATCCATCATCCAATGCTTTTCAGTTAGGAGAAAGTAACGTGTGAGCTTTGTAAATGATTTATATTCATTTGAGCTGAAAATTGAGTGCGTTGACCTGAAATGATGTCTTGCGAGTAGGAAGACACAGAGCCTGAGATTTAACTCCATTTCTGAAGGGAAACACACAGCACAGTTCTCACGAGGAAACACACTCTGCATATAGGAAGAAGCACGCTCTTGCTTTCTAGAGTCTCAAATAGAGCAAGAAACTTGAGTGTGCTCAGAACAAAAGAAAGGTGTTTCCTACACATACAGACCACTGCTAGTTCAACTCTGCTTCTGAGACTCATACAAACCACAAGTCTTCTAACATCTAATGCTTTTCATTTAAGAGTGAGAAACGTGTGATCTTCGTAAGAGATGTAGTTTCGTTTGACCTGAAAAGTGACTTAGTTTACCTGAAAAGATGTCTTGCTTGTAGGAAGATACAGAGCCAGGGATTTAAATCCATTTCTGAAGGGAAACACACAGCACAGTTCTCCTCCATGAAACACACTTTGCTTTAGAGCACGACGCATGCTCTTCCTTTCTAGATTCTCTAATAGTGCAGGAAAACTGAGTGTGCTCAGAACAAAAGAATGGTGTTTCCTACACATACTGACCATAGCTAGTTCAACTCTGCTTCTGAAACTGATACAAACCACAAGTCATCTAACATCCAATGCTTTTCAGTTAAGAGCGAGAAACGTGTGAGCTTCGTAAACGATTTATATTCATTTGAGCTGAAAAGTGACTGCATTTACCTGAAATGATGTCTTGCTTGTAGGAAGACACAGAGCCTGGAATTTAACTCCATTTCAGAACGAAACACACAGCACAGTTCTCATCCATGAAACACACTCTGCTTTAGAGCAAGAAGCTAGCTCTTGCTTTCTAAGCGTCCCTAATAGATCAGGAAACGTGACTGTGGACAGAACAAAATAGCGGTGTTTCCTATACATACGGACCATATCTAGGTCAACTCTTCTTCTGAAACTGATACAAACCACACTTCCTCTAACATGAAATTCTTTCCAGTTAATAGCGAGAAACGTGTGAGCTTCGTGAACGATGTAGCTTTCTTTGAGCTGAAAAGTGACTGAGTTTACCTGGAAAGATGTCTTGCTTGTAGGAAGATACAGAGCCTGGGATTTAAATCCATTTCTGAAGGGAAACACACAGCACAGTTCTCATCCATGAAACACACTCTGCTTTAGAGCACGAAGCATGCTCTTGCTTTCTGGAATCTCTAATAGAGCCAGAAATATGAGGGTGCTCTGAACAAAATAACGGTGTTTCCTCCATATACGGACCATTGCTTGTTCAACTCTGCTTCTGAAACTCATCCAAACCACAAGTCATCTAACATACAATGCTTTTCAGTTAAGAGCAAGTAACGTGTGACCTTCGTAAACAATTTATATTCATTTGAGCTGAAAATTGACTGCGTTTACCTGAACTGATGTCTTGCTTGTAGGAAGACACAGAGCCTGGGATTTAACTCAATTTCTGAAGGGAAACACACAACACAGTTCTCATCCATGAAACACACTCTGTTTAGGGCAAGAAGCATGCTCTTGCTTTGTAAGAGTCTCTAATAGATCAGGAAACTTGACTGTGGACAAACAAAATAACGGTGTTTCCTACACATACGGACCATATCAAGGTCAACTCTTCTTCTGAAACTGATACAAATAACAGTTCCTCTAACATGCAATGCTTTCCAGTTAAGAGTGAGAAACTTGTGAGCTTTGTGAACAATGTAGCTTCCTTTGAGATGAAAAGTGACAGAGTTTACCTAAAACATGTCTTGCTTGTAGGAAGACACAGAGCCTGGGATTTAACTCCATTTCTGAAGGGAAACACACAGCACAGTTCTCATCCATGAAACACACTCTGCTTTAGAGCAAGAAGCATGCTCTTGCTTTCTAAGATTCTCTAATAGAGCAGGAAACGTGACTGTGGTCAGAACAAAATAACAGTGTTTCATACACATACGACCATATCTAGGTCAACTCTTCTTCTGAAACTGATACAAAGCACAGTTTCATTAACATGCAATGCTTTCAAGTTAAGAGCGAGAAACGTGTGAGTTTCGTGAATGCTGTAGCTTCCTTTGAGCTGAAAAGTGACTGAGTTTACCTGAAAAGATGTCTTGCTTGTAGGAAGACACAGAGCCTGGGATTTAACTCCATTTCAGAACTGAAACACACAGCACAGTTCTCATCCATGAAACAACCTCTACTTTAGAGCAAGAAGCACACTCTTGCTTTCTACGAGTCTCTAATAGATCAGGAAACCTGACTGTGGTCAGAACAAAATAATGGTGTTTCCTACACATACGGACCATATCTAGGACAACACTTCTTCTGAAACTGATACAAACCACACTTCCTCTAACATGCAATTCTTTCCAGTTAAGGGCGAGAAACGTGTGAGCTTTATGAACGATGTAGCTTCCTTTGAGCTTAAAAGTGACTGAGTTTACCTGAAAAGATATCTTGCTTATAGGAAGATACAGAACCTGGGATTTAAATCCATTCCTGAAGGGAAACACACAGCACAGTTCTCATCCATGAAACGCACTCTGCTTTAGAGCACGAAGCATGCTCTTGCTTTCTAGAGCCTCTAATAGAGCCAGAAACATGAGGGTGCTCTGAACAAAATAACGGTGTTTCCTACATATATGGACCATTGCTAGTTCTACTCTGCTTCTGAAACTGATCCCAACCACAAGTCATCTATCATCCAATGCTTTTCAGTTAGGAGAAAGTAACGTGTGAGCTTTGTAAATGATTTATATTCATTTGAGCTGAAAATTGAGTGCGTTTACCTGAAATGATGTCTTGCGAGTAGGAAGACACAGAGCCTGAGATTTAACTCCATTTCTGAAGGGAAACACACAGCACAGTTCTCACGAGGAAACACACTCTGCATATAGGAAGAAGCACGCTCTTGCTTTCTAGAGTCTCAAATAGAGCAAGAAACTTGAGTGTGCTCAGAACAAAAGAAAGGTGTTTCCTACACATACAGACCACTGCTAGTTCAACTCTGCTTCTGAGACTGATACAAACCACAAGTCTTCTAACATCTAATGCTTTTCATTTAAGAGTGAGAAACGTGTGATCTTCGTAAGAGATGTAGTTTCATTTGACCTGAAAAGTGACTTAGTTTACCTGAAAAGATGTCTTGCTTGTAGGAAGATACAGAGCCAGGGATTTAAATCCATTTCTGAAGGGAAACACACAGCACAGTTCTCCTCCATGAAACACACTTTGCTTTAGAGCACGACGCATGCTCTTCCTTTCTAGATTCTCTAATAGTGCAGGAAATGTGAGTGTGCTCAGAACAAAAGAATGGTGTTTCCTACACATACTGACCATAGCTAGTTCAACTCTGCTTCTGAAACTGATACAAACCACAAGTCATCTAACATCCAATGCTTTTCAGTTAAGAGCGAGAAACGTGTGAGCTTCGTAAACGATTTATATTCATTTGAGCTGAAAAGTGACTGCATTTACCTGAAATGATGTCTTGCTTGTAGGAAGACACAGAGCCTGGAATTTAACTCCATTTCAGAACGAAACACACAGCACAGTTCTCATCCATGAAACACACTCTGCTTTAGAGCAAGAAGCTAGCTCTTGCTTTCTAAGCGTCCCTAATAGATCAGGAAACGTGACTGTGGACAGAACAAAATAGCGGTGTTTCCTATACATACGGACCATATCTAGGTCAACTCTTCTTCTGAAACTGATACAAACCACAGTTCCTCTAACATGCAATGCTTTCCAGTTAAGAGTGAGAAAATTGTGAGCTTTGTGAATGATGTAGCTTCCTTAGAGCTGAAAAGTGACTTAGTTTACCTGAAAACATGTCTTGCTTGTAGGAAGACACAGAGCCTGGGATTTAAATCCATTTCTGAAGGGAAACACACAGCACAGTTCTCATCCATGAAACACACTCTGCTTTAGAGCACGAAGCACGCTCTTGCTTTCTAGAGTCTCTAATAGATCCAGAAACATGAGGGTGCTCTGAACACAATAACGGTGTTTACTACATATACGGACCATTGCTTGTTCAACTCTGCTTCTGAAACTCATCTAAACCGCAAGTCATCTAACATACAATGCTTTTCAGTTAAGAGCAAGTAACGTGTGACCTTCGTAAACGATTTATATTCATTTGAGCTGAAAATTGACTGCGTTTACCTGAACTGATGTCTTGCTTGTAGGAAGACACAGAGCCTGGGATTTAACTCAATTTCTGAAGGGAAACACACAACACAGTTCTCATCCATGAAACACACTCTGTTTAGGGCAAGAAGCATGCTCTTGCTTTGTAAGAGTCTCTAATAGATCAGGAAACTTGACTGTGGACAAACAAAATAACGGTGTTTCCTACACATACGGACCATATCAAGGTCAACTCTTCTTCTGAAACTGATACAAATAACAGTTCCTCTAACATGCAATGCTTTCCAGTTAAGAGTGAGAAACTTGTGAGCTTTGTGAACAATGTAGCTTCCTTTGAGATGAAAAGTGACAGAGTTTACCTAAAACATGTCTTGCTTGTAGGAAGACACAGAGCCTGGGATTTAACTCCATTTCTGAAGGGAAACACACAGCACAGTTCTCATCCATGAAACACACTCTGCTTTAGAGCAAGAAGCATGCTCTTGCTTTCTAAGATTCTCTAATAGAGCAGGAAACGTGACTGTGGTCAGAACAAAATAACAGTGTTTCATACACATACGACCATATCTAGGTCAACTCTTCTTCTGAAACTGATACAAAGCACAGTTTCATTAACATGCAATGCTTTCAAGTTAAGAGCGAGAAACGTGTGAGTTTCGTGAATGCTGTAGCTTCCTTTGAGCTGAAAAGTGACTGAGTTTACCTGAAAAGATGTCTTGCTTGTAGGAAGACACAGAGCCTGGGATTTAACTCCATTTCAGAACTGAAACACACAGCACAGTTCTCATCCATGAAACAACCTCTACTTTAGAGCAAGAAGCACACTCTTGCTTTCTACGAGTCTCTAATAGATCAGGAAACCTGACTGTGGTCAGAACAAAATAATGGTGTTTCCTACACATACGGACCATATCTAGGACAACACTTCTTCTGAAACTGATACAAACCACACTTCCTCTAACATGCAATTCTTTCCAGTTAAGGGCGAGAAACGTGTGAGCTTTATGAACGATGTAGCTTCCTTTGAGCTTAAAAGTGACTGAGTTTACCTGAAAAGATATCTTGCTTATAGGAAGATACAGAACCTGGGATTTAAATCCATTCCTGAAGGGAAACACACAGCACAGTTCTCATCCATGAAACGCACTCTGCTTTAGAGCACGAAGCATGCTCTTGCTTTCTAGAGCCTCTAATAGAGCCAGAAACATGAGGGTGCTCTGAACAAAATAACGGTGTTTCCTACATATATGGACCATTGCTAGTTCTACTCTGCTTCTGAAACTGATCCCAACCACAAGTCATCTATCATCCAATGCTTTTCAGTTAGGAGAAAGTAACGTGTGAGCTTTGTAAATGATTTATATTCATTTGAGCTGAAAATTGAGTGCGTTTACCTGAAATGATGTCTTGCGAGTAGGAAGACACAGAGCCTGAGATTTAACTCCATTTCTGAAGGGAAACACACAGCACAGTTCTCACGAGGAAACACACTCTGCATATAGGAAGAAGCACGCTCTTGCTTTCTAGAGTCTCAAATAGAGCAAGAAACTTGAGTGTGCTCAGAACAAAAGAAAGGTGTTTCCTACACATACAGACCACTGCTAGTTCAACTCTGCTTCTGAGACTGATACAAACCACAAGTCTTCTAACATCTAATGCTTTTCATTTAAGAGTGAGAAACGTGTGATCTTCGTAAGAGATGTAGTTTCATTTGACCTGAAAAGTGACTTAGTTTACCTGAAAAGATGTCTTGCTTGTAGGAAGATACAGAGCCAGGGATTTAAATCCATTTCTGAAGGGAAACACACAGCACAGTTCTCCTCCATGAAACACACTTTGCTTTAGAGCACGACGCATGCTCTTCCTTTCTAGATTCTCTAATAGTGCAGGAAATTTGAGTGTGCTCAGAACAAAAGAATGGTGTTTCCTACACATACTGACCATAGCTAGTTCAACTCTGCTTCTGAAACTGATACAAACCACAAGTCATCTAACATCCAATGCTTTTCAGTTAAGAGCGAGAAACGTGTGAGCTTCGTAAACGATTTATATTCATTTGAGCTGAAAAGTGACTGCATTTACCTGAAATGATGTCTTGCTTGTAGGAAGACACAGAGCCTGGAATTTAACTCCATTTCAGAACGAAACACACAGCACAGTTCTCATCCATGAAACACACTCTGCTTTAGAGCAAGAAGCTAACTCTTGCTTTCTAAGCGTCCCTAATAGATCAGGAAACGTGACTGTGGACAGAACAAAATAGCGGTGTTTCCTATACATACGGACCATATCTAGGTCAACTCTTCTTCTGAAACTGATACAAACCACAGTTCCTCTAACATGCAATGCTTTCCAGTTAAGAGTGAGAAAATTGTGAGCTTTGTGAATGATGTAGCTTCCTTAGAGCTGAAAAGTGACTTAGTTTACCTGAAAACATGTCTTGCTTGTAGGAAGACACAGAGCCTGGGATTTAAATCCATTTCTGAAGGGAAACACACAGCACAGTTCTCATCCATGAAACACACTCTGCTTTAGAGCACGAAGCACGCTCTTGCTTTCTAGAGTCTCTAATAGAGCCAGAAACATGAGGGTGCTCTGAACACAATAACGGTGTTTACTACATATACGGACCATTGCTTGTTCAACTCTGCTTCTGAAACTCATCCAAACCGCAAGTCATCTAACATACAATGCTTTTCAGTTAAGAGCAAGTAACGTGTGACCTTCGTAAACGATTTATATTCATTTGAGCTGAAAATTGACTGCGTTTACCTGAACTGATGTCTTGCTTGTAGGAAGACACAGAGCCTGGGATTTAACTCAATTTCTGAAGGGAAACACACAACACAGTTCTCATCCATGAAACACACTCTGTTTAGGGCAAGAAGCATGCTCTTGCTTTGTAAGAGTCTCTAATAGATCAGGAAACTTGACTGTGGACAAACAAAATAACGGTGTTTCCTACACATACGGACCATATCAAGGTCAACTCTTCTTCTGAAACTGATACAAATAACAGTTCCTCTAACATGCAATGCTTTCCAGTTAAGAGTGAGAAACTTGTGAGCTTTGTGAACAATGTAGCTTCCTTTGAGATGAAAAGTGACAGAGTTTACCTAAAACATGTCTTGCTTGTAGGAAGACACAGAGCCTGGGATTTAACTCCATTTCTGAAGGGAAACACACAGCACAGTTCTCATCCATGAAACACACTCTGCTTTAGAGCAAGAAGCATGCTCTTGCTTTCTAAGATTCTCTAATAGAGCAGGAAACGTGACTGTGGTCAGAACAAAATAACAGTGTTTCATACACATACGACCATATCTAGGTCAACTCTTCTTCTGAAACTGATACAAAGCACAGTTTCATTAACATGCAATGCTTTCAAGTTAAGAGCGAGAAACGTGTGAGTTTCGTGAATGCTGTAGCTTCCTTTGAGCTGAAAAGTGACTGAGTTTACCTGAAAAGATGTCTTGCTTGTAGGAAGACACAGAGCCTGGGATTTAACTCCATTTCAGAACTGAAACACACAGCACAGTTCTCATCCATGAAACAACCTCTACTTTAGAGCAAGAAGCACACTCTTGCTTTCTACGAGTCTCTAATAGATCAGGAAACCTGACTGTGGTCAGAACAAAATAATGGTGTTTCCTACACATACGGACCATATCTAGGACAACACTTCTTCTGAAACTGATACAAACCACACTTCCTCTAACATGCAATTCTTTCCAGTTAAGGGCGAGAAACGTGTGAGCTTTATGAACGATGTAGCTTCCTTTGAGCTTAAAAGTGACTGAGTTTACCTGAAAAGATATCTTGCTTATAGGAAGATACAGAACCTGGGATTTAAATCCATTCCTGAAGGGAAACACACAGCACAGTTCTCATCCATGAAACGCACTCTGCTTTAGAGCACGAAGCATGCTCTTGCTTTCTAGAGCCTCTAATAGAGCCAGAAACATGAGGGTGCTCTGAACAAAATAACGGTGTTTCCTACATATATGGACCATTGCTAGTTCTACTCTGCTTCTGAAACTGATCCCAACCACAAGTCATCTATCATCCAATGCTTTTCAGTTAGGAGAAAGTAACGTGTGAGCTTTGTAAATGATTTATATTCATTTGAGCTGAAAATTGAGTGCGTTTACCTGAAATGATGTCTTGCGAGTAGGAAGACACAGAGCCTGAGATTTAACTCCATTTCTGAAGGGAAACACACAGCACAGTTCTCACGAGGAAACACACTCTGCATATAGGAAGAAGCACGCTCTTGCTTTCTAGAGTCTCAAATAGAGCAAGAAACTTGAGTGTGCTCAGAACAAAAGAAAGGTGTTTCCTACACATACAGACCACTGCTAGTTCAACTCTGCTTCTGAGACTGATACAAACCACAAGTCTTCTAACATCTAATGCTTTTCATTTAAGAGTGAGAAACGTGTGATCTTCGTAAGAGATGTAGTTTCGTTTGACCTGAAAAGTGACTTAGTTTACCTGAAAAGATGTCTTGCTTGTAGGAAGATACAGAGCCAGGGATTTAAATCCATTTCTGAAGGGAAACACACAGCACAGTTCTCCTCCATGAAACACACTTTGCTTTAGAGCACGACGCATGCTCTTCCTTTCTAGATTCTCTAATAGTGCAGGAAACCTGAGTGTGCTCAGAACAAAAGAATGGTGTTTCCTACACATACTGACCATAGCTAGTTCAACTCTGCTTCTGAAACTGATACAAACCACAAGTCATCTAACATCCAATGCTTTTCAGTTAAGAGCGAGAAACGTGTGAGTTTCGTAAACGATTTATATTCATTTGAGCTGAAAAGTGACTGCATTTACCTGAAATGATGTCTTGCTTGTAGGAAGACACAGAGCCTGGAATTTAACTCCATTTCAGAACGAAACACACAGCACAGTTCTCATCCATGAAACACACTCTGCTTTAGAGCAAGAAGCTAGCTCTTGCTTTCTAAGCGTCCCTAATAGATCAGGAAACGTGACTGTGGACAGAACAAAATAGCGGTGTTTCCTATACATACGGACCATATCTAGGTCAACTCTTCTTCTGAAACTGATACAAACCACAGTTCCTCTAACATGCAATGCTTTCCAGTTAAGAGTGAGAAAATTGTGAGCTTTGTGAATGATGTAGCTTCCTTAGAGCTGAAAAGTGACTTAGTTTACCTGAAAACATGTCTTGCTTGTAGGAAGACACAGAGCCTGGGATTTAAATCCATTTCTGAAGGGAAACACACAGCACAGTTCTCATCCATGAAACACACTCTGCTTTAGAGTACGAAGCACGCTCTTGCTTTCTAGAGTCTCTAATAGAGCCAGAAACATGAGGGTGCTCTGAACACAATAACGGTGTTTACTACACATACGGACCATTGTTTGTTCAACTCTGCTTCTGAAACTCATCCAAACCACAAGTCATCTAACATCCAATGCTTTTCAGTTAAGAGCAAGTAACGTGTGAACTTCCTAAACGATTTATATTCATTTGAGCTGAAAAGTGACTTCGTTTACCTGAAATGATGTCTTGCTTGTAGGAAGACACAGAGCCTGGGATTCAACTCCATTTCTGAAGGGAAACACACAGCACAGTTCTCTTCCATGAAACACACTCTGCTTTAGAGCAAAAAGCACGCTCTTGCATTCTAAGACTCTCTAATACAGCAGGAAACGTGACTGTGGTCAGAACAAAATAATGGTGTTTCCTACACATACGGATCATATCTAGGTCAACTCTTCTTCTGAAACTAAAACAAACCACACTTCCTCTAACATGCAATTCTTTCCAGTTAAGAGCAAGAAACGTGTGAGCTTCGTGAACGATGTAGCTTTCTTTGAGCTGAAAAGTGACTGAGTTTACCTGAAAAGATGTGTTCCTTGTAGGAAGATACAGAGCCTGGGATTTAAATCCATTTCTGAAGGGAAACACACAGCACAGTTCTCATCCATGAAACACACTCTGCTTTAGAGCACGAAGCATGCTCTTGCTTTCTAGAGTCTCTAATAGAGCCAGAAATATGAGGGTGCTCTGAACAAAATAACGGTGTTTCCTACACATACGGACCATAGCTAGTTCAACTCTGCTTCTGAAACTGATGGAAACCACAAGTCATCTAACATCCAATGCTTTTCAGTTAAGAGCGAGAAACGTTTGAGCTTCGTAAATGATTTATATTCATTTGAGCTGAAAAGTGACTGCATTTACATGAAATGATGTCTTGTTTGTAGGAAGACACAGAGCGTGGAATTTAACTCCATTTCTGAACAAAACACACAGCACAGTTCTCATCCATGAAACACACTCTGCTTTAGGGCAAGAAGCATGCTCTTGCTTTGTAAGAGTCTCTAATAGATCAGGAAACGTGACTGTGGAGGAACAAAATAACGGTGTTTCCTACACATACGGACCATATCTAGGTCAACTCTTCTTCTGAAACTGATACAAACCACACTTCCTCTAACATGCAATTCTTTCCAGTTAAGAGCGAGAAACTTGTGAGCTTCGTGGACGATGTAGCTTCCTTTGTGCTGAAAAGTGACTGAGTTTACCTGCAAAGATGTCTTGCTTGTAGGAAGATACAAATCATGGGGTTTAACTCCATTTCTGAAGGGAAACACACAGCACAGTTCTCATGAGGAAACACACTCTGCGTATAGGAAGAAGCACGCTCATGCTTTCTAGAGTCTCTAATAGAGCAGGAAACTTGAGTGTGCTCAGAACAAAAGAACGGTGTTTCCTACTCATACGGACCACTGCTGGTTCAACTCTGCTTCTGAAACTGATACGAACCACAAGTCATCTAACATTCAATGCTTTTCATGTAAGAGTGAGAAACTTGTGATCTTCGTAAAGGATGTAGCTTCCTTTGAGCTGAAAAGTGACTTGGTTTACCTGAAAAGCTGTCTTGCTTGTAGGAAGATACAGAGCCTGGGATTTAACTCCATTTGTGAAGGGCAACACACAGCACAGTTCTCATCCCAGAAACACACTCTGCTTTAGAGCAAGAAGCACACTCTTGCTTGCTAAGTGTCTCTAATAGAGCAGGAAACATGAGTGTGGTCAGAACAAAATAACGGTGTTTCCTACACATACAGACTATAGCTAGTTCAACTCTGCTTCTGAAACTGATACTAACCACAAGTCATCTAACATCCAATGCTTTTCAGTTAAGAGCGAGAAACGTGTGAGCTTCGTAAATGATTTATATTCATTTGAGCTTAAAATTGACTGCATTTACCTGAATGATGTCTTGCTTGTAGGAAGACACACAGTCTGGAATTTAACTCCATTTCTGAAGGGAAACACACAGCACAGTTCTCATCCATGAAACACACTCTGCTTTCGGGCAAGAAGCATGCTCTTGCTTTGTAAGAGTCTCTAATGGATCAGGAAACGTGACTGTGGAGGAACAAAATAACAGTGTTTCCCACACATACGGACCATATCTAGGTCAACTCTTCTTCTGAAACTGATACAAACCACAGTTCCTCTAACATGCAATGCTTTCCAGTTAAGAGTGAGAAACTTGTGAGCTTCGTGAACGATGTAGCTTCCTTAGAGCTGAAAAGTGACTGAGTTTACCTGAAAACATGTCTTGCTTGTAGGAAGACACAGAGCCTGGGATTTAACTCCATTTCTGAAGGGAAATACACAGCACAGTTCTTATCCATGAAACACACTTTGCTTTAGAGTATGACGCTTGCTCTTCCTTTCTAGATTCTCTAATAGTGCAGTAAACCTGAGTGTGCTCAGAACAAAAGGATGGTGTTTCCTACACATACTGACCATACCTAGTTCAACTCTGCTTCTGAAACTGATACAAACCACAAGTCATCTAACATCCAATGCTTTTCAGTTAAGAGCGAGAAACGTGTGAGCTTCGTAAACAATTTATATTCATTTGAGCTGAAACGTGACTGCATTTACCTGAAATGATGTCTTGCTTGTAGGAAGACACAGAGCCTGGAATTTAACTCCATTTCAGAACGAAACACACAGCACAGTTCTCATCCATGAAACACACTCTGCTTTAGAGCAAGAAGCTAGCTCTTGCTTTCTAAGCGTCTCTAATAGATCAGGAAACGTTACTGTGGACAGAACAAAATAGCGGTGATTCCTATACATACGGACCATATCTAGGTCAACTCTTCTTCTGAAACTGATACAAACCACAGTTCTTCTAACATGCAATGCTTTCCAGTTAAGAGTGAGGAAATTGGGAGCCTTGTGAATGATGTAGCTTCCTTAGAGCTGAAAAGTGACATAGTTTACCTGAAAACATGTCTTGCTTGTAGCAAGACACAGAGCCTGGGATTTAAATCCATTTCAGAAGGGAAACACACAGTACTGTTCTCATCCATGAAACACACTCTGCTTTAGAGCACGAAGCACGCTCTTGCTTTCTAGAGTCTCTAATAGAGCCAGAAACATGAGTGTGCTCTGAACACAATAACGGTGTTTACTACACATACGGACCATTGTTTGTTCAACTCTGCTTCTGAAACTCATCCAAACCACAAGTCATCTAACATCCAATGCTTTTCAGTTAAGAGCAAGTAACGTGTGACCTTCCTAAACGATTTATATTCATTTGAGCTGAAAAGTGACTTCGTTTACCTGAAATGATGTCTTGCTTGTAGGAAGACTGAGCCTGGGATTCAACTCCATTTCTGAAGGGAAACACACAGCACAGTTCTCATCCATGAAACACACTCTGCTTTAGAGCAAGAAGCACGCTCTTGCATTCTAAGACTCTCTAATACAGCAGGAAACGTTACTGTGGTCAGAACAATATAACGGTGTTTCCTACACATACGCACCATATCTAGGTCAACTCTTCTTCTGAAACTGATACAAACCACACTTCCTCTAACATGCAATTCTTTCCAGTTAAGAGCAAGAAACGTGTGAGCTTTGTGAACGATGTAGCTTCCTTTTAGCTGAAAAGTGACTGAGTTTACCTGAAAAGATATCTTGCTTGTAGAAAGATACAGAGCCAGGGATTTAAATCCATTTCTGAAGGGAAACACACAGCACAGTTCTCCTCCATGAAACACACTTTGCTTTAGAGTACGACGCATGCTCTTCCTTTCTAGATTCTCTAATAGTGCAGGAAACCTGAGTGTGCTCAGAACAAAAGAATGGTGTTTCCTACACATACGGACCATATCTAGGTCAACTCTTCTTCTGAAACTGATACAAACCACAGTTCTTCTAACATGCAATGCTTTCCAGTTAAGAGTGAGGAAATTGTGAGCTTTGTGAATGATGTAGCTTCCTTAGAGCTGAAAAGTGACTTAGTTTACCTGAAAACATGTCTTGCTTGTAGGAAGACACAGAGCCTGGGATTTAAATCCATTTCAGAAGGGAAACACACAGCACAGTTCTCATCCATGAAACACACTCTGCTTTAGAGCACGAAGCACGCTCTTGCTTTCTAGAGTCTCTAATAGAGCCAGAAACATGAGTGTGCTCAGAACAAAAGAACGGTGTTTCCTACACATACGGACCATAGCTAGTTCAACTCTGCTTCTGAAACTGATAGAAACCACAAGTCATCTAACATCCAATGCGTTTCAGTTAAGAGCGAGAAACGTGTGGGCTTCGTAAACGATTTATATTCATTTGAGCTGAAAAGTGACTGCATTTACCTGAAATGATGTCATGCTTGTAGGAAGACACAGAGCCTGGAATTTAACTCCATTTCTGAACGAAACACACAGCACAGTTCTCATCCATGAAACACACTCTGCTTTAGGGCAAGAAGCATGCTCTTGCTTTGTAAGAGTCTCTAATAGATCAGGAAACGTGACTGTGGAGGAACAAAATAACGGTGTTTCCTACACATACGGACCATATCTAGGTCAACTCTTCTTCTGAAACTGATACAAACCACACTTCCTCTAACATGCAATTCTTTCCAGTTAAGAGCGAGAACCTTGTGAGCTTCGTGAACGATGTAGCTTCCTTTGTGCTGAAAAGTGACTGAGTTTACCTGAAAAGATGTCTTGCTTGTAGGAAGATACAAAGCATGGGATTTAACTCCATTTCTGAAGGGAAACACACAGCACAGTTCTCACAAGGAAACACACTCTGTGTATAGGAAGAAGCACGATCATGCTTTCTAGAGTCTCTAATAGAGCAGGAAACTTGAGTGTGCTCAGAACAAAAGAACGGTGTTTCCTACTCATACGGACCACTGCTGATTCAACTCTGCTTCTGAAACTGATACAAACCACAAGTCATCTAACATCCAATGCTTTTCATGTAAGAGTGAGAAACTTGTGATCTTCGTAAACGATGTAGCTTCCTTTGAGCTGAAAAGTGACTTGGTTTACCTGAAAAGTTGTCTTGCTTGTAGGAAGATACAGAGCCTGGGATTTAACTCCATTTGGGAAGGGGAACACACACTCTGCTTTAGAGCAAGAAGCTAGCTCTTGCTTTCTAAGCGTCTCTAATAGATCAGGAAACGTGACTGTGGACAGAACAAAATAGCGCTGATTCCTATACATACGGACCATATCTAGGTCAACTCTTCTTCTGAAACTGATACAAACCACAGTTCCTCTAACATGCAATGCTTTCCAGTTAAGAGTGAGAAAATTGTGAGCTTTGTGAATGATGTAGCTTCCTTAGAGCTGAAAAGTGACTTAGTTTACCTGAAAACATGTCTTGCTTGTAGGAAGATACAGAGCCTGGGATTTAAATCCATTTCAGAAGGGAAACACACAGCACAGTTCTCATCCATGAAACACACTCTGCTTTAGAGCACGGTGCATGCTCTTCCTTTCTAGAGTCTCTAATAGAGCCAGAAACATGAGGGTGCTCTGAACAAAATAACGGTGTTTACTACACATACGGACCATTGTTTGTTCAACTCTGCTTCTGAAACTCATCCAAACCACAAGTCATCTAACATCCAATGCTTTTCAGTTAAGAGCAAGTAACGTGTGACCTTCCTAAACGATTTATATTCATTTGAGCTGAAAAGTGACTGCGTTTACCTGAAATGATGTCTTGCTTGTAGGAATACACAGAGCCTGGGATTCAACTTCATTTCAGAAGGGAAACACACAGCACAGTTCTCATCCATGAAACACACTCTGCTTTAGAGCAAGAAGCACGCTCTTGCATTCTAAGAGTCTCTAATACAGCAGGAAACGTGACTGTGGTCAGAACAAAATAATGGTGTTTCCTACACATATGGACCATATCTAGGTCAACTCTTCTTCTGAAACTGATACAAACCACACTTCCTCTAACATGCAATTCTTTCCAGTTAAGAGCGGGAAACGTGTGAGCTTCGTGAACAATGTAGCTTTCTTTGAGCTGAAAAGTGACTGAGTTTACCTGAAAAGATGTCTTGCTTGTAGGAACATACAGAGCCTGTGATTTAAATCCATTTCTGAAGGGAATCACACAACACAGTTCTCATCCATGAAACACACTCTGCTTTAGAGCACAAAGCATGCTCTTGCTTTCTAGAATCTCTAATTGATCCAGAAACATGAGGGTGCTCTGAACAAAATAACGGTGTTTCCTACATATACGGACAATTGCTTGTTCAACTCTGCTTCTGAAACTCATCCAAACCACAAGTCATCTAACATCCAATGCTTTTCAGTTAAGAGCAAGTAACGTGTGACCTTCCTAAACGATTTATATTCATTTGAGCTGAAAAGTGACTGCGTTTACCTGAAATGCAGTCTTGCTTGTAGGAAGACTGAGCCTGGGATTCAACTCCATTTCTGAAGGGAAACACACAGCACAGTTCTCATCCATGAAACACACTCTGCTTTAGAGCAAGAAGCACGCTCTTGCATTCTAAGACTCTCTAATACAGCAGGAAACGTGACTGTGGTCAGAACAAAATAATGGTGTTTCCTACACATATGGAACATAGCTAGTTCAACTCTGCTTCTGAAACTGATACAAACCACAAGTCATCTAACATCCAATGCTTTTCAGTTAAGAGCGAGAAACGTGTGAGCTTCGTATACGATTTATATTCATTTGAGCTGAAAAGTGACTGCATTTACCTGAATGATGTCTTGCTTGTAGGAAGACACAGAGCCTGGAATTTAACTCCATTTGGGAAGGGGAACACACACTCTGCTTTAGAGCAAGAAGCTAGCTCTTGCTTTCTAAGCGTCTCTAATAGATTAGGAAACGTTACTATGGACAGAAAAAAATAGCGCTGATTCCTATACATACGGAACATATCTAGGTCAACTCTTCTTCTGAAACTGATACCAACCACAGTTCCTCTAACATGCAATGCTTTCCAGTTAAGAGTGAGAAAATTGTGAGCTTTGTGAATGATGTAGCTTCCTTAGAGCTGAAAAGTGACTTAGTTTAACTGAAAACATGTCTTGCTTGTAGGAAGATACAGAGCCTGGGATTTAAATCCATTTCAGAAGGGAAACACACAGCACAGTTCTCATCCATGAAACACACTCTGCTTTAGAGCACGGCGCATGCTCTTCCTTTCTAGAGTCTCTAATAGAGCCAGAAACATGAGGGTGCTCTGAACAAAATAACGGTGTTTACTACAGATACGGACCATTGTTTGTTCAACTCTGCTTCTGAAACTCATCCAAACCACAAGTCATCTAACATCCAATGCTTTTCAGTTAAGAGCAAGTAACGTGTGACCTTCCTAAACGATTTATATTCATTTCAGCTGAAAAGTGACTGCGTTTACCTGAAATGATGTCTTGCTTGTAGGAATACACAGAGCCTGGGATTCAACTCCATTTCTGAAGGGAAACACACAACACAGTTCTCATCCATGAAACACACTCTGCTTTAGAGCACAAAGCATGCTCTTGCTTTCTAGAATCTCTAATTGAGCCAGAAACATGAGGGTGCTCTGAACAAAATAACGGTGTTTCCTACATATACGGACAATTGCTTGTTCAACTCTGCTTCTGAAACTCATTCAAACCACAAGTCATCTAACATCCAATGCTTTTCAGTTAAGAGCAAGTAACGTGTGACCTTCGTAAAAATTTATATTCATTTGAGCTAAAAATGACTGCGTTTACCTGAAATGTTGTCTTGCTTGTAGGAAGACACAGAGCCTGGGATTTAACTCAATTTCTGAAGGGAAACACACAACACAGTTCTCACGAGAAAAACACACTCTGCTTATAGGAAGAAGCACGCTCTTGCTTTCTAGAATCTCTAATAGTGCAGGAAACGTGAGTGTGCTCATAACAAAAGAACGGTGTTTCCTACACATACGGACCATAGCTAGTTCAACTCTGCTTCTGAAACTGATAGAAACCACAAGTCATCTAACATCCAATGCTTTTCAGTTAAGAGCGAGAAACGTGTGAGCTTCGTAACGTTGTATATTCATTTGAGATGAAAAGTGACTGCATATACCTGACATGATGTCTTGCTTGTAGGAATACACAGAGCCTGGAATTTAACTCCATTTCTGAACAAAACACACAGCACAGTACTCATCCATGAAATACACTCTGCTTAAGGGCAAGAAGCATGCTCTTGCTTTGTAAGAGTCTCTAGTAGATCAGGAAACGTGACTGTGGACAAACAAAATAATGGTGTTTCCTACACATACGGACCATATCTAGGTCATCTCTTCTTCTGAAACTGATAGAAACCACAGTACCTCTAACATGCAATGTTTTCCAGTTAAGAGTGAGAAACTTGTGAGCTTCGTGAATTATGTAGCTTCCTTAGAGCTGAAAAGTGACTTTGTTTACCTGAAAACATATCTTGATTGTAGGAAGACACAGAGCCTGGGATTCAACTCCATTTCTGAAGGGAAACACACAGCACAGTTCTCATCCATGAAACACACTCTGCTTTAGAGCAAGAAGCACGCTCTTACTTTCTAAGGTTCTCTAATACAGCAGGAAACGTGACTGTGGTCAGAACAAAATAACGGTGTTTCCTACACATACGGACCATATCTAGGTCAACTATTCTTCTGAAACTGATACAAACCACACTTCCTCTAACATGCAATTCTTTTCAGTTAAGAGCGAGAAACTTGTGAGCTTCGTGAACGATGTAGCTTCCTTTGTGCTGAAAAGTAACTGAGTTTACCTGAAAAGATGTCTTGCTTGTAGGAAGATACAAAGCATGGGATTTAACTCCATTTCTGAAGGGAAACACACAGCACAGTTCTCACAATGAAACACACTCTGCGTATAGGAAGTAGTACGCTCTTGCTTTCTAGAATCTCTAATAGTGCAGGAAACGTGAGTGTGCTCAGAACAAAAGAACGGTGTTTCCTACACATACGGACCATAGCTAGTTCAACTCTGCTTCTGAAACTGATACAAACCACAAGTCATCTAACATCCAATGCTTTTCAGTTAAGAGCGAGAAACGTGTGAGCTTTGTAAACGATTTATATTCATTTGAGCTGAAAAGTTACTGCATTTACCTGAATGATGTCTTGCTTGCAGGAAGACACAGAGCCTGGAATTTAACTCCATTTCTGAAGGGAAACACAAAGCACAGTTCTCATCCATGAATCACACTCTGCTTTAGAGCAAGAAGCACGCTCTTGCTTTCTAAGCGTCTCTAATAGATCAGGAAACGTGACTGTGGACAGAATAAAATAGCGGTGTTTCCTACACATACGGAACATATCTAGGTCAACTCTTCTTCTGAAACTGATACAAACCACAGTTCCTCTAACATTCAATGCTTTCCAGTTACGAGTGAGAAACTTGTGGGCTTCGTGAACAATGTAGCTTCCTTAGAGCTGAAAAGGGACTTAGTTTACCTGAAAACATGTCTTGTTGTAGGAAGACACAGAGCCTGGGATGTAACTAAATTTCTGAAGGGAAACACACAGCACAGTTCTCATCCATGAAGCACACTCTGCTTTAGAGCACGAAGCATGATCTTGCTTTCTAGAGTCTTTAATAGAGCAGGAAACGTGAGTGAGCTCAGAACAAAAGAACGGTGTTTCCTACACATACGGACCATAGCTAGTTCAACTCTGCTTCTGAAACTGATACAAACCACAAGTCATCTAACATCCAATGCTTTTCAGTTAAGAGCGAGAAACGTGTGAGCTTCGTGAATGATGTAGCTTTCTTTGAGCTGAAAAGTGACTGAGTTTACCTGAAAAGATGTCTTGCTTGTAGGAAGATACAGAGCCTGGGATTTAAATCCATTTCTGAAGGGAAACACACAGCACAGTTCTCATCCATGAAACACACTCGGCTTTAGAGCACGAAGCATGCTCTTGCTTTCTATAGTCTCTAATAGAGCCAGAAAAGTGAGGGTACTCTGAACAATATAACAGTGTTTCCTACATACACGGACAATTGCTTGTTCAACACTGCTTCTGAATCTCATCCAAACCACAAGTCATCTAACATCCAACGCTTTCCGTTAAGAGTGAGAAACGTGTGATCTTCGTAAACGATTTATATTCATTTGAGCTGAAAAGTGACTGCGTTTTCCTGAAATGATGTCTTGCCTGTAGGAAGACACAGAGCTTGGGATTTAACTCCAGTTCTGAAGCGCAACACACAACACAGTTCTCACGAGGAAACACACTCTGCTTATAGGAAGAAGCACTCCCTTGCTTTCTAGAGTCTCTAATAGTGCAGGAAACGTGAGTGTGCTCAGAACAAAAGAATGTTGTTTCCTACACATACGGACCATAGCTAGTTCAACTCTGCTTCTGAAACTGATACAAACCACAAGTCATCTAACATCCAATGTTTTTCAGTTAAGAGCGAGAAACCTGTGAGCTTCGTAAACGATTTATATTCATTTGAGCTGAAAAGTGACTGCATTTACCTGAAATGATATCTTGCTTGTAGGAAGACACAGAGCCTCGAATTTAACTCCATTTCTGAACGAAACACACAGCACAGTTCTCATCCATGAAATACACTCTGCTTTAGGGCAAGAAGCATGCACTTGCTTTGTAAGAGTCTCTAATATATCAGGAAACGTGACTGTGGACAAACAAAATAACGGTGTTTCCTACACATACGGACCATATCTAGGTCAACTCTTCTTCTGAAACTGGTACAAAGCACAGTTCCATTAACATGTAATGCTTTTCAGTTAAGAGCGAGAAACGTGTCAGCTTCGTAAAAGATTTATATTCATTTAAGCTGAAAAGTGTCAGCGTTTACCTGAAATGATGACATGCTTGTAGAAAGAAACAGCGCCTGGGATTTAACTCCATTTCTGAAGGGAAACACACAGCACAGTTGTCATTATTGAAACACACTCTGCTTTAGAGCAAGAAGCATGCTCTTGCTTTCTAAGAGTCCTTAATACATCAGGAAACGTGACTGTGGTCAGAACAAAATAACGGTGTTTCCTACACATACGGACCATATCTAGGTCAACTCTTCTTCTGAAACTGATACAAACCACAGTTCCATTAACATGCAATGCTTTCCAGTTATGAGCGAGAAACGTATGAGCTTCGTGAACGATGTAGATTCCTTTCAGCTGAAAAGTGACTGAGTTTACCAGAAAAGATGTCTTGCTTGTAGGAAGAGAAAGAGCCTGGGATTTAACTCCATTTCTGAAGGGAAACACACAGCACAGTTCTCATCCATGAAACACACTCTGCTTTAGAGCAAGAAGCACGCTCTTGCTTTCTAGAATCTATAATAGAGCCAGAAACTTGAATGTGTGCTCAGAATAAAAGAACTGGGTTTCCTACACACACGGACCATATCTAGTTCAACTCTGCTCCTGAAACTGATACAAACCACAGGTCCTCTAACATCCAATGCTTTTCAGTTAAGAGCGAGAAACCTGTGAGCTTCGTAAACGTTTTATATTCATTTGAGCTGAAAATTGACTGCGCTTTCCTGAAATGATGTCTTGCTTGTAGGAAGACTTTGAGCCTGGAGTTTAACTCCATTTCTGAAGGGAAACACACAGCACTGTTCTCATCCATGATACACACTCTGCTTTAGAGCAAGAAGCAAGCTCTTGCTTTCTAAGAGTCTCTAATAGAGCAGAAAACATGACTGATTTCAAAACAAAATAACGGTGTTTCCTACACATACGGACCATAGCTAGTTCAACTCTGCTCCTGAAACTGATACAAACCACAGGTCCTCTTACATCCAATGCTTTTCAGGTAAGAGCGAGAAACCTGTGAATTTCGTAAACGATTTATATTCATTTGAGCTGAAAATTGACAGCGTTTACCTAAAATGATGACTTGCTTGTAGGAAGACACAGAGCCTGGGATTTTACTCCGTTTCTGAAGGGAAACACACAGCACCGTTCTCATCCATGAAACACACTCTGCTTTAGAGCATGGAGCATGCTCTTGCTTTCTAGAATCTCTAAAAGAGCCAGAAACTTGAGGGTACTCTCAACAAAAGAACGGTGTTTCCTACACATACGGACCATAGCTAGTTCAACTCTGCTTCTGAAAATGATAGAAACCACAAGTCATCTAACATCCAATGCTATTCAGTTAAGAGCAAAAAACGTGTGAGCTTCGTAAACGATTTATATTCATTTGAGCTGAAAAGTGACTGCATTTACCTGAAAAGTTGTCTTGCTTGTACGAAGACACAGAGCCTGGAATTTAACTCCATTATTGAAGGGAAACACACAGCACAGTTCTCATCCTTGAAACACACTCTGCTTTAGAGCAAGAAGAACACTCTTGCTTTCTAAGAGTCTCTAATACAGCAGGAAAAGTGACTGAGGTCAGAACAAAATAACGGTATTTCATACACATACGGACCATATCTAGGACAACTCTTCTCTGAAACTGATACAAAGCACAGTTCCATTAACATGCAATGCTTTTCAGTTAAGAGCGAGAAACGTGTGATCTTTGTAAACGATTTATATTAATTTTAGCTGAAAAGTGACTGTGTTACCTGAAATGATGTCTTGCTTGTAGGAAGACATTGAGCCTGGATTTTAACTCCATTTCTGAAGGGAAAAACACAGCACAGTTCTCATCCATGAAACACACTCTGCTTTAGAGCAAGAAGCACGCTCTTGCTTTCTAGACTCTATAATAGAGCCAGAAACTTGAAAGTTTGCTCAGAATAAAAGAACTGGGTTTCCTACACACACGGACAATATCTAGTTCAACTCTGCTCCTGAAAGTGATGCAAACCACAGGTCCTCTAACATACAATGCTATTCAGTTAAGAGCGAGAATCGTGTGATCTTTGTAAACGATTTATATTCATTTGAGCTGAAAAGTGACTGCGTTACCTGAAATGATGTCTTGCTTGTATGAAGACATTGAGCCTGGAGTTTAACTCCATTTCTGAAGGGAAACACACAGCACAGTTCTCATCCATGAAACACACTCTGCTTTAGAGCAAGAAGCAAGCTCTTGCTTTCTAAGAGTCTCTAATAGAGCAGAAAAAGTGACTGATTTCAAAACAAAATAACGGAGTTTCCAACACATACGGACCATATCTAGGTCAACTCTTCTTCTGAAACTGATACAAACCACAAGTCATCTAACATCTAATGCTTTTCAGTTAAGAGCAAGAAACGTGTGAGCTTCGTAAACGATTTATATTCATTTGAGCTGAAAAGTGACTGCGTTTACCTGAAATGATGTCTTGCTTGCAGGAAGACATTGAGCCTGGAATATAACTCCATATCTGAAGGGAAACACACAGCACAGTTCTCATCCATGAAACACACTCTGCTTTAGAGCAAGAAGCACGCTCTTGCTTTCTAAGATTCTCTAATACAGCAGGAAACGTGACTGTGGTCAGAACAAAATAACGGTGTTTCCTACACATACGGACCATAGCTAGGTAAACTCTTCTTCTGAAACTTATACAAAGCACTGTTCCATTAACAGGCAATGCTTTCAAGGTAAGAGCGAGAAATGTGTGAGCTTTGTGAACGAATTAGCTTCCTTTGAGCTGAAAAGTGACTGAGTTTACCTGAAATGATGTATTGCTTGTAGGAAGACACAGAGCCTGGGATTTAACTCCATTTCTGAAGGGAAACACACAGCACAGTTCTCATCCATGAAACACACTCTGCTTTAGAGCAAGAAGCATGCTCTTGCTGTCTAAGAGTCCTTAATACATCAGGAAACGTGACTGTGGTCAGAACAAAATAACGGTGTTTCCTACACATACGGACCATATCTAGGTCAACTCTTCTTCTGAAACTGATACAAACCACAGTTCCATTAACATGCAATGCTTTCGAATTATGAGCGAGAAACGTATGAGCTTCGTGAACGATGTAGATTCCTTTCACCTGAAAAGTGACTGAGTTTACCAGAAAAGATGTCTTGCTTGTAGGAAGAGAAAGAGCCTGGGATTTAACTCCATTTCTGAAGGGAAACTCACAGCACAGTTCTCATCCATGAAACACACTCTGCTATAGAGCAAGAAGCACGCTCTTGCTTTCTACTCTATAATAGAGCCAGAAACTTGAATGTGTGCTCAGAATAAAAGAACTGGGTTTCCTACACATACGGACCATATCTAGGTCATCTCTTCTTCTGAAACTGATAGAAACCACAGTACCTCTAACATGCAATGCTTTCCAGTTAAGAGTGAGAAACTTGTGAGCTTCGTGAATTATGTAGCTTCCTTAGAGCTGAAAAGTGACTTCGTTTACCTGAAAACATATCTTGATTGTAGGAAGACACAGAGCCTGGGATTCAACTCCATTTCTGAAGGGAAACACACAGCACAGTTCTCATCCATGAAACACACTCTGCTTTAGAGCAAGAAGCACGCTCTTGCTTTCTAAGGTTCTCTAATACAGCAGGAAACGTGACTGTGGTCAGAACAAAATAACGGTGTTTCCTACACATACGGACCATATCTAGGTCAACTTTTCTTCTGAAACTGATACAAACCACACTTCCTCTAACATGCAATTCTTTTCAGTTAAGAGCGAGAAACTTGTGAGCTTCGTGAACGATGTAGCTTCCTTTGTGCTGAAAAGTAACTGAGTTTACCTGAAAAGATGTCTTGCTTGTAGGAAGATACAAAGCATGGGATTTAACTCCATTTCAGAAGGGAAACACACAGCACAGTTCTCACAATGAAACACAAGCTGCATATAGGAAGTAGTACGCTCTTGCTTTCTAGAATCTCTAATAGTGCAGGAAACGTGAGTGTGCTCAGAACAAAAGAACGGTGTTTCCTACACATACGGACCATAGCTAGTTCAACTCTGCTTCTGAAACTGATACAAACCACAAGTCATCTAACATCCAATGCTTTTCAGTTAAGAGCGAGAAACCTGTGAGCTTCGTAAACATTTTATAATCATTTGAGCTGAAAATTGACTGCGTTTACCTGAAATGATGTCTTGCTTATAGGAAGACTTGGAGCCTGGAGTTTAACTCCATTTCTGAAGGGAAACACAGAGCACTGTTCTCATCCATGAAACACACTCTGCTTTAGAGCTAGAAGCAAGCTCTTGCTTTCTAAGAGTCTCTAATAGAGCAGAAAAGGTGACTGATTTCAAAACAAAATAACGGTGTTTCCTACACATACGGACCATATCTAGGTCAACTCTTCTTCTGAAACTGATACAAACCACAAGTCATCCTACATCCAATGCTTTTCAGTTAAGAGCAAGAAAGATGTGAGCTTCGTAAACGATTTATATTCATTTGAGCTGAAAAGTAACTGCGTTTACCTGAAATTATGTCTTGCTTGTAGGAAGACACAGAGCCTGGAATATAACTCCATATCTGAAGGGAAACACACAGCACAGTTCTCATCCATGACACACTCTTCTTTAGAGCAAGAAGCACACTCTTGCTTTCTAAGAGTCTCTAATACAGCATGAAACATATCTGTGGTCAAAACAAAATAATGGTGTTTCCTACACATATGGACCATAGCTAGTTCAACTCTGCTCCTGAAACTGATACAAACCACAGGTCCTCTTACATCCAATGCTTTTCAGGTAAGAGCGAGAAACCTGTGAGCTTCGTAAACGATTTATATTCATTTGAGCTGAAAAGTGACAGCGTTTACCTAAAATGATGACTTGCTTGTAAGAAGACACAGAGCCTGGAATTTTACTCTGTTTCTGAAGGGAAACACACAACACAGTTCTCACGAGGAAACACACTCTGCTTATAGGAAGAAGCACGCTCTTGCTTTCTAGAATCTCTAATAGTGCAGGAAACGTGAGTGTGCTCATAACAAAAGAACGGTGTTTCCTACACATACGGACCATAGCTAGTTCAACTCTGCTTCTGAAACTGATAGAAACCACAAGTCATCTAACATCCAATGCTTTTCAGTTAAGAGCGAGAAACGTGTGAGCTTTGTGAATGATGTATATTCATTTGAGTTGAAAAGTGACTGCATATACCTGACATGATGTCTTGCTTGTAGGAAGACACAGAGCCTGGAATTTAACTCCATTTCTGAACGAAACACACAGCACAGTACTCATCCATGAAACACACTCTGCTTAAGGGCAAGAAGCATGCTCTTGCTTTGTAAGAGTCTCTAGTAAATCAGGAAACGTGACTGTGGACAAACAAAATAACGGTGTTTCCTACACATACGGACCATATCTAGGTCATCTCTTCTTCTGAAACTGATAGAAACCACAGTACCTCTAACATGCAATGCTTTCCAGTTAAGAGTGAGAAACTTGTGAGCTTTGTGAATTATGTAGCTTCCTTAGAGCTGAAAAGTGACTTTGTTTACCTGAAAACATATCTTGATTGTAGGAAGACACAGAGCCTGGGATTCAACTCCATTTCTGAAGGGAAACACACAGCACAGTTCTCATCCATGAAACACACTCTGCTTTAGAGCAAGAAGCACGCTCTTGCTTTCTAAGGTTCTCTAATACAGCAGGAAACATGACTGTGGTCAGAACAAAATAACGGTGTTTCCTACACATACGGACCATATCTAGGTCATCTCTTCTTCTGAAACTGATAGAAACCACAGTACCTCTAACATGCAATGCTTTCCAGTTAAGAGCGAGAAACTTGTGAGCTTCGTGAACGATGTAGCTTCCTTTGTGCTGAAAAGTAACTGAGTTTACCTGAAAAGATGTCTTGCTTGTAGGAAGATACAAAGCATGGGATTTAACTCCATTTCTGAAGGGAAACACACAGCACAGTTCTCACAATGAAACACACTCTGCGTATAGGAAGTAGTACGCTCTTGCTTTCTAGAATCTCTAATAGTGCAGGAAACGTGAGTGTGCTCAGAACAAAAGAACGGTGTTTCCTACACATACGGACCATAGCTAGTTCAACTCTGCTTCTGAAACTGATACAAACCACAAGTCATCTAACATCCAATGCTTTTCAGTTAAGAGCGAGAAACTTGTGAGCTTTGTAAACGATTTATATTCATTTGAGCTGAAAAGTTACTGCATTTACCTGAATGATGTCTTGCTTGTAGGAAGACACAGAGCCTGGAATTTAACTCCATTTCTGAAGGGAAACACAAAGCACAGTTCTCATCCATGAAACACACTCTGCTTTAGAGCAAGAAGCACGCTCTTGCTTTCTAAGCGTCTCTAATAGATCAGGAAACGTGACTGTGGACAGAATAAAATAGCGGTGATTCCTACACATACGGACCATATCTAGGTCAACTCTTCTTCTGAAACTGATACAAACCACAGTTCCTCTAACATTCAATGCTTTCCAGTTAAGAGTGAGAAACTTGTGGGCTTCGTGAACAATGTAGCTTCCTTAGAGCTGAAAAGGGACTTAGTTTACCTGAAAACATGTCTTGTTGTAGGAAGACACAGAGCCTGGGATGTAACTCCATTTCTGAAGGGAAACACACAGCACAGTTCTCATCCATGAAGGACACTCTGCTTTAGAGCACGAAGCATGATCTTGCTTTCTAGAGTCTTTAATAGAGCAGGAAACATGAGTGAGCTCAGAACAAAAGAACGGTGTTTCCTACACATACGGACCATAGCTAGTTCAACTCTGCTTCTGAAACTGATACAAACCACAAGTCATCTAACATCCAATGCTTTTCAGTTAAGAGCGAGAAATGTGTGAGCTTCGTGAATGATGTAGCTTTCTTTGAGCTGAAAAGTGACTGAGTTTACCTGAAAAGATGTCTTGCTTGTAGGAAGATACAGAGCCTGGGATTTAAATCCATTTCTGAAGGGAAACACACAGCACAGTTCTCATCCATGAAACACGCTCTGCTTTAGAGCACGAAGCATGCTCTTGCTTTCTGTAGTCTCTAATAGAGCCAGAAAAGTTAGGGTACTCTGAACAATATAACAGTGTTTCCTACATACACGGACAATTGCTTGTTCAACTCTGCTTCTGAATCTCATCCAAACCACAAGTCATCTAACATCCAACGCTTTCCGTTAAGAGTGAGAAACGTGTGATCTTCGTAAACGATTTATATTCATTTGAGCTGAAAAGTGACTGCGTTTTCCTGAAATGATGTCTTGCCTGTAGGAAGACACAGAGCTTGGGATTTAACTCCAGTTCTGAAGCGCAACACACAACACAGTTCTCACGAGGAAACACACTCTGCTTATAGGAAGAAGCACGCCCTTGCTTTCTAGAGTCTCTAATAGTGCAGGAAACGTGAGTGTGCTCAGAACAAAAGAATGTTGTTTCCTACACATACGGACCATAGCTAGTTCAACTCTGCTTCTGAAACTGATACAAACCACAAGTCATCTAACATCCAATGTTTCTCAGTTAAGAGCGAGAAACCTGTGAGCTTCGTAAATGATTTATATTCATTTGAGCTGAAAAGTGACTGCATTTACCTGAAATGATATCTTGCTTGTAGGAAGACACAGAGCCTCGAATTTAACTCCATTTCTGAACGAAACACACAGCACAGTTCTCATCCATGAAATACACTCTGCTTTAGGGCAAGAAGCATGCACTTGCTTTGTAAGAGTCTCTAATATATCAGGAAACGTGACTGTGTTACAAACAAAATAACGGTGTTTCCTACACATACGGACCATGTCTAGGTCAACTCTTCTTCTGAAACTGGTACAAAGCACAGTTCCATTAACATGTAATGCTTTTCAGTTAAGAGCGAGAAACGTGTCAGCTTCGTAAAAGATTTATATTCATTTAAGCTGAAAAGTGTCAGCGTTTACCTGAAATGATGACATGCTTGTAGAAAGACACAGCGCCTGGGATTTAACTCCATTTCTGAAGGGAAACACACAGCACAGTTCTCATTATTAAAACACACTCTGCTTTAGAGCAAGAAGCATGCTCTTGCTTTCTAAGAGTCCTTAATACATCAGGAAACGTGACTGTGGTCAGAACAAAATAACGGTGTTTCCTACACATACGGACCATATCTAGGTCAACTCTTCTTCTGAAACTGATACAAACCACAGTTCCATTAACATGCAATGCTTTCCAGTTATGAGCGAGAAACGTATGAGCTTCGTGAACGATGTAGATTCCTTTCAGCTGAAAAGTGACTGAGTTTACCAGAAAAGATGTCTTGCTTGTAGGAAGACACAGAGCCTGGGATTTAACTCCATTTCTGAAGGGAAACACACAGCACAGTTCTCATCCATGAAACAAACTCTGCTTTAGAGCAAGAAGCACGCTCTTGCTTTCTAGACTCTATAATAGAGCCAGAAACTTGAATGTGTGCTCAGAATAAAAGAACTGGGTTTCCTACACACACGGACCATATCTAGTTCAACTCTGCTCCTGAAACTGATACAAACCACAGGTCCTCTAACATCCAATGCTTTTCAGTTAAGAGCGAGAAACCTGTGAGCTTCGTAAACGTTTTATATTCATTTGAGCTGAAAATTGACTGCGCTTTCCTGAAATGATGTCTTGCTTGTAGGAAGACTTTGAGCCTGGAGTTTAACTCCATTTCTGAAGGGAAACACACAGCACTGTTCTCATCCATGATACACACTCTGCTTTAGAGCAAGAAGCAAGCTCTTGCTTTCTAAGAGTCTCTAATAGAGCAGAAAACATGACTGATTTCAAAACAAAATAACGGTGTTTCCTACACATACGGACCATAGCTAGTTCAACTCTGCTCCTGAAACTGATACAAACCACAGGTCCTCTTACATCCAATGCTTTTCAGGTAAGAGCGAGAAACCTGTGAACTTCGTAAACGATTTATATTCATTTGAGCTGAAAATTGACAGCGTTTACCTAAAATGATGACTTGCTTGTAGGAAGACACAGAGCCTGGGAGTTTACTCCGTTTCTGAAGGGAAACACACAGCACCGTTCTCATCCATGAAACACACTCTGTTTTAGAGCATGGAGCATGCTCTTGCTTTCTAGAATCTCTAAAAGAGCCAGAAACTTGAGGGTACTCTCAACAAAAGAACGGTGTTTCCTACACATACGGACCATAGCTAGTTCAACTCTGCTTCTGAAAATGATAGAAACCACAAGTCATCTAACATCCAATGCTATTCAGTTAAGAGCAAAAAACGTGTGAGCTTCGTGAACGATTTATATTCATTTGAGCTGAAAAGTGACTGCGTTTACCTGAAAAGTTGTCTTGCTTGTACGAAGACACAGAGCCTGGAATTTAACTCCATTTCTGAAGGGAAACACACAGCACAGTTCTCATCCTTGAAACACACTCTGCTTTAGAGCAAGAAGAACACTCTTGCTTTCTAAGAGTCTCTAATACAGCAGGAAATGTGACTGAGGTCAGAACAAAATAACGGTATTTCATACACATACGGACCATATCTAGGTCAACTCTTCTTCTGAAACTGATACAAAGCACAGTTCCATTAACATGCAATGCTTTTCAGTTAAGAGCGAGAAACGTGTGATCTTTGTAAACGATTTATATTAATTTTAGCTGAAAAGTGACTGTGTTACCTGAAATGATGTCTTGCTTGTAGGAAGACATTGAGCCTGGATTTTAACTCCATTTCTGAAGGGAAAAACACAGCACAGTTCTCATCCATGAAACACACTCTGCTTTAGAGCAAGAAGCACGCTCTTGCTTTCTAGACTCTATAATAGAGCCAGAAACTTGAAAGTTTGCTCAGAATAAAAGAACTGGGTTTCCTACACACACGGACCATATCTAGTTCAACTCTGCTCCTGAAAGTGATACAAACCACAGGTCCTCTAACATCCAAGGCTATTCAGTTAAGAGCGAGAATCGTGTGATCTTTGTAAACGATTTATATTCATTTGAGCTGAAAAGTGACTGCGTTACCTGAAATGATGTCTTGCTTGTAGGAAGACATTGAGCCTGGAGTTTAACTCCATTTCTGAAGGGAAACACACAGCACAGTTCTCATCCATGAAACACACTCTGCTTTAGACAAGAAGCAAGCTCTTGCTTTCTAAGAGTCTCTAATAGAGCAGAAAAAGTGACTGATTTCAAAACAAAATAACGGAGTTTCCAACACATACGGACCATATCTAGGTCAACTCTTCTTCAGAAACTGATACAAACCACAAGTCATCTAACATCTAATGCTTTTCAGTTAAGAGCAAGAAACGTGTGAGCTTTGTAAACGATTTATATTCATTTGAGCTGAAAAGTGACTGCGTTTACCTGAAATGATGTCTTGCTTGTAGGAAGACATTGAGCCTGGAATATAACTCCATATCTGAAGGGAAACACACAGCACAGTTCTCATCCATGAAACACACTCTGCTTTAGAGCAAGAAGCACGCTCTTGCTTTCTAAGATTCTCTAATACAGCAGGAAACGTGACTGTGGTCAGAACAAAATAACGGTGTTTCCTACACATACGGACCATAGCTAGGTAAACTCTTCTTCTGAAACTGATACAAAGCACTGTTCCATTAACAGGCAATTCTTTCAAGGTAAGAGCGAGAAACGTGTGAGCTTTGTGAACGAATTAGCTTCCTTTGAGCTGAAAAGTGACTGAGTTTACCAGAAAAGATGTCTTGCTTGTAGGAAGAGAAAGAGCCTGGGATTTAACTCCCTTTCTGAAAGGAAACACACAGCACAGTTCTCATCCATGAAACACACTCTGCTTTAGAGCAAGAAGCATGCTCTTGCTTTCTAAGAGTCCTTAATACATCAGGAAACGTGACTGTGGTCAGAACAAAATAACGGTGTTTCCTACACATACGGACCATATCTAGGTCAACTCTTCTTCTGAAACTGATACAAACCACAGTTCCATTAACATGCAATGCTTTCCAATTATGAGCGAGAAACGTATGAGCTTCGTGAACGATGTAGATTCCTTTCAGCTGAAAAGTGACTGAGTTTACCAGAAAAGATGTCTTGCCTGTAGGAAGAGAAAGAGCCTGGGATTTAACTCCATTTCTGAAGGGAAACTCACAGCACAGTTCTCATCCATGAAACACACTCTGCTTTAGAGCAAGAAGCACGCTCATGCTTTCTAGACTCTATAATAGAGCCAGAAACTTGAATGTGTGCTCAGAATAAAAGAACTGGGTTTCCTACACACACGGACCATATCTAGTTCAACTCTGGTCCTGAAACTGTTACAAACCACAGGTCCTCTAACATCCAATGCTTTTCAGTTAAGAGCGAGAAATCTGTGAGCTTCGTAAACGTTTTATAATCATTTGAGCTGAAAATTGACTGCGTTTACCTGAAATGATGTCTTGCTTATAGGAAGACTTGGAGCCTGGAGTTTAACTCCATTTCTGAAGGGAAACACAGAGCACTGTTCTCATCCATGAAACACACTCTGCTTTAGAGCTAGAAGCAAGCTCTTGCTTTCTAAGAGTCTCTAATAGAGCAGAAAAGGTGACTGATTTCAAAACAAAATAACGGTGTTTCCTACACATACGGACCATATCTAGGTCAACTCTTCTTCTGAAACTGATACAAACCACAAGTCATCCTACATCCAATGCTTTTCAGTTAAGAGCAAGAAAGATGTGAGCTTCGTAAACGATTTATATTCATTTGAGCTGAAAAGTAACTGCGTTTACCTGAAATGATGTCTTGCTTGTAGGAAGACACAGAGCCTGGAATACAACTCCATGTCTGAAGGGAAACACACAGCACAGTTCTCATCCATGACACACTCTTCTTTAGAGCAAGAAGCACACTCTTGCTTTCTAAGAGTCTCTAATACAGCATGAAACATATCTGTGGTCAAAACAAAATAATGGTGTTTCCTACACATATGGACCATAGCTAGTTCAACTCTGATCCTGAAACTGATACAAACCACAGGTCCTCTTACATCCAATGCTTTTCAGGTAAGAGCGAGAAACCTGTGAGCTTCGTAAACGATTTATATTCATTTGAGCTGAAAAGTGACAGCGTTTACCTAAAATGATGACTTGCTTGTAAGAAGACACAGAGCCTGGGATAGAACTCCATTTCTGAGGGAAACAAAAAGCACAGTTAAATCCATGAAACACACTCTGCTTTAGAGCAAAAAACATGCTCTTGCTTTCTAGAGTCTCTAATACAGCAGGAAAAGTGAGTGTGCTCAGATTAAAGAACGGTGTTTCCTACACATACAGACCATATCTAGTTCAACTCTGCATCTGAAACTGATAAAAACCACAGGTCCTCTAACATCCAATGCTTTTCAATTAAGAGCGGCAAAAATGTGACCTTCGTGAACGATGTAGCTTCATCTGAGCTGTAAAATGACTGTGTTTACCTGAAACGATTTCTTGCTTGTAAGAAGGCACAGAGCTTGGGATTTAACTCCGTTTCTGAAGGAAATGCACAGCACAGTTCTCATACATGAAACACACTCGGCTTTAGAGCAAGAAGCATGCTCTTGTTTTCTAGAGTCTCTAATACAGCAGGAAACGTGATGGGCTCCTAAAAAAAGAACTGTGTGTCCTACACATATGGACCATATCTAGTTCAACTCTGCTTCTGAAAGTGATACAAAGCACAGGTCCTCTAATATCCAATGCTTTTCAGTTAAGAGCGAGAAACCTGTGAGCTTTGTGAACGATGTAGCTTCCTTTGAGATGAAAAGTGACTGTGTTTACCTGAAACGAAATCTTGCTTGTAGGAAGACACAGAGCCTGGGATTGAACTTCATTTCTGAAGGGAATCTCCCAGCACAGTTCTCATCCATGAAACACACTCTGTTTTAGAGCAAGAAGCACGCTCTTGCTTTCTAGAGTCTCAAATACAGAGGGAAACGTGAGTGTGTTCAGAGCAAAACAACGGTGTTTCCCAAACATACAGACCATATCTAGTTTAACTCTATCTGAAACTCATACAAACCATAGGTCCTGTAACATGCAATGATTGTCCCTTAAGAAGAGAAATGTGTGAGCTTCTTGAACAATGCAGGTCCTTTGAGCTGAAAAGTGACTACCTTACCTGAAGAGAAATTTTGCTTGTAGGAAGACACAGCGCGTGGGATTTAACTCCATTTCTGAAGGGAAACACACAGCACAGTTCTCAGCCATGAAACACTTTCTGCTTTAGAGTAAGAAGCACGTTCTTGCTTTCTAGAGTCTCTAATACAGCAGGAAACGTGATGTGCTCAGAGCAAAAGAACGGTGCTTACCACACATACGGACCATATCTAGTTCAACTCTGTCAGAAACTGATAAAAACCACAGGTCCTCTAACATCCTATGCTTTTCAATTAAGAGCGATAAACGTGTGATCTTCGAGAACGATGTTGGTTCATTTGAGTTCTAAAGTGAGTGTGTTTACCTGAAACGATTTCTTGCTTGTAGGAAGACACAGAGCTTGTGATTTAACTCCATTTCTGTAGGAAACACTTTGCACAGTTCTCATCCATGAAACACACTCTGCTTTAGAGCAAGAAGCCTGCTCTTGCTTTCTAGAGTCTGTAATATGGCAGGAAACGTGATGTCCTAAATCAAAAGAACTGTATGTCCTACACATATGGACCATATCTATTTCAACTCTGCTTCTGAAACTGATACAAACCACATGTACTCTAACATCCAATGCTTCTCAGTTCAGAAGAGTATTGTGTGAGCTTCGTGAATGATATAGGTCCTTTGAGCTGAAAAGTGACTACCCTTACCTGAAACGAAGTATTGCTTGTAGGAAGACACACGCCTGTCATTTAACTCCATTTCTGAGGAAAACACAAAGCACAGTTGTCATCCATGAAACACACTCTGCTTTAGAGCAAGAATCAAGCTCTTGCTTTCTAGAGTCTCTAATACAGCAGGAAAAGTGAGTGTGCTCAGAACAATAGAACTGTGTTTCCTATACGTAAGGATCATATCTAGTTCAACTCTGCTTCTGAAACTGATAAAAGCAACAGGTCCTCTAACATCCAATGCTTCTCAGTTAAGAAGAGAAACATGTGAGCTTTGTGAACGATGTAGGTCCTTTGAGCTGAAAAGTGACTACCCTTACCTGAAACGAATCTTGATTGTAGGAAGACACAGAGCGTGGGATTTAACTCCATTTCGGAAGGGAAACACACGGCACAGTTCTCATCCATGAAAAATTCTCTGCTTTAGAGCAAGAACCAAGCTCTTGCTTTCTAGAGTCTCTAATACTGCAGGAAAATTGAGTGTGCTCAGTAAAAAAGAACAGGGTTTCCTAAACAAACGGAACATGTCTAGTTCAACTCTACTTCTGAACCTGATAAAAACCACAGGTCCTCTAACATCCAATTCTTTTCAATTAAGAGTGACAAGCGTGTGAGCTCGTGAACGATGCAGCTTCATTTGAGCTGAAAAGTGACTGTGTTTAACTGAAACGAAGTCTTGCTTGTAGGAAGACACAGACCCTGGGATTTAACTCCATTTCTGAAGGGAAACTCCCAGCACAGTTCTCATCCATGAAACACCCACTGCTTTAGAGCAAGAATCACGCTCTTGCTTTCTAGAGTCTCTAATACAGAGGGAAACATGAGTGTGCTCAGAGCAAAGAACGGTGATTCCCACATATACGGACCATATCTAGTTCAACTCTGCTTCTGCAACTTATACAAAACACAGGTCCTCTAACCTCCAATGGTTTTCAGTTAAGAGCGACAAACGTGTGAGCTGTGTGAACGATGTAGCTCCTTTGAGCTGAAAAGTGACTGCGTTTACATGAAACGAATTATTGTGTGTAGGAAGAAACACAGCCTGGGATTTAACTCCATTTCTGATGGGAAACACACAGCACAATTCTCATCCATGAAAAACACTCTGCTTTAGAGCAAGAAACAAGCTCTTGCTTTCTAGAGACTCTAATACTTCAGGAAACGTGAGTGTGCTCAGAAAAAAGAAAGGTGTTTCCTACATATACGGACCATATCTAGTTCAACTCTGATTCTGAAACTGATACAAACCACAGGTCCTCTAACATCCAATGCTTTTCAGTTAAGAGCAAGAAACGTGTGAGCGTTGTGAATGATGTAGCTTACATTGAGCTGAAAAATTTCTGTGTTTACATGAATCGAATTCTTGCTTGTAGGAAGACACAGAGCCAGGGATTTAACTCCATTTCGGAAGGGAAACACACAGCACAGTTCTCATCCATGAAAAACACTCTGCTTAAGAGCAAGAACCAAGCCCTTGCTTTCTAGAGTCTCTAATACAGCAGGAAAAGTGAGTGTGCTCAGAACAAAAGAACAGTGTTTCCTAAACAAACGGAACATGTCTAGTTCAACTCTGATTCTGATCATGATAAAAACCACAGGTCCTCGAACATCCAATGCTTTTCAATTAAGAGTGACAAATGTGTGAGCTGCATGAACGATGTAGCTTCATTTGAGCTGAAAAGTGACTGCGTTTACCTGAAATGATTTCTTGCTTGTAGCAAGACACAGAGCGAGAGATTTGACTCAATTTCTGAAGGGAAACAAAAAGCACAGTTCTAATCCATGAAAAACACTCTGCTTTAGAGCAAGAAGCACGCTCTTGCTTTCTAGAGTCTCTAATACACAGGGAAACGTGAGTGTGCTCAGAGCAAAAGAACGGTGTTTCCCACACATACAGACCATATCTAGTTCAAGTCTCTCAGAAACTGATACAAACCAGAGGTCATCTAACATCCAATGCTTGTCCGTTAAGAAGACAAATGTGTGAGCTTCGTGAACAATGCAGGTCCTTTTAGCTGAAAAGTGACTACCCTTACCTTAAAAAAAATTTTGCTTGTAGGAAGACACAGAGCGTGGGATTTAACTCCATTTCTGAAGGGAAACACACAGCACAGTTCTCATCCATGAAACACTTTCTGCTTTAGAGTGAGAAGCACGGTCTTGTTTTCTATTGTCTCTAAATCAGAAGGAAACATGAGTGTGCTCAGGCCAAAAGAACTGTGTTTCCCACACTTCAGACCATATCTAGTTCAACTCTGCTTCTGAAACTTATACAAACCACAGGTCCTCTAAACTCCAATGGTTTTCAATTAAGAGCGATAAACGTGTGAGCTGCGTGAAAGATGTAGCTCCTTTGAGCTGAAAAGTGACTGCGTTTACATGAAACGAATTATTGCCTCTAGGAAGACACATAGCCTTGGATTTAACTCCAATTCTGATGAGAAACACACAGCAGAGTTCTCATCCATGAAAAACACTCTGCTATAGAGCAAGAAACAAGCTCTTTCTTTCTAGAGTCTCTAATACTGCAGGAAAAATGAGTGTGCTCAGAACAAAAGAACAGTGTTTCGTAAACATACGGAACATATCTAGTTCAACTCTGTTTCTGAAAGTGATAAAAACCACAGATCCTCTAACATCCAATGCTTTTCAATGAAGAGCGACAAAAGTGTGAGCTTTGTGAATGATGTAGCTTCCTTTGAGCTGAAAAGTGATTGTGTTTACCTGAAACGTAGTCTTGCTTGTAGGAAGACACAGAGCCTGGGATTGAACTCCATTTCTGAAGGGAAACTCCCAACACAGTTCTCATCCATGAAACACACTCTGCTTTAGAGCAAGAAGCATGCTCTTGCTTTCTAGACTCTCTAATACAGAGGGAAACGTGAGTGTGCTCAGAGCAAAAGATCGGAGTTTCCCACACATACAGACCATATCTAGTTCAACTCTGTCTGAACCTGATACAAACCATAGGTCCTCTAACATCCAATGCTTCTCTGTTAAGAAGAGAAATGTGTGAGCTTCGTGAATGATGCAGGTCCTTTGAGCTGAAAAATGACTACCCTTACCTGAAAAGAAATTTTGTTTGTAGGAAGACAAAGAGCATGGGATATAACTCCATTTCTGAAGGGAAACACACAGCACAGATCTCATCCATGAAACATTTTCTGCTTTAGAGTAAGAAGCACGGTCTTGCTTTCTAGAGTCTCTAAAACAGAAGGAAACATGAGTGTGCTAAGACCAAAAGAACTGTGTTTCCCACACATTCGGACCATATCTAGTTAAACCCTGCTTCTGAAACTTATACAAACCACAGGTCCTCTAACCTCTAATGGATTTCAGTTAAGAGCGACAAACGTGTGAGCTGGGTGAACAATGTAGCTCCTTTGAGCTGAAAAGTGACTGCGTTTACATGAAACGAATTATTGCCTGTAGGAAGACACAGAGCCTGGTATTTAACTGCATTTCTGACGGGATACACAGCACAGTTCTCATCCATGAAAAACACTCTGGTATAGAGCAGGAATCAAGCTCTTGCTTTCTAGAGTCTCTAATACTGCATGAAAAGTTAGTGTGCTCAGAACAAAAGAAGAGTGTTTCCTAAACATACGGAACATATTTAGTTCAACTCTGATTCTGAAAGTGATAAAAACCATAGGTCATCTAACATCCAATGCTTTTCATTTAAGAGCGACAAACGTGTAAGCTTTGTGAACGATGTAGCTTCCTTTGAGCTGAAAAGTGACTGTGTTTACCTGAAACGAAGTCTTGCTTGTAGGAAGACACAGACCCGGGGATGTAACTCCATTTCTGAAGGGAAACACAAAGCACAGTTCTCATCCATGAAACACACTCTGCTTTAGAGCAAGAAGCACGCACTTGCTTTTTAGTGTCTCTAATATAGCAAGAAACACGAGTGTGCTCCGAACAAAAGAACGGTGTTTCTTACACATAGGGAACATATATACTTCAACTCTGCTTCTAAAACTGATACAAACCACAGGTCCTTTAACATCCCATGCTTGTCACTTAAGAGCAAGAAATATGTGAGCTTTGTGAACGATGTAGCTTCCTTTGAGCTGAAAAGTGACTACCCTTACCTGAAAACAAATTTTGCTTGTAGGAAGACACAGAGCCTGGGATTGAACTCCATTTCTGAAGGGAAACTCCCAGCACAGTTCTCTTCCATGAAACACACTCTGCTTTAGAGCAAGAAGCACGCTCTTGCTTTTAGACACTCTAATACAAAGGGAAACGTGAGTGTGCTCAGAGCAAAAGAACGGTTTTTCCCACACATACGGACCATATCTAGTTCAACTCTGTCTGAAACTGATACAAACCATAGGTCCTCTAACATCCAATGCTTATCCTTTAAGAAGAGAAATGTGTGAGCTTCGTGAACGTTGCAGGTCCTTTGAGCTGAAAAGTGACTCCCCTTACCTGAAAAGAAATTTTGCTTGTAGGAAGACACAGAGGGAGGGATTTAGCTCCATTTCTGGAGTGAAACACACAGCACAGTTCTCATCCATGAAACACTTTCTACATTAGAGTAAGAAGCACGGTCTTGCTTTCTAGAGTCTCTAAAAGGGAATGAAACATGAGTGTGCTCAGACCAAAAGAAGTGTGTTTCCCACACATTCGGACCATATCTAGTTCAACTCTGCTTCTAAAACGGATAAAAACCACAGGTCCTCTAACATCCAATGCTTTTCAATTAAGATCGGCAAACGTGTGAGCTTCGTGAACGATGTAGTATCCTTTTAGCTGAAAAGTGACTGTGTTTACTTGAAACGACGTCTTGCTTGTAAGAAGACACATACCCTGGGATGTAACTCCATTTCTGAAGGGAAACACAAAGCACAGTTCTCATCCATGAAACACACTCTCCTTTAGTGCAAGAAGCACGCTCTTGCTTTCTAGAGTCTCTAATTCAGCAGGATACGTGATGTGCTTGGAACAAAAGAACTGTGTGTCCTAGACATATGGACTATATCTAGTTCAACTCTGCTTCTGAAAGTGATACAAACCCCAGGTCCTCTAACATCCAATGCTTTTCAGTTAAGAGCAAGAAACGTGTGAGCGTTGTGAATGATGTAGCTTCCTTTGAGCTGAAAAGTGACTGTGTTTACCTGAAACGAAGTCTTGCTTGTACGAAGAAACAGAACCGAGGATTTAACTCCATTTCTGAAGGGAAACTAGCAGCACAGTTTTCATCCATGAAAAACACTCTGCTTTAGAGCAAGAAGCAGGCTCTTGCCTTCTAGAGTCTCTAATACAGAGGGAAACGTGAGTGTGCTCACAGCAAACGATCGGAGTTTCCCACACATACGGACCATATCTAGTTCAACTCTGTCTGAAACTGATACAAACCATAGGTCCTCTAACATCCAATGCTTGTCAGTTAAGAAGTGAAATGTGTGAGCTTCGTGAACGATGCAGGTCCTTTGATCTGAAAAGTGAGTACACTTACCTGAAATGAAATTTTGCTTGTAGGAAGACACAGAGAGTGGGATTTAACTCCATTTCTGAAGGGAAATACACAGCACAGTTCTCATCCACGAAACACTTTCTGCTTTAGAGTTAGAAGCACGGTCTTGCTTTCTAGAATCTCTAAAACAGAAGGAAACATGAGTGTGCTCAGACCAAAAGAACTGTGTTTCCCACACATTCGGACCATATCTAGTTAAACTCTGCTTCTGAAACTTATATAAACCACAGGTCCTCAAACCTCCAATGGATTTCAGTTATGAGCGGCAAACGTGTGAGCTGGGTCAACAATGTAGCTCCTTTGAGCTGAAAAGTGACTGTGTTTACCTGAAACGAAGTCTTGCTTGTAGGAAGACACAGACCTGGGGATGTAACTCCATTTCTGAAGGGAAACACAAAGCACAGTTCTCATCCATGAAACACACTCTGCTTTAGAGCATGAAGCACGCACTTGCTTTTTAGTATCTCTAATACAGCAGGAAACGTGAGTGTGCTCCAAACAAAAGAACAGTGTTTCTTACACATAGGGAACATATATACTTCAACTCTGCTTCTAAAACTGATATTAACCACAGGTCCCCTAACATCCCATGTTTGTCACTTAAGAGCGAGAAACATGTGAGCTTTGTGAACGACGTAGCTTCCTTTGAGCTGAAAAGTGACTACCCTTACCTGAAAACAAATTTTGCTTGTAGGAAGACACAGAGCCTGGGATTGAACTCCATTTCTGAAGGGAAACTCCCAGCACAGTTCTCATCCATGAAACACACTCTTCTTTAGAGCAAGAAGCACGCTCTTGCTTTCTAGACTCTCTAATACAAAGGGAAACGTGAGTGTGCTCAGAGCAAAAGAACGGTATTTCTCACACATACGGACCATATCTAGTTCAACTCTGTCTGAAACTGATACAAACCATAGGTCCTCTAACATCCAATGCTTGTCCTTTAAGAAGAGAAATGTGTGAGCTTTGTGAACGTTGCAGGTCCTTTGAGTTGAATAGTGACTCCCCTTACCTGAAAAGAAATTTTGCTTGTAGGAAGACACAGAGCGTGGGATTTAACTCCATTTCTGAAGGGAAACACACAGCACAGTTCTCATCCATGAAACACTTTCTACTTTAGAGTAAGAAGCACGTTATTGCTTTCTAGAGTCTCTAAAAGGGAATGAAAAATGAGTGTGCTCAGACCAAAAGAACTGTGTTTCCCACACATTCGGACCATATGTAGTTCAACTCTGCTTCTGAAACTGATAAAAACCACAGGTTCTCTAACATCCAATGCTTTTCAATTAAGATCGACAAACATGTGAGCTTCGTGAACGATGTAGCTTCCTTTTAGCTGAAAAGTGACTGTGTTTACTTGAAACGAAGTCTTGCTTTTAGGAAGACACAGACCCTGGGATGTACCTCCATTTCTGAAGGGAAACAAAAAGTACAGTTCTCATCCATGAAACACACTCTGCTTTAGAGCAAGAAGCACGCTCCTGCTTTCTAGAGTCTCTAATACAGCAGGATACGTGATGTGCAAGGAACAAAAGAACTGTGTGTCCTAGACATATGGACCATATCTAGTTCAACTCTGCTTCTGAAAGTGATACAAACCCCAGGTCCTCTAACATCCAATGCTTTTCAGTTAAGAGCGAGAAACATGTGAGCTTTGTGAATGATGTAGCTTCCTTTGACCTGAAAAGTGACTGTGTTTACCTGAAACGAAGTCTTGCATGTAGGAAGACACAGAGCCTGGGATTTAACTCCATATCTGACGGGAGACACACAGCACAGTTCTCATCCATGAAAAACACACTGCTATAGAGCAAGAACCAAGCTCTTGCTTTCTAGAGTCTCTAATACTGCATGAAAAGTGACTGTGCTCAGAACAAAAGAATGGTATTTCCTAAACATATGGAACATGTCTAGTTCAGCTCTGCTTCTGAAACTGATAAATACCACAGGTCCTCTGACATCCAATGCTTTTCAATTAAATGTGACAAACGTGTGAGCTGCATGAACGATGTAGCATCCTTTGAGCTGAAACGTGACTGTGTTTACATGAAATGAATTCTTGCTTGTCGGAACACACAGAGCCTGGGATTTAACTCAATTTCTGAAGGGAAACAAAAAGTACAGTTCTCATCCATGAAACACACTCTGCTTTAGAGCAAGAAGCACGCTCCTGCTTTCTAGAGTCTCTAATACATCAGGATACGTGATGTGCTCAGAAAAAAAGAACTGTGTTTCCTAGACATATGGACCATATCTAGTTCAACTCTGCTTCTGAAAGTGATACAAACCCCAGGTCCTCTAACATCCAATGCTTTTCAGTTAAGAGCGAGAAACGTGTGAGCTTTGTGAACGATGTAGCTTCCTTTGATCTGAAAATTGACTGTGTTTACCTGAAACGAAGTCTTGCATGTAGGAAGACACAGAGCCTGGGATTTAACTCCATTTCTGAAGGGAAACACACAGCACAGTTCTCCTTCATGAAACACACTCTGCTTTAGAGCAAGAAGCACGCTCTTGCTTTCTAGTGTCTCTAATACATCAAGAAACAAACGTAAGTGTGCTCCGAACAAAGGAACGGTGTTTCTTACACATAGGGAACATATATACTTCAACTCTGCTTCTAAAACTGATACAAACCACAGGTCCTCTAACATGCCATGCTTGTCACTTAAGAGCAAGAAACATGTGAGCATTGTGAACGATGTAGCCTCCTTTGAGCTGAAAAGTGATTGCGTTTACATGAAACGAATTCTTGCATGTAAGAAGACACAGAGCCTGGGATTTAACTCCATTTCAGAAGGGAAACACACAGCACAATTGTCATCCATGAAACACAGTCTGCTTTAGAGCAAGAAGCACGCTCTTGCTTTCTAGAGTTTCTAATACAAAGGGAAACGTGAGTTTGCTCAGAACAAAAGAACGGTGTTTCCCACACATATGGACCATATCTAGTTCAACTCTGTCTGAAACTGATACAAACCATAGGTCTTCTAACAGCCAATGCTTGTCTGTTAAGAAGAGATATGTGTGATCTTCGTGAACAATGCAGTTCCATTGAGCTGAAAAGTGACTACCCTTACCTGAAAAGAAATTTTGCTTGCAGGAAGACACAGAGCATGGGATTTAACTCAATTTCTGATGGGAAACACACAGCACAGTTCTCATCGATGAAAAACACTCTGCTATAGAGCAAGAACCAAGCTCTTGCTTTCTAGAGTCTCTAATATTGCATGAAAAGTGAGTGTGCTCAGAACAAAAGAACGGTGTTTCCTAAACATACAGAACATATCTAGTTCAACTCTGCTTCTGAAACTGATAAAAACCACAGGTCCTCTAAAATTCAATGCTCTTCAATTAAAAGTGACAAACGTGTGAGCTGCGTGAACGACGTAGCTTCCTTTGAGCTGAAAAGTGACTACCCTTACCTGAAAAAAAATTTTGCTTGTAGGAAGACACAGAGCCTGGGATTGAACTCCATTTGTGAAGGGAAACTCCCTGCACAGTTCTCATCCACTAAACACACTCTGCTTTAGAGCAAAAAGCACGCTCTTGCTTTCTAGGCTCTCTAATACAAAGGGAAACGTGAGTGTGCTCAGAGCAAAAGAACGGTTTTTCCCACACATACGGACCATATCTAGTTCAACTCTGTCTGAAACTGATACAAACCATAGGTCCTCTAACATCCAATGCTTGTCCTTTAAGAAGAGAAATGTGTGAGCTTCGTGAACGTTGCAGGTCCTTTGAGCTGAAAAGTAACTCCCCTTACCTGAAAAGAAATTTTGCTTGTGGGAAGACACAGAGCGTGGGATTTAACTCCATTTCTGAAGGGAAACACACAGCACAGTTCTCCTCCATGAAACACACTCTGCTTTAGAGCAAGAAGCACGCTCCTGCTTTCTAGAGTCCCTAATAGAGCAGGAAACGTGAGTGAGCTCAGAACAAAATAACGGTGTTTCCTACACATACGGACCATATCTAGGTCTACTCTTCTTCTGAATTTGATACAAACCACAGTTCCTCTAACATGCAATGCTCTCCAGATAACAGCGAGAAACGTGTGAGCTTAGTGAAAGATGTAGGTTCCTTTGAAATGAATAGTGACTGAGTTTACTTGAAAAGATTTCTTCCTTCTAGGAAGACACAGAGCCTGGGATTTAACTCCATTTCTGAGAGGAAACACACAGCACAGTTCTCATCCATGAAACACACTCTGCTTTAGAGCAAGAAGCACGCTCTTGCTTTCTAAGTGTCTCTAATAGAGCAGGAAACGTGACTGTGGTCAGAACAAAATAATGGTGTTTCCTACACATATGGACCATATCTAGGTCAACTCTTCTTCTGAAACTGATACAAACCACAGTTCCTCTAACATGCAATGCTTTCCAGTTAAGAGTGTGAAACCTGTGACCTTAGTTTCGATGTAGCTTCCTTAGAGCTGAGAAGTGACTTAGTTTACCTGAAAACATGTCTTGCTTGTTGGAAGACACACAGCCTGGATTTAACTCCATTTCTGAAGGTAAACACACAGCACAGTTCTCATCCATGATACACACTCTGCATTAGAGCAAGAAGCACGCTCTTGCTTTCTAAGACTCTAATACAGCAGGAAATATGACTGTGGTCAGAACAAAATAACGGTGTTTCCTACTTTACGGACCATATCTAGGTCAACTCTTCTTCTGAAACTGATACAAACCACAGTTCCTCTAACATGCAATGCTTTCCAGGGAAGAGCGAGAAACGTGTGAGCTTCGTGAACGATGTAGATTTCTTTGAGCTGAAAGGTGACTGAGTTTATGTGAAACTAATCTTGCTTGTAGGAAGATACAGAGCGTGTGATTTAACTCCATTTCTGGAGGGAAACACACAGCACATTTCTCACGATGAAACACACTCTGCGTTTAGGAAGAAGCACGATCTTGCTTTCTAGAGTCTCTAATAGAGCAGGAAACTTGAGTGTGCTCAGAACAAAAGAAAGGTGTTTCCTACACATACGGACCACTGCTAGTTTAACTCTGTTTCTGAAACTGATACAAACCACAAGTCATCTAACATCCAATGCTTTTCAGTTAAGAGTGAGAAACGTGTGATCTTCGTAAATAATTTATATTCACTTAAGCTGAAAAGTGACTGCGTTTACCTGAAATGATTTCTTGCTTGTAGGAAGACACGGGGCCTGGAATTTAACTCCATTTCTGAAGGGAAACACACAGCACAGTTCTCATACATGAAAAACACTCTACATTAGAGCAAGAAGCACGCTCTTGCTTTCTAAGGGTCTCTAATACACCAAGAAACGTGACTGTGGTCAGAAAAAAATAACGGTGTTTCCTACACATACGGACCATATCTAGGTCAGCCCTTCTTCTGAAACTGATACAAACCACAGTTCCATTAACATGAAATGTTTCCAAGTTAAGAGCAAGAAACGTGTGAGCTTCGTGAACGATGTAGCTTCCTTTGAGCTGAAAAGTGACTGAGTTTACTTGAAAACATGTCTTGCTTGTAGGAAGACAAAGAACCTGGGATTTAACTCCATTTCTAAAGGGAAACACAAAAAACAGTTCTCATCCATGAAAAACACTCTGCTTTAGAGCAAGAAGCAAGCTCTTGCTTTCTAGGGTCTCTAAAAGAGCCAGAAACTTGAGGGTACTCAGAACAAAAGAACGGTGTTTCCTACACATACGGACCACTGCTAGTTCAAATCTGCTTCTGAAACTGATACAAACCACAAGTCATCTAACATCCAATGCTTTTCAGTTAAGAGCGAGAAACATGTGAGCTTCGTAAACGATTTATATTCATTTGAGCTGAAAAGTGACTGTGTTTACCTGAAATGATTTCTTGCTTGTAGGAAGACACGGGGCCAGGAATTTATCTCCATTTCTGAAGGGAAAAACACAGCACACTTCTCATCCATGAAACACACTCTACTTTAGAGCAAGAGGCACGCTCTTGCTTTCTATTTGTCTCTAACACAGCAGGAAACCTGACTGTGGTCCAAACAAATAACGGTGTTTCCTACACATACGGACCACTGCTAGTTTAACTCTGCTTCTGAAACTGATACAAACCACAAGTCATCTAACATCCAATGCTTTTCAGTTAAGAGTGAGAAACGTGTGAGCTTCGTGAACGAATTAGCTTCCTTTGAGCTGAAAATTGACTGAGTTTACTTGAAAAGATGTCTTGCTTGTAGGAAGACAGAGAGCCTGTGATTTAACTCCATTTCTGAAGGGAAACACACAGCACATTTCTCACGATGAAACACCTCTGCGTTTAGGAAGAAGCACGCTCTTGCATTCTAGAGTCTCTAATAGAGCAGGAAATATGAGTGTGCTCAGAAAAAAAGAACGGTGTTTCCTACACATACAGACCACTGCTAGTTTAACTCTGCTTATGAAACTGATACAAACCACAAGTCATCTAACATCCAATGCTTTTCAGTTAAGAGTGAGAAACGTGTGATCTTCGTAAACAATTTATATTCATTTTAGCTGAAAAGTGAGTGCGTATACCTGAAATGATGTCTTGCTTGTAGGAAGACACGGAGCCTGGAATTTAACTCCATTTCTGAAGGGAAACACACAGCACAGTTCTCCTCCATGAAACACACTCTACTTTAGAGCAATAAGCACGCTCTTGCTTTCTAAGTGTCTCTAATACAGCAGGAAACGTGTCTGTTGTCAGAACAAAATAACGGTGTTTCCTACACATACGGAACATATCTAGGTCAACTCTTCTTCTGAAACTGATATAAAGCTCAGTTCCATTAACATGCAATGCTTTCAAGTTACGAGCGAGAAAATTGTGAGCTTCGTGAACGATGTAGCTTCCTTAGAGCTGAGAAGTGACTTAGTTTACCTGAAAACATGTCTTGCTTGTAGGAAGACAAAGAGCCTGGGATTTAACTCCATTTCTGAAGGTAAACACACAGCACAGTTCTCATCCATGAAAAACACTCTGCTTTAGAGCAAGAATCATGCTCTTGCTTTCTTGGGTCTCTAAAAGAGCCAGAAACTTGAGGGTACTCAGAACAAAAGAACGGTGTTTCCTACACATACGGACCACTGCTAGATCAAATCTGCTTCTGAAACTGATACAAACCACAAGTCATCTAACATCCAATGCTTTTCAGTTAAGAGCGAGAAACGTGTGAGCTTTGTAAAGGATTTATATTCATTTGAGCTGAAAAGTGACTGCATTTACCTGAAATGATGTCTGGCTTGTAGGAAGACACAGAGCCTGGAATTTAACTCCCTTTCTGAAGGGAAACACACAGCACAGTTCTCATCCATGAAACACACTCTGCTTTGGAGCAAGAAGCACACTCTTGCTATCTAAGAATCTCTAATACTGCAGGAAACGTGACTGTATTCAGAACAAAATAACGGTGTTTCCTACACATACGGACCATATCAAGGTCAACTCTTCTTCTGAAACTGATACAAACCACAGTTCCACTAACATGCAATGCTCTCAAGTTAAGAGCGAGAAACGTGTGAGCTTCGTGAACAATGTAGCTCCTTTGAGCTGAAAAGTGACTGAGTTTACCTGAAAAGATGTCTTCCTTGTAGGAAGGCACAGAGCCTGGGATTTAACTCCATTTCTGAGTGGAAACACACAGCACAGTTCTCATCCATGAAACACACTGTACTTTAGAGAAAGAAGCTTGCTCTTGCTTTCTAAGTGTCTCTAATACAGCAGGAAATATGACTGTGGTCAGAACAAAATAACGGTGTTTCCTACTTTACGGACCATATCTAGGTCAACTCTTCTTCTGAAACTGATACAAACCACAGTTCCTCTAACATGCAATGCTTTCCAGTTTAGAGCGAGAAACATGTGATCATCGTGAACGATGTAGCTTTCTTTGAGCTGAAAAGTGACTGAGTTTACCCAAAAAGATATCTTGCTTGTAGGAAGACACAGAGCTTGGGATTTAACTCCATTTCTGTAGGGAAACACACAGCACAGTTCTCATCCATGAAACACACTCTACTTTAGAGCAACAATCACGCTCTTGCTTTCTAAGTGTCTCTAATACAGCAGGAAACGTGACTGTGGTCAGAAAAAAATAACGGTGTTTCCTACACATACGAACTATATCTAGGTCAACTCTTCTTTTAAAACTGATACAAACCACAGTTCCATTAACATGCAATGCTTTCTAGTTAAGAGCGAGAAACGTGTGAGCTTCGTGAACAATGTAGATCCCTTTGAGCTGAAAAATCACTGAGTTTACTTGAAAAGATGTCTTGCTTGTAGGAAGACACGGAACCTGGGACTTAACTCCATTTCTGAAGGGAAACACACAGCACAGTTCTCATCCATGAAAAACACTCTGCTTTAGAGCAAGGAGCATGCCCTTGCTTTCTAGAGTCTCTAAAAGAGCAGGAAACATGAGTGTGCTCAGAACAAAAGAACGGTGTTTCCTACACATACGGACCATATCTGGGTCAACTCTTCTTCTGAAACTGATACAAACCAAAGGTCATCTAACATCTAATGCTTTCCAGTTAAGAGCAAGAAACGTGTGAGCTTCGTGAAAGATGGAGCTTTGTTTGATCTGAAAGGTGACTGAGTTTACGTGTAACAAAATCTTGCTTGTAGAAAGATACAGAGCCTGGGATTTAACTCCATTTCTGAAGGGAAACACACAGCACATTTCTCATGATGAAACACACTCTGCGTTTAGGAAGAAGCATGCTCTTGCTTTCTAGAGTCTCTAATAGAGCAGGAAACTTGAGTGTGCTCAGAACAAAAGAACGGTGTTTCCTACACATACGCACCACTGCTAGTTCAACTCTGCTTCTGAAACTGATACAAACCACAAGTCATCTAACATCCAATGCTTTTCAGTTAAGAGTAAGAAACGTGTGATCTTCGTAAACGATTTATATTCATTTAAGCTGAAAAGTGACTGTGTTTACCTGAAATGATGTCTTGCTTGTAGGAAGACAAGCAGCCTGGAATTTAACTCCATTTCTGAAGGGAAACACACAGCACAGTTCTCATCCATGAAAAACACTCTGCTTTAGAGCAAGAAGCACGCTCTTGCTTTCTAAGCGTCTCTAATACAGCAGGAAACGTGACTGTATTCAGAACAAAATCGGTGTTTCCTACATGTACGGACCATATCTAGGTCAACTCTTCTTCTGAAACTGATACAAACCACAGTTCCTCTAACATGCAATGCTTTCCAGTTTAGAGCGAGAAACATGTGAGCTTCGTGAACGATGTAGCTTCCTTTGAGCTGAAAAGTGACTGAGTTTACCCAAAAAGAAGTCTTGCTTGTAGGAAGACACAGAGCCTGGGATTTAACTCCATTTCTGAAGGGAAACACACAGCACAGTTCTCATCCATGAATCACACTCTGCTTTAGAGCAAGAAGCACGTTCTTGCTTTCCAAGAGTCTCTAATACAGCAGGAAACGTGACTGTGGTCAGAACAAAATAACAGTGTTTCCTACTTTACAGACCATATCTAGGTCAACTCTTCTTCTGAAACTGATACAAACCACAGTTCCTCTAACATGCAATGCTCTCCAGTTAAATAGCGAGAAACGTGTGAGCTCGTGAACGATGTAGCTTCCTTTGAGCTGAAAAGTGACTGCGTTTACCAGAAATGATTTCTTGCTTGTAGGAAGACACGGATCCTGGGATTTAACTCCATTTCTGAAGGGAAACACACAGCACAGTTCTCATCCATGAAACACACTCTGCTTTAGAGCAAGAAGCATGCACTTGCTTTCTAGAGTCTCTAAAAGAGCAGGAAACATGAGTGTGCTCAGAACAAAAGAACGGTGTTTCCTACACATACGGACCATATCTAGGTCAACTCTGCTTCTGAAACTGATACAAACCACAGGTCCTCTAACATCTAATGCTTTCCAGTTAAGAGCAAGAAACGTGTGAGCTTCGTGAACGATGTAGCTTTGTTTTAGCTGAATGGTGACTGAGTTTACGTGTAACAAAGTCTTGCTTGTAGAAAGATACAGAGACTGTGATATAACTCCATTTCTGAAGGGAAACACACAGCACATTTCTCACGATGAAACACAATCTGCGTTTAGGAAGAAGCACGCTCTTGCTTTCTAGAGTCTCTAATAGAGCAGGAAACTTGAGTGTGCTCAGAACAAAAGAACGGTGTTTCCTACTTTACGGACCATGTCTAGGTCAACTCTTCTTCTGAAACTGATACAAACCACAGTTCTTCTAACGTTCAATGTTTTCAAGTTAAGAGCGAGAAATGTGTGAGCTTCGTGAACGATGTAGCTTCCTTTGAGCTGAAAATTGACTGAGTTTACATGAAAAGATGTCTTGCTTGTAGTATGACACAGAGCATGTGATTTAACTCCATTTTTGAAGGGAAACACACAGCACAATTCTCACTATGAAACACACTCTGCTTTTTGGAAGAAGCACGCTCTTGTTTTCAAAGTGTCTCTAATAAAGCAAGAAACGTGACTGTGGTCAGAAGAAAATAACGGTGTTTCCTACACATATGGACCATATCTAGGTCAACTCTTCTTCTGATACTGATACAAACCACAGTTCCATTAACATTCAATGCTTTCCAGTTAAGAGCGAGAAACGTGTGAGCTTCTTGAACAATGTAGCATCCTTGGAGCTGAAAAGTGACTGAGTTTACCTGAAAAGATGTCCTGCCTGTAGGAAGACACAGAGCCTGGGATTTAACTCCATTTCTGAAGGGAAACACACAGCACAGTTCTCATACATGAAACACAATCTGCTTTAGAGCACGTAGCATGCTCTTGCTTTCTAGAGTCTCTAACAGAGCAGGAAATGTGAGTGAGCTCAGAACAAAAGAACGGTGTTTCCTACACATACGGACAATAGCTAGTTCAACTCTGCTTCTGAAACTGATACAAACCACAAGTCATCTAACATCCAATGCTTTTCAGTTAAGAGCGAGAAACGTGTGAGCTTCGTAAATGATTTATATTCATTTGAGATGAAAAGTGACTGCGTTTACCAGAAATGATTTCTTGCTTGTATGAAGACACGGGGCCTGGAATTTAACTCCATTTCTGAAGGGAAACACACAGCACAGTTCTCATCCATGAAACACACTCTACTTTAGAGCAAGAAGCACCCGCTTGCTTTCTAAGTGTCTCTAATACAGCACGAAACGTGACTGTGGTCTGAAAAAAATAACGGTGTTTCCTACACATACGGATCATATCTAGGTGAACTCTTCTTCTGAAACTGATACAAAGCACAGTTCCATTAACATGCAATGCTTTCAAGTTAAGAGTGAGAAAAGTGTGAGCTCGGTGAACAATGTAGCTTCCTTTGAGCTGAAAAGTGACTATGTTTACTTGAAAAGATGTCTTGCTTGTAGGAAGACACAGAGCCTGGGATTTAACTCCATTTCTAAAGGGAAACACAAAAAACAGTTCTCATCCATGAAACACACTCTGCTTTAGAGCAAGAAGCATGCTCTTGCTTTCTAGGGTCTATAAAAGAGCCAGAAACTTGAGGGTACTCAGAACAAAAGAACGGTGTTTCCTACACATACGGACCATTGCTAGTTCAACTCTGCTTCTGAAAGTGATACAAACCACAAGTCATCTAACATCCAATGCTTTTCAGTTAAGAGCGAGAAACGTAGAGTTTCATAAACGATTTATATTCATTTGAGCTGAAAAGTGACTGTGTTTACCTAAAATGATTTTTTGCTTGTAGGAAGACATGGGGCCAGGAATTTAACTCCATTTCTGAGGGGAAACACACAGCACAGTTCTCATCCATGAAACATACTCCACTTTAGAGCAAGAGGCACGCTCTTGCTTTCTATGTGTCTCTAATACAGGAGGAAACGTGACTGTGGTCAGAACAAAATAATGGTGTTTCCTACACATACGGACCCTATATAGGTCAACTCTTCTTCTGAATGTGATACAAACCACAGTTCCTCTAACATGCAATGCTTTCCAGTTAAGAGCCAGAAACGTGTGAGTTTCGTGAACGATGTAGCTCCCTTTGAGCTGAAAAGTCACTGAGTTTAATTGAAAAGATGTCGTGCTTGTAGGAAGACACGGAGCCTGGGATTTAACTCCATTTCTGAAGGGAAACACACAGCACAGTTCTCATCCATGAATCACACTCTGCTTTAGAGCAAGAAGCACGCTCTTGCTTTCCAAGAGTTTCTAATACAGCAGGAAACGTGACTGTGGTCAGAACAAAATAACAGTGTTTCCTACTTTACAGACCATATCTAGGTCAACTCTTCTTCTGAAACTGATACAAACCACAGTTCCTCTAACATGCAATGCTTTCCAGTTAAGAGCGAGAAACGTGTGAGCTCGTGAACGATGTAGCTTCCTTTGAGCTGAAAAATGACTGCGTTTACCTGAAATGATTTCTTGCTTGTAGGAAGATACAGGGCCTGGAATTTAACTCCATTTCTGAAGGGAAACACACAGCACAGTTCTCATCCATGAAACACACTCTACTTTAGAGCAACAAGCACGCTCTTGCTTTCTAAGTGTCTCTAATACAGCAGGAAACGTGACTGTCGTCAGAACAAAATAACGGTGTTTCCTACACATACGAACTATATCTAGGTCAACTCTTCTTTTAAAACTGATACAAACCACAGTTCCATTAACATGCAATGCTTTCCAGTTAAGAGCGAGAAACGTGTGATCTTCGTGAACGATGTAGATCCCTTTGAGCTGAAAAGTCACTGAGTTTACTTGAAAAGATGTCTTGCTTGTAGGAAGACACGGAGCCTGGGATTTAACTCCATTTCTGAAGGGAAACACACAGCACAGTTCTCATCCATGAAAAACACTCTGCTTTAGAGCAAGAAGCATGCCCTTGCTTTCTAGAGTCTCTAAAAGAGCAGGAAACATGTGTGTGCTCAGAACAAAAGAACGGTGTTTCCTACACATACGGACCATATCTAGGTCAACTCTGCTTCTGAAACTGATACAAAACACAGGTCCTCTAACATCTAATGCTTTCCATTTAAGAGCAAGAAACGTTTGAGCTTCGTGAAAGATGTAGCTTTGTTTGAGCTGAAAGGTGACTGAGTTTACGTGTAACAAAGTCTTGCTTGTAGAAAGATACAGAGCGTGTGATTTAACTCCATTTCTGAAGGGAAACACACAGCACATTTCTCACGATGAAACACACTCTGCGTTTAGGAAGAAGCATGCTCTTGCTTTCTAGAGTCTCTAATAGAGCAGGAAACTTGAGAGTGCTCAGAACAAAAGAACGGTGTTTCTTAGTTTACACAACATGTCTAGGTCAACTCTTCTTCTGAAACTGATACAAACCACAGTTCGTCTACGTTCAATGTTTTCAAGTTAAGAGCGAGAAATGTGTGAGCTTCGTGAACGATGTAGCTTCCTTTGAGCTGAAAATTGACTGAGTTTACATGAAAAGATGTCTTGCTTGTAGGAAGACACAGAGCATGTGATTTAACTCCATTTTTGAAGGGAAACACACAGCACATTTCTCACTATGAAACACACTCTGCTTTTTGGAAGAAGCACACTCTTGCTTTCTAGATTCTCTAATAGAGCAGGAAACCTGAGTGTTCTCAGAACAAAAGAACGGAGTTTCCTACACTTACGGACCATTGCTAGTTCAACTCTGCTTCTGAAACTGATACAAACCACAAGTCATCTAACATCCAATGCTTTTCAGATAAGAGCGAGAAAGGTGTGATCTTCGTACACGATTTATATTCATTTGAGCTGAAAAATGACTGCATTTACCTGAAATGATGTCTTGCTTGTAGGAAGACACCGAACCTGGAATTTAACTCCATTTATGAAGGGAAACAAACAACACAGTTCACATCCATGAAACACACTCTTCTTTAGAGCAAGAAGCATGCTCTTGCTTTCTAGAGTCTCTAAAAGAGCAGGAAACTTGAGGGTGCTCAGAACAAAAGAAAGGTGTTTCCTACACATGCGGACCATTGCTAGTTCACCTCTGCTTCTGAAACTGATACAAACCACAAGTCATCTAACATCCAATGCTTTCCAGTTAAGAGCGAGAAACGTAGTGCTTCGTAAACGATTTATATTCATTTGAGCTGAAAAGTGACTGCGTTTACCAGAAATGATTTCTTGCTTGTATGAAGATACGGGGCCTGGAATTTAACTCCATTCCTGAAGGGAAACACACAGCACAGTTCTCATCCATGAAACACACTCTACTTTAGAGCAAGAAGCACCCGCTTGCTTTCTATGTGTCTCTAATAGAGCACGAAACGTGACTGTGGTCTGAACAAAATAACGGTGTTTCCTACACATACGGATCATATCTAGGTGAACTCTTCTTCTGAAACTGATACAAAGCACAGTTCCATTAACATGCAATGCTTTCAAGTTAAGAGTGAGAAATGTGTGAGCTTGGTGAACAATGTAGCTTCCTTTGAGCTGAAAAGTGACTATGTTTACTTGAAAAGATGTCTTGCTTGTAGGAAGACACAGAGCCTGGGATTTAACTCCATTTCTGAAGGGAAACACACAGCACAGTTCTCATCCATGAAACACACTCTGCTTTAGAGCAAGAAGCATGCTCTTGCTTTCTAGAGTCTCTAAAATAGCAGGAAACATGAGGGTGCTCAGAACAAAAGAAAGGTGTTTCCTACACATACGGACCATTGCTAGTTCAACTCTGCTTCTGAAACTGATACAAACCACAAGTCATCTAACATCCAATGTTTTCCAGTTAAGAGCGAGAAACGTAGAGCTTCGTAAACGATTTATATTCATTTGTGCTCAGAAGTAACTGCGTTTACTTGAAAAGATGTCTTGCTTGTAGGAAGACACAGAGCCTGGTTTTAACTCCATTTCTGAGGGGAAACACACAGCACAGTTCTCATCCATGAAACACACTCTGGTTTAGAGCAAGAAGCATGTTCTTGCTTTCTATGTGTCTCTAATACAGGCAGAAACGTGACTGTGGTCAGAACAAAATAACGGTGTTTCCTACACATATGGACCCTATCTAGGTCAACTCTTCTTCTGAATGTGATACAAACCACAGTTCCTCTAACATGCAATGCTTTCCATTTAAGAGCGAGATACGTGTGAGTTTCGTGAACGTTGTATCTTCCTTTGAGCTGAAAAGTGACTGCATTTACCTGAAATGATATCTTGCCTATAGGAAGTCACAGAGCCTGGAATTTAACTCCATTTCTGAAGGGAAACAAACAGCACAGTACTCATCCATGAAACACACTCTGCTTTAGAGCAAGAAGCATGCTCTTGCTTTCCAAAACCTCTAATAGAGCCAGAAACTTGAGGGTACTCAGAACAAAAGTACGGTGTTTCCTACACAAACGGACCATTGCTAGTTCAACTCTGCATCTGAAACTGATACACACCACAGGTCCTCTAACATCCAATGCTTTACAGTTAAGAGCAAGAAACCTGTGAGCTACGTGAACAATGTAGCTTCGTTTGAGCTTAAAGGTGACTGAGTTTACGTGAAATGAAGTCTTGCTTGTAGGAAGATACAGAGCCTGTGATTTAACTCCATTTCTTAAGGGAATCACACAGCACTGTTCTCACGATGAAACACACTCTGCGTTTAGAAAGTACCACGCTCTTGCTTTCTAGATTCTATAAAAGAGCAAGAAACTTGAGTGTGCTCAGAACAGAAGAACGGTGTTTCCTACACATATGGACTACTGCTAGTTCAACTCTGCTTCTGAAACTGATACAAACCACAAGTCATCTAACATCCAATGCTTTTCAGTTAAGAGTGAGAAACGTGTGATCTTTGTAAACGATGTAGCTTCCTTTGAGCTGAAAAGTGACTGCGTTTACCTGAAAAGATGTCTTGCTTGTAAAAAGACACAGAGCCTGGGATTTAACTCCATTTCTGAAGGGAAACAAACAGCACAGTTCTCATCCATGAAACACACTCTGATTTAGAGTAAGAAGCATGCTCTTGCTTTCTATGTGTCTCTAATAGAGCAGGACACGTGACTGTGGTCAGAACAAAATAACAGTGTTTCCGACAAATACGGACCATATCTAGGTCTACTCTTCTTCTGAAACTGATACAAACCACAGTTCCTCTGACATGCAATGCTTTCCAGTTAAGAGTGAGAATCTTGTGAGCTTCGTGAACGATGTAGCTTCCTTAGAGCTGAGAAGTGACTTAGTTTACCTGAAAACATGTCTTGCATGTAGAAAGACACAGAGCCTGGGATTTAACTCCATTTCTGAAGGGAAACACACTGCACAGTTCTCCTCCATGAAACACACTCTGCTTTAGAGTAAGAAGCATGCTCTTGCTTTCTAAGAGTCTCTAATACAGCAGGAAACGTGACTGTTTTCAGAACAAAATCGGTGTTTCCTACATGTACGGACCATATCTAGGTCAACTCTTCTTCTGAAACTGACACAAAGCACAGTTCCATTAACATGCAATGCTTTCAAGTTAAGAGTGAGAAACGTGTGAGCTTGGTGAACACTGTAGCTTCCTTTGAGCTGAAAAGTGACTATGTTTATTTTAAAAGATGTCTTGCTTGTAGGAAGACACAGAGCCTGGGATTTAACTCCATTTCTGAAGGGAAACACACAGCACAGTTCTCACGATGAAACACACTCTGCCTTTAGGAAGAAGCACGCTCTTGCTTTCTAGAGTCTCTAATAGAGCAGGAAACTTGAGTGTGCTCAGAACAAAAGAATGGTGTGTCCTACACATACGGACCACTGCTAGTTCAACTCTGCTTCTGAAACTGATACAAAGCACAAGTCATCTAACATCCAATGCTTTTCAGTTAAGAGTGAGAAACGTGTGATCTTCGTAAACGATTTATAATCTTTTAAGCTGAAAAGTGACTGTGTTTACCTGCAATGATTTCTTGCTTGTAGGAAGACACGCAGTGTGGAGTTTACCTCAATTTCTGAAGGGAAACACACAGCACAGTTCTCATCCATGAAACACACACTGCTTTAGAGCAAGAAGCACGCTCTTGCTTTCTAAGAGTCTCTAATACAGCACGAAACGTGACTGTTTTTAGAAAAAAATCGGTGTTTCCTACATGTACGGACCATAATTAGGTCAACTCTACTTCTGAAACTGATTCAAACCACAGTTCCTCTAACATGCAATGCTTTCCAGTTTAGAGCGAGAAACATGTGAGCTTCGTGAACGATGTAGCTTTCTTTGAGCTGAAAAGTGACTGAGTTTACCCAAAAAGATGTCTTGCTTGTAGGAAGACACAGAGCCTGGGATTTAACTCCATTTCTGAAGGGAAACACACAGCACAGTTCTCATCCATGAAACATACTCTGCTTTAGAGCAGGAAGCACGCTCTTGCTTTCCAAGAGTCTCTAATAGAGCAGGAAACGTGTTTGTGGTCAGAACAAATAACAGTGTTTCCTACTTTACGGACCATGTCTAGGTCAACTCTTCTTCTGAAACTGATACAAACCACAGTTCCTCTAACATTCAATGTTTTCAAGTTAAGAGCGAGAAATGTGTGAGCTTCGTGAACGATGTAGCTTCCTTTGAGCTGAAAATTGACTGAGCTTACATGAAAAGATATCTTGCATGTAGGAAGACACAGAGCATGTGATTTAACTCCATTTTTGAAGGGAAACACACAGCACATTTCTCACTATGAAACACACTCTGCTTTTTGGAAGAAGCCCGCTCTTGCTTTCTAGATTCTCTAATACAGCAGGAAACCTGAGTGTTCTCAGAACAAAAGAACGGAGTTTCCTACACTTACGGACCATTGCTAGTTCAACTCTGCTTCTGAAACTGATGCAAACCACAAGTCATCTAAAATCCAATGCTTTTCAGTTAAGAGGGAGAAACGTGTGATCTTCGTAAATGATTTATATTCATTTGAGCTGAAAAATGACTGCATTTACCTGAAATGATATCTAACTTGAAGGAAGACACCGAGCCTGGAATTTAACTCCATTTATGAAGGGAAACAAACAGCACAGTTCACATCCATGAAACACACTCTGCTTTAGAGCAAGAAGCATGCTCTTGCTTTCTAGAGTCTCTAAAAGAGTAGGAAACTTGAGGGTGCTCAGAACAAAAGAAAGGTGTTTCCTACACATACGGACCATTGCTAGTTCACCTCTGCTTCTGAAACTGATACAAACCACAAGTCATCTAACATCCAATGTTTTCCAGTTAAGAGCGAGAAACGTAGAGCTTCGTAAACGATTTATATTCATTTGAGCTCAGAAGTAACTGCGTTTACTTGAAAAGATGTCTTGCTTGTAGGAAGACACAGAGCCTGGGATTTAACTCCATTTCTGAGGGGAAACACACAGCACAGTTCTCATCCATGAAACACACTCTGGTTTAGAGCAAGAAGCATGTTCTTGCTTTCTATGTGTCTCTAATACAGGAGGAAACGTGACTGTGGTCAGAACAAAATAACGGTGTTTCCTACACATATGGACCCTATCTACGTCAACTCTTCTTCTGAATGTGATACAAACCACAGTTCCTCTAACATGCAATGCTTTCCAGTTAAGAGCGAGATACGTGTGAGTTTCGTGAACGTTGTATCTTCCTTTGAGCTGAAAAGTGACTGCATTTACCTGAAATGATATCTTGCTTATAGGAAGTCACAGAGCCTGGAATTTAACTCCATTTCTGAAGGGAAACAAACAGCACAGTACTCATCCATGAAACACACTCTGCTTTAGAGCAAGAAGCATGCTCTTGCTTTCCAAAACCTCTAATAGAGCCAGAAACTTGAGTGTACTCAGAACAAAAGAACGGTGTTTCCTACACAAACGGACCATTGCTAGTTCAACCTTGGGTCTGAAACTGATACACACCACAGGTCCTCTAACATCCAATGCTTTACAGTTAAGAGCAAGAAACCTGTGAGCTACGTGAACGATGTAGCTTCATTTGAGCTTAAAGGTGACTGAGTTTACGTGAAATGAAGTCTTGCCTGTTGGAAGATACAGAGCCTGTGAATTAACTCCATTTCTGAAGGGAAACACACAGCACAGTTCTCACGATGAAAAACACTCTGCTTTAGAGCAAGAAGCACGCTCTTGCTTTATAAGGTTCTCTAATACAGCAGGAAAAGTGACTGTGGTCAGAACAAAATAGCGGTGTTTCCTACATATGGGGACCATTGCTAGTTCAACTCTGCTGCTGAAACTGATACTAACCCCAAGTCATCTAACATCCAATGCTTTTCATTTAAGAGCAAGAAACATGTGATCTTCGTAAACGATTTATATTCATTTGAGCTCTAAAGTGTCTGCGTTCACCTGAAAAGATGTCTTGATTGTAGGAAGACTCAGAGCCTGGAATTCAACTCCGTTTCTGAAGGGAAACACACAGCACAGTTCTCATCCATGAAAAACACTCTGCTTTAGAGCAAGAAGCACGCTCTTGCTTTCCAAGAGTCTCTAAAACAGCAGGACACGTGACTGTGGTCAGAACAAAATAACGGTGTTTCCTACTTTACGGACCATGTCTAGGTCAACTCTTCTTCTGAAACTGATACAAACCACTGTTCCTCTAACATTCAATGTTTTCAAGTTAAGAGCGAGAAATGTGTGAGCTTCGTGAACGATGTAGCTTCCTTTGAGCTGAAAAGTGACTGAGTTTACATGAAAAGATGTCTTGCTTGTAGGAAGACACAGAGCATGTGATTTAACTCCATTTTTGAAGGGAAACACACAGCACATTTCTCACTATGAAACACACTCTGCTTTTTGGAAGAAGCACGCTCTTGCTTTCTAGATTCTCTAATACAGCAGGAAACATGAGTGTTCTCAGAACAAAAGAACGGAGTTTCCTACACTTACGGACCATTGCTAGTTCAACTCTGCTTCTGAAACTGATACAATCCATGGTTCCTCTAACATGCAATGCTTTCCAGTTAAGAGCGAGAAACGTGTAAGCTTCGTGAACGATGTAGCTTCCTTTGAGCTTAAAAGTGAGTGAGTTTACCTGAATAGATGTCTTGCTTGTAGGAAGACACAGAGCCTGGGATTTAACTCCATTTCTGAAGGGAAACACACAGCACATATCTCATCCATGGAACACACTCTGCTTTAGAGCAAGAAGCATGCTCTTGTTTCTAGATTCTCTAATAGAGCCAGAAACATGAGGGGACTGTGAACAAAAGAACGGTGCTTCCTACACATAAGGACCATTGCTAGTTCAACTCTGCTTCTGAAACTGATACAAACCACAGTTCCTCTAACATCCAATGCTTTACAGTTAAGAGCAAGAAACATGTGAGCTACATGAACGATGTAGCTTTGTTTGAGCTGAAAGGTGACTGAGTTTACCTGAAATGAAGCCTTGCTTGTAGGAAGATACAGAGCCTTTGATTTAACTCCATTTATGTAGGGAAACACACAGCACTGGTCTGACCTTGAAACACACTCTGCATATAAGAAGAAGCACGCTCATGCTTTCTAAGTGTCTCTAATACAGCAGAAAACGTGACTGTGGTCAGAACAAAATAACGGTGTTTCCTACACATACGGACCATATCAAGGTCAACTCTTCTTCAGAAACTGATACAAACCACAGTTCCATTAACATTCAATGCTTTCCAGTTAAGAGCGAGAAACGTGTGAGGTTTGTGAACGATGTAGCTTCCTTTGAGCTGAAAAATGACTGAGTTTACCTGAAAAGATGTCTTGCTTGTAGGAAGACACAGAGCATGGGATTTAACTCCATTTCTGAAGGGAAACACACAGCACAGTTTTCATCCATGAAACACACTCTGCTTTAGAGCAAGAAGCATGCTCTTGCTTTCCAGAGTCTCTAATAGAGCCAGTAACGTGAATGTGCTCAGAACAAAAGAACAGTGTTTCCTACACATACGGACCATTGCTAGTTCAACTCTGCTGCTGAAACTGATACAAACCACAAGTCATCTAACATCCAATGCTTTTCAGTTAAGAGCGACAAACGTGTGATCTTCGTAAACGATTTATATTCATTTGCGCTGAAATGTGACTTAGTTTACCTGAACTGATGTCTTGCTAGTAAGAAGACACAGAGCCTGGGATTTAACTCCATTTCTGAAGGGAAACACACAGCACAGTTCTCATCCATGAATCACCCTCTGCTTTAGAGCAAGAAGCACTCTCTTGCTTTCTAAGAGTGTCTAATACAGCAGGAAACGTGACTGTGGTCAGAACAAAATAACGGTGTTTCCTACACATACGGACCATATCTAGGTCAACTCTTCCTCTGAAACTGATACAAACCACAAGTCATCTAACATCCAATGCTTTTCAGTTAAGAGCAAGAAACGTGTGATCATCGTAAACGATTTATATTCATTTGAGCTGAATAGTGACTGCGTTTACCTGAAATGATGTCTTGCTCGTAGGAAGAAACAGAGCGTGGAATAAAACTCCATTTCTGAAGGGAAACACACAGCACAGTTCTCATCCATGAAACACACTCTGCTTTAGAGCACGAAGCATGCTCTTGCTTTCTAGAGTCTCTAATAGAGCCAGAAACATGAGGGTACACAGAACAAAAGAACGGTGTTTCCTACACATACAGACCATTGCTAGTACAACTCTGCTTCTGAAACTGATACAAATCACAGGTCCTCTAACATCCAATGCTTTACAGTTAAGAGCAAGAAACCTGTGAGCTACGTGAACCATGTAGCTTTGTTTGAGCTGAAAGGTGACTGAGTTTACATGAAATGAAGTCTTGCTTGTAGGAAGATACAGAGCCTGTGATTTAACTCCATTTCTTAAGGGAATCACACAGCACTGTTCTCACGATGAAACACACTCTGCGTTTAGAAAGTACCACGCTCTTGCTTTCTAGATTCTATAAAAGAGCAAGAAACTTGAGTGTGCTCAGAACAGAAGAACGGTGTTTCCTACACATATGGACTACTGCTAGTTCAACTCTGCTTCTGAAACTGATACAAACCACAAGTCATCTAACATCCAATGCTTTTCAGTTAAGAGTGAGAAACGTGTGATCTTTGTAAACGATGTAGCTTCCTTTGAGCTGAAAAGTGACTGCGTTTACCTGAAAAGATGTCTTGCTTGTAAAAAGACACAGAGCCTGGGATTTAACTCCATTTCTGAAGGGAAACAAACAGCACAGTTCTCATCCATGAAACACACTCTGCTTTAGAGTAAGAAGCATGCTCTTGCTTTCTATGTGTCTCTAATAGAGCAGGACACGTGACTGTGGTCAGAACAAAATAACAGTGTTTCCGACAAATACGGACCATATCTAGGTCTACTCTTCTTCTGAAACTGATACAAACCACAGTTCCTCTGACATGCAATGCTTTCCAGTTAAGAGTGAGAATCTTGTGAGCTTCGTGAACGATGTAGCTTCCTTAGAGCTGAGAAGTGAATTAGTTTACCTGAAAACATGTCTTGCATGTAGAAAGACACAGAGCCTGGGATTTAACTCCATTTCTGAAGGGAAACACACTGCACAGTTCTCCTCCATGAAACACACTCTGCTTTAGAGTAAGAAGCATGCTCTTGCTTTCTAAGAGTCTCTAATACAGCAGGAAACGTGACTGTTTTCAGAACAAAATCGGTGTTTCCTACATGTACGGACCATATCTAGGTCAACTCTTCTTCTGAAACTGATACAAAGCACAGTTCCATTAACATGCAATGCTTTCAAGTTAAGAGTGAGAAACATGTGAGCTTGGTGAACAATGTAGCTTCCTGTGAGCTGAAAAGTGACTATGTTTACTTGAAAAGATGTCTTGCTTGTAGGAAGACACAGAGCCTGGGATTTAACTCCATTTCTGAAGGGAAACACACAGCACAGTTCTCACAATGAAACACACTCTGCCTTTAGGAAGAAGCACGCTCTTGCTTTCTAGAGTCTCTAATAGAGCAGGAAAATTGAGTGTGCTCAGAACAAAAGAACGGTGTGTCCTACACATACGGACCACTGCTAGTTAAACTCTGCTTCTGAAACTGATACAAAGCACAAGTCATCTAACATCCAATGCTTTTCAGTTAAGAGTGAGAAACGTGTGATCTTCGTAAACGATTTATAATCTTTTAAGCTGAAAAGTGACTGTATTTACCTGAAATGATTTCTTGCTTGTAGGAAGACACGCAGCGTGGAATTTAACTCCATTTCTGAAGGGAAACACACAGCACAGTTCTCATCCATGAAACACACACTGCTTTAGAGCAAGAAGCACGCTCTTGCTTTCTAAGAGTCTCTAATACAGCACGAAACGTGACTGTTTTTAGAAGAAAATCGGTGTTTCCTACATGTACGGACCATAATTAGGTCAACTCTTCTTCTGAAACTGATTCAAACCACAGTTCCTCTAACATGCAATGCTTTCCAGTTTAGAGCGAGAAACATGTGAGCTTCGTGAACGATGTAGCTTTCTTTGAGCTGAAAAGTGACTGAGTTTACCCAAAAAGATGTCTTGCTTGTAGGAAGACACAGAGCCTGGGATTTAACTCCATTTCTGAAGGGAAACACACAGCACAGTTCTCATCCATGAAACATACTCTGCTTTAGAGCAAGAAGCACGCTCTTGCTTTCCAAGAGTCTCTAATAGAGCAGGAAACGTGTTTGTGGTCAGAACAAATAACGGTGTTTCCTACTTTACGGACCATGTCTAGGTCAACTCTTCTTCTGAAACTGATACAAACCACAGTTCCTCTAACATTCAATGTTTTCAAGTTAAGAGCGAGAAATGTGTGAGCTTCGTGAACGATGTAGCTTCCTTTGAGCTGAAAATTGACTGAGCTTACATGAAAAGATATCTTGCTTGTAGGAAGACACAGAGCATGTGATTTAACTCCATTTTTGAAGGGAAACACACAGCACATTTCTCACTATGAAACACACTCTGCTTTTTGGAAGAAGCACACTCTTGCTTTCTAGATTCTCTAATAGAGCAGGAAACCTGAGTGTTCTCAGAACAAAAGAACGGAGTTTCCTACACTTACGGACCATTGCTAGTTCAACTCTGCTTCTGAAACTGATACAAACCACAAGTCATCTAACATCCAATGCTTTTCAGATAAGAGCGAGAAAGGTGTGATCTTCGTACACGATTTATATTCATTTGAGCTGAAAAATGACTGCATTTACCTGAAATGATGTCTTGCTTGTAGGAAGACACCGAACCTGGAATTTAACTCCATTTATGAAGGGAAACAAACAGCACAGTTCACATCCATGAAACACACTCTGCTTTAGAGCAAGAAGCATGCTCTTGCTTTCTAGAGTCTCTAAAAGAGCAGGAAACTTGAGGGTGCTCAGAACAAAAGAAAGGTGTTTCCTACACATGCGGACCATTGCTAGTTCACCTCTGCTTCTGAAACTGATACAAACCACAAGTCATCTAACATCCAATGCTTTCCAGTTAAGAGCGAGAAACGTAGAGCTTCGTAAACGATTTATATTCATTTGAGCTGAAAAGTGACTGCGTTTACCAGAAATGATTTCTTGCTTGTATGAAGATACGGGGCCTGGAATTTAACTCCATTCCTGAAGGGAAACACACAGCACAGTTCTCATCCATGAAACACACTCTACTTTAGAGCAAGAAGCACCCACTTGCTTTCTATGTGTCTCTAATACAGCATGAAACGTGACTGTGGTCTGAACAAAATAACGGTGTTTCCTACACATACGGATCATATCTAGGTGAACTCTTCTTCTGAAACTGATACAAAGCACAGTTCCATTAACATGCAATGCTTTCAAGTTAAGAGTGAGAAATGTGTGAGCTTGGTGAACAATGTAGCTTCCTTTGAGCTGAAAAGTGACTATGTTTACTTGAAAAGATGTCTTGCTTGTAGGAAGACACAGAGCCTGGGATTTAACTCCATTTCTGAAGGGAAACACACAGCACAGTTCTCATCCATGAAACACACTCTGCTTTAGAGCAAGAAGCATGCTCTTGCTTTCTAGAGTCTCTAAAATAGCAGGAAACATGAGGGTGCTCAGAACAAAAGAAAGGTGTTTCCTACACATACGGACCATTGCTAGTTCAACTCTGCTTCTGAAATTGATACAAACCACAAGTCATCTAACATCCAATGTTTTCCAGTTAAGAGCGAGAAACGTAGAGCTTTGTAAACAATTTATATTCATTTGTGCTCACAAGTAACTGCGTTTACTTGAAAAGATGTCTTGCTTGTAGGAAGACACAGAGCCTGGGATTTAACTCCATTTCTGAGGGGAAACACACAGCACAGTTCTCATCCATGAAACACACTCTGGTTTAGAGCAAGAAGCATGTTCTTGCTTTCTATGTGTCTCTAATACAGGCAGAAACGTGACTGTGGTCAGAACAAAATAACGGTGTTTCCTACACATATGGACCCTATCTAGGTCAACTCTTCTTCTGAATGTGATACAAACCCCAGTTCCTCTAACATGCAATGCTTTCCATTTAAGAGCGAGATACGTGTGAGTTTCGTGAACGTTGTATCTTCCTTTGAGCTGAAAAGTGACTGCATTTACCTGAAATGATATCTTGCCTATAGGAAGTCACAGAGCCTGGAATTTAACTCCATTTCTGAAGGGAAACAAACAGCACAGTACTCATCCATGAAACACACTCTGCTTTAGAGCAAGAAGCATGCTCTTGCTTTCCAAAACCTCTAATAGAGCCAGAAAATTGAGGGTACTCAGAACAAAAGTACGGTGTTTCCTACACAAACGGACCATTGCTAGTTCAACTCTGCATCTGAAACTGATACACACCACAGGTCCTCTAACATCCAATGCTTTACAGTTAAGAGCAAGAAACCTGTGAGCTACGTGAACAATGTAGCTTCGTTTGAGCTTAAAGGTGACTGAGTTTACGTGAAATGAAGTCTTGCTTGTAGGAAGATACAGAGCCTGTGATTTAACTCCATTTCTTAAGGGAATCACACAGCACTGTTCTCACGATGAAACACACTCTGCGTTTAGAAAGTACCATGCTCTTGCTTTCTAGATTCTATAAAAGAGCAAGAAACTTGAGTGTGCTCAGAACAGAAGAACTGTGTTTCCTACACATATGGACTACTGGTAGTTCAACTCTGCTTCTGAAACTGATACAAACCACAAGTCATCTAACATCCAATGCTTTTCAGTTAAGAGTGAGAAACGTGTGATCTTTGTAAACGATGTAGCTTCCTTTGAGCTGAAAAGTGACTGCGTTTACCTGAAAAGATGTCTTGCTTGTAAAAAGACACAGAGCCTGGGATTTAACTCCATTTCTGAAGGGAAACAAACAGCACAGTTCTCATCCATGAAACACACTCTGCTTTAGAGTAAGAAGCATGCTCTTGCTTTCTATGTGTCTCTAATAGAGCAGGACACGTGACTGTGGTCAGAACAAAATAACAGTGTTTCCGACAAATACGGACCATATCTAGGTCTACTCTTCTTCTGAAACTGATACAAACCACAGTTCCTCTGACATGCAATGCTTTCCAGTTAAGAGTGAGAATCTTGTGAGCTTCGTGAACGATGTAGCTTCCTTAGAGCTGAGAAGTGACTTAGTTTACCTGAAAACATGTCTTGCATGTAGAAAGACACAGAGCCTGGGATTTAACTCCATTTCTGAAGGGAAACACACTGCACAGTTCTCCTCCATGAAACACACTCTGCTTTAGAGTAAGAAGCATGCTCTTGCTTTCTAAGAGTCTCTAATACAGCAGGAAACGTGACTGTTTTCAGAACAAAATCGGTGTTTCCTACATGTACGGACCATATCTAGGTCAACTCTTCTTCTGAAACTGATACAAAGCACAGTTCCATTAACATGCAATGCTTTCAAGTTAAGAGTGAGAAACGTGTGAGCTTGGTGAACACTGTAGCTTCCTTTGAGCTGAAAAGTGACTATGTTTATTTTAAAAGATGTCTTGCTTGTAGGAAGACACAGAGCCTGGGATTTAACTCCATTTCTGAAGGGAAACACACAGCACATATCTCATCCATGGAACACACTCTGCTTTAGAGCAAGAAGCATGCTCTTGTTTCTAGATTCTCTAATAGAGCCAGAAACATGAGGGGACTGTGAACAAAAGAACGGTGCTTCCTACACATAAGGACCATTGCTAGTTCAACTCTGCTTCTGAAACTGATACAAACCACAGTTCCTCTAACATCCAATGCTTTACAGTTAAGAGCAAGAAACATGTGAGCTACATGAACGATGTAGCTTTGTTTGAGCTGAAAGATGACTGAGTTTACCTGAAATGAAGCCTTGCTTGTAGGAAGATACAGAGCCTTTGATTTAACTCCATTTATGTAGGGAAACACACAGCACTGGTCTGACATTGAAACACACTCTGCATATAAGAAGAAGCACGCTCATGCTTTCTAAGTGTCTCTAATACAGCAGAAAACGTGACTGTGGTCAGAACAAAATAACGGTGTTTCCTACACATACGGACCATATCTATGTCAACTCTTCTTCAGAAACTGATACAAACCACAGTTCCATTAACATTCAATGCTTTCCAGTTAAGAGCGAGAAACGTGTGAGGTTTGTGAACGATGTAGCTTCCTTTGAGCTGAAAAATGACTGAGTTTACCTGAAAAGATGTCTTGCTTGTAGGAAGACACAGAGCATGGGATTTAACTCCATTTCTGAAGGGAAACACACAGCACAGTTTTCATCCATGAAACACACTCTGCTTTAGAGCAAGAAGCATGCTCTTGCTTTCCAGAGTCTCTAATAGAGCCAGTAACGTGAATGTGCTCAGAACAAAAGAACAGTGTTTCCTACACATACGGACCATTGCTAGTTCAACTCTGCTGCTGAAACTGATACAAACCACAAGTCATCTAACATCCAATGCTTTTCAGTTAAGAGCGACAAACGTGTGATCTTCGTAAACGATTTATATTCATTTGCGCTGAAATGTGACTTAGTTTACCTGAACTGATGTCTTGCTAGTAGGAAGACACAGAGCCTGGGATTTAACTCCATTTCTGAAGGGAAACACACAGCACAGTTCTCATCCATGAATCACCCTCTGCTTTAGAGCAAGAAGCACTCTCTTGCTTTCTAAGAGTGTCTAATACAGCAGGAAATGTGACTGTGGTCAGAACAAAATAACGGTGTTTCCTACACATACGGACCATATCTAGGTCAACTCTTCCTCTGAAACTGATACAAACCACAAGTCATCTAACATCCAATGCTTTTCAGTTAAGAGCAAGAAACGTGTGATCATCGTAAACGATTTATATTCATTTGAGCTGAATAGTGACTGCGTTTACCTGAAATGATGTCTTGCTCGTAGGAAGAAACAGAGCGTGGAATAAAACTCCATTTCTGAAGGGAAACACACAGCACAGTTCTCATCCATGAAACACACTCTGCTTTAGAGCACGAAGCATGCTCTTGCTTTCTAGAGTCTCTAATAGAGCCAGAAACATGAGGGTACACAGAACAAAAGAACGGTGTTTCCTACACATACAGACCATTGCTAGTTCAACTCTGCTTCTGAAACTGATACAAATCACAGGTCCTCTAACATCCAATGCTTTACAGTTAAGAGCAAGAAACCTGTGAGCTACGTGAACCATGTAGCTTTGTTTGAGCTGAAAGGTGACTGAGTTTACATGAAATGAAGTCTTGCTTGTAGGAAGATACAGAGCCTGTGATTTAACTCCATTTCTTAAGGGAATCACACAGCACTGTTCTCACGATGAAACACACTCTGCGTTTAGAAAGTACCACGCTCTTGCTTTCTAGATTCTATAAAAGAGCAAGAAACTTGAGTGTGCTCAGAACAGAAGAACGGTGTTTCCTACACATCTGGACTACTGCTAGTTCAACTCTGCTTCTGAAACTGATACAAACCACAAGTCATCTAACATCCAATGCTTTTCAGTTAAGAGTGAGAAACGTGTGATCTTTGTAAACGATGTAGCTTCCTTTGAGCTGAAAAGTGACTGCGTTTACCTGAAAAGATGTCTTGCTTGTAAAAAGACACAGAGCCTGGGATTTAACTCCATTTCTGAAGGGAAACAAACAGCACAGTTCTCATCCATGAAACACACTCTGCTTTAGAGTAAGAAGCATGCTCTTGCTTTCTATGTGTCTCTAATAGAGCAGGACACGTGACTGTGGTCAGAACAAAATAACAGTGTTTCCGACAAATACGGACCATATCTAGGTCTACTCTTCTTCTGAAACTGATACAAACCACAGTTCCTCTGACATGCAATGCTTTCCAGTTAAGAGTGAGAATCTTGTGAGCTTCGTGAACGATGTAGCTTCCTTAGAGCTGAGAAGTGACTTAGTTTACCTGAAAACATGTCTTGCATGTAGAAAGACACAGAGCCTGGGATTTAACTCCATTTCTGAAGGGAAACACACTGCACAGTTCTCCTCCATGAAACACACTCTGCTTTAGAGTAAGAAGCATGCTCTTGCTTTCTAAGAGTCTCTAATACAGCAGGAAACGTGACTGTTTTCAGAACAAAATCGGTGTTTCCTACATGTACGGACCATATCTAGGTCAACTCTTCTTCTGAAACTGAAACAAAGCACAGTTCCATTAACATGCAATGCTTTCAAGTTAAGAGTGAGAAACGTGTGAGCTTGGTGAACACTGTAGCTTCCTTTGAGCTGAAAAGTGACTATGTTTATTTTAAAAGATGTCTTGCTTGTAGGAAGACACAGAGCCTGGGATTTAACTCCATTTCTGAAGGGAAACACACAGCACATATCTCATCCATGGAACACACTCTGCTTTAGAGCAAGAAGCATGCTCTTGTTTCTAGATTCTCTAATAGAGCCAGAAATATGAGGGGACTGTGAACAAAAGAACGGTGCTTCCTACACATAAGGACCATTGCTAGTTCAACTCTGCTTCTGAAACTGATACAAACCACAGTTCCTCTAACATCCAATGCTTTACAGTTAAGAGCAAGAAACATGTGAGCTACATGAACGATGTAGCTTTGTTTGAGCTGAAAGGTGACTGAGTTTACCTGAAATGAAGCCTTGCTTGTAGGAAGATACAGAGCCTTTGATTTAACTCCATTTATGTAGGGAAACACACAGCACTGGTCTGACCTTGAAACACACTCTGCATATAAGAAGAAGCACGCTCATGCTTTCTAAGTGTCTCTAATACAGCAGAAAACGTGACTGTGGTCAGAACAAAATAACGGTGTTTCCTACACATACGGACCATATCAAGGTCAACTCTTCTTCAGAAACTGATACAAACCACAGTTCCATTAACATTCAATGCTTTCCAGTTAAGAGCGAGAAACGTGTGAGGTTTGTGAACGATGTAGCTTCCTTTGAGCTGAAAAATGACTGAGTTTACCTGAAAAGATGTCTTGCTTGTAGGAAGACACAGAGCATGGGATTTAACTCCATTTCTGAAGGGAAACACACAGCACAGTTTTCATCCATGAAACACACTCTGCTTTAGAGCAAGAAGCATGCTCTTGCTTTCCAGAGTCTCTAATAGAGCCAGTAACGTGAATGTGCTCAGAACAAAAGAACAGTGTTTCCTACACATACGGACCATTGCTAGTTCAACTCTGCTGCTGAAACTGATACAAACCACAAGTCATCTAACATCCAATGCTTTTCAGTTAAGAGCGACAAACGTGTGATCTTTGTAAACGATTTATATTCATTTGCGCTGAAATGTGACTTAGTTTACCTGAACTGATGTCTTGCTAGTAGGAAGACACAGAGCCTGGGATTTAACTCCATTTCTGAAGGGAAACACACAGCACAGTTCTCATCCATGAATCACCCTCTGCTTTAGAGCAAGAAGCACTCTCTTGCTTTCTAAGAGTGTCTAATACAGCAGGAAACGTGACTGTGGTCAGAACAAAATAACGGTGTTTCCTACACATACGGACCATATCTAGGTCAACTCTTCCTCTGAAACTGATACAAACCACAAGTCATCTAACATCCAATGCTTTTCAGTTAAGAGCAAGAAACGTGTGATCATCGTAAACGATTTATATTCATTTGAGCTGAATAGTGACTGCGTTTACCTGAAATGATGTCTTGCTCGTAGGAAGAAACAGAGCGTGGAATAAAACTCCATTTCTGAAGGGAAACACACAGCACAGTTCTCATCCATGAAACACACTCTGCTTTAGAGCACGAAGCATGCTCTTGCTTTCTAGAGTCTCTAATAGAGCCAGAAACATGAGGGTACACAGAACAAAAGAACGGTGTTTCCTACACATACAGACCATTGCTAGTTCAACTCTGCTTCTGAAACTGATACAAATCACAGGTCCTCTAACATCCAATGCTTTACAGTTAAGAGCAAGAAACCTGTGAGCTACGTGAACCATGTAGCTTTGTTTGAGCTGAAAGGTGACTGAGTTTACATGAAATGAAGTCTTGCTTGTAGGAAGATACAGAGCCTGTGATTTAACTCCATTTCTTAAGGGAATCACACAGCACTGTTCTCACGATGAAACACACTCTGCGTTTAGAAAGTACCACGCTCTTGCTTTCTAGATTCTATAAAAGAGCAAGAAACTTGAGTGTGCTCAGAACAGAAGAACGGTGTTTCCTACACATCTGGACTACTGCTAGTTCAACTCTGCTTCTGAAACTGATACAAACCACAAGTCATCTAACATCCAATGCTTTTCAGTTAAGAGTGAGAAACGTGTGATCTTTGTAAACGATGTAGCTTCCTTTGAGCTGAAAAGTGACTGCGTTTACCTGAAAAGATGTCTTGCTTGTAAAAAGACACAGAGCCTGGGATTTAACTCCATTTCTGAAGGGAAACAAACAGCACAGTTCTCATCCATGAAACACACTCTGCTTTAGAGTAAGAAGCATGCTCTTGCTTTCTATGTGTCTCTAATAGAGCAGGACACTTGACTGTGGTCAGAACAAAATAACAGTGTTTCCGACAAATACGGACCATATCTAGGTCTACTCTTCTTCTGAAACTGATACAAACCACAGTTCCTCTGACATGCAATGCTTTCCAGTTAAGAGTGAGAATCTTGTGAGCTTCGTGAACGATGTAGCTTCCTTAGAGCTGAGAAGTGAATTAGTTTACCTGAAAACATGTCTTGCATGTAAAAGACACAGAGCCTGGGATTTAACTCCATTTCTGAAGGGAAACACACTGCACAGTTCTCCTCCATGAAACACACTCTGCTTTAGAGTAAGAAGCATGCTCTTGCTTTCTAAGAGTCTCTAATACAGCAGGAAACGTGACTGTTTTCAGAACAAAATCGGTGTTTCCTACATGTACGGACCATATCTAGGTCAACTCTTCTTCTGAAACTGATACAAAGCACAGTTCCATTAACATGCAATGCTTTCAAGTTAAGAGTGAGAAACGTGTGAGCTTGGTGAACAATGTAGCTTCCTGTGAGCTGAAAAGTGACTATGTTTACTTGAAAAGATGTCTTGCTTGTAGGAAGACACAGAGCCTGGGATTTAACTCCATTTCTGAAGGGAAACACACAGCACAGTTCTCACAATGAAACACACTCTGCCTTTAGGAAGAAGCACGCTCTTGCTTTCTAGAGTCTCTAATAGAGCAGGAAAATTGAGTGTGCTCAGAACAAAAGAACGGTGTGTCCTACACATACGGACCACTGCTAGTTAAACTCTGCTTCTGAAACTGATACAAAGCACAAGTCATCTAACATCCAATGCTTTTCAGTTAAGAGTGAGAAACGGGTGATCTTCGTAAACGATTTATAATCTTTTAAGCTGAAAAGTGACTGTATTTACCTGAAATGATTTCTTGCTTGTAGGAAGACACGCAGCGTGGAATTTAACTCCATTTCTGAAGGGAAACACACAGCACAGTTCTCATCCATGAAACACACACTGCTTTAGAGCAAGAAGCACGCTCTTGCTTTCTAAGAGTCTCTAATACAGCACGAAACGTGACTGTTTTTAGAAGAAAATCGGTGTTTCCTACATGTACGGACCATAATTAGGTCAACTCTTCTTCTGAAACTGATTCAAACCACAGTTCCTCTAACATGCAATGCTTTCCAGTTTAGAGCGAGAAACATGTGAGCTTCGTGAACGATGTAGCTTTCTTTGAGCTGAAAAGTGACTGAGTTTACCCAAAAAGATGTCTTGCTTGTAGGAAGACACAGAGCCTGGGATTTAACTCCATTTCTGAAGGGAAACACACAGCACAGTTCTCATCCATGAAACATACTCTGCTTTAGAGCAAGAAGCACGCTCTTGCTTTCCAAGAGTCTCTAATAGAGCAGGAAACGTGTTTGTGGTCAGAACAAATAACGGTGTTTCCTACTTTACGGACCATGTCTAGGTCAACTCTTCTTCTGAAACTGATACAAACCACAGTTCCTCTAACATTCAATGTTTTCAAGTTAAGAGCGAGAAATGTGTGAGCTTCGTGAACGATGTAGCTTCCTTTGAGCTGAAAATTGACTGAGCTTACATGAAAAGATATCTTGCTTGTAGGAAGACACAGAGCATGTGATTTAACTCCATTTTTGAAGGGAAACACACAGCACATTTCTCACTATGAAACACACTCTGCTTTTTGGAAGAAGCACACTCTTGCTTTCTAGATTCTCTAATAGAGCAGGAAACCTGAGTGTTCTCAGAACAAAAGAACGGAGTTTCCTACACTTACGGACCATTGCTAGTTCAACTCTGCTTCTGAAACTGATACAAACCACAAGTCATCTAACATCCAATGCTTTTCAGATAAGAGCGAGAAAGGTGTGATCTTCGTACACGATTTATATTCATTTGAGCTGAAAAATGACTGCATTTACCTTAAATGATGTCTTGCTTGTAGGAAGACACCGAACCTGGAATTTAACTCCATTTATGAAGGGAAACAAACAGCACAGTTCACATCCATGAAACACACTCTGCTTTAGAGCAAGAAGCATGCTCTTGCTTTCTAGAGTCTCTAAAAGAGCAGGAAACTTGAGGGTGCTCAGAACAAAAGAAAGGTGTTTCCTACACATGCGGACCATTGCTAGTTCACCTCTGCTTCTGAAACTGATACAAACCACAAGTCATCTAACATCCAATGCTTTCCAGTTAAGAGCGAGAAACGTAGAGCTTCGTAAACGATTTATATTCATTTGAGCTGAAAAGTGACTGCGTTTACCAGAAATGATTTCTTGCTTGTATGAAGATACGGGGCCTGGAATTTAACTCCATTCCTGAAGGGAAACACACAGCACAGTTCTCATCCATGAAACACACTCTACTTTAGAGCAAGAAGCACCCACTTGCTTTCTATGTGTCTCTAATACAGCACGAAACGTGACTGTGGTCTGAACAAAATAACGGTGTTTCCTACACATACGGATCATATCTAGGTGAACTCTTCTTCTGAAACTGATACAAAGCACAGTTCCATTAACATGCAATGCTTTCAAGTTAAGAGTGAGAAATGTGTGAGCTTGGTGAACAATGTAGCTTCCTTTGAGCTGAAAAGTGACTATGTTTACTTGAAAAGATGTCTTGCTTGTAGGAAGACACAGAGCCTGGGATTTAACTCCATTTCTGAAGGGAAACACACAGCACAGTTCTCATCCATGAAACACACTCTGCTTTAGAGCAAGAAGCATGCTCTTGCTTTCTAGAGTCTCTAAAATAGCAGGAAACATGAGGGTGCTCAGAACAAAAGAAAGGTGTTTCCTACACATACGGACCATTGCTAGTTCAACTCTGCTTCTGAAATTGATACAAACCACAAGTCATCTAACATCCAATGTTTTCCAGTTAAGAGCGAGAAACGTAGAGCTTCGTAAACAATTTATATTCATTTGTGCTCAGAAGTAACTGCGTTTACTTGAAAAGATGTCTTGCTTGTAGGAAGACACAGAGCCTGGGATTTAACTCCATTTCTGAGGGGAAACACACAGCACAGTTCTCATCCATGAAACACACTCTGGTTTAGAGCAAGAAGCATGTTCTTGCTTTCTATGTGTCTCTAATACAGGCAGAAACGTGACTGTGGTCAGAACAAAATAACGGTGTTTCCTACACATATGGACCCTATCTAGGTCAACTCTTCTTCTGAATGTGATACAAACCACAGTTCCTCTAACATGCAATGCTTTCCATTTAAGAGCGAGATACGTGTGAGTTTCGTGAACGTTGTATCTTCCTTTGAGCTGAAAAGTGACTGCATTTACCTGAAATGATATCTTGCCTATAGGAAGTCACAGAGCCTGGAATTTAACTCCATTTCTGAAGGGAAACAAACAGCACAGTACTCATCCATGAAACACACTCTGCTTTAGAGCAAGAAGCATGCTCTTGCTTTCCAAAACCTCTAATAGAGCCAGAAACTTGAGGGTACTCAGAACAAAAGTACAGTGTTTCCTACACAAACGGACCATTGCTAGTTCAACTCTGCATCTGAAACTGATACACACCACAGGTCCTCTAACATCCAATGCTTTACAGTTAAGAGCAAGAAACCTGTGAGCTACGTGAACAATGTAGCTTCGTTTGAGCTTAAAGGTGACTGAGTTTACGTGAAATGAAGTCTTGCTTGTAGGAAGATACAGAGCCTGTGATTTAACTCCATTTCTTAAGGGAATCACACAGCACTGTTCTCACGATGAAACACACTCTGCGTTTAGAAAGTACCACGCTCTTGCTTTCTAGATTCTATAAAAGAGCAAGAAACTTGAGTGTGCTCAGAACAGAAGAACTGTGTTTCCTACACATATGGACTACTGCTAGTTCAACTCTGCTTCTGAAACTGATACAAACCACAAGTCATCTAACATCCAATGCTTTTCAGTTAAGAGTGAGAAACGTGTGATCTTTGTAAACGATGTAGCTTCCTTTGAGCTGAAAAGTGACTGCGTTTACCTGAAAAGATGTCTTGCTTGTAAAAAGACACAGAGCCTGGGATTTAACTCCATTTCTGAAGGGAAACAAACAGCACAGTTCTCATCCATGAAACACACTCTGCTTTAGAGTAAGAAGCATGCTCTTGCTTTCTATGTGTCTCTAATAGAGCAGGACACGTGACTGTGGTCAGAACAAAATAACAGTGTTTCTGACAAATACGGACCATATCTAGGTCTACTCTTCTTCTGAAACTGATACAAACCACAGTTCCTCTGACATGCAATGCTTTCCAGTTAAGAGTGAGAATCTTGTGAGCTTCGTGAACGATGTAGCTTCCTTAGAGCTGAGAAGTGACTTAGTTTACCTGAAAACATGTCTTGCATGTAGAAAGACACAGAGCCTGGGATTTAACTCCATTTCTGAAGGGAAACACACTGCACAGTTCTCCTCCATGAAACACACTCTGCTTTAGAGTAAGAAGCATGCTCTTGCTTTCTAAGAGTCTCTAATACAGCAGGAAACGTGACTGTTTTCAGAACAAAATCGGTGTTTCCTACATGTACGGACCATATCTACGTCAACTCTTCTTCTGAAACTGATACAAAGCACAGTTCCATTAACATGCAATGCTTTCAAGTTAAGAGTGAGAAACGTGTGAGCTTGGTGAACACTGTAGCTTCCTTTGAGCTGAAAAGTGACTATGTTTATTTTGAAAGATGTCTTGCTTGTAGGAAGACACAGAGCCTGGGATTTAACTCCATTTCTGAAGGGAAACACACAGCACAGTTCTCACGATGAAACACACTCTGCCTTTAGGAAGAAGCACGCTCTTGCTTTCTAGAGTCTCTAATAGAGCAGGAAACTTGAGTGTGCTCAGAACAAAAGAATGGTGTGTCCTACACATACGGACCACTGCTAGTTCAACTCTGCTTCTGAAACTGATACAAAGCACAAGTCATCTAACATCCAATGCTTTTCAGTTAAGAGTGAGAAACGTGTGATCTTCGTAAACGATTTATAATCTTTTAAGCTGAAAAGTGACTGTGTTTACCTGCAATGATTTCTTGCTTGTAGGAAGACACGCAGTGTGGAGTTTACCTCCATTTCTGAAGGTAAACACACAGCACAGTTCTCATCCATGAAACACACACTGCTTTAGAGCAAGAAGCATGCTCTTGCTTTCTAAGAGTCTCTAATACAGCACGAAACGTGACTGTTTTTAGAAAAAAATCGGTGTTTCCTACATGTACGGACCATAATTAGGTCAACTCTACTTCTGAAACTGATTCAAACCACAGTTCCTCTAACATGCAATGCTTTCCAGTTTAGAGCGAGAAACATGTGAGCTTCGTGAACGATGTAGCTTTCTTTGAGCTGAAAAGTGACTGAGTTTCCCAAAAAGATGTCTTGCTTGTAGGAAGACACAGAGCCTGGGATTTAACTCCATTTCTGAAGGGAAACACACAGCACAGTTCTCATCCATGAAACATACTCTGCTTTAGAGCAGGAAGCACGCTCTTGCTTTCCAAGAGTCTCTAATAGAGCAGGAAACGTGTTTGTGGTCAGAACAAATAACGGTGTTTCCTACTTTACGGACCATGTCTAGGTCAACTCTTCTTCTGAAACTGATACAAACCACAGTTCCTCTAACATTCAATGTTTTCAAGTTAAGAGCGAGAAATGTGTGAGCTTCGTGAACGATGTAGCTTCCTTTGAGCTGAAAATTGACTGAGCTTACATGAAAAGATATCTTGCATGTAGGAAGACACAGAGCATGTGATTTAACTCCATTTTTGAAGGGAAACACACAGCACATTTCTCACTATGAAACACACTCTGCTTTTTGGAAGAAGCCCGCTCTTGCTTTCTAGATTCTCTAATACAGCAGGAAACCTGAGTGTTCTCAGAACAAAAGAACGGAGTTTCCTACACTTACGAACCATTGCTAGTTCAACTCTGCTTCTGAAACTGATGCAAACCACAAGTCATCTAAAATCCAATGCTTTTCAGTTAAGAGCGAGAAACGTGTGATCTTCGTAAATGATTTATATTCATTTGAGCTGAAAAATGACTGCATTTACCTGAAATGATATCTAACTTGAAGGAAGACACCGAGCCTGGAATTTAACTCCATTTATGAAGGGAAACAAACAGCACAGTTCACATCCATGAAACACACTCTGCTTTAGAGCAAGAAGCATGCTCTTGCTTTCTAGAGTCTCTAAAAGAGTAGGAAACTTGAGGGTGCTCAGAACAAAAGAAAGGTGTTTCCTACACATGCGGACCATTGCTAGTTCACCTCTGCTTCTGAAACTGATGCAAACCACAAGTCATCTAACATCCAATGTTTTCCAGTTAAGAGCGAGAAACGTAGAGCTTCGTAAACGATTTATATTCATTTGAGCTCAAAGTAACTGCGTTTACTTGAAAAGATGTCTTGCTTGTAGGAAGACACAGAGCCTGGGATTTAACTCCATTTCTGAGGGGAAACACACAGCACAGTTCTCATCCATGAAACACACTCTGGTTTAGAGCAAGAAGCATGTTCTTGCTTTCTATGTGTCTCTAATACAGGAGGAATCGTGACTGTGGTCAGAACAAAATAACGGTGTTTCCTACACATATGGACCCTATCTACGTCAACTCTTCTTCTGAATGTGATACAAACCACAGTTCCTCTAACATGCAATGCTTTCCAGTTAAGAGCGAGATACGTGTGAGCTTCGTGAACGATGTAGCTTCCTTTGAGCTGAAAATTGACTGCATTTACCTGAAATGATATCTTGCTTGTAGGAAGACACAGAGCATGTGATTTAACTCCATTTTTGAAGGGAAACACACAGCACATTTCTCACTATGAAACACACTCTGCTTTTTGGAAGAAGCCCGCTCTTGCTTTCTAGATTCTCTAATACAGCAGGAAACCTGAGTGTTCTCAGAACAAAAGAACGGAGTTTCCTACACTTATGGACCATTGCTAGTTCAACTCTGCTTCTGAAACTGATGCAAACCACAAGTCATCTAAAATCCAATGCTTTTCAGTTAAGAGTGAGAAACGTGTGATCTTCGTAAATGATTTATATTCATTTGAGCTGAAAAATGACTGCATTTACCTGAAATGATATCTTGCTTGTAGGAAGACACCGAGCCTGCAATTTAACTCCATTTATGAAGGGAAACAAACAGCACAGTTCACATCCATGAAACACACTCTGCTTTAGAGGAAGAAGCATGCTCTTGCTTTCTAGAATCTCTAAAAGAGTAGGAAACTTGAGGGTGCTCAGAACAAAAGAAAGGTGTTTCCTACACATATGGACTACTGCTAGTTCAACTCTGCTTCTGAAACTGATACAAACCACAAGTCATCTAACACCCAATGCTTTACAGTTAAGAGCAAGAAACCTGTGAGCTTCAGAAACGATTTATATTCATTTGAGCTGAAAAGTGTATGTGTTTACCTGAAAAGATGTCTTGCTTGTAGGAAGACTCAGAGCCTGGAATTCAACCCCATTTCTGAAGGGAAAAACACAGCACAGTTCTCATCCATGAAAAACACTCTGCTTTAGAGCAAGAAGCACGCTCTTGCTTTCTAAGGTTCTCTAATACAGCAGGAAAAGTGACTGTGGTCAGAACAAAATAGCGGTGTTTCCTACATATGGGGACCATTGCTAGTTCAACTCTGCTGCTGAAACTGATACTAACCCCAAGTCATCTAACATCCAATGCTTTTCATTTAAGAGCAAGAAACATGTGATCTTCGTAAACGATTTATATTCATTTGAGCTCTAAAGTGTCTGCGTTCACCTGAAAAGATGTCTTGATTGTAGGAAGACTCAGAGCCTGGAATTCAACTCCGTTTCTGAAGGGAAACACACAGCACAGTTCTCATCCAAGAAAAACACTCTGCTTTAGAGCAAGAAGCACGCTCTTGCTTTCCAAGAGTCTCTAAAAAGCAGGACACGTGACTGTGGTCAGAACAAAATAACGGTGTTTCCTACTTTACGGACCATGTCTAGGTCAACTCTTCTTCTGAAACTGATACAAACCACTGTTCCTCTAACATTCAATGTTTTCAAGTTAAGAGCGAGAAATGTGTGAGCTTCGTGAACGATGTAGCTTCCTTTGAGCTGAAAATTGACTGAGTTTACATGAAAAGATGTCTTGCTTGTAGGAAGACACAGAGCATGGGATTTAACTCCGTTTTTGAAGGGAAACACACAGCACATTTCTCACTATGAAACACACTCTGCTTTTTGGAAGAAGCACACTCTTGCTTTCTAGATTCTCTAATACAGCAGGAAGCATGAGTGTTCTCAGAACAAAAGAACGGAGTTTCCTACACTTACAGACCATTGCTAGTTCAACTCTGCTTCTGAAACTGATACAATCCATGGTTCCTCTAACATGCAATGCTTTCCAGTTAAGAGCGAGAAACGTGTAAGCTTCGTGAACGATGTAGCTTCCTTTGAGCTTAAAAGTGAGTGAGTTTACCTGAATAGATGTCTTGCTTGTAGGAAGACACAGAGCCTGGGATTTAACTCCATTTATGAAGGGAAACACACAGCACATATCTCATCCATGGAACACACTCTGCTTTAGAGCAAGAAGCATGCTCTTGTTTCTAGATTCTCTAATAGAGCCAGAAACATGAGGGGACTGTGAACAAAAGAACGGTGCTTCCTACACATAAGGACCATTGCTAGTTCAACTCTGCTTCTGAAACTGATACAAACCACAAGTCATCTAACATCCAATGTTTTCCAGTTAAGAGCGAGAAACGTAGAGCTTTGTAAACGATTTATATTCATTTGAGCTGAAAAGTGACTGCATTTACCTGAAATGATGTCTGGCTTGTAGGAAGACACAGACCCTGGAATTTAACTCCCTTTCTGAAGGGAAACACACAGCACAGTTCTCATCCATGAAACACACTCTGCTTTGGAGCAAGAAGCACGCTCTTGCTTTCTAAGAATCTCTAATACTGCAGGAAACGTGACTGTATTCAGAACAAAATAACGGTGTTTCCTACACATACGGACCATATCAAGGTCAACTCTTCTTCTGAAACTGATACAAACCACAGTTCCACTAACATGCAATGCTCTCAAGTTAAGAGCGAGAAACGTGTGAGCTTCGTGAACAATATAGCTTCCTTTGAGGTGAAAAGTAACTGAGTTTACCTGAAAAGATGTCTTCCTTGTAGGAAGACACAGAGCCTGGGATTTAACTCCATTTCTGAGTGGAAACACACAGCACAGTTCTCATCCATGAAACACACTGTACTTTAGAGAAAGAAGCTTGCTCTTGCTTTCTAAGTGTCTCTAATACAGCAGGAAATATGACTGTGGTCAGAACAAAATAACGGTGTTTCCTACTTTACGGACCATATCTAGGTCAACCCTTCTTCTGAAACTGATACAAACCACAGTTCCTCTAACATGCAATGCTTTCCAGTTTAGAGCGAGAAACATGTGAGCTTCGTGAACGATGTAGCTTTCTGTGAGCTGAAAAGTGACTGCGTTTACCTGAAATGATTTCTTGCTTGTAGGAAGATACAGGGCCTGGAATTTAACTCCATTTCTGAAGGGAAACACAGAGCACAGTTCTCATCCATGAAACACACTCTACTTTAGAGCAACAAGCACGCTCTTGCTTTCTAAGTGTCTCTAATACAGCAGGAAACGTGACTGTGGTCAGAACAAATAACGGTGTTTCCTACACATACGAACAATATCTAGGTCAACTCTTCTTTTAAAACTGATACAAACCACAGTGCCATTAACATGCAATGCTTTCTAGTTAAGAGCGAGAAACGTGTGAGCTTCGTGAACGATGTAGATCCCTTTGAGCTGAAAAATCACTGAGTCTACTTGAAAAGATGTCTTGCTTGTAGGAAGACACGGAGCCTGGGATTTAACTCCATTTCTGAAGGGAAACACAGCACAGTTCTCATCCATGAAAAACACTCTGCTTTAGAGCAAGGAGCACGCTCTTGCTTTCTAGAGTCTCTAATAGAGCAGGAAACTTGAGTGTGCTCAGAACAAAAGAACGGTGTTTCCTACACATACGCACCACTGCTAGTTCAACTCTGCTTCTGAAACTGATACAAACCACAAGTCATCTAACATCCAATGCTTTTCAGTTAAGAGTAAGAAACGTGTGATCTTCGTAAACGATTTATATTCATTTAAGCTGAAAAGTGACTGTGTTTACCTGAAATGATGTCTTGCTTGTAGGAAGACAAGCAGCCTGGAATTTAACTCCATTTCTGAAGGGAAACACACAGCACAGTTCTCATCCATGAAAAACACACTGCTTTAGAGCAAGAAGCACGCTCTTGCTTTCTAAGAGTCTCTAATACAGCAGGAAACGTGACTGTTTTCAGAACAAAATCGGTGTTTCCTACATGTACGGACCATATCTAGGTCAACTCTTCTTCTGAAACTGATACAAACCACAGTTCCTCTAACATGCAATGCTTTCCAGTTTAGAGCGAGAAACATGTGAGCTTCGTGAACGATGTAGCTTCCTTTGAGCTGAAAAGTGACTGAGTTTAACCAAAAAGATGTCTTGCTTGTAGGAAGACACAGAGCCTGGGATTTAACTCAATTTCTGAAGGGAAACACACAGCACAGTTCTCATCCATGAATCACACTCTGCTTTAGAGCAAGAAGCACGTTCTTGCTTTCCAAGAGTCTCTAATACAGCAGGAAACGTGACTGTGGGCAGAACAAAATAACAGTGTTTCCTACTTTACAGACCATATCTAGGTCAACTCTTCTTCTGAAACTGATACAAACCACAGTTCCTCTAACATGCAATGCTCTCCAGTTAAATAGCGAGAAACGTGTGAGCTCGTGAACGATGTAGCTTCCTTTGAGCTGAAAAGTGAGTGCGTTTACCTGAAATGATTTCTTGCTTGTAGGAAGACACGGAGCCTGGGATTTAACTCCATTTCTGAAGGGAAACACACAGCACAGTTCTCATCCATGAATCACACTCTGCTTTAAAGCAAGAAGCATGCACTTGCTTTCTAGAGTCTCTAAAAGAGCAGGAAACATGAGTGTGCTCAGAACAAAAGAACGGTGTTTCCTACACATACGGACCACATCTAGGTCAACTCTGCTTCTGAAACTGATACAAACCACAGGTCCTCTAACATCTAATGCTTTCCAGTTAAGAGCAAGAAACGTGTGAGCTTCGTGAACGATGTAGCTTTGTTTTAGCTGAAGGGTGACTGAGTTTACGTGTAACAAAGTCTTGCTTGTAGAAAGATACAGAGACTGTGATATAACTCCATTTCTGAAGGGAAACACACAGCACATTTCTCACGATGAAACACACTCTGCGTTTAGGAAGAAGCACGCTCTTGCTTTCTAGAGTCTCTAATAGAGCAGGAAACTTGAGTGTGCTCAGAACAAAAGAACGGTGTTTCCTACTTTACGGACCATGTCTAGGTCAACTCTTCTTCTGAAACTGATACAAACCACAGTTCTTCTAACGTTCAATGTTTTCAAGTTAAGAGCGAGAAATGTGTGAGCTTCGTGAACGATGTATCTTCCTTTGAGCTGAAAATTGACTGAGTTTACATGAAAAGATGTCTTGCTTGTAGGAAGACACCGAACCTGGAATTTAACTCCATTTTTGAAGGGAAACACACAGCACATTTCTCACTATGAAACACACTCTGCTTTTTGGAAGAAGCACGCTCTTGTTTTCAAAGTGTCTCTAATAAAGCAAGAAACGTGACTGTGGTCAGAAGAAAATAACGGTGTTTCCTACACATATGGACCATATCTAGGTCAACTCTTCTTCTGATACTGATACAAACCACAGTTCCATTAACATTCAATGCTTTCCAGTTAAGAGCGAGAAACGTGTGAGCTTCTTGAACAATGTAGCATCCTTGGAGCTGAAAAGTGACTGAGTTTACCTAAAAAGATGTCCTGCTTGTAGGAAGACACAGAGCCTGGGATTTAACTCCATTTCTGAAGGGAAACACACAGCACAGTTCTCATACATGAAACACAATCTGCTTTAGAGCACGTAGCATGCTCTTGCTTTCTAGAGTCTCTAACAGAGCAGGAAATGTGAGTGAGCTCAGAACAAAAGAACGGTGTTTCCTACACATACGGACAATAGCTAGTTCAACTCTGCTTCTGAAACTGATACAAACCACAAGTCATCTAACATCCAATGCTTTTCAGTTAAGAGCGAGAAACGTGTGAGCTTCGTAAACGATTTATATTCATTTGAGATGAAAAGTGACTGCGTTTACCAGAAATGATTTCTTGCTTGTATGAAGACACGGGGCCTGGAATTTAACTCCATTTCTGAAGGGAAACACACAGCACAGTTCTCATCCATGAAATACACTCTACTTTAGAGCAAGAAGCACCCGCTTGCTTTCTAAGTGTCTCTAATACAGCACGAAACGTGACTGTGGTCTGAACAAAATAACGGTGTTTCCTACACATACGGATCATATCTAGGTGAACTCTTCTTCTGAAACTGATACAAAGCACAGTTCCATTAACATGCAATGCTTTCAAGTTAAGAGTGAGAAAAGTGTGAGCTTGGTGAACAATGTAGCTTCCTTTGAGCTGAAAAGTGACTATGTTTACTTGAAAAGATGTCTTGCTTGTAGGAAGACACAGAGCCTGGGATTTAACTCCATTTCTGAAGGGAAACAAACAGCACAGTTCTCATCCATGAAACACACTCTGCTTTAGAGCAAGAAGCATGCTCTTGCTTTCTAGAGTCTCTAAATTAGCAGGAAACATGAGGGTGCTCAGAACAAAAGAAAGGTGTTTCCTACACATACGGACCATTGCTAGTTCAACTCTGCTTCTGAAACTGATACAAACCACAAGTCATCTAACATCCAATGTTTTCCAGTTAAGAGCAAGAAACGTAGAGCTTCGTAAACGATTTATATTCATTTGAGCTCAGAAGTAACTGCGTTTACTTGAAAAGATGTCTTGCTTGTAGGAAGACACAGAGCCTGGGATTTAACTCCATTTCTGAGGGGAAACACACAGCACAGTTCTCATCCATGAAACACACTCTGGTTTAGAGCAAGAAGCATGTTCTTGCTTTCTATGTGTCTCTAATACAGGAGGAAACGTGACTGTGGTCAGAACAAAATAACGGTGTTTCCTACACATACGGACCCTATCTAGGTCAACTCTTCTTCTGAATGTGATACAAACCACAGTTCCTCTAACATGCAATGGTTTCCAGTTAAGAGCGAGATACGTGTGAGTTTCGTGAACGTTGTATCTTCCGTTGAGCAGAAAAGTGACTGCATTTACCTGAAAGGATATCTTGCTTATAGGAAGTCACAGAGCCTGGAATTTAACTCCATTTCTGAAGGGAAACAAACAGCACAGTACTCATCCATGAAACACACTCTGCTTTAGAGCAAGAAGCATGCTCTTGCTTTCCAAAACCTCTAATAGAGCCAGAAACTTGAGGGTACTCAGAACAAAAGAACGGTGTTTCCTACACAAACGGACCATATCTAGGTCAACTCTTCTTCTGAAACTGATACAAACCACAATTCCATTAACATGCAATGTTTTCAAGTTAAGAGCAAGAAACGTGTGAGCTTCGTGAACGATGTAGATTCCTTTGAGCTGAAAATTGACTGAGTTTACTTGAAAACATGTCTTGCTTGTAGGAAGACAAAGAACCTGGGATTTAACTCCATTTCTAAAGGGAAACACAAAAAACAGTTCTCATCCATGAAAAACACTCTGCTTTAGAGCAAGAAGCATGCTCTTGCTTTCTAGGGTCTATAAAAGAGCCAGAAAATTGAGGGTACTCAGAACAAAAGAACGGTGTTTCCTACACATACGGACCACTGCTAGTTCAAATCTGCTTCTGAAACTGATACAAACCACAAGTCATCTAACATCCAATGCTTTTCAGTTAAGTGCGAGAAACGTGTGAGCTTCGTAAACGATTTATATTCATTTGAGCTGAAAAGTGACTGTGTTTACCTGAAATGATTTCTTGCTTGTAGGAAGACATGGGGCCAGGAATTTATCTCCATTTCTGAAGGGAAAAACACAGCACACTTCTCATCCATGAAACACACTCTACTTTAGAGCAAGAGGCACGCTCTTGCTTTCTATGTGTCTCTAATACAGGAGGAAACGTGACTGTGGTCATAACAAAATAACGGTGTTTCCTACACATACGGACCCTATCTAGGTCAACTCTTCTTCTGAATGTGATACAAACCACAGTTCCTCTAACATGCAATGCTTTCCAGTTAAGAGCGAGATACGTGTGAGTTTCGTGAACGTTGTATCTTCCTTTGAGCAGAAAAGTGACTGCATTTACCTGAAAGGATATCTTGCTTATAGGAAGTCACAGAGCCTGGAATTTAACTCCATTTCTGAAGGGAAACAAACAGCACAGTACTCATCCATGAAACACACTCTGCTTTAGAGCAAGAAGCATGCTCTTGCTTTCCAAATCCTCTAATAGAGCCAGAAACTTGAGGGTACTCAGAACAAAAGAACGGAGTTTCCTACACAAACGGACCATATCTAGGTCAACTCTTCTTCTGAAACTGATACAAACCACAATTCCATTAACATGCAATGTTTTCAAGTTAAGAGCGAGAAACGTGTGAGCTTCGTGAACGATGTAGATTCCTTTGAGCTGAAAAGTGACTGAGTTTGCTTGAAAACATGTCTTGCTTGTAGGAAGACAAAGAACCTGGGATTTAACTCCATTTCTAAAGGGAAACACAAAAAACAGTTCTCATCCATGAAAAACACTCTGCTTTAGAGCAAGAAGCATGCTCTTGCTTTCTAGGATCTATAAAAGAGCCAGAAACTTGAGGGTACTCAGAACAAAAGAACGGTGTTTCCTACACATACGCACCACTGCTAGTTCAAATCTGCTTCTGAAACTGATACAAACCACAAGTCATCTAACATCCAATGCTTTTCAGTTAAGTGCGAGAAACGTGTGAGCTTCGTAAACGATTTATATTCATTTGAGCTGAAAAGTGACTGTGTTTACCTGAAATGATTTCTTGCTTGTAGGAAGACATGGGGCCAGGAATTTATCTCCATTTCTGAAGGGAAAAACACAGCACACTTCTCATCCATGAAACACACTCTACTTTAGAGCAAGAGGCACGCTCTTGCTTTCTATGTGTCTCTAACACAGCAGGACACCTGACAGTGGTCATAACAAAATAACGGTGTTTCCTACACATACGGACCATATCTAGGTCAACTCTGCTTCTGAAACTGATACAAACCACAGTTCCTCTAACATTGCAATGCTCTCCAGTTAACAGCGAGAAAGGTGTGAGCATTGTGAACAATGTAGCTTCTTTTGACCTGAAAAGTGTCTGCGTTTACTTGAAATGATTTCTTACTTGTAGGAAGATACGGGGCCTGGAAATTAACTCCATTTCTGAAGGGAAACACACAGCACAGTACTCATACATGAAACACACACTACTTTAGAGCAAGAGGCACGCTCTTGCTTTCTATGTGTCTCTAACACAGCAGGAAACCTGACTGTGGTCCAAAGAAATAACGGTGTTTCCTACACATACAGATTATATCTAGGTCATCTCTTCTTCTGAAACTGATACAAACCACAGTTCCATTAACATGCAATGCTTTCAAGTTAAGAGCGTGAAACGTGTGAGTTTCGTGAACGATGTAGCTCCCTTTGAGCTGAAAAGTCACTGAGTTTAATTGAAAAGATGTCGTGCTTGTAGGAAGACACGGAGCCTGGGATTTACTCCATATCTGAAGGGAAACACACAGCACAGTTCTCATCCATGAATCACACTCTGCTTTAGAGCAAGAAGCACGCTCTTGCTTTCCAAGAGTCTCTAATACAGCAGGAAACGTGACTGTGGTCAGAACATAATAACGGTGTTTCCTACACATACGAACTATATCTAGGTCAACTCTTCTTTTAAAACTGATACAAACCACAGTTCCTCTAACATGCAATGCTTTCCAGTTAAGAGCGAGAAACGTGTGATCTTCGTGAACGATGTAGATCCCTTTGAGCTGAAAAGTCACTGAGTTTACTTGAAAAGATGTCTTGCTTGTAGGAAGACACGGAGCCTGGGATTTAACTCCATTTCTGAAGGGAAACACACAGCACAGTTCTCATCCATGAAAAACACTCTGCTTTAGAGCAAGAAGCATGCCCTTGCTTTCTAGAGTCTCTAAAAGAGCAGGAAACATGAGTGTGCTCAGAACAAAAGAAAGGTGTTTCCTACACATACGGACCATATCTAGGTCAACTCTGCTTCTGAAACTGATACAAACCACAGGTCCTCTAACATCTAATGCTTTCCAGTTAAGAGCAAGAAATGTTTGAGCTTCGTGAAAGATGTAGCTTTGTTTGAGCTGAAAGGTGACTGAGTTTACGTGTAACAAAGTCTTGCTTGTAGAAAGATACAGAGCCTGTGATTTAACTCCATTTCTGAAGGGAAACACACAGCACATTTCTCACGATGAAACACACTCTGCGTTTAGGAAGAAGCATGCTCTTGCTTTCTAGAGTCTCTAATAGAGCAGGAAACTTGAGAGTGCTCAGAACAAAAGAACGGTGTTTCTTACTTTACAGAACATGTCTAGGTCAACTCTTCTTCTGAAACTGATACAAACCACAGTTCTTCTACGTTCAATGTTTTCAAGTTAAGAGCGAGAAATGTGTGAGCTTCGTGAACGATGTAGCTTCCTTTGAGCTGAAAATTGACTGAGTTTACATGAAAAGATGTCTTGCTTGTAGGAAGACACAGAGCATGTGATTTAACTCCATTTTTGAAGGGAAACACCCAGCACATTTCTCACTATGAAACACACTCTGATTTTTGGAAGAAGCACGCTCTTGCTTTCTAGATTCTCTAATAGAGCAGGAAACCTGAGTGTTCTCAGAACAAAAGAACGGAATTTCCTACACTTACGGACCATTGCTAGTTCAACTCTGCTTCTGAAACTGATACAAACCACAAGTCATCTAACATCCAATGCTTTTCAGATAAGAGCGAGAAAGGTGTGATCTTCGTACACGATTTATATTCATTTGAGCTGAAAAATGACTGCATTTACCTGAAATGATGTGTTGCTTGTAGGAAGACACCGAACCTGGAATTTAACTCCATTTATGAAGGGAAACAAACAGCACAGTTCACATCCATGAAACACACTCTGCTTTAGAGCAAGAAGCATGCTCTTGCTTTCTAGAGTCTCTAAAAGAGCAGGAAACTTGAGGGTGCTCAGAACAAAAGAAAGGTGTTTCCTACACATGCGGACCATTGCTAGTTCACCTCTGCTTCTGAAACTGATACAAACCACAAGTCATCTAACATCCAATGCTTTCCAGTTAAGAGCGAGAAACGTAGAGCTTTGTAAACGATTTATATTCATTTGAGCTGAAAAGTGACTGCGTTTACCAGAAATGATTTCTTGCTTGTATGAAGATACGGGGCCTGGAATTTAACTCCATTCCTGAAGGGAAACACACAGCACAGTTCTCATCCATGAAACACACTCTACTTTAGAGCAAGAAGCACCCGCTTGCTTTCTATGTGTCTCTAATACAGCACGAAACGTGACTGTGGTCTGAACAAAATAACAGTGTTTCCTACACATACGGATCATATCTAGGTGAACTCTTCTTCTGAAACTGATACAAAGCACAGTTCCATTAACATGCAATGCTTTCAAGTTAAGAGTGAGAAAAGTGTGAGCTTGGTGAACAATGTAGCTTCCTTTGAGCTGAAAAGTGACTATGTTTACTTGAAAAGATGTCTTGCTTGTAGGAAGACACAGAGCCTGGGATTTAACTCCATTTCTGAAGGGAAACACACAGCACAGTTCTCATCCATGAAACACACTCTGCTTTAGAGCAAGAAGCATGCTCTTGCTTTCTAGAGTCTCTAAAATAGCAGGAAACATGAGGGTGCTCAGAACAAAAGAAATGTGTTTCCTACACATACGGACCATTGCTAGTTCAACTCTGCTTCTGAAACTGATACAAACCACAAGTCATCTAACATCCAATGTTTTCCAGTTAAGAGCGAGAAACGTAGAGCTTCGTAAACGATTTATATTCATTTGTGCTCAGAAGTAACTGCGTTTACTTGAAAAGATGTCTTGCTTGTAGGAAGACACAGAGCCTGGGATTTAACTCCATTTCTGAGGGGAAACACACAGCACAGTACTCATCCATGAAACACACTCTGCTTTAGAGCAAGAAGCATGCTCTTGCTTTCCAAAACCTCTAATAGAGCCAGAAACTTGAGGGTACTCAGAACAAAAGAACGGTGTTTCCTACACAAACGGACCATTGCTAGTTCAACTCTGCATCTGAAACTGATACACACCACAGGTCCTCTAACATCCAATGCTTTACAGTTAAGAGCAAGAAACCTGTGAGCTACGTGAACAATGTAGCTTCGTTTGAGCTTAAAGGTGACTGAGTTTACGTGAAATGAAGTCTTGCTTGTAGGAAGATACAGAGCCTGTGATTTAACTCCATTTCTTAAGGGAATCACACAGCACTGTACTCACGATGAAACACACTCTGCGTTTAGAAAGTACCACGCTCTTGCTTTCTAGATTCTATAAAAGAGCAAGAAACTTGAGTGTGCTCAGAACAGAGGAACGGTGGTTCCTACACATATGGACTACTGCTAGTTCAACTCTGCTTCTGAAACTGATACAAACCACAAGTCATCTAACATCCAATGCTTTTCAGTTAAGAGTGAGAAACGTGTGATCTTTGTAAACGATGTAGCTTCCTTTGAGCTGAAAAGTGACTGCGTTTACCTGAAAAGATGTCTTGCTTGTAAAAAGACACAGAGCCTGGGATTTAACTCCATTTCTGAAGGGAAACAAACAGCACAGTTCTCATCCATGAAACACACTCTGCTTTAGAGTAAGAAGCATGCTCTTGCTTTCTATGTGTCTCTAATAGAGCAGGACACGTGACTGTGATCAGAACAAAATAACAGTGTTTCTGACAAATACGGACCATATCTAGGTCTACTCTTCTTCTGAAACTGATACAAACCACAGTTCCTCTGACATGCAATGCTTTCCAGTTAAGAGTGAGAATCTCGTGAGCTTCGTGAACGATGTAGCTTCCTTAGAGCTGAGAAGTGACTTAGTTTACCTGAAAACATGTCTTGCATATAGAAAGACACAGAGCCTGGGATTTAACTCCATTTCTGAAGGGAAACACACGGCACAGTTCTCCTCCATGAAACACACTCTGCTTTAGAGTAAGAAGCATGCTCTTGCTTTCTAAGAGTCTCTAATACAGCAGGAAACGTGACTGTTTTCAGAACAAAATCGGTGTTTCCTACATGTACGGACCATATCTAGGTCAACTCTTCTTCTGAAACTGATACAAAGCACAGTTCCATTAACATGCAATGCTTTCAAGTTAAGAGTGAGAAACGTGTGAGCTTGGTGAACAATGTAGCTTCCTTTGAGCTGAAAAGTGACTATGTTTATTTGAAAAGATGTCTTGCTTGTAGGAAGACACAAAGCCTGGGATTTAACTCCATTTCTGAAGGGAAACACACAGCACAGTTCTCACTATGAAACACACTCTGCTTTTTGGAAGAAGCACACTCTTGCTTTCTAGATTCTCTAATAGAGCAGGAAACCTGAGTTTTCTCAGAACAAAAGAACGGAGTTTCCTACACTTACGGACCATTGCTAGTTCAACTCTGCTTCTGAAACTGATACAAACCACAAGTCATCTAACATCCAATGCTTTTCAGATAAGAGCGAGAAAGGTGTGATCTTCGTACACGATTTATATTCATTTGAGCTGAAAAATGACTGCATTTACCTGAAATGATGTGTTGCTTGTAGGAAGACACCGAACCTGGAATTTAACTCCATTTATGAAGGGAAACAAACAGCACAGTTCACATCCATGAAACACACTCTGCTTTAGAGCAAGAAGCATGCTCTTGCTATCTAGAGTCTCTAAAAGAGCAGGAAACTTGAGGGTGCTCAGAACAAAAGAAAGGTGTTTCCTACACATGCGGACCATTGCTAGTTCACCTCTGCTTCTGAAACTGATACAAACCACAAGTCATCTAACATCCAATGCTTTCCAGTTAAGAGCGAGAAACGTAGAGCTTTGTAAACGATTTATATTCATTTGAGCTGAAAAGTGACTGCGTTTACCAGAAATGATTTCTTGCTTGTATGAAGATACGGGGCCTGGAATTTAACTCCATTCCTGAAGGGAAACACACAGCACAGTTCTCATCCATGAAACACACTCTACTTTAGAGCAAGAAGCACCCGCTTGCTTTCTATGTGTCTCTAATACAGCACGAAACGTGACTGTGGTCTGAACAAAATAACGGTGTTTCCTACACATACGGATCATATCTAGGTGAACTCTTCTTCTGAAACTGATACAAAGCACAGTTCCATTAACATGCAATGCTTTCAAGTTAAGAGTGAGAAAAGTGTGAGCTTGGTGAACAATGTAGCTTCCTTTGAGCTGAAAAGTGACTATGTTTACTTGAAAAGATGTCTTGCTTGTAGGAAGACACAGAGCCTGGGATTTAACTCCATTTCTGAAGGGAAACACACAGCACAGTTCTCATCCATGAAACACACTCTGCTTTAGAGCAAGAAGCATGCTCTTGCTTTCTAGAGTCTCTAAAATAGCAGGAAACATGAGGGTGCTCAGAACAAAAGAAATGTGTTTCCTACACATACGGACCATTGCTAGTTCAACTCTGCTTCTGAAACTGATACAAACCACAAGTCATCTAACATCCAATGTTTTCCAGTTAAGAGCGAGAAACGTAGAGCTTCGTAAACGATTTATATTCATTTGTGCTCAGAAGTAACTGCGTTTACTTGAAAAGATGTCTTGCTTGTAGGAAGACACAGAGCCTGGGATTTAACTCCATTTCTGAGGGGAAACACACAGCACAGTACTCATCCATGAAACACACTCTGCTTTAGAGCAAGAAGCATGCTCTTGCTTTCCAAAACCTCTAATAGAGCCAGAAACTTGAGGGTACTCAGAACAAAAGAACGGTGTTTCCTACACAAACGGACCATTGCTAGTTCAACTCTGCATCTGAAACTGATACACACCACAGGTCCTCTAACATCCAATGCTTTACAGTTAAGAGCAAGAAACCTGTGAGCTACGTGAACAATGTAGCTTCGTTTGAGCTTAAAGGTGACTGAGTTTACGTGAAATGAAGTCTTGCTTGTAGGAAGATACAGAGCCTGTGATTTAACTCCATTTCTTAAGGGAATCACACAGCACTGTACTCACGATGAAACACACTCTGCGTTTAGAAAGTACCACGCTCTTGCTTTCTAGATTCTATAAAAGAGCAAGAAACTTGAGTGTGCTCAGAACAGAGGAACGGTGGTTCCTACACATATGGACTACTGCTAGTTCAACTCTGCTTCTGAAACTGATACAAACCACAAGTCATCTAACATCCAATGCTTTTCAGTTAAGAGTGAGAAACGTGTGATCTTTGTAAACGATGTAGCTTCCTTTGAGCTGAAAAGTGACTGCGTTTACCTGAAAAGATGTCTTGCTTGTAAAAAGACACAGAGCCTGGGATTTAACTCCATTTCTGAAGGGAAACAAACAGCACAGTTCTCATCCATGAAACACACTCTGCTTTAGAGTAAGAAGCATGCTCTTGCTTTCTATGTGTCTCTAATAGAGCACGACACGTGACTGTGGTCAGAACAAAATAACAGTGTTTCCGACAAATACGGACCATATCTAGGTCTACTCTTCTTCTGAAACTGATACAAACCACAGTTCCTCTGACATGCAATGCTTTCCAGTTAAGAGTGAGAATCTCGTGAGCTTCGTGAACGATGTAGCTTCCTTAGAGCTGAGAAGTGACTTAGTTTACCTGAAAACATGTCTTGCATATAGAAAGACACAAAGCCTGGGATTTAACTCCATTTCTGAAGGGAAACACACGGCACAGTTCTCCTCCATGAAACACACTCTGCTTTAGAGTAAGAAGCATGCTCTTGCTTTCTAAGAGTCTCTAATACAGCAGGGAACGTGACTGTTTTCAGAACAAAATCGGTGTTTCCTACATGTACGGACCATATCTAGGTCAACTCTTCTTCAGAAACTGATACAAAGCACAGTTCCATTAACATGCAATGCTTTCAAGTTAAGAGTGAGAAACGTGTGAGCTTGGTGAACAATGTAGCTTCCTTTGAGCTGAAAAGTGTCTATGTTTATTTGAAAAGATGTCTTGCTTGTAGGAAGACACAAAGCCTGGGATTTAACTCCATTTCTGAAGGGAAACACACAGCACAGTTCTCACGATGAAACACACTCTGCCTTTAGGAAGAAGCACGCTCTTGCTTTCTAGAGTCTCTAATAGAGCAGGAAACTTGAGTGTGCTCAGAACAAAAGAACGGTGTGTCCTACACATACGGACCACTGCTAGTTCAACTCTGCTTCTGAAACTGATACAAAGCACAAGTCATCTAACATCCAATGCTTTTCAGTTAAGAGTGAGAAACGTGTGATCTTCGTAAACGATTTATAATCTTTTAAGCTGAAAAGTGACTGTGTTTACCTGAAATGATTTCTTGCTTGTAGGAAGACACGCAGCGTGGAATTTAACTCCATTTCTGAAGGGAAACACACAGCACAGTTCTCATCCACGAAACACACACTGCTTTAGAGCAAGAAGCACGCTCTTGCTTTCTAAGAGTCTCTAATACAGCACGAAACGTGACTGTTTTTAGAAGATAATCGGTGTTTCCTACATGTACGGACCATAATTAGGTCAACTCTACTTCTGAAACTGATTCAAACCACAGTTCCTCTAACATGCAATGCTTTCCAGTTTAGAGCGAGAAACATGTGAGCTTCGTGAACGATGTAGCTTTCTTTGAGCTGAAAAGTGACTGAGTTTACCCAAAAAGATGTCTTGCTTGTAGGAAGACACAGAGCCTGGGATTTAACTCCATTTCTGAAGGGAAACACACAGCACAGTTCTCATCCATGAAACATACTCTGCTTTAGAGCAAGAAGCACGCTCTTGCTTTCCAAGAGTCTCTAATAGAGCAGGAAACGTGTTTGTGGTCAGAACAAATAACGGTGTTTCCTACTTTACGGACCATGTCTAGGTCAACTCTTCTTCTGAAACTGATACAAACCACTGTTCCTCTAACATTCAATGTTTTCAAGTTAAGAGCGAGAAATGTGTGAGCTTCGTGAACGATGTAGCTTCCTTTGAGCTGAAAATTGACTGAGCTTACATGAAAATATATCTTGCTTGTAGGAAGACACAGAGCATGTGATTTAACTCCATTTTTGAAGGGAAACACACAGCACATTTCTCACTATGAAACACACTCTGCTTTTAGGAAGAAGCCCGCTCTTGCTTTCTAGATTCTCTAATACAACAGGAAACCTGAGTGTTCTCAGAACAAAAGAACGGAGTTTCCTACACTTACGGACCATTGCTAGTTCAACTCTGCTTCTGAAACTGATGCAAACCACAAGTCATCTAAAATCCAATGCTTTTCAGTTAAGAGCGAGAAACGTGTGATCTTTGTAAATGATTTATATTCATTTGAGCTGAAAAATGACTGCATTTACCTGAAATGATGTCTTGCTTGTAGGAAGACATCGAGCCTGGAATTTAACTCCATTTATGAAGGGAAACAAACAGCACAGTTCACATCCATGAAACACACTCTGCTTTAGAGCAAGAAGCATGCTCTTGCTTTCTAGAGTCTCTAAAAGAGTAGGAAACTTGAGGGTGCTCAGAACAAAAGAAAGGTGTTTCCTACACATGCGGACCATTGCTAGTTCACCTCTGCTTCTGAAACTGATACAAACCACAAGTCATCTAACATCCAATGTTTTCCAGTTAAGAGCGAGAAACGTAGAGCTTCGTAAATGATTTATATTCATTTGAGATCAGAAGTAACTGCGTTTACTTGAAAAGATGTCTTGCTTGTAGGAAGACTCAGAGCCTGGAATTTAACTCCATTTCTGAGGGGAAAAACACAGCACAGTTCTCATCCATGAAACACACTCTGGTTTAGAGCAAGAAGCATGTTCTTGCTTTCTATGTGTCTCTAATACTGGAGGAAACATGACTGTGGTCAGAACAAAATAACGGTGTTTCCTACTTTACGGACCATGTCTAGGTCAACTCTTCTTCTGAAACTGATACAAACCACTGTTCCTCTAACATTCAATGTTTTCAAGTTAAGAGCGAGAAATGTGTGAGCTTCGTGAACGATGTAGCTTCCTTTGAGCTGAAAATTGACTGAGTTTACATGAAAAGATGTGTTGCTTGTAGGAAGACACAGAGCATGTGATTTAACTCCATTTTGGAAGGGAAACACACAGCACATTTCTCACTATGAAACACACTCTGCTTTTTGGAAGAAGCACGCTCTTGCTTTCTAGATTCTCTAATAGAGCAGGAAACATGAGTGTTCTCAGAACAAAAGAACGGAGTTTCCTACACTTACGGACCATTGCTAGTTCAACTCTGCTTCTGAAACTGATACAATCCATGGTTCCTCTAACATGCAATGCTTTCCAGTTAAGAGCGAGAAACGTGTGAGCTTCGTGAACGATGTAGCTTCCTTTGAGCTTAAAAGTGAGTGAGTTTACCTGAATAGATGTCTTGCTTGTAGGAAGACACAGAGCCTGGGATTTAACTCCATTTCTGAAGGGAAACACACAGCACATATCTCATCCATGGAACACACTCTGCTTTAGAGCAAGAAGCATGCTCTTGTTTCTAGATTCTCTAATAGAGCCAGAAACATGAGGGGACTGTGAACAAAAGAACGGTGCTTCCTACACATAAGGACCATTGCTAGTTCAACTCTGCTTCTGAAACTGATACAAACCACAGTTCCTCTAACATCCAATGCTTTACAGTTAAGAGCAAGAAACATGTGAGCTACATGAACGATGTAGCTTTGTTTGAGCTGAAAGGTGACTGAGTTTACCTGAAATGAAGCCTTGCTTGTAGGAAGATACAGAGCCTTTGATTTAACTCCATTTATGAAGGGAAACACACAGCACTGGTCTCACCTTGAAACACACTCTGCATATAAGAAGAAGCACGCTCATGCTTTCTAAGTGTCTCTAATACAGCAGAAAACGTGACTGTGGTCAGAACAAAATAACGGTGTTTCCTACACATACGGACCATATCTATGTCAACTCTTCTTCAGAAACTGATACAAACCACAGTTCCATTAACATTCAATGCTTTCCAGTTAAGAGCGAGAAACGTGTGAGGTTTGTGAACGATGTAGCTTCCTTTGAGCTGAAAAATGACTGAGTTTACCTGAAAAGATGTCTTGCTTGTAGGAAGACACAGAGCCTGGGATTTAACTCCATTTCTGAAGGGAAACACACAGCACAGTTTTCATCCATGAAACACACTCTGCTTTAGAGCAAGAAGCATGCTCTTGCTTTCCAGAGTCTCTAATAGAGCCAGTAACGTGAATGTGCTCAGAACAAAGAACAGTGTTTCCTACACATACGGACCATTGCTAGTTCAACTCTGCTGCTGAAACTGATACACACCACAGGTCCTCTAACATCCAATGCTTTACAGTTAAGAGCAAGAAACCTGTGAGCTACGTGAACGATGTAGCTTGGTTTGAGCTTAAAGGTGACTGAGTTTCCGTGAAATGAAGTCTTGCTTGTTGGAAGATACAGAGCCTGTGATTTAACTCCATTTCTGAAGGGAAACACACATCACAGTTCTCACGATGAAACACACTCTGCGTTTAGAAAGTACCACGCTCTTGCTTTCTAGATTCTATAAAAGAGCAGGAAACTTGAGTGTGCTCAGAACAGAAGAACGGTGTTTCCTACACATATTTACTACTGCTAGTTCAACTCTGCTTCTGAAACTGATACAAACCACAAGTCATCTAACATCCAATGCTTTACAGTTAAGAGCAAGAAACCTGTGAGCTTCAGAAACGATTTATATTCATTTGAGCTGAGAAGTGTATGTGTTTACCTGAAATGATGTCTTGCTTGTAGGAAGACACCGAGCCTGGGATTTAACTCCATATCTGAAGTGAAACACACAGCACTGTTCTCACGATGAAACACACTCTGCATATAAGAGGAAGCACGCTCTTGCTTTCTAAGAATCTCTAATACAGCAGGAAACGTGACTGTGGTCAGAACAAAATAACGGTGTTTCCTACACAGAGGGACCATTGCTAGTTCAACTCTGCTGCTGAAACTGATACAAACCCCAAGTCATCTAACATCCAATGCTTTTCATTTAAGAGCAAGAAACATGTGATCTTCGTAAACGATTTATATTCATTTGAGCTGTAAAGTGTCTGCGTTTACCTGAAAAGATGTCTTGCTTGTAGGAAGACTCAGAGCCTGGAATTCAACCCCATTTCTGAAGGGAAAAACACAGCAAAGTTCTCATCCATGAAAAACACTCTGCTTTAGAGCAAGAAGCACGCTCTTGCTTTCTAAGGTTCTCTAATACAGCAGGAAAAGTGACTGTGGTCAGAACAAAATAGCGGTGTTTCCTACACATGGGGACCATTGCTAGTTCAACTCTGCTGCTGAAACTGATACAAACCCCAAGTCATCTAACATCCAATGCTTTTCATTTAAGAGCAAGAAACATGTGATCTTCGTAAACGATTTATATTCATTTGAGCTCTAAAGTGTCTGCGTTTACCTGAAAAGATGTCTTGATTGTAGGAAGACTCAGAGCCTGGAATTCAACTCCGTTTCTGAAGGGAAACACACAGCACAGTTCTCATCCATGAAAAACACTCTGCTTTAGAGCAAGAAGCACGCTCTTGCTTTCTAGAGTCTCTAAAACAGCAAGAAACGTGACTGTGGTCAGAACAAAATAACGGTGTTTCCTACTTTACGGACCATGTCTAGATCAACTCTTCTTCTGAAACTGATACAAACCACTGTTCCTCTAACATTCAATGTTTTCAAGTTAAGAGCGAGAAATGTGTGAGCTTCGTGAACGATGTAGCTTCCTTTGAGCTGAAAATTGACTGAGTTTACATGAAAAGATGTCTTGCTTGTAGGAAGACACAGAGCATGTGATTTAACTCCATTTTGGAAGGGAAACACACAGCACATTTCTCACTATGAAACACACTCTGCTTTTTGGAAGAAGCACGCTCTTGCTTTCTAGATTCTCTAATAGAGCAGGAAACATCAGTGTTCTCAGAACAAAAGAACGGAGTTTCCTACACTTACGGACCATTGCTAGTTCAACTCTGCTTCTGAAACTGATACAATCCATGGTTCCTCTAACATGCAATGCTTTCCAGTTAAGAGCGAGAAACGTGTGAGCTTCGTGAACGATGTAGCTTCCTTTGAGCTTAAAAGTGAGTGAGTTTACCTGAATAGATGTCTTGCTTGTAGGAAGACACAGAGCCTGGGATTTAACTCCATTTCTGAAGGGAAACACACAGCACATATCTCATCCATGGAACACACTCTGCTTTAGAGCAAGAAGCATGCTCTTGTTTCTAGATTCTCTAATAGAGCCAGAAACATGAGGGGACTGTGAACAAAAGAACGGTGCTTCCTACACATAAGGACCATTGCTAGTTCAACTCTGCTTCTGAAACTGATACAAACCACAGTTCCTCTAACATCCAATGCTTTACAGTTAAGAGCAAGAAACATGTGAGCTACATGAACGATGTAGCTTTGTTTGAGCTGAAAGGTGACTGAGTTTACCTGAAATGAAGCCTTGCTTGTAGGAAGATACAGAGCCTTTGATTTAACTCCATTTATGAAGGGAAACACACAGCACTGGTCTCACCTTGAAACACACTCTGCATATAAGAAGAAGCACGCTCATGCTTTCTAAGTGTCTCTAATACAGCAGAAAACGTGACTGTGGTCAGAACAAAATAACGGTGTTTCCTACACATACGGACCATATCTATGTCAACTCTTCTTCAGAAACTGATACAAACCACAGTTCCATTAACATTCAATGCTTTCCAGTTAAGAGCGAGAAACGTGTGAGGTTTGTGAACGATGTAGCTTCCTTTGAGCTGAAAAATGACTGAGTTTACCTGAAAAGATGTCTTGCTTGTAGGAAGACACAGAGCCTGGGATTTAACTCCATTTCTGAAGGGAAACACACAGCACAGTTTTCATCCATGAAACACACTCTGCTTTAGAGCAAGAAGCATGCTCTTGCTTACCAGAGTCTCTAATAGAGCCAGTAACGTGAATGTGCTCAGAACAAAAGAACAGTGTTTCCTACACATACGGACCATTACTAGTTCAACTCTGCTGCTGAAACTGATACAAACCACAAGTCATCTAACATCCAATGCTTTTCAGTTAAGAGCGACAAACGTGTGATCTTCGTAAACGATTTATATTCATTTGAGCTGAAATGTGACTTAGTTTACCTGAACTGATGTCTTGCTAGTAGGAAGACACAGAGCCTGGGATTTAACTCCATTTCTGAAGGGAAACACACAGCACAGTTCTCATCCATGAATCACCCTCTGCTTTAGAGCAAGAAGCACTCTCTTGCTTTCTAAGAGTGTCTAATACAGCAGGAAACGTGACTGTGGTCAGAACAAAATAACGGTGTTTCCTACATATACGGACCATATCTAGGTCAACTCTTCCTCTGAAACTGATACAAACCACAAGTCATCTAACATCCAATGCTTTTCAGTTAAGAGCAAGAAACGTGTGATCATCGTAAACGATTTATATTCATTTGAGCTGATTAGTGACTGCGTTTACCTGAAATGATGTCTTGCTTGTAGGAAGAAACAGAGCGTGGAATAAAACTCCATTTCTGAAGGGAAACACACAGCACAGTTCTCATCCATGAAACACACTCTGCTTTAGAGCACAAAGCATGCTCTTGCTTTCTAGAGTCTCTAATAGAGCCAGAAACATGAGGGTACACAGAACAAAAGAACGGTGTTTCCTACACATACAGACCATTGCTAGTTCAACTCTGCTTCTGAAACTGATACAAATCACAGGTCCTCTAACATCCAATGCTTTACAGTTAAGAGCAAGAAACGTGTGAGCTACGTGAACCATGTAGCTTTGTTTGAGCTGAAAGGTGACTGAGTTTACATGAAATGAAGTCTTGCTTGTAGGAAGATACAGAGCCTGTGATTTAACTCCATTTCTTAAGGGAATCACACAGCACTGTTCTCACTATGAAACACACTCTGCATATAAGAAGAAGCACGCTCTTGCTTTCTAAGAGTCTCTAATAAAGCAGGAAACGTGGGTGTGGTCAGAACAAAATAACAGTGATTCCTACACATACGGACCATATCTAGGTCAACTCTTCTTCTGAAACTGATACAAACCACAGTTCCTCTAACATGCACTGCTTTCCAGTTAAGAGCGAGAAACGTGTGAGCTTCGTGAACGATAGCTTCCTTTGAGCTGAATAGTGACTGAGTTTACCTAAAAAGATGTCTTACTTGTAGGAAGACACCGAGCCTGGGATTTAACTCCATTTCTGAAGTGAAACACACAGCACTGTTCTCACGATGAAACACACTCTGCATATAAGAGGAAGCACGCTCTTGCTTTCTAAGATTCTCTAATACAGCAGGAAACGTGACTGTGGTCAGAACAAAATAACGGTGTTTCCTACATTACGGACCATGTCTAGGTCAACTCTTCTTCTGAAACTGATACAAACCACTGTTCCTCTAACATTCAATGTTTTCAAGTTAAGAGCGAGAAATGTGTGAGCTTCGTGAACGATGTAGCTTCTTTTGTGCTGAAAATTGACTGAGTTTACATGAAAAGATATCTTGCTTGTAGGAAGACACAGAGCATGTGATTTTACTCCATTTTTGAAGGGAAACACAAAGCACATTTCTCACTATGAAACACACTCTGCTTTTTGGAAGAAGCACGCTCTTGCTTTCTAGATTCTCTAATAGAGCAGGAAACCTGAGTGTTCTCAGAACAAAAGAACGGAGTTTCCTACACTTACGGACCATTGCTAGTTCAACTCTGCTTCTGAAACTGATACAAACCACAAGTCATCTTACATCCAATGCTTTTCAGTTAAGAGCGAGAAACATGTGATCTTCGTAAATGATTTATATTCATTTGAGCTGAAAAATGACTGCATATACCTGAAATGATGTCTTGCTTGTAGGAAGACACCGAGCCTGGAATTTAACTCCATTTATGAAGGGAAACAAACAGCACAGTTCACATCCATGAAACACACTCTGCTTTAGAGCAAGAAGCATGCTCTTCCTTTCTAGAGTCTCTAAAAGAGCAGGAAACTTGAGGGTGCTCAGAACAAAAGAAAGGTGTTTCCTACACATGCGGACCATTGCTAGTTCACCTCTGCTTCTGAAACTGATACAAACCACAAGTCATCTAACATCCAATGTTTTCCAGTTAAGAGCGAGAAACATAGAGCTTCGTAAACGATTTATATTCATTTGAGCTCAGAAGTAACTGCGTTTACTTGAAAAGATGTCTTGCTTGTAGGAAGACACAGAGCCTGGGATTTAACTCCATTTCTGAGGGGAAACACACAGCACAGTTCTCATCCATGAAACACACTCTGGTTTAGAGCAAGAAGCATGTTCTTGCTTTCTATGTGTCTCTAATACAGTAGGAAACGTGACTGTGGTCAGAACAAAATAACGGTGTTTCCTACACATACGGACCCTATCTCGGTCAACTCTTCTTCTGAATGTGATACAAACCACAGTTCCTCTAACATGCAATGCTTTCCAGTTAAGAGCGAGATACGTGTGAGTTTCGTGAACGTTGTATCTTCCTTTGAGCTGAAAAGTGACTGCATTTACCTGAAATGATATCTTGCTTATAGGAAGTCACAGAGCCTGGAATTTAACTCCATTTCTGAAGGGAAACAAACAGCACAGTACTCATCCATGAAACACACTCTGCTTTAGAGCAAGAAGCATGCTCTTGCTTTCCAAAACCTCTAATAGTGCCAGAAACTTGAGGGTACTCAGAACAAAGGAACGGTGTTTCCTACACAAACGGACAATTGCTAGTTCAACTCTGCGTCTGAAACTGATACACACCACAGGTCCTCTAACATCCAATGCTTTACAGTTAAGAGCAAGAAACCTGTGAGCTACGTGAACGATGTAGCTTCGTTTGAGCTTAAAGGTGACTGAGTTTCCGTGAAATGAAGTCTTGCTTGTTGGAAGATACAGAGCCTGTGATTTAACTCCATTTCTGAAGGGAAACACACATCACAGTTCTCACGATGAAACACACTCTGCGTTTAGAAAGTACCACGCTCTTGCTTTCTAGATTCTATAAAAGAGCAGGAAACTTGAGTGTGCTCAGAACAGAAGAACGGTGTTTCCTACACATATGGACTACTGCTAGTTCAACTCTGCTTCTGAAACTGATACAAACCACAAGTCATCTAACATCCAATGCTTTACAGTTAAGAGCAAGAAACCTGTGAGCTTCAGAAACGATTTATATTCATTTGAGCTGAGAAGTGTATGTGTTTACCTGAAATGATGTCTTGCTTGTAGGAAGACACCGAGCCTGGGATTTAACTCCATTTCTGAAGTGAAACACACAGCACTGTTCTCACGATGAAACACACTCTGCATATAAGAGGAAGCACGCTCTTGCTTTCTAAGAGTCTCTAATACAGCAGGAAACGTGACTGTGGTCAGAACAAAATAACGGTGTTTCCTACACAGAGGGACCATTGCTAGTTCAACTCTGCTGCTGAAACTGATACAAACCCCAAGTCATCTAACATCCAATGCTTTTCATTTAAGAGCAAGAAACATGTGATCTTCGTAAACGATTTATATTCATTTGAGCTGTAAAGTGTCTGCGTTTACCTGAAAAGATGTCTTGCTTGTAGGAAGACTCAGAACCTGGAATTCAACTCCATTTCTGAAGGGAAACACACAGCACAGTTCTCATCCATGAAAAACACTCTGCTTTAGAGCAAGAAGCACGCTCTTGCTTTCTAAGGTTCTCTAATACAGCAGGAAAAGTGACTGTGGTCAGAACAAAATAGCGGTGTTTCCTACACATGGGGACCATTGCTAGTTCAACTCTGCTGCTGAAACTGATACAAACCCCAAGTCATCTAACATCCAATGCTTTTCATTTAAGAGCAAGAAACATGTGATCTTCGTAAACGATTTATATTCATTTGAGCTCTAATGTGTCTGCGTTTACTTGAAAAGATGTCTTGCTTGTAGGAAGACTCAGAGCCTGGAATTCAACTCCATTTCTGCAGGGAAACACACAGCACAGTTCTCATCCATGAAAAACACTCTGCTTTAGAGCAAGAAGCATGCTCTTGCTTTCCAAGAGTCTCTAATACAGCAGGAAACGTGACTGTGGTTAGAACAAAATAACGGTGTTTCCTACTTTACGGACCATGTCTAGGTCAACTCTTCTTCTGAAACTGATACAAACCACTGTTCCTCTAACATTCAATGTTTTCAAGTTAAGAGCGAGAAATGTGTGAGCTTCGTGAACGATGTAGCTTCCTTTGTGCTGAAAATTGACTGAGTTTACATGAAAAGATATCTTGCTTGTAGGAAGACACAGAGCATGTGATTTTACTCCATTTTTGAAGGGAAACACAAAGCACATTTCTCACTATGAAACACACTCTGCTTTTTGGAAGAAGCACGCTCTTGCTTTCTAGATTCTCTAATAGAGCAGGAAACCTGAGTGTTCTCAGAACAAAAGAACGGAGTTTCCTACACTTACGGACCATTGCTAGTTCAACTCTGCTTCTGAAACTGATACAAACCACAAGTCATCTTACATCCAATGCTTTTCAGTTAAGAGCGAGAAACATGTGATCTTCGTAAATGATTTATATTCATTTGAGCTGAAAAATGACTGCATATACCTGAAATGATGTCTTGCTTGTAGGAAGACACCGAGCCTGGAATTTAACTCCATTTATGAAGGGAAACAAACAGCACAGTTCACATCCATGAAACACACTCTGCTTTAGAGCAAGAAGCACGCTCATGCTTTCTAAGTGTCTCTAATACAGCAGAAAACGTGACTGTGGTCAGAACAAAATAACGGTGTTTCCTACCCATACGGACCATATCTATGTCAACTCTTCTTCTGAAACTGATACAAACCACAGTTCCATTAACATTCAATGCTTTCCAGTTAAGAGCGAGAAACGTGTGAGCTTCGTGAACGATAGCTTCCTTTGAGCTGAAAAGTGACTGAGTTTACCTAAAAAGATGTCTTACTTGTAGGAAGACACCGAGCCTGGGATTTAACTCCATTTCTGAAGTGAAACACACAGCACTGTTCTCACGATGAAACACACTCTGCATATAAGAGGAAGCACGCTCTTGCTTTCTAAGAGTCTCTAATACAGCAGGAAACGTGACTGTGGTCAGAACAAAATAACGGTGTTTCCTACACAGAGGGACCATTGCTAGTTCAACTCTGCTGCTGAAACTGATACAAACCCCAAGTCATCTAACATCCAATGCTTTTCATTTAAGAGCAAGAAACATGTGATCTTCGTAAACGATTTATATTCATTTGAGCTGTAAAGTGTCTGCGTTTACCTGAAAAGATGTCTTGCTTGTAGGAAGACTCAGAACCTGGAATTCAACTCCATTTCTGAAGGGAAACACACAGCACAGTTCTCATCCATGAAAAACACTCTGCTTTAGAGCAAGAAGCACGCTCTTGCTTTCTAAGGTTCTCTAATACAGCAGGAAAAGTGACTGTGGTCAGAACAAAATAGCGGTGTTTCCTACACATGGGGACCATTGCTAGTTCAACTCTGCTGCTGAAACTGATACAAACCCCAAGTCATCTAACATCCAATGCTTTTCATTTAAGAGCAAGAAACATGTGATCTTCGTAAACGATTTATATTCATTTGAGCTCTAATGTGTCTGCGTTTACTTGAAAAGATGTCTTGCTTGTAGGAAGACTCAGAGCCTGGAATTCAACTCCATTTCTGCAGGGAAACACACAGCACACTTCTCATCCATGAAAAACACTCTGCTTTAGAGCAAGAAGCATGCTCTTGCTTTCCAAGAGTCTCTAATACAGCAGGAAACGTGACTGTGGTTAGAACAAAATAACGGTGTTTCCTACTTTACGGACCATGTCTAGGTCAACTCTTCTTCTGAAACTGATACAAACCACTGTTCCTCTAACATTCAATGTTTTCAAGTTAAGAGCGAGAAATGTGTGAGCTTCTTGAACGATGTAGCTTCCTTTGTGCTGAAAATTGACTGAGTTTACATGAAAAGATATCTTGCTTGTAGGAAGACACAGAGCATGTGATTTTACTCCATTTTTGAAGGGAAACACAAAGCACATTTCTCACTATGAAACACACTCTGCTTTTTGGAAGAAGCACGCTCTTGCTTTCTAGATTCTCTAATAGAGCAGGAAACCTGAGTGTTCTCAGAAGAAAAGAACGGAGTTTCCTACACTTACGGACCATTGCTAGTTCAACTCTGCTTCTGAAACTGATACAAACCACAAGTCATCTTACATCCAATGCTTTTCAGTTAAGAGCGAGAAACATGTGATCTTCGTAAATGATTTATATTCATTTGAGCTGAAAAATGACTGCATATACCTGAAATGATGTCTTGCTTGTAGGAAGACACCGAGCCTGGAATTTAACTCCATTTATGAAGGGAAACAAACAGCACAGTTCACATCCATGAAACACACTCTGCTTTAGAGCAAGAAGCATGCTCTTCCTTTCTAGAGTCTCTAAAAGAGCAGGAAACTTGAGGGTGCTCAGAACAAAAGAAAGGTGTTTCCTACACATGCGGACCATTGCTAGTTCACCTCTGCTTCTGAAACTGATACAAACCACAAGTCATCTAACATCCAATGTTTTCCAGTTAAGAGCGAGAAACATAGAGCTTCGTAAACGATTTATATTCATTTGAGCTCAGAAGTAACTGCGTTTACTTGAAAAGATGTCTTGCTTGTAGGAAGACACAGAGCCTGGGATTTAACTCCATTTCTGAGGGGAAACACACAGCACAGTTCTCATCCATGAAACACACTCTGGTTTAGAGCAAGAAGCATGTTCTTGCTTTCTATGTGTCTCTAATACAGGAGGAAACGTGACTGTGGTCAGAACAAAATAACGGTGTTTCCTACACATACGGACCCTATCTCGGTCAACTCTTCTTCTGAATGTGATACAAACCACAGTTCCTCTAACATGCAATGCTTTCCAGTTAAGAGCGAGATACGTGTGAGTTTCGTGAACGTTGTATCTTCCTTTGAGCTGAAAAGTGACTGCATTTACCTGAAATGATATCTTGCTTATAGGAAGTCACAGAGCCTGGAATTTAACTCCATTTCTGAAGGGAAACAAACAGCACAGTACTCATCCATGAAACACACTCTGCTTTAGAGCAAGAAGCATGCTCTTGCTTTCCAAAACCTCTAATAGTGCCAGAAACTTGAGGGTACTCAGAACAAAGGAACGGTGTTTCCTACACAAACGGACCATTGCTAGTTCAACTCTGCGTCTGAAACTGATACACACCACAGGTCCTCTAACATCCAATGCTTTACAGTTAAGAGCAAGAAACCTGTGAGCTACGTGAACGATGTAGCTTCGTTTGAGCTTAAAGGTGACTGAGTTTCCGTGAAATGAAGTCTTGCTTGTTGGAAGATACAGAGCCTGTGATTTAACTCCATTTCTGAAGGGAAACACACATCACAGTTCTCACGATGAAACACACTCTGCGTTTAGAAAGTACCACGCTCTTGCTTTCTAGATTCTATAAAAGAGCAGGAAACTTGAGTGTGCTCAGAACAGAAGAACGGTGTTTCCTACACATATGGACTACTGCTAGTTCAACTCTGCTTCTGAAACTGATACAAACCACAAGTCATCTAACATCCAATGCTTTACAGTTAAGAGCAAGAAACCTGTGAGCTTCAGAAACGATTTATATTCATTTGAGCTGAGAAGTGTATGTGTTTACCTGAAATGATGTCTTGCTTGTAGGAAGACACCGAGCCTGGGATTTAACTCCATATCTGAAGTGAAACACACAGCACTGTTCTCACGATGAAACACACTCTGCATATAAGAGGAAGCACGCTCTTGCTTTCTAAGAGTCTCTAATACAGCAGGAAACGTGACTGTGGTCAGAACAAAATAACGGTGTTTCCTACACAGAGGGACCATTGCTAGTTCAACTCTGCTGCTGAAACTGATACAAACCCCAAGTCATCTAACATCCAATGCTTTTCATTTAAGAGCAAGAAACATGTGATCTTCGTAAACGATTTATATTCATTTGAGCTGTAAAGTGTCTGCGTTTACCTGAAAAGATGTCTTGCTTGTAGGAAGACTCAGAGCCTGGAATTCAACTCCATTTCTGAAGGGAAACAAACAGCACAGTTCTCATCCATGAAACACACTCTGCTTTAGAGCAAGAAGCATGCTCATGCTTTCTAAGGTTCTCTAATACAGCAGGAAACGTGACTGTGGTCAGAACAAAATAACGGTGTTTCCTACACATATGGACCATATCTAGCTCAACTCTTCTTCTGAAACTGATACAATCCATGGTTCCTCTAACATGCAATGCTTTCCAGTTAAGAGCGAGAAACGTGTGAGCTTCGTGAACGATGTAGCTTCCTTTGAGCTTAAAAGTGAGTGAGTTTACCTGAATAGATGTCTTGCTTGTAGGAAGACACAGAGCCTGGGATTTAACTCCATTTCTGAAGGGAAACACACAGCACATATCTCATCCATGGAACACACTCTGCTTTAGAGCAAGAAGCATGCTCTTGTTTCTAGATTCTCTAATAGATCCAGAAACATGAGGGGACTGTGAACAAAAGAACGGTGCTTCCTGCACATAAGGACCATTGCTAGTTCAACTCTGCTTCTGAAACTGATACAAACCACAGTTCCTCTAACATCCAATGCTTTACAGTTAAGAGCAAGAAACGTGTGAGCTACGTGAACGATGTAGCTTTGTTTGAGCTGAAAGGTGACTGAGTTTACCTGAAATGAAGCCTTGCTTGTAGGAAGATACAGAGCCTTTGATTTAACTCCATTTATGAAGGGAAACACACAGCACTGGTCTTACCTTGAAACACACTCTGCATATAAGAAGAAGCACGCTCATGCTTTCTAAGTGTCTCTAATACAGCAGAAAACGTGACTGTGGTCAGAACAAAATAACGGTGTTTCCTACCCATACGGACCATATCTATGTCAACTCTTCTTCAGAAACTGATACAAACCACAGTTCCATTAACATTCAATGCTTTCCAGTTAAGAGCGAGAAACGTGTGAGCTTTGTGAACGATGTAGCATCCTTTGAGCTGAAAAATGACTGAGTTTACCTGAAAAGATGTCTTGCTTGTAGGAAGACACAGAGCCTGGGATTTAACTCCATTTCTGAAGGGAAACACACAGCACAGTTTTCATCCATGAAACACACTCTGCTTTAGAGCAAGAAGCATGCTCTTGCTTTCCAGAATCTCTAATAGAGCCAGTAACGTGAATGTGCTCCCAACAAAAGAACAGTGTTTCCTACACATACGGACCATTGCTAGTTCAACTCTGCTGCTGAAACTGATACAAACCACAAGTCATCTAACATCCAATGCTTTTCAGTTAAGAGCGACAAACGTGTGATCTTCGTAAATGATTTATATTCATTTGAGCTGAAATGTGACTTAGTTTACCTGAACTGATGTCTTGCTAGTAGGAAGACACAGAGCCTGGGATTTAACTCCATTTCTGAAGGGAAACACACAGCACAGTTCTCATCCATGAATCACCCTCTGCTTTAGATCAAGAAGCATGCTCTTGCTTTCTAAGAGTGTCTAATACAGCAGGAAACGTGACTGTGGTCAGAAAAAAATAACGGTGTTTCCTACACATACGGACCATATCTAGGTCAACTCTTCCTCTGAAACTGATACAAACCACAAGTCATCTAACATCCAATGCTTTTCAGTTAAGAGCAAGAAACGTGTGATCATCGTAAATGATTTATATTCATTTGAGCTGAATAGTGACTGCGTTTACCTGAAATGATGTCTTGCTTGTAGGAAGAAACAGAGTGTGGAATAAAACTCCATTTCTGAAGGGAAACACACAGCACAGTTCTCATCCATGAAACACACTCTGCTTTAGAGCACGAAGCATGCTCTTGCTTTCTAGAGTCTCTAATAGATCCAGAAACATGAGGGTACACAGAACAAAAGAACGGTGTTTCCTACACATACAGACCATTGCTAGTTCAACTCTGCTTCTGAAACTGATACAAATCACAGGTCCTCTAACATCCAATGCTTTACAGTTAAGAGCAAGAAACGTGTGAGCTACGTGAACCATGTAGCTTTGTTTGAGCTGAAAGGTGACTGAGTTTACGTGAAATGAAGTCTTGCTTGTAGGAATATACAGAGCCTGTGATTTAACTCCATTTCTTAAGGGAATCACACAGCACTGTTTTCACTATGAAACACACTCTGCATATAAGAAGAAGCACGCTCTTGCTTTCTAAGACTCTCTAATAAAGCAGGAAACGTGGGTGTGGTCAGAACAAAATAACAGTGTTTCCTACACATACGGACCATATCTAGGTCAACTCTTCTTCTGAAACTGATACAAACCACAGTTCCTCTAACATGCACTGCTTTCCAGTTAAGAGTGAGAAACGTGTGAGCTTCGTGAACGATAGCTTCCTTTGAGCTGAAAAGTGACTGAGTTTACCTGAAAAGATGTCTTACTTGTAGGAAGACACAGAGTCCCGGATTTAACTCCATTTCTGAAGGGAAACACACAGCACAGATCTCATCCATGAAACACACTCTGCATAAGAGCACGAAGCATGCTCTTGTTTTCTAGATTCTCTAATAGAGCCAGAAACATGAGGGGCTCTGAACAAAAGAACGGGGCTTCCTACACATAAGGACCGTTTCTAGTTCAACTCTGCTTCTGAAACTGATACAAACCACAGTTCCTCTAACATCCAATGCTTTACAGTTAAGAGCAAGAAACGTGTGAGCTACGTGAACGATGTAGCTTTGTTTGAGCTGAAAGGTGACTGAGTTTACCTGAAATGAAGCCTTGCCTGTAGGAAGATACAGAGCCTTTGATTTAACTCCATTTATGAAGGGAAACACACAGCACTGGTCTAACCTTGAAACACACTCTGCATATAAGAAGAAGCACGCTCATTCTTTCTAAGTGTCTCTAATACAGCAGAAAACGTGACTGTGGTCAGAACAAAATAACGGTGTTTCCTACACATACGGACCATATCTATGTCAACTCTTCTTCAGAAACTGATACAAACCACAGTTCCATTAACATTCAATGCTTTCCAGTTAAGAGCGAGAAACGTGTGAGGTTTGTGAACGATGTAGCTTCCTTTGAGCTGAAAAATGACTGAGTTTACCTGAAAAGATGTCTTGCTTGTAGGAAGACACAGAGCCTGGGATTTAACTCCATTTCTGAAGGGAAACACACAGCACAGTTTTCATCCATGAAACACACTCTGCTTTAGAGCAAGAAGCATGCTCTTGCTTTCCAGAGTCTCTAATAGAGCCAGTAACGTGAATGTGCTCAGAACAAAAGAACAGTGTTTCCTACACATACGGACCATTGCTAGTTCAACTCTGCTGCTGAAACTGATACAAACCACAAGTCATCTAACATCCAATGCTTTTCAGTTAAGAGCGACAAACGTGTGATCTTCGTAAACGATTTATATTCATTTGAGCTGAAATGTGACTTAGTTTACCTGAACTGATGTCTTGCTAGTAGGAAGACACAGAGCCTGGGATTTAACTCCATTTCTGAAGGGAAACACACAGCACAGTTCTCATCCATGAATCACCCTCTGCTTTAGAGCAAGAAGCACTCTCTTGCTTTCTAAGAGTGTCTAATACAGCAGGAAACGTGACTGTGGTCAGAACAAAATAAAGGTGTTTCCTACACATACGGACCATATCTAGGTCAACTCTTCCTCTGAAACTGATACAAACCACAAGTCATCTAACATCCAATGCTTTTCAGTTAAGAGCAAGAAACGTGTGATCATCGTAAACGATTTATATTCATTTGAGCTGATTAGTGACTGTGTTTACCTGAAATGATGTCTTGCTTGTAGGAAGAAACAGAGCGTGGAATAAAACTCCATTTCTGAAGGGAAACACACAGCACAGTTCTCATCCATGAAACACACTCTGCTTTAGAGCACAAAGCATGCTCTTGCTTTCTAGAGTCTCTAATAGAGCCAGAAACATGAGGGTACACAGAACAAAAGAACGGTGTTTCCTACACATACAGACCATTGCTAGTTCAACTCTGCTTCTGAAACTGATACAAATCACAGGTCCTCTAACATCCAATGCTTTACAGTTAAGAACAAGAAACGTGTGAGCTACGTGAACCATGTAGCTTTGTTTGAGCTGAAAGGTGACTGAGTTTACATGAAATGAAGTCTTGCTTGTAGGAAGATATAGAGCCTGTGATTTAACTCCATTTCTTAAGGGAATCACACAGCACTGTTCTCACTATGAAACACACTCTGCATATAAGAAGAAGCACGCTCTTGCTTTCTAAGAGTCTCTAATAAAGCAGGAAACGTGGGTGTGGTCAGAACAAAATAACAGTGTTTCCTACACATACGGACCATATCTAGGTCAACTCTTCTACTGAAACTGATACAAACCACAGTTCCTCTAACATGCACTGCTTTCCAGTTAAGAGCGAGAAACGTGTGAGCTTCATGAACGATAGCTTCCTTTGAGCTGAAAAGTGACTGAGTTTACCTAAAAAGATGTCTTACTTGTAGGAAGACACCGAGCCTGGGATTTAACTCCATTTCTGAAGTGAAACACACAGCACTGTTCTCACGATGAAACACACTCTGCATATAAGAGGAAGCACGCTCTTGCTTTCTAAGAGTCTCTAATACAGCAGGAAACGTGACTGTGGTCAGAACAAAATAACGGTGTTTCCTACACAGAGGGACCATTGCTAGTTCAACTCTGCTGCTGAAACTGATACAAACCCCAAGTCATCTAACATCCAATGCTTTTCATTTAAGAGCAAGAAACATGTGATCTTCGTAAACGATTTATATTCATTTGAGCTGTAAAGTGTCTGCGTTTACCTGAAAAGATGTCTTGCTTGTAGGAAGACTCAGAACCTGGAATTCAACTCCATTTCTGAAGGGAAACACACAGCACAGTTCTCATCCATGAAACACACTCTGCTTTAGAGCAAGAAGCATGCTCTTCCTTTCTAGAGTCTCTAAAAGAGCAGGAAACTTGAGGGTGCTCAGAACAAAAGAAAGGTGTTTCCTACACATGCGGACCATTGCTAGTTCACCTCTGCTTCTGAAACTGATACAAACCACAAGTCATCTAACATCCAATGTTTTCCAGTTAAGAGCGAGAAACATAGAGCTTCGTAAACGATTTATATTCATTTGAGCTCAGAATTAACTGCGTTTACTTGAAAAGATGTCTTGCTTGTAGGAAGACACAGAGCCTGGGATTTAACTCCATTTCTGAGGGGAAACACACAGCACAGTTCTCATCCATGAAACACACTCTGGTTTAGAGCAAGAAGCATGTTCTTGCTTTCTATGTGTCTCTAATACAGGAGGAAACGTGACTGTGGTCAGAACAAAATAACGGTGTTTCCTACACATACGGACCCTATCTCGGTCAACTCTTCTTCTGAATGTGATACAAACCACAGTTCCTCTAACATGCAATGCTTTCCAGTTAAGAGCGAGATACGTGTGAGTTTCGTGAACGTTGTATCTTCCTTTGAGCTGAAAAGTGACTGCATTTACCTGAAATGATATCTTGCTTATAGGAAGTCACAGAGCCTGGAATTTAACTCCATTTCTGAAGGGAAACAAACAGCACAGTACTCATCCATGAAACACACTCTGCTTTAGAGCAAGAAGCATGCTCTTGCTTTCCAAAACCTCTAATAGTGCCAGAAACTTGAGGGTACTCAGAACAAAGGAACGGTGTTTCCTACACAAACGGACCATTGCTAGTTCAACTCTGCGTCTGAAACTGATACACACCACAGGTCCTCTAACATCCAATGCTTTACAGTTAAGAGCAAGAAACCTGTGAGCTACGTGAACGATGTAGCTTCGTTTGAGCTTAAAGGTGACTGAGTTTCCGTGAAATGAAGTCTTGCTTGTTGGAAGATACAGAGCCTGTGATTTAACTCCATTTCTGAAGGGAAACACACATCACAGTTCTCACGATGAAACACACTCTGCGTTTAGAAAGTACCACGCTCTTGCTTTCTAGATTCTATAAAAGAGCAGGAAACTTGAGTGTGCTCAGAACAGAAGAACGGTGTTTCCTACACATATGGACTACTGCTAGTTCAACTCTGCTTCTGAAACTGATACAAACCACAAGTCATCTAACATCCAATGCTTTACAGTTAAGAGCAAGAAACCTGTGAGCTTCAGAAACGATTTATATTCATTTGAGCTGAGAAGTGTATGTGTTTACCTGAAATGATGTCTTGCTTGTAGGAAGACACCGAGCCTGGGATTTAACTCCATATCTGAAGTGAAACACACAGCACTGTTCTCACGATGAAACACACTCTGCATATAAGAGGAAGCACGCTCTTGCTTTCTAAGAGTCTCTAATACAGCAGGAAACGTGACTGTGGTCAGAACAAAATAACGGTGTTTCCTACACAGAGGGACCATTGCTAGTTCAACTCTGCTGCTGAAACTGATACAAACCCCAAGTCATCTAACATCCAATGCTTTTCATTTAAGAGCAAGAAACATGTGATCTTCGTAAACGATTTATATTCATTTGAGCTGTAAAGTGTCTGCGTTTACCTGAAAAGATGTCTTGCTTGTAGGAAGACTCAGAGCCTGGAATTCAACTCCATTTCTGAAGGGAAACAAACAGCACAGTTCTCATCCATGAAACACACTCTGCTTTAGAGCAAGAAGCACGCTCATGCTTTCTAAGGTTCTCTAATACAGCAGGAAACGTGACTGTGGTCAGAACAAAATAACGGTGTTTCCTACACATATGGACCATATCTAGCTCAACTCTTCTTCTGAAACTGATACAATCCATGGTTCCTCTAACATGCAATGCTTTCCAGTTAAGAGCGAGAAACGTGTGAGCTTCGTGAACGATGTAGCTTCCTTTGAGCTTAAAAGTGAGTGAGTTTACCTGAATAGATGTCTTGCTTGTAGGAAGACACAGAGCCTGGGATTTAACTCCATTTCTGAAGGGAAACACACAGCACATATCTCATCCATGGAACACACTCTGCTTTAGAGCAAGAAGCATGCTCTTGTTTCTAGATTCTCTAATAGATCCAGAAACATGAGGGGACTGTGAACAAAAGAACGGTGCTTCCTGCACATAAGGACCATTGCTAGTTCAACTCTGCTTCTGAAACTGATACAAACCACAGTTCCTCTAACATCCAATGCTTTACAGTTAAGAGCAAGAAACGTGTGAGCTACGTGAACGATGTAGCTTTGTTTGAGCTGAAAGGTGACTGAGTTTACCTGAAATGAAGCCTTGCTTGTAGGAAGATACAGAGCCTTTGATTTAACTCCATTTATGAAGGGAAACACACAGCACTGGTCTTACCTTGAAACACACTCTGCATATAAGAAGAAGCACGCTCATGCTTTCTAAGTGTCTCTAATACAGCAGAAAACGTGACTGTGGTCAGAACAAAATAACGGTGTTTCCTACCCATACGGACCATATCTATGTCAACTCTTCTTCAGAAACTGATACAAACCACAGTTCCATTAACATTCAATGCTTTCCAGTTAAGAGCGAGAAACGTGTGAGCTTTGTGAACGATGTAGCATCCTTTGAGCTGAAAAATGACTGAGTTTACCTGAAAAGATGTCTTGCTTGTAGGAAGACACAGAGCCTGGGATTTAACTCCATTTCTGAAGGGAAACACACAGCACAGTTTTCATCCATGAAACACACTCTGCTTTAGAGCAAGAAGCATGCTCTTGCTTTCCAGAATCTCTAATAGAGCCAGTAACGTGAATGTGCTCCCAACAAAAGAACAGTGTTTCCTACACATACGGACCATTGCTAGTTCAACTCTGCTGCTGAAACTGATACAAACCACAAGTCATCTAACATCCAATGCTTTTCAGTTAAGAGCGACAAACGTGTGATCTTCGTAAATGATTTATATTCATTTGAGCTGAAATGTGACTTAGTTTACCTGAACTGATGTCTTGCTAGTAGGAAGACACAGAGCCTGGGATTTAACTCCATTTCTGAAGGGAAACACACAGCACAGTTCTCATCCATGAATCACCCTCTGCTTTAGATCAAGAAGCATGCTCTTGCTTTCTAAGAGTGTCTAATACAGCAGGAAACGTGACTGTGGTCAGAAAAAAATAACGGTGTTTCCTACACATACGGACCATATCTAGGTCAACTCTTCCTCTGAAACTGATACAAACCACAAGTCATCTAACATCCAATGCTTTTCAGTTAAGAGCAAGAAACGTGTGATCATCGTAAATGATTTATATTCATTTGAGCTGAATAGTGACTGCGTTTACCTGAAATGATGTCTTGCTTGTAGGAAGAAACAGAGTGTGGAATAAAACTCCATTTCTGAAGGGAAACACACAGCACAGTTCTCATCCATGAAACACACTCTGCTTTAGAGCACGAAGCATGCTCTTGCTTTCTAGAGTCTCTAATAGATCCAGAAACATGAGGGTACACAGAACAAAAGAACGGTGTTTCCTACACATACAGACCATTGCTAGTTCAACTCTGCTTCTGAAACTGATACAAATCACAGGTCCTCTAACATCCAATGCTTTACAGTTAAGAGCAAGAAACGTGTGAGCTACGTGAACCATGTAGCTTTGTTTGAGCTGAAAGGTGACTGAGTTTACGTGAAATGAAGTCTTGCTTGTAGGAATATACAGAGCCTGTGATTTAACTCCATTTCTTAAGGGAATCACACAGCACTGTTTTCACTATGAAACACACTCTGCATATAAGAAGAAGCACGCTCTTGCTTTCTAAGACTCTCTAATAAAGCAGGAAACGTGGGTGTGGTCAGAACAAAATAACAGTGTTTCCTACACATACGGACCATATCTAGGTCAACTCTTCTTCTGAAACTGATACAAACCACAGTTCCTCTAACATGCACTGCTTTCCAGTTAAGAGTGAGAAACGTGTGAGCTTCGTGAACGATAGCTTCCTTTGAGCTGAAAAGTGACTGAGTTTACCTGAAAAGATGTCTTACTTGTAGGAAGACACAGAGTCCCGGATTTAACTCCATTTCTGAAGGGAAACACACAGCACAGATCTCATCCATGAAACACACTCTGCATAAGAGCACGAAGCATGCTCTTGTTTTCTAGATTCTCTAATAGAGCCAGAAACATGAGGGGCTCTGAACAAAAGAACGGGGCTTCCTACACATAAGGACCGTTTCTAGTTCAACTCTGCTTCTGAAACTGATACAAACCACAGTTCCTCTAACATCCAATGCTTTACAGTTAAGAGCAAGAAACGTGTGAGCTACGTGAACGATGTAGCTTTGTTTGAGCTGAAAGGTGACTGAGTTTACCTGAAATGAAGCCTTGCCTGTAGGAAGATACAGAGCCTTTGATTTAACTCCATTTATGAAGGGAAACACACAGCACTGGTCTAACCTTGAAACACACTCTGCATATAAGAAGAAGCACGCTCATTCTTTCTAAGTGTCTCTAATACAGCAGAAAACGTGACTGTGGTCAGAACAAAATAACGGTGTTTCCTACACATACGGACCATATCTATGTCAACTCTTCTTCAGAAACTGATACAAACCACAGTTCCATTAACATTCAATGCTTTCCAGTTAAGAGCGAGAAACGTGTGAGGTTTGTGAACGATGTAGCTTCCTTTGAGCTGAAAAATGACTGAGTTTACCTGAAAAGATGTCTTGCTTGTAGGAAGACACAGAGCCTGGGATTTAACTCCATTTCTGAAGGGAAACACACAGCACAGTTTTCATCCATGAAACACACTCTGCTTTAGAGCAAGAAGCATGCTCTTGCTTTCCAGAGTCTCTAATAGAGCCAGTAACGTGAATGTGCTCAGAACAAAAGAACAGTGTTTCCTACACATACGGACCATTGCTAGTTCAACTCTGCTGCTGAAACTGATACAAACCACAAGTCATCTAACATCCAATGCTTTTCAGTTAAGAGCGACAAACGTGTGATCTTCGTAAACGATTTATATTCATTTGAGCTGAAATGTGACTTAGTTTACCTGAACTGATGTCTTGCTAGTAGGAAGACACAGAGCCTGGGATTTAACTCCATTTCTGAAGGGAAACACACAGCACAGTTCTCATCCATGAATCACCCTCTGCTTTAGAGCAAGAAGCACTCTCTTGCTTTCTAAGAGTGTCTAATACAGCAGGAAACGTGACTGTGGTCAGAACAAAATAAAGGTGTTTCCTACACATACGGACCATATCTAGGTCAACTCTTCCTCTGAAACTGATACAAACCACAAGTCATCTAACATCCAATGCTTTTCAGTTAAGAGCAAGAAACGTGTGATCATCGTAAACGATTTATATTCATTTGAGCTGATTAGTGACTGTGTTTACCTGAAATGATGTCTTGCTTGTAGGAAGAAACAGAGCGTGGAATAAAACTCCATTTCTGAAGGGAAACACACAGCACAGTTCTCATCCATGAAACACACTCTGCTTTAGAGCACAAAGCATGCTCTTGCTTTCTAGAGTCTCTAATAGAGCCAGAAACATGAGGGTACACAGAACAAAAGAACGGTGTTTCCTACACATACAGACCATTGCTAGTTCAACTCTGCTTCTGAAACTGATACAAATCACAGGTCCTCTAACATCCAATGCTTTACAGTTAAGAACAAGAAACGTGTGAGCTACGTGAACCATGTAGCTTTGTTTGAGCTGAAAGGTGACTGAGTTTACATGAAATGAAGTCTTGCTTGTAGGAAGATATAGAGCCTGTGATTTAACTCCATTTCTTAAGGGAATCACACAGCACTGTTCTCACTATGAAACACACTCTGCATATAAGAAGAAGCACGCTCTTGCTTTCTAAGAGTCTCTAATAAAGCAGGAAACGTGGGTGTGGTCAGAACAAAATAACAGTGTTTCCTACACATACGGACCATATCTAGGTCAACTCTTCTACTGAAACTGATACAAACCACAGTTCCTCTAACATGCACTGCTTTCCAGTTAAGAGCGAGAAACGTGTGAGCTTCATGAACGATAGCTTCCTTTGAGCTGAAAAGTGACTGAGTTTACCTAAAAAGATGTCTTACTTGTAGGAAGACACCGAGCCTGGGATTTAACTCCATTTCTGAAGTGAAACACACAGCACTGTTCTCACGATGAAACACACTCTGCATATAAGAGGAAGCACGCTCTTGCTTTCTAAGAGTCTCTAATACAGCAGGAAACGTGACTGTGGTCAGAACAAAATAACGGTGTTTCCTACACAGAGGGACCATTGCTAGTTCAACTCTGCTGCTGAAACTGATACAAACCCCAAGTCATCTAACATCCAATGCTTTTCATTTAAGAGCAAGAAACATGTGATCTTCGTAAACGATTTATATTCATTTGAGCTGTAAAGTGTCTGCGTTTACCTGAAAAGATGTCTTGCTTGTAGGAAGACTCAGAACCTGGAATTCAACTCCATTTCTGAAGGGAAACACACAGCACAGTTCTCATCCATGAAACACACTCTGCTTTAGAGCAAGAAGCATGCTCTTCCTTTCTAGAGTCTCTAAAAGAGCAGGAAACTTGAGGGTGCTCAGAACAAAAGAAAGGTGTTTCCTACACATGCGGACCATTGCTAGTTCACCTCTGCTTCTGAAACTGATACAAACCACAAGTCATCTAACATCCAATGTTTTCCAGTTAAGAGCGAGAAACATAGAGCTTCGTAAACGATTTATATTCATTTGAGCTCAGAATTAACTGCGTTTACTTGAAAAGATGTCTTGCTTGTAGGAAGACACAGAGCCTGGGATTTAACTCCATTTCTGAGGGGAAACACACAGCACAGTTCTCATCCATGAAACACACTCTGGTTTAGAGCAAGAAGCATGTTCTTGCTTTCTATGTGTCTCTAATACAGGAGGAAACGTGACTGTGGTCAGAACAAAATAACGGTGTTTCCTACACATACGGACCCTATCTCGGTCAACTCTTCTTCTGAATGTGATACAAACCACAGTTCCTCTAACATGCAATGCTTTCCAGTTAAGAGCGAGATACGTGTGAGTTTCGTGAACGTTGTATCTTCCTTTGAGCTGAAAAGTGACTGCATTTACCTGAAATGATATCTTGCTTATAGGAAGTCACAGAGCCTGGAATTTAACTCCATTTCTGAAGGGAAACAAACAGCACAGTACTCATCCATGAAACACACTCTGCTTTAGAGCAAGAAGCATGCTCTTGCTTTCCAAAACCTCTAATAGTGCCAGAAACTTGAGGGTACTCAGAACAAAGGAACGGTGTTTCCTACACAAACGGACCATTGCTAGTTCAACTCTGCGTCTGAAACTGATACACACCACAGGTCCTCTAACATCCAATGCTTTACAGTTAAGAGCAAGAAACCTGTGAGCTACGTGAACGATGTAGCTTCGTTTGAGCTTAAAGGTGACTGAGTTTCCGTGAAATGAAGTCTTGCTTGTTGGAAGATACAGAGCCTGTGATTTAACTCCATTTCTGAAGGGAAACACACATCACAGTTCTCACGATGAAACACACTCTGCGTTTAGAAAGTACCACGCTCTTGCTTTCTAGATTCTATAAAAGAGCAGGAAACTTGAGTGTGCTCAGAACAGAAGAACGGTGTTTCCTACACATATGGACTACTGCTAGTTCAACTCTGCTTCTGAAACTGATACAAACCACAAGTCATCTAACATCCAATGCTTTACAGTTAAGAGCAAGAAACCTGTGAGCTTCAGAAACGATTTATATTCATTTGAGCTGAGAAGTGTATGTGTTTACCTGAAATGATGTCTTGCTTGTAGGAAGACACCGAGCCTGGGATTTAACTCCATATCTGAAGTGAAACACACAGCACTGTTCTCACGATGAAACACACTCTGCATATAAGAGGAAGCACGCTCTTGCTTTCTAAGAGTCTCTAATACAGCAGGAAACGTGACTGTGGTCAGAACAAAATAACGGTGTTTCCTACACAGAGGGACCATTGCTAGTTCAACTCTGCTGCTGAAACTGATACAAACCCCAAGTCATCTAACATCCAATGCTTTTCATTTAAGAGCAAGAAACATGTGATCTTCGTAAACGATTTATATTCATTTGAGCTGTAAAGTGTCTGCGTTTACCTGAAAAGATGTCTTGCTTGTAGGAAGACTCAGAGCCTGGAATTCAACTCCATTTCTGAAGGGAAACAAACAGCACAGTTCTCATCCATGAAACACACTCTGCTTTAGAGCAAGAAGCACGCTCATGCTTTCTAAGGTTCTCTAATACAGCAGGAAACGTGACTGTGGTCAGAACAAAATAACGGTGTTTCCTACACATATGGACCATATCTAGCTCAACTCTTCTTCTGAAACTGATACAATCCATGGTTCCTCTAACATGCAATGCTTTCCAGTTAAGAGCGAGAAACGTGTGAGCTTCGTGAACGATGTAGCTTCCTTTGAGCTTAAAAGTGAGTGAGTTTACCTGAATAGATGTCTTGCTTGTAGGAAGACACAGAGCCTGGGATTTAACTCCATTTCTGAAGGGAAACACACAGCACATATCTCATCCATGGAACACACTCTGCTTTAGAGCAAGAAGCATGCTCTTGTTTCTAGATTCTCTAATAGATCCAGAAACATGAGGGGACTGTGAACAAAAGAACGGTGCTTCCTGCACATAAGGACCATTGCTAGTTCAACTCTGCTTCTGAAACTGATACAAACCACAGTTCCTCTAACATCCAATGCTTTACAGTTAAGAGCAAGAAACGTGTGAGCTACGTGAACGATGTAGCTTTGTTTGAGCTGAAAGGTGACTGAGTTTACCTGAAATGAAGCCTTGCTTGTAGGAAGATACAGAGCCTTTGATTTAACTCCATTTATGAAGGGAAACACACAGCACTGGTCTTACCTTGAAACACACTCTGCATATAAGAAGAAGCACGCTCATGCTTTCTAAGTGTCTCTAATACAGCAGAAAACGTGACTGTGGTCAGAACAAAATAACGGTGTTTCCTACCCATACGGACCATATCTATGTCAACTCTTCTTCAGAAACTGATACAAACCACAGTTCCATTAACATTCAATGCTTTCCAGTTAAGAGCGAGAAACGTGTGAGCTTTGTGAACGATGTAGCATCCTTTGAGCTGAAAAATGACTGAGTTTACCTGAAAAGATGTCTTGCTTGTAGGAAGACACAGAGCCTGGGATTTAACTCCATTTCTGAAGGGAAACACACAGCACAGTTTTCATCCATGAAACACACTCTGCTTTAGAGCAAGAAGCATGCTCTTGCTTTCCAGAATCTCTAATAGAGCCAGTAACGTGAATGTGCTCCCAACAAAAGAACAGTGTTTCCTACACATACGGACCATTGCTAGTTCAACTCTGCTGCTGAAACTGATACAAACCACAAGTCATCTAACATCCAATGCTTTTCAGTTAAGAGCGACAAACGTGTGATCTTCGTAAATGATTTATATTCATTTGAGCTGAAATGTGACTTAGTTTACCTGAACTGATGTCTTGCTAGTAGGAAGACACAGAGCCTGGGATTTAACTCCATTTCTGAAGGGAAACACACAGCACAGTTCTCATCCATGAATCACCCTCTGCTTTAGATCAAGAAGCATGCTCTTGCTTTCTAAGAGTGTCTAATACAGCAGGAAACGTGACTGTGGTCAGAAAAAAATAACGGTGTTTCCTACACATACGGACCATATCTAGGTCAACTCTTCCTCTGAAACTGATACAAACCACAAGTCATCTAACATCCAATGCTTTTCAGTTAAGAGCAAGAAACGTGTGATCATCGTAAATGATTTATATTCATTTGAGCTGAATAGTGACTGCGTTTACCTGAAATGATGTCTTGCTTGTAGGAAGAAACAGAGTGTGGAATAAAACTCCATTTCTGAAGGGAAACACACAGCACAGTTCTCATCCATGAAACACACTCTGCTTTAGAGCACGAAGCATGCTCTTGCTTTCTAGAGTCTCTAATAGATCCAGAAACATGAGGGTACACAGAACAAAAGAACGGTGTTTCCTACACATACAGACCATTGCTAGTTCAACTCTGCTTCTGAAACTGATACAAATCACAGGTCCTCTAACATCCAATGCTTTACAGTTAAGAGCAAGAAACGTGTGAGCTACGTGAACCATGTAGCTTTGTTTGAGCTGAAAGGTGACTGAGTTTACGTGAAATGAAGTCTTGCTTGTAGGAATATACAGAGCCTGTGATTTAACTCCATTTCTTAAGGGAATCACACAGCACTGTTTTCACTATGAAACACACTCTGCATATAAGAAGAAGCACGCTCTTGCTTTCTAAGACTCTCTAATAAAGCAGGAAACGTGGGTGTGGTCAGAACAAAATAACAGTGTTTCCTACACATACGGACCATATCTAGGTCAACTCTTCTTCTGAAACTGATACAAACCACAGTTCCTCTAACATGCACTGCTTTCCAGTTAAGAGTGAGAAACGTGTGAGCTTCGTGAACGATAGCTTCCTTTGAGCTGAAAAGTGACTGAGTTTACCTGAAAAGATGTCTTACTTGTAGGAAGACACAGAGTCCCGGATTTAACTCCATTTCTGAAGGGAAACACACAGCACAGATCTCATCCATGAAACACACTCTGCATAAGAGCACGAAGCATGCTCTTGTTTTCTAGATTCTCTAATAGAGCCAGAAACATGAGGGGACTCTGAACAAAAGAACGGGGCTTCCTACACATAAGGACCGTTTCTAGTTCAACTCTGCTTCTGAAACTGATACAAACCACAGTTCCTCTAACATCCAATGCTTTACAGTTAAGAGCAAGAAACGTGTGAGCTACGTGAACGATGTAGCTTTGTTTGAGCTGAAAGGTGACTGAGTTTACCTGAAATGAAGCCTTGCCTGTAGGAAGATACAGAGCCTTTGATTTAACTCCATTTATGAAGGGAAACACACAGCACTGGTCTAACCTTGAAACACACTCTGCATATAAGAAGAAGCACGCTCATTCTTTCTAAGTGTCTCTAATACAGCAGAAAACGTGACTGTGGTCAGAACAAAATAACGGTGTTTCCTACACATACGGACCATATCTATGTCAACTCTTCTTCAGAAACTGATACAAACCACAGTTCCATTAACATTCAATGCTTTCCAGTTAAGAGCGAGAAACGTGTGAGGTTTGTGAACGATGTAGCTTCCTTTGAGCTGAAAAATGACTGAGTTTACCTGAAAAGATGTCTTGCTTGTAGGAAGACACAGAGCCTGGGATTTAACTCCATTTCTGAAGGGAAACACACAGCACAGTTTTCATCCATGAAACACACTCTGCTTTAGAGCAAGAAGCATGCTCTTGCTTTCCAGAGTCTCTAATAGAGCCAGTAACGTGAATGTGCTCAGAACAAAAGAACAGTGTTTCCTACACATACGGACCATTGCTAGTTCAACTCTGCTGCTGAAACTGATACAAACCACAAGTCATCTAACATCCAATGCTTTTCAGTTAAGAGCGACAAACGTGTGATCTTCGTAAACGATTTATATTCATTTGAGCTGAAATGTGACTTAGTTTACCTGAACTGATGTCTTGCTAGTAGGAAGACACAGAGCCTGGGATTTAACTCCATTTCTGAAGGGAAACACACAGCACAGTTCTCATCCATGAATCACCCTCTGCTTTAGAGCAAGAAGCACTCTCTTGCTTTCTAAGAGTGTCTAATACAGCAGGAAACGTGACTGTGGTCAGAACAAAATAAAGGTGTTTCCTACACATACGGACCATATCTAGGTCAACTCTTCCTCTGAAACTGATACAAACCACAAGTCATCTAACATCCAATGCTTTTCAGTTAAGAGCAAGAAACGTGTGATCATCGTAAACGATTTATATTCATTTGAGCTGATTAGTGACTGCGTTTACCTGAAATGATGTCTTGCTTGTAGGAAGAAACAGAGCGTGGAATAAAACTCCATTTCTGAAGGGAAACACACAGCACAGTTCTCATCCATGAAACACACTCTGCTTTAGAGCACAAAGCATGCTCTTGCTTTCTAGAGTCTCTAATAGAGCCAGAAACATGAGGGTACACAGAACAAAAGAACGGTGTTTCCTACACATACAGACCATTGCTAGTTCAACTCTGCTTCTGAAACTGATACAAATCACAGGTCCTCTAACATCCAATGCTTTACAGTTAAGAACAAGAAACGTGTGAGCTACGTGAACCATGTAGCTTTGTTTGAGCTGAAAGGTGACTGAGTTTACATGAAATGAAGTCTTGCTTGTAGGAAGATATAGAGCCTGTGATTTAACTCCATTTCTTAAGGGAATCACACAGCACTGTTCTCACTATGAAACACACTCTGCATATAAGAAGAAGCACGCTCTTGCTTTCTAAGAGTCTCTAATAAAGCAGGAAACGTGGGTGTGGTCAGAACAAAATAACAGTGTTTCCTACACATACGGACCATATCTAGGTCAACTCTTCTACTGAAACTGATACAAACCACAGTTCCTCTAACATGCACTGCTTTCCAGTTAAGAGCGAGAAACGTGTGAGCTTCATGAACGATAGCTTCCTTTGAGCTGAAAAGTGACTGAGTTTACCTAAAAAGATGTCTTACTTGTAGGAAGACACCGAGCCTGGGATTTAACTCCATTTCTGAAGTGAAACACACAGCACTGTTCTCACGATGAAACACACTCTGCATATAAGAGGAAGCACGCTCTTGCTTTCTAAGAGTCTCTAATACAGCAGGAAACGTGACTGTGGTCAGAACAAAATAACGGTGTTTCCTACACAGAGGGACCATTGCTAGTTCAACTCTGCTGCTGAAACTGATACAAACCCCAAGTCATCTAACATCCAATGCTTTTCATTTAAGAGCAAGAAACATGTGATCTTCGTAAACGATTTATATTCATTTGAGCTGTAAAGTGTCTGCGTTTACCTGAAAAGATGTCTTGCTTGTAGGAAGACTCAGAACCTGGAATTCAACTCCATTTCTGAAGGGAAACACACAGCACAGTTCTCATCCATGAAACACACTCTGCTTTAGAGCAAGAAGCACGCTCTTGCTTTCTAAGGTTCTCTAATACAGCAGGAAAAGTGACTGTGGTCAGAACAAAATAGCGGTGTTTCCTACACATGGGGACCATTGCTAGTTCAACTCTGCTGCTGAAACTGATACAAACCCCAAGTCATCTAACATCCAATGCTTTTCATTTAAGAGCAAGAAACATGTGATCTTCGTAAACGATTTATATTCATTTGAGCTCTAAAGTGTCTGCGTTTACTTGAAAAGATGTCTTGCTTGTAGGAAGACTCAGAGCCTGGAATTCAACTCCATTTCTGCAGGGAAACACACAGCACAGTTCTCATCCATGAAAATCACTCTGCTTTAGAGCAAGAAGCATGCTCTTGCTTTCCAAGAGTCTCTAATACAGCAGGAAACGTGACTGTGGTTAGAACAAAATAACGGTGTTTCCTACTTTACGGACCATGTCTAGGTCAACTCTTCTTCTGAAACTGATACAAACCACTGTTCCTCTAACATTCAATGTTTTCAAGTTAAGAGCGAGAAATGTGTGAGCTTCGTGAACGATGTAGCTTCCTTTGTGCTGAAAATTGACTGAGTTTACATGAAAAGATATCTTGCTTGTAGGAAGACACAGAGCATGTGATTTTACTCCATTTTTGAAGGGAAACACAAAGCACATTTCTCACTATGAAACACACTCTGCTTTTTGGAAGAAGCACGCTCTTGCTTTCTAGATTCTCTAATAGAGCAGGAAACCTGAGTGTTCTCAGAACAAAAGAACGGAGTTTCCTACACTTACGGACCATTGCTAGTTCAACTCTGCTTCTGAAACTGATACAAACCACAAGTCATCTTACATCCAATGCTTTTCAGTTAAGAGCGAGAAACATGTGATCTTCGTAAATGATTTATATTCATTTGAGCTGAAAAATGACTGCATATACCTGAAATGATGTCTTGCTTGTAGGAAGACACCGAGCCTGGAATTTAACTCCATTTATGAAGGGAAACAAACAGCACAGTTCACATCCATGAAACACACTCTGCTTTAGAGCAAGAAGCATGCTCTTCCTTTCTAGAGTCTCTAAAAGAGCAGGAAACTTGAGGGTGCTCAGAACAATAGAAAGGTGTTTCCTACACATGCGGACCATTGCTAGTTCACCTCTGCTTCTGAAACTGATACAAACCACAAGTCATCTAACATCCAATGTTTTCCAGTTAAGAGCGAGAAACATAGAGCTTCGTAAACGATTTATATTCATTTGAGCTCAGAAGTAACTGCGTTTACTTGAAAAGATGTCTTGCTTGTAGGAAGACACAGAGCCTGGGATTTAACTCCATTTCTGAGGGGAAACACACAGCACAGTTCTCATCCATGAAACACACTCTGGTTTAGAGCAAGAAGCATGTTCTTGCTTTCTATGTGTCTCTAATACAGGAGGAAACGTGACTGTGGTCAGAACAAAATAACGGTGTTTCCTACACATACGGACCCTATCTCGGTCAACTCTTCTTCTGAATGTGATACAAACCACAGTTCCTCTAACATGCAATGCTTTCCAGTTAAGAGCGAGATACGTGTGAGTTTCGTGAACGTTGTATCTTCCTTTGAGCTGAAAAGTGACTGCATTTACCTGAAATGATATCTTGCTTATAGGAAGTCACAGAGCCTGGAATTTAACTCCATTTCTGAAGGGAAACAAACAGCACAGTACTCATCCATGAAACACACTCTGCTTTAGAGCAAGAAGCATGCTCTTGCTTTCCAAAACCTCTAATAGTGCCAGAAACTTGAGGGTACTCAGAACAAAGGAACGGTGTTTCCTACACAAACGGACCATTGCTAGTTCAACTCTGCGTCTGAAATTGATACACACCACAGGTCCTCTAACATCCAATGCTTTACAGTTAAGAGCAAGAAACCTGTGAGCTACGTGAACGATGTAGCTTCGTTTGAGCTTAAAGGTGACTGAGTTTCCGTGAAATGAAGTCTTGCTTGTTGGAAGATACAGAGCCTGTGATTTAACTCCATTTCTGAAGGGAAACACACATCACAGTTCTCACGATGAAACACACTCTGCGTTTAGAAAGTACCACGCTCTTGCTTTCTAGATTCTATAAAAGAGCAGGAAACTTGAGTGTGCTCAGAACAGAAGAACGGTGTTTCCTACACATATGGACTACTGCTAGTTCAACTCTGCTTCTGAAACTGATACAAACCACAAGTCATCTAACATCCAATGCTTTACAGTTAAGAGCAAGAAACCTGTGAGCTTCAGAAACGATTTATATTCATTTGAGCTGAGAAGTGTATGTGTTTACCTGAAATGATGTCTTGCTTGTAGGAAGACACCGAGCCTGGGATTTAACTCCATATCTGAAGTGAAACACACAGCACTGTTCTCATGATGAAACACACTCTGCATATAAGAGGAAGCACGCTCTTGCTTTCTAAGAGTCTCTAATACAGCAGGAAACGTGACTGTGGTCAGAACAAAATAACGGTGTTTCCTACACAGAGGGACCATTGCTAGTTCAACTCTGCTGCTGAAACTGATACAAACCCCAAGTCATCTAACATCCAATGCTTTTCATTTAAGAGCAAGAAACATGTGATCTTCGTAAACGATTTATATTCATTTGAGCTGTAAAGTGTCTGCGTTTACCTGAAAAGATGTCTTGCTTGTAGGAAGACTCAGAGCCTGGAATTCAACTCCATTTCTGAAGGGAAACAAACAGCACAGTTCTCATCCATGAAAAACACTCTGCTTTAGAGCAAGAAGCACGCTCTTGCTTTCTAAGGTTCTCTAATACAGCAGGAAACGTGACTGTGGTCAGAACAAAATAATGGTGTTTCCTACACATATGGACCATATCTAGGTCAACTCTTCTTCTGAAACTGATACAATCCATGGTTCCTCTAACATGCAATGCTTTCCAGTTAAGAGCGAGAAACGTGTGAGCTTCGTGAACAATGTAGCTTCCTTTGAGCTTAAAAGTGTGTGAGTTTACCTGAATAGATGTCTGGCTTGTAGGAAGACACAGAGCCTGGGATTTAACTCCATTTCTGAAGGGAAACACACAGCACATATCTCATCCATGGAACACACTCTGCTTTAGAGCAAGAAGCATGCTCTTGTTTCTAGATTCTCTAATAGATCCAGAAACATGAGGGGACTGTGAACAAAAGAACGGTGCTTCCTACACATAAGGACCATTGCTAGTTCAACTCTGCTTCTGAAACTGATACAAACCACAGTTCCTCTAACATCCAATGCTTTACAGTTAAGAGCAAGAAACGTGTGAGCTACGTGAACGATGTAGCTTTGTTTGAGCTGAAAGGTGACTGAGTTTACCTGAAATGAAGCCTTGCTTGTAGGAAGATACAGAGCCTTTGATTTAACTCCATTTATGAAGGGAAACACACAGCACTGGTCTCACCTTGAAACACACTCTGCATATAAGAAGAAGCACGCTCATGCTTTCTAAGTGTCTCTAATACAGCAGAAAACGTGACTGTGGTGAGAACAAAATAACGGTGTTTCCTACACATACGGACCATATCTATGTCAACTCTTCTTCAGAAACTGATACAAACCACAGTTCCATTAACATTCAATGCTTTCCAGTTAAGAGCGAGAAACGTGTGAGGTTTGTGAACGATGTAGCTTCCTTTGAGCTGAAAAATGACTGAGTTTACCTGAAAAGATGTCTTGCTTGTAGGAAGACACAGAGCCTGGGATTTAACTCCATTTCTGAAGGGAAACACACAGCACAGTTTTCATCCATGAAACACACTCTGCTTTAGAGCAAGAAGCATGCTCTTGCTTTCCAGAGTCTCTAATAGAGCCAGTAACGTGAATGTGCTCAGAACAAAAGAACAGTGTTTCCTACACATACGGACCATTGCTAGTTCAACTCTGCTGCTGAAACTGATACAAACCACAAGTCATCTAACATCCAATGCTTTTCAGTTAAGAGCGACAAACGTGTGATCTTCGTAAACGATTTATATTCATTTGAGCTGAAATGTGACTTAGTTTACCTGAACTGATGTCTTGCTAGTAGGAAGACACAGAGCCTGGGATTTAACTCCATTTCTGAAGGGAAACACACAGCACAGTTCTCATCCATGAATCACCCTCTGCTTTAGAGCAAGAAGCACTCTCTTGCTTTCTAAGAGTGTCTAATACAGCAGGAAACGTGACTGTGGTCAGAACAAAATAAAGGTGTTTCCTACACATACGGACCATATCTAGGTCAACTCTTCCTCTGAAACTGATACAAACCACAAGTCATCTAACATCCAATGCTTTTCAGTTAAGAGCAAGAAACGTGTGATCATCGTAAACGATTTATATTCATTTGAGCTGATTAGTGACTGCGTTTACCTGAAATGATGTCTTGCTTGTAGGAAGAAACAGAGCGTGGAATAAAACTCCATTTCTGAAGGGAAACACACAGCACAGTTCTCATCCATGAAACACACTCTGCTTTAGAGCACAAAGCATGCTCTTGCTTTCTAGAGTCTCTAATAGAGCCAGAAACATGAGGGTACACAGAACAAAAGAACGGTGTTTCCTACACATACAGACCATTGCTAGTTCAACTCTGCTTCTGAAACTGATACAAATCACAGGTCCTCTAACATCCAATGCTTTACAGTTAAGAGCAAGAAACGTGTGAGCTACGTGAACCATGTAGCTTTGTTTGAGCTGAAAGGTGACTGAGTTTACATGAAATGAAGTCTTGCTTGTAGGAAGATATAGAGCCTGTGATTTAACTCCATTTCTTAAGGGAATCACACAGCACTGTTCTCACTATGAAACACACTCTGCATATAAGAAGAAGCACGCTCTTGCTTTCTAAGAGTCTCTAATAAAGCAGGAAACGTGGGTGTGGTCAGAACAAAATAACAGTGTTTCCTACACATACGGACCATATCTAGGTCAACTCTTCTTCTGAAACTGATACAAACCACAGTTCCTCTAACATGCACTGCTTTCCAGTTAAGAGCGAGAAACGTGTGAGCTTCGTGAACGATAGCTTCCTTTGAGCTGAAAAGTGACTGAGTTTACCTAAAAAGATGTCTTACTTGTAGGAAGACACCGAGCCTGGGATTTAACTCCATTTCTGAAGTGAAACACACAGCACTGTTCTCACGATGAAACACACTCTGCATATAAGAGGAAGCACGCTCTTGCTTTCTAAGAGTCTCTAATACAGCAGGAAACGTGACTGTGGTCAGAACAAAATAACGGTGTTTCCTACACAGAGGGACCATTGCTAGTTCAACTCTGCTGCTGAAACTGATACAAACCCCAAGTTATCTAACATCCAATGCTTTTCATTTAAGAGCAAGAAACATGTGATCTTCGTAAACGATTTATATTCATTTGAGCTGTAAAGTGTCTGCGTTTACCTGAAAAGATGTCTTGCTTGTAGGAAGACTCAGAACCTGGAATTCAACTCCATTTCTGAAGGGAAACACACAGCACAGTTCTCATCCATGAAAAACACTCTGCTTTAGAGCAAGAAGCACGCTCTTGCTTTCTAAGGTTCTCTAATACAGCAGGAAAAGTGACTGTGGTCAGAACAAAATAGCGGTGTTTCCTACACATGGGGACCATTGCTAGTTCAACTCTGCTGCTGAAACTGATACAAACCCCAAGTCATCTAACATCCAATGCTTTTCATTTAAGAGCAAGAAACATGTGATCTTCGTAAACGATTTATATTCATTTGAGCTCTAATGTGTCTGCGTTTACTTGAAAAGATGTCTTGCTTGTAGGAAGACTCAGAGCCTGGAATTCAACTCCATTTCTGCAGGGAAACACACAGCACAGTTCTCATCCATGAAAAACACTCTGCTTTAGAGCAAGAAGCATGCTCTTGCTTTCCAAGAGTCTCTAATACAGCAGGAAACGTGACTGTGGTTAGAACAAAATAACGGTGTTTCCTACTTTACGGACCATGTCTAGGTCAACTCTTCTTCTGAAACTGATACAAACCACTGTTCCTCTAACATTCAATGTTTTCAAGTTAAGAGCGAGAAATGTGTGAGCTTCGTGAACGATGTAGCTTCCTTTGTGCTGAAAATTGACTGAGTTTACATGAAAAGATATCTTGCTTGTAGGAAGACACAGAGCATGTGATTTTACTCCATTTTTGAAGGGAAACACAAAGCACATTTCTCACTATGAAACACACTCTGCTTTTTGGAAGAAGCACGCTCTTGCTTTCTAGATTCTCTAATAGAGCAGGAAACCTGAGTGTTCTCAGAACAAAAGAACGGAGTTTCCTACACTTACGGACCATTGCTAGTTCAACTCTGCTTCTGAAACTGATACAAACCACAAGTCATCTTACATCCAATGCTTTTCAGTTAAGAGCGAGAAACATGTGATCTTCGTAAATGATTTATATTCATTTGAGCTGAAAAATGACTGCATATACCTGAAATGATGTCTTGCTTGTAGGAAGACACCGAGCCTGGAATTTAACTCCATTTATGAAGGGAAACAAACAGCACAGTTCACATCCATGAAACACACTCTGCTTTAGAGCAAGAAGCATGCTCTTCCTTTCTAGAGTCTCTAAAAGAGCAGGAAACTTGAGGGTGCTCAGAATAAAAGAAAGGTGTTTCCTACACATGCGGACCATTGCTAGTTCACCTCTGCTTCTGAAACTGATACAAACCACAAGTCATCTAACATCCAATGTTTTCCAGTTAAGAGCGAGAAACATAGAGCTTCGTAAACGATTTATATTCATTTGAGCTCAGAAGTAACTGCGTTTACTTGAAAAGATGTCTTGCTTGTAGGAAGACACAGAGCCTGGGATTTAACTCCATTTCTGAGGGGAAACACACAGCACAGTTCTCATCCATGAAACACACTCTGGTTTAGAGCAAGAAGCATGTTCTTGCTTTCTATGTGTCTCTAATACAGGAGGAAACGTGACTGTGGTCAGAACAAAATAACGGTGTTTCCTACACATACGGACCCTATCTCGGTCAACTCTTCTTCTGAATGTGATACAAACCACAGTTCCTCTAACATGCAATGCTTTCCAGTTAAGAGCGAGATACGTGTGAGTTTCGTGAACGTTGTATCTTCCTTTGAGCTGAAAAGTGACTGCATTTACCTGAAATGATATCTTGCTTATAGGAAGTCACAGAGCCTGGAATTTAACTCCATTTCTGAAGGGAAACAAACAGCACAGTACTCATCCATGAAACACACTCTGCTTTAGAGCAAGAAGCATGCTCTTGCTTTCCAAAACCTCTAATAGTGCCAGAAACTTGAGGGTACTCAGAACAAAGGAACGGTGTTTCCTACACAAACGGACCATTGCTAGTTCAACTCTGCATCTGAAACTGATACACACCACAGGTCCTCTAACATCCAATGCTTTACAGTTAAGAGCAAGAAACCTGTGAGCTACGTGAACGATGTAGCTTCGTTTGAGCTTAAAGGTGACTGAGTTTCCGTGAAATGAAGTCTTGCTTGTTGGAAGATACAGAGCCTGTGATTTAACTCCATTTCTGAAGGGAAACACACATCACAGTTCTCACGATGAAACACACTCTGCGTTTAGAAAGTACCACGCTCTTGCTTTCTAGATTCTATAAAAGAGCAGGAAACTTGAGTGTGCTCAGAACAGAAGAACGATGTTTCCTACACATATGGACTACTGCTAGTTCAACTCTGCTTCTGAAACTGATACAAACCACAAGTCATCTAACATCCAATGCTTTACAGTTAAGAGCAAGAAACCTGTGAGCTTCAGAAACGATTTATATTCATTTGAGCTGAGAAGTGTATGTGTTTACCTGAAATGATGTCTTGCTTGTAGGAAGACACCGAGCCTGGGATTTAACTCCATATCTGAAGTGAAACACACATCACTGTTCTCACGATGAAACACACTCTGCATATAAGAGGAAGCACGCTCTTGCTTTCTAAGAGTCTCTAATACAGCAGGAAACGTGACTGTGGTCAGAACAAAATAACGGTGTTTCCTACACAGAGGGACCATTGCTAGTTCAACTCTGCTGCTGAAACTGATACAAACCCCAAGTCATCTAACATCCAATGCTTTTCATTTAAGAGCAAGAAACATGTGATCTTCGTAAACGATTTATATTCATTTGAGCTGTAAAGTGTCTGCGTTTACCTGAAAAGATGTCTTGCTTGTAGGAAGACTCAGAGCCTGGAATTCAACTCCATTTCTGAAGGGAAACACAAAGCACAGTTCTCATCCATGAAACACACTTTGCTTTAGAGCATGAAGCATGCTCATGCTTTCTAGTGTCTCTAATACAGCAGGAAACGTGAGTGTGCTCCAAATAAAGGAACGGTGTTTCTTACACATGGGTAACATATATACTTCAACTCTGCTTCTAAAACTGAAACAAACCACAGGTCCTCTAACATCCCATGCTTGTTACTTAAGAGCGAGACATATGTGAGCTTTGTGAATGATGTAGCATCCTTTGAGCTGAAAAGTGACTGTGTTTACCTGAAACGATGTCTTGCTTGTAGGAAGACACAGAGCCTGTGATTGAACTCCATTTCTCAAGTTAAACTCCCAGCACAGTTCTCATCCATGAAACACACTCAGCTTTAGAGCAAGAAGCATGCTCTTGCTTTCTAGAGTCTCTAATACAGAGGGAAACGTGAGTGTGCTCAGAGCAAAAGAACGGTGTTTCCCACACATACGGACCATATCTAGTTCAACTCTGTCTGAAACTGATACAAACCATAGGTCCTCTAACATCCAATGCTTGCCGTTAAGAATAGAAATGTGTGACCTTCGTGAACAATGCTGGTCCTTTGAGCTGAAAAGTGACTACCCTTACCTGAAAAGAAATTTTGTTTGTAGGAAGACACAGAGCATGGGATTTAACTCCATTTCTGAAGGGAAACACACAGTACCGTTCTCATCCATGAAACACACTCTGCTTTAGAGCAAGAAGCACGCTCTTGCTTTCTAGAGTCTCTAATACAGCAGGAAACGTGAGTGTGCTCTGAACAAAGGAACGGTGTTTCTTACACATAGGCAACATATATACTTCAACTCTGCTTCTAAAACTGATACAAACCACAGGTCCTCTAACATCCCATGCTTGTTACTTAAGAGCGAGACACATATGATCTTTGTGAATGATGTAGCATCCTTTGAGCTGAAAAGTGACTGTGTTTACTTGAAACGATGTCTTGCTTGTAGGAAGACACAGAGCCTGGGATTGAAGTCCATTTCTCAAGTGAAACTCCCAGGTCAGTTCTCATCCATGAAACACACTCTGCTTTAGAGCAAGAAGGATGCTCATGCTTTCTTGAGGATCTAAATGTGAAGTAAGCATGAGTGTGCTCAGAACAAAAGAACTGTATTTCCTACATATTCGGACCATATCCAGTTCAACTCTGCTTCGAAAATGATGAAAACCACAGGTCCTCTAACATCCAATGCTTTTCAATTAAGAGCAACAAATGTGTGTGCTTCGTGAACGATGTTGTTTCATTTGAGCTGTAAAATGACTGTGTTCACCTGAAACGACTTCTTGCTTGTAGGAAGACGCAGAGCTTGGGATTTAACTCCATTTCTGAAGGAAACGCACAGCACAGTTCTCATCCATGAAACACACTCTGCTTTAGAGCAAGAAGCACGCTCTTGCTTTCTAGAGTCTCTAATATGGCAGGAAACTTGATTTGCTCAGAACAAAAGAACTGTGTGTCCTACACATATGGACCATATCTATTTCAACTCTGCTTCTGAAACGGATACAAACCACAGGTACTCTAACATCCAGTGCTTCTCAGTTCAGAAGAGAAATGTGTGAGCTTCGTGAACGATGCTGGTCCTTTGAGCTGAAAAGTTACTACCCTTGCCTGAAATGAAGTATTGCTTGCAGGAAGATACAGAGACTGGGATTGAACTCCATTTCTGACGGAAACACATAGCACAGTTATCATCCATGAAACACACACTGCTTTAGAGCAATAAGCACGCTCTTGCTTTCTAGAATCTCTAAAACACAAGGAAACGTGAGTGTGCTCAGAACAAAAGAACTGTGTTTCCTACACGTAAGGATCTTATCTAGTTCAACTCTGCTTCTGAAACTGATACTAATCACAGGTCCTCTAATATCCAAAACTTTTCAGTTAAGAGCGACAAATGTATGAGCTGCGTGAACGATGTAGCTTCCTCTGTGCTGAAATGTGATTGCGTTTACAAGAAAAGAATTCTTGCTTGTAGGAAGACACAGAGCTTGGGATTTATCTCCATTTCAGAAGGGAAACACACAGCACAGTTCTCATCCATGAAACCAACTCTGCTTTAGAGCAAGAAGCACGCTCTTGCTTTCTCGAGTCTCTAAAACAGAAGGAAACATGAGTGTGCTCAGACCAAAAGAACTGTGTTTCCTACACATTCGGACCATATCAAGGACAACTCTGCTTCTGAAACTGATACAAACCAGAGGTCCTCTAACATAAAATGCTTTTCAGTTGAGAGCGAGAAACGTGTGAGCTCTGTGAATGATGTAGATTCCATTGAGCTGAAAATTTCCTGCGTTTACCTGAAATGAATTCTTGCTTGTGTGAAGACACAGAGCCTGGGATTGAACTCCATTTCTGAGGGAAACACAAAGCAGAGTTCTCATCCATGAAATCCAGTGTGCTTTAGAGCAAGAACCAAGTTCTTGCTTTCTAGAGTCTCTAATACAGCAGGAAACGTTAGTGTGCTATGAAAAAAGAACGGTGTATCCTTCATATGCAGACCATAACTAGTTCAACTCTGCTTCTGAAACTGGTACAAACCACAGGTCCTCTAACATCCAATGCTTGTCAGTTAAGATCGATAAACATGTGAGCTTCTTGATCCTTGTAGCTTCGATTGAGCTGAAAATACCTGCGTTTACCTGAAATGAAGTCTTGCTTGTATGAAGACACAGAGCCTTGTTTGAAGTCCATTTATGATGGGAAACACAAAGCACAGTTCTCGTCCATGAAACACACTCTGCTTTAGAGCAAGAATCAAGCTCTTGCTTTCTAGAGTCTCTAAAACAGCAGGAAACGTGAGTGTGCTCAGAACAAAAGAACTGTGTTTCCTACATGTAAGGATCATATCTATTTCAACTCAACTTCTGAAACTGATACAAACCACAGGTCCTCTAACATCCATTGATTCTCAGTTAATAAGAGAAACATGTGAGCTTCGTGAACGATGTAGGTCCTTTGAGCTGAAAATTGACTACACTTATCTGAAACGAAGTCTTGCTTGTAGGAAGACACAGAGCATGGAATTTAACTCCATTTCGGAAGGGAAACACAGAGCACAGTTCTCATCCTTGAAAAACTCTCTGCTTTAGAGCAAGAACCAAGCTCTTGCTTTCTAGAGTCTCTAATACTGCAGGAAAAATGAGTGTGCTCAGAACAAAAGAACAGTGTTTCCTAAACATATGGAACATGTCTAGTTCAACTCTGCTTCTGAAACTGATAAAAACCACAGGTCCTGTAACATCCAATGCTTTTCAATTAAGAGAAACAAACGTGTGAGCTTTGTGAACATGTAGCTTCATTTGAGCTGTAAAGTGACTTGGTTTACCTGAAATGATTTCTTGCTTGTAGGAAGACACAGAGCCTGGGATTGAACTCCTATTCTGAGGGAAACACAATGCACAGTTCTCATCCATGAAACACACTCTGCTTTAGAGCAAGAAATATGCTCTTGCTTTCTAGAGTCTCTAATACAGCAGGAAAAGTGAGTGTGCTCAGAAAAAAGAACGGTGTTTCCTACACATACGGACCATATCTAGTTCAACTCTGCTTCTGAAACTGATAACAACCACAGGTCCTCTAACATCCAATGCTTTTCAATTAAGAGCGACAAATGTGAGAGCTTCGTGAACGATGTAGCTTCATTTGAGCTGTAAAGTGACTGTGTTTTCCTGAAATGATTTCTTGCTTTTAGGAAGACACAGAGCTTGGGATTTAACTCCATTTCTGAAGGAAATGCACAGCACAGTTGTCATCCATGAAACACACTCTGCTTTAGAGCAAGAAGCATGCTCTTGCTTTCTAGAGTCTCTAATACAGCAGGAAAGGTGATGTGCTCAGAACAAAAGAACTGTGTGTCCTACACATATGGACCATATCTAGTTCAATTCTGCTTCTGAAAGTGATACAAACCACAGGTCCTCTAACATCCAAGCTTTTCAATTAAGAGCGAAAAACGTGTGAGCTTTGTGAACGATGTAGCTTCCTTTGAGCTGAAACGTGACTGTATTTACCTGAAACGAAGTCTTGCTTGTAGGAAGACACAGAGCCTGGGATTGAACTCCTTTTCGGAAGGGAAACTCCCAGCACAGTTCTCATCCATGAAACACACTCTGCTTTAGAGCAAGAAGCACGCTCTTGTTTGCTAGAGTCTCTAATACAGAGGGAAAAGTGAGTGTGCTCAGAGCAAAAGAACGGTGTTTCCCACATATACAGACCATATCTAGTTCAACTCTGACAGAAACTGATACAAACTATAGGTCCTCTAACATACAATGCTTGTCTGTTAGGAAGAGAACAGTGTGAGCTTCATGAATGATGTAGCTCCTTTTAGCTGAAACGTGACTGAGTTTACATGAAATGAATTATTGCCTGTAGTAAGACACAGAGCTTAGGGTTTAACTCCATTTCTGAAGGGAAACACAAAGCAGAGTTCTCATCCATGAAACACACTCTGCTTTAGAGCATGAAGCATGTTCATGCTTTCTAGTGTCTCTAATACAGCAAGAATCGTGAGTGTGCTCTGAACAAAGGAACGGTGTTTCTTACACATAGGCAACATATATACTTCAACTCTGCTTCTAAAACTGATACAAACCACAGGTCCTCTAACATCCCATGCTTGTTACTTAAGAGCGAGACACATATGAGCTTTGTGAATGATGTAGCATTCTTTGAGCTGAAAAGTGACTGTGTTTACCTGAAACGATGTCTTGCTTGTAGGAAGACACAGAGCCTGGGATTGAAGTCCATTTCTCAAGTGAAACTCCCAGGACAGTTCTCATCCATGAAACACACTCTGCTTTAGAGCAAGAAGAATGCTCTTGCTTTCTAGAGTCTCTAATACAGAGGGAAACGTGAGTGTGCTCAGAGCAAAAGAACGGTGTTTCCCACACATACGGACCATATCTAGTTAAACTCTGCTTCTGAAACTTATATAAACCACGGGTCCTCTAACCTCCAATGGATTTCAGTTATGAGCAGCAAACGTGTGAGCTGGGTGAACAATGTAGCTCCTTTGAGCTGAAAAGTGACTGTGTTTACCTGAAACGAAGTCTTGCTTGTAGGAAGACACAGACCCGGGGATGTAACTCCATTTCTGAGGGAAACACAAAGCACAGTTCTCATCCATAAAACCCAGTGGGCTTTCGAGCAAGAACCAATTTCTTGCTTTCTAGAGTCTCTAATACAGCAGGAAACGTGAGTGTGCCATGAAAAATGAATGGTGTATCCTACATATGCAGACCATAACTAGTTCAACTCTGCTTCTGAAACTGGTACAAACCACAGGTCCTCTAACATCCAATGCTTGTCAGTTAAGATCGACAAACGTGTGAGCTTCTTGATCCTTGTAGCTTCAATTGAGCTGAAAATAACTGCGTTTACCTGAAATGAAGTCTTGCTTGTAAGAAGACACAGAGCCTGGGATTGAAGTCCGTTTATGAAAGGAAACACACAGCACAGTTCTTATCCATGATACACACTCTGCTTTAGAGCAAGAAGGATGCTCATGCTTTCTTGAGGATCTAAATGTGAAGTAAGTATGAGTGTGCTCAGAACAAAAGAACTGTATTTCCTAATCATTCGGAACATATCTATTTCAACTCTGCTTCTGAAACTGATGAAAACCACAGGTCCTCTAACGTCCAATGCTTTTCAATTAAGAGCAACAAATGTGTGTGCTTCGTGAATGATGTTGTTTCATTTGAGCTGTAAAATGACTGTGTTCAACTGAAACGACTTCTTGCTTGTAGGAAGACACAGAGCTTGGGATTTAACTCCATTTCTGAAGGAAACGCACAGCACAGTTCTCATCCATGAAACACACTCTGCTTTAGAGCAAGAAGCACACTGTTGCTTTCTAGAGTCTCTAATATGGCAGGAAACGTGATTTGCTCAGAACAAAAGAACTGTGTGTCCTACACATATGGACCATATCTATTTCAACTCTGCTTCTGAAACGGATACAAACCACAGGTACTCTAAAATCCAGTGCTTCTCAGTTCAGAAGAGAAATGTGTGAGCTTCGTGAATGATGCTGGTCCTTTGAGCTGAAAAGTTACTACCCTTATCTGAAACGAAGTATTGCTTGCAGGAAGACACAGAGACTGGGACTGAACTCCATTTCTGACGGAAACACAAAGCACAGTTATCATCCATGAAGCACACTCTGCTTTAGAGCAATAAGCACGCTCTTGCTTTCTAGAATCTCTAAAACACAAGGAAACCTGAGTGTGCTCAGAACAAAAGAACTGTGTTTCCTACACGTAAGGATCTTATCTAGTTGAACTCTGCTTCTGAAACTGATACAAACCACAGGTCCTCTAATATCCAAAGCTTTTCATTTAAGTGCGACAAATGTATGAGCTGCTTGAACGATGTAGCTTCCTCTGTGCTGAAATGTGACTGCGTTTACAAGAAAAGAATTCTTGCTTGTAGGAAGACACAGAGCTTGGGATTTATCTCCATTTCAGAAGGGAAACACACAGCACAGTTCTCATCCATGAAACCAACTATGCTTTAGAGCAAGAAGCATGCTCTTGCTTTCTTGAGTCTCTAAAACAGAAGGAAACATGAGTGTGCTCAGACCAAAAGAACTGTGTTTCCTACACATTCGGACCATATCAAGGACAACTCTGCTTCTGAAACTGATACAAACCATAGGTCCTCTAACATAAAATGCTTTTCAGTTAAGAGCGAGAAACGTGTGAGCTCTGTGAATGATGTAGATTCCATTAAGCTGAAATGTTCCTGCCTTTACCTGAAAGGAATTCTTGCTTGTATGAAGACACAGAGCCTGGGATTGAACTCCATTTCTGAGGAAAACACAAAGCAGAGTTCTCATCCATGAAATCCAGTGTGCTTTAGAGCAAGAACCAAGTTCTTGCTTTCTAGATTCTCTAATACAGCAGGAAACGTGAGTGTGCCATGAAAAATGAACGGTGTATCCTTCATATGCAGACCATAACTAGTTCAACTCTGCTTCTGAAACTGGTAAAAACCACAGGTCCTCTAACATCCAATGCTTGTCAGTTAAGATCGACAAACATGTGAGCTTCTTGATCCTTGTAGCTTCGATTGAGCTGAAAATACCTGCGTTTACCTGAAATGAAGTCTTGCTTGTATGAAGACACAGAGCCTTGTTTGAAGTCCATTTATGATGGGAAACACAAAGCACAGTTCTCATCCATGAAACACACTCTGCTTTAGAGCAAGAATCAAGCTCTTGCTATCTAGAGTCTCTAAAACAGCAGGAAACGTGAGTGTGCTCAGAACAAAAGAACTGTGTTTCCTACATGTAAGGATCATATCTAGTTCAACTCAGCTTCTGAAACTGATACAAATCACAGGTCCTCTAACATCCATTGATTCTCAGTTAAGAAGAGAAACAGGTGAGCTTTGTGAACGATGTAGGTCCTTTGAGCTGAAAAGTGACTACCCTTATCTGCAACGAAGTCTTGCTTGTAGGAAGACACAGAGCATGGAATTTAACTCCATTTCGGAAGGGAAACACAGAGCACAGTTCTCATCAATGAAAAACTCTCTGCTTTAGAGCAAGAACCAAGCTCTTGCCTTCTAGAGTCTCTAATACTGCAGGAAAAATGAGTGTGCTCAGAACAAAACAACAGTGTTTCCTAAACATATGGAACATGTCTAGTTCAACTCTGCTTCTGAAACTGATAAAAACCACAGGTCCTGTAACATCCAATGCTTTTGAATTAAGAGCGACAAACGTGTGAGGTTTGTGAACGATGTAGATTCATTTGAGCTGTAAAGTGACTTGGTTTACCTGAAATGATTTCTTGCTTGTAGGAAGACACAGAGCCTGGGATTGAACTCCTATTCTGAGGGAAACACAAAGCACAGTTCTCATCCATGAAACACACTCTGCTTTAGAGCAAGAAATATGCTCTTGCTTTCTAGAGTCTCTAATACAGCAGGAAAAGTGAGTGTGCCCAGAAAAAAGAACGGTGTTTCCCACACATACGGACCATATCTAGTGGAACTCTGTCTGAAACTGATACAAACCATAGTTCCTCTAACATCCAATGCTTGCCGTTAAGAAGAGAAATGTGTGAGCTTCGTGAACGATGCAGGTCCTTTGATCTGAAAAGTGACTACCCTTACCTGAAAAGAAATTTTGTTTGTAGGAAAACACAGAGCATGGGATTTAACTCCATTTCTGAAGGGAAACACCCAGCACCGTTCTCATCCATGAAACACACTCTGCTTTAGAGCAAGAACCACGGTCTTGCTTTCTAGACTCTCTAAAACAGAAGGAAACATGAGTGTGCTCAGACCAAAAGAACTGTGTTACCCACACATTCGGACCATATCTAGCTCAACTCTGCTTCTGAAACTGATACAAACCATAGGTCCTCTAACATCCAATGCTTTTCAGTTAAGAGCGAGAAACGTGTGAGCTCTGGGAATGATGTAGATGCCATTGAGCAGAAAAGTTCCTGCCATTACCTGAAATGAATTCTTGCTTGTATGAAGACACAGAGCCTGGGATTGAACTCCATTTCTGAGGGAAACACAAAGCACAGTTCTCATCCATGAATCCCAGTGTGCTTTAGAGCAAGAACCAAGTTCTTGCTTTCTAGAGTCTCTAATACAGCAGGAAACGTGAGTGTGCCATGAAAAAAGAACGGTGTATCCTACATATGCAGACCATAACTAGTTCAACTCTGCTTCTGAAACTGGTACAAACCACAGGTCCTCTAACATCCAATGCTTGTCAGTTAAGATCGACAAATGTGTGAGCTTCTTGATCCTTGTAGCTTCAATTCAGCAGAAAATAACTGCGTTTACCTGAAATGAAGTCTTGCTTGTATGAAGACACAGAGCCTTGATTGAAGTCCATTATGATGGGAAACACAAAGCACAGTTCTCATCCATGAGACACACTCTGCTTTAGAGCAAGAAGGATGCTCATGCTTTCTTGAGGATCTAAATGTGAAGTAAGCATGAGTGTGCCCAGAACAAAAGAACTGTATTTCCTAAATATTCGGACCATATCTAGTTCAACTCTGCTTCTGAACCTGATGAAAACCACAGGTCTACTAACATGCAATGCTTTTCATTTAAGAGCAACAAAAGTGTGAGCTTCGTGAACGATGTTGTTTCATTTGAGCTATAATGTGACGGTGTTCACCTGAAACGACTTCTTGCTTCTAGGAAGACTCAGAGCTTGGGATTTAACTCCATTTCTGAAGGAAACAAACAGCACAGTTCTCATCCATGAAACACACTCTGCTTTAGAGCAAGAAGCACGCTCTTGCTTTCTAGAGTCTCTAATATGGCAGGAAACGTGATGTGCTCAGAACAAAAGAACTGTGTGTCCTACACATATGGACCATATCTATTTCAACTCTGCTTCTGAAACGGACACAAACCACAGGTACTCTAACATCCAGTGCTTCTCAGTTCAGAAGAGAAATGTGTGAGCTTCGTGATCGATGCTGGTACTTTGAGCTGAAAAGTTACTACCCTTACCTGAAACGAAGTATTGCTTGCAGGAAGACACAGAGACTGGGATTGAAATCCATTTCTGACGGAAACACAAAGCACAGTTCTCATCCATGAAACACACTCTGCTTTAGAGCAAGAATCAAGCTCTTGCTTTCTAGATTCTCTAAAACAGCAGGAAACGTGAGTGTGCTCAGAATAAAAGAACTGTGTTTCCTACATGTAAGGATCATATCTAGTTCAACTCAGCGTCTGAAACTGATACAAACCACAGGTCCTCTAACATCCATAGCTTCTCAGTTAAGAAGAGAAACGTGTGAGCTTCATGAACGATGTAGGTTCTTTGAGCTGAAAAGTGACTAACCTTATCTGAAACGAAGTCTTGCTTGGAGGAAGACACAGAACATGGAATTTAACTCCATTTCGGAAGGGAAACACACAGCACCGTTCTCATCCATGAAAAACACTCTGCATTAGAGCAAGAACCAAACTCTTGCTTTCTAGAGTCTCTAATACTGCAGGAAAAATGAGTGTGCTCAGAACAAAAGAAAAGTGTTTCCTAAACATACGGAACATGTCTAGTTAAACTCTGCTTCTGAAACTGGTACAAACCACAGGTCCTCTAACATCCAATGCTTGTCAATTAAGAGTGACAAACGTGTGAGCTTTGTGAACGAGGTAGCTTCGTTTGAACTGTAAAGTGACTGGGTTTACCTGAAACGATGTCTTGCTTGTAGGAAGACACAGAGCGTGGGATTGAACTCCATTTCTCATGTGAAACTCCCAGAACAGTTCTCATCCATGAAACAAACTCTGCTTTAGAGCAAGAAGCATGCTCTGGCTTTCTAGAGTCTCTAATACAGCAGGAAACATGATGTGCTCATAACAAAAAAACTGTGTGTCCTACACATATGGACCATATCTAGTTCAACTCTGCTTCTGAAAGTGATACAAACCCCAGGTCCTCTAACATCCAATGCTTTTCAGTTAAGAGCGAGAAACGTGTGAGCTTTGTGAACAATGTAGCTTCCTTTTAGCTGAAAAGTGACCGTGTTTAACTGAAACGATGTCTGGCTTGTAGGAAGACACAGAGCCTGGGATTGAACTCCGTTTCTCAAGGGAAACTCCCAGCACAGTTCTCATCCATGAAACACACTCTGCTTTAGATCAAGAAACCCGCTCTTGCTTTGTAGATTCTCTATTACAGAGGGAAACGTGAGTGTGCTCAGAGCAAAAGAACGGTGTTTCCCACACATATGGACAATATCTAGTTGAACTCTGTCTGAAACTGATACAAACCATAGGTCATCTAACATCCACTGCTTGTCCGTTAAAAAGAGGAATGTGTGAGCTTCGTGAACAATGCAGGTCCTTTGAGCTGGAAAGTGACTACCCTTACCTAAAATGAAATTTTGCTTGTAGGAAGACTCAGAGCGTGGGTTTTAACTCCATTTCTGAGGGGAAACACAAAGCACAGTTCTCATCCATAAAACACTTTCTGCTTTAGAGTAAGAAGCACGGTCTTGCTTTCTAGAATCTCAAAAACAGAAGGAAACATGAGTATGCTCAGACCAAAAGAACTGTGTTTCCCACACATTGGGACCATACCTAGTTCAACTCTGCTTCTGAAACTTATACAAACCACAGGTCCTCTAACCTCCAATGGTTTTCAGTTAAGAGCGACAAACGTGTGAGCTGCGAGAACGATGTAGCTCCTTTGAGCTGAAAAGTGACTGCGTTTACAGGAAACGAATTATTGCCTGTAGGAAGACACAGAGCCTGGAATTTAACTCCATTTCTGATGGAAAACACACAGCACAGTTCTCTTCCATGAAAACACTCTGCTATAGAGCAAGAACCAAGCTCTTGGTTTCTAGAGTCTCTAAAACTGCATGAAAAGTGAGTGTGCTCAGAACAAAAGAACCGTGTTTCCTAAACATACGGAACATACCTAGTTCAACTCTGCTTCTGAAACTGATAAAAACCAGAGGTCCTCTAACATCCAATGCTTTTCAATTAAGATCGACAAATGTGTGAGCTTGTGAACGATGTAGCTTCCTTTGAGCTGAAAAGTGACTGTGTTCACCTGAAACGAAGTCTTGCTTGTAGGAAGACACAGACCCAGGGATGTAACTCCATTTCTGAAGGGAAACACAAAGCACAGTTCTCATCCATGAAAAACACTCTGCTTTAGAGTAAGAACCAAGCTCTTGCTTTCTAGCTTCTCTACTACTGCAGAAAAAGTGAGTGTGCTCAGAACAAAAGAACAGTGTTTCCTAAACAAACGGAACAAGTCTCGTTCAACTCTGCTTCTGAACCTGATAAAAACCTCAGGTCCTCGAACATCCAATGCGTTTCAATTAAGAGCGACAAACGTGTGAGCTCTGTGAACGATGTAGCTTCATTTGAGCTGTAAAGTGACTGTTTACCTGAAATGATTTCTTGCTTGTAGGAAGAAACAGAGCTTGGGATTTAACTCAATTTCTGGAGGAAATTCACAGCACAGTTCTCATCCATGAAACACACTCTGCTTTAGAGCAAGAAGCACGCTCTTGCTTTCTAGAGTCTCTAATACAAAGTGAAATATGAGTGTGCTCAGAGCAAAAGAACGGTGTTTCCCATACATACGGACCATATCTAGTTCCACTCTGTCTGAAACTGATACAAACCATAGGTACTCTAACATCCAATGCTTGTCCGTTAAGAAGAGAAATGTGTGAGGTTCGTGAACGATGCAGGTCCTTTGAGCTGAAAAGTGAATACCCTTACCTGAAAAGAAATTTTGCTTGTAGGAACACACAGAGAGTGGGATTTAATTCCATTTCTGAAGGGAAACACACAGCACAGTTCTCCATCATGAAACACACTCTTCTTTAGAACAAGAAGCACGCTCTTGCTTTCTAGTGTCTCTAATACATCAGGAAAAGTGAGTGTGCTCCGAACAAATGAACGGTGTTTCTTATACATAGGGAACATATATACTTCAACTCTGCTTCTAAACCTGATAAAAACCACAGGTCCTAAACATCCCATGCTTGTCACTTAAGAGCGAGAAACATGTGAGCTTTGTGAATGATGTACCTTACTTTGAGCTGAAAAGTGACTGCGTTTACATGAAAAGAATTATTGCCTGTAGGAAGACACAGAGCCTGGGATTTAACTCAATTTAGGAAGCGAAACTCCCAGCACAATTGTCATCCATGAAACACACTCTGTTTATAGCCATAAGCACGCTCTTGCTTTCTAGAGTTTCTAATAAAAAAGGAAACGTGAGTGTGCTCAGAGCAAAAGAACAGTGTTTCCCACACATACGGACCATATCTAGTTAAAATCTGTCTGAAAATGATACAAACCATAGTTCCTCTAACATCCAATGCTTGTCCGTTAAGAAGAGAAATGTGTGAGCTTCGTGAACGATGCAGGTCTTTGAGCTGAAAAGTGACTACCCTTACCAAAAAAGAAATTTGGCTTGTAGGAAGACACAGAGCATTGGATTTAACTCCATTTCTGAAGGGAAACACACGGCACAGTTCTCATTCATGAAAAACACTCTGATTTAGAGCAAGAAGCACACTCTTGCTTTCTAGAGTCTCTAATACAGCAGGAAACGTGAGTGTGCCATGAAAAAAGAACGGTGTATCCTACATATGCAGACCATAACTAGTTCAACTCTGCTTCTGAAACTGGTACAAACCACAGGTCCTCTAACATCCAATGCTTGTCATTTAAGATCGACAAATGTGTGAGCTTCTTGATCCTTGTAGCTTCAATTGAGCTGAAAATAACTGTGTTTACCTGAAATGAAGTCTTGCTTGTATGAAGACACAGAGACTTGATTGAAGTCCATTTATGATGGGAAACACAAAGCACAGTTCTCATCCATGAGACACACTCTGCTTTAGAGCAAGAAGGATGCTCATGCTTTCTTGAGGATCTAAATGTGAAGTAAGCATGAGTGTGCCCAGAACAAAAGAACTGTATTTCCTAAATATTTGGACCATATCTAGTTCAACTCTGCTTCTGAACCTGATGAAAACCACAGGTCTACTAACATGCAATGCTTTTCAATTAAGAGCAACAAAAGTGTGAGCTTCGTGAACGATGTTGTTTCATTTGAGCTGTAATGTGACTGTGTTCACCTGAAACGACTTCTTGCTTGTAGGAAGACACAGAGCTTGGGATTTAACTCCATTTCTGAAGGAAATGCACAGAACAGTTCTCATCCATGAAACACACTCTGCTTTAGAGCAAGAAGCACGCTCTTGCTTTCTAGAGTCTCTAATATGGCAGGAAACGTGATGTGCTCAGAACAAAAGAACTGTGTGTCCTACACATATGGACCATATCTATTTCAACTCTGCTTCTGAAACGGATACAAACCACAGGTACTCTAACATCCAGTGCTTCTCAGTTCAGAAGAGAAATGTGTGAGCTTCGTGAACGATGCTGGTCCTTTAAGCTGAAAAGTTACTACCCTTACCAGAAACGAAGTATTGCTTGCAGGAAGACACAGAGACTGGGATTGAAATCCATTTCTGACGGAAACACAAAGCACAGTTATCATCCATGAAACACACTCTGCTTTAGAGCAAGAAACATGCTCTTGCTTTCTAGGGTCTCTAATACAGCTGGAAAAGTGAGTGTGCTAGGAAAAAAGAACGGTGTTTCCTACACATACAGACCATATCTAGTTCAACTCTGCTTCTGAAACTGAAAACAACTACAGGTCCGATAACATCCAATGCTTTTCAATTAAGAGCGACAAATGTGTGAGCTTCGTGAACGATGTAGCTTCATTTGAGCCGAAACATGTCTGTGTTTACCTGAAACGACTTCTTGCTTGTAGGAAGACACAGAGCTTGGGATTTAACTCAATTTCTGGAGGAAATTCACAGCACAGTTCTCATCCATGAAACACACTCTGCTTTAGAGCAAGAAGCACGCTCTTGCTTTCTAGAGTCTCTAATACAAAGTGAAATATGAGTGTGCTCAGAGCAAAAGAACGGTGTTTCCCATACATACGGACCATATCTAGTTCCACTCTGTCTGAAACTGATACAAACCATAGGTACTCTAACATCCAATGCTTGTCCGTTAAGAAGAGAAATGTGTGAGGTTCGTGAACGATGCAGGTCCTTTGAGCTGAAAAGTGAATACCCTTACCTGAAAAGAAATTTTGCTTGTAGGAACACACAGAGAGTGGGATTTAATTCCATTTCTGAAGGGAAACACACAGCACAGTTCTCCATCATGAAACACACTCTTCTTTAGAACAAGAAGCACGCTCTTGCTTTCTAGTGTCTCTAATACATCAGGAAAAGTGAGTGTGCTCCGAACAAATGAACGGTGTTTCTTATACATAGGGAACATATATACTTCAACTCTGCTTCTAAACCTGATAAAAACCACAGGTCCTAAACATCCCATGCTTGTCACTTAAGAGCGAGAAACATGTGAGCTTTGTGAATGATGTACCTTACTTTGAGCTGAAAAGTGACTGCGTTTACATGAAAAGAATTATTGCCTGTAGGAAGACACAGAGCCTGGGATTTAACTCAATTTAGGAAGGGAAACTCCCAGCACAATTGTCATCCATGAAACACACTCTGTTTATAGCCATAAGCACGCTCTTGCTTTCTAGAGTTTCTAATAAAAAAGGAAACGTGAGTGTGCTCAGAGCAAAAGAACAGTGTTTCCCACACATACGGACCATATCTAGTTAAAATCTGTCTGAAAATGATACAAACCATAGTTCCTCTAACATCCAATGCTTGTCCATTAAGAAGAGAAATGTGTGAGCTTCGTGAACGATGCAGGTCTTTGAGCTGAAAAGTGACTACCCTTACCAAAAAAGAAATTTGGCTTGTAGGAAGACACAGAGCATTGGATTTAACTCCATTTCTGAAGGGAAACACACGGCACAGTTCTCATTCATGAAAAACACTCTGATTTAGAGCAAGAAGCACACTCTTGCTTTCTAGAGTCTCTAATACAGCAGGAAACGTGAGTGTGCCATGAAAAAAGAACGGTGTATCCTACATATGCAGACCATAACTAGTTCAACTCTGCTTCTGAAACTGGTACAAACCACAGGTCCTCTAACATCCAATGCTTGTCATTTAAGATCGACAAATGTGTGAGCTTCTTGATCCTTGTAGCTTCAATTGAGCTGAAAATAACTGTGTTTACCTGAAATGAAGTCTTGCTTGTATGAAGACACAGAGACTTGATTGAAGTCCATTTATGATGGGAAACACAAAGCACAGTTCTCATCCATGAGACACACTCTGCTTTAGAGCAAGAAGGATGCTCATGCTTTCTTGAGGATCTAAATGTGAAGTAAGCATGAGTGTGCCCAGAACAAAAGAACTGTATTTCCTAAATATTTGGACCATATCTAGTTCAACTCTGCTTCTGAACCTGATGAAAACCACAGGTCTACTAACATGCAATGCTTTTCAATTAAGAGCAACAAAAGTGTGAGCTTCGTGAACGATGTTGTTTCATTTGAGCTGTAATGTGACTGTGTTCACCTGAAACGACTTCTTGCTTGTAGGAAGACACAGAGCTTGGGATTTAACTCCATTTCTGAAGGAAATGCACAGAACAGTTCTCATCCATGAAACACACTCTGCTTTAGAGCAAGAAGCACGCTCTTGCTTTCTAGAGTCTCTAATATGGCAGGAAACGTGATGTGCTCAGAACAAAAGAACTGTGTGTCCTACACATATGGACCATATCTATTTCAACTCTGCTTCTGAAACGGATACAAACCACAGGTACTCTAACATCCAGTGCTTCTCAGTTCAGAAGAGAAATGTGTGAGCTTCGTGAACGATGCTGGTCCTTTAAGCTGAAAAGTTACTACCCTTACCAGAAACGAAGTATTGCTTGCAGGAAGACACAGAGACTGGGATTGAAATCCATTTCTGACGGAAACACAAAGCACAGTTATCATCCATGAAACACACTCTGCTTTAGAGCAAGAAACATGCTCTTGCTTTCTAGGGTCTCTAATACAGCTGGAAAAGTGAGTGTGCTAGGAAAAAAGAACGGTGTTTCCTACACATACAGACCATATCTAGTTCAACTCTGCTTCTGAAACTGAAAACAACTACAGGTCCGATAACATCCAATGCTTTTCAATTAAGAGCGACAAATGTGTGAGCTTCGTGAACGATGTAGCTTCATTTGAGCCGAAACATGTCTGTGTTTACCTGAAACGACTTCTTGCTTGTAGGAAGACACAGAGCTTGGGATTTAACTCCATTTCTGAAGGAAATTCACAGCACAGTTCTCATCCATGAAACACACTCTGCTTTAGAGCAAGAAGCAAGCTCTTGCTTTCTAGAGTCTCTAATACAGCAGGAAACGTGGTTGGCTCAGAACAAAAGAACTGTTTGTCCTACACCAATGGACCATATCTAGTTCAATTCTGCTTCTGAAAGTGATACAAACCACAGGTCCTCTAACATCCATGCTTTTCAATTAAGTGCGAGAAACGTGTGAGCTTGTGAACAATGTAGCTTCCTTTGATCCGAAACATGTCTGTGTTTACCTGAAAAGAAGTCTTGCTTGTAGGAAGATACAGAGCCTGGGATTGAACTCCTTTTCTGAAGCTAAACTCCCAGCACAGTTCTCATCCATGAAAAACACTCTGCTTTAGAGCAAGAAGCACGCTCTTGTTTTCTAGAGTCTCTAATACAGAGGGAAACGTGAGTGTGTTCAGAGCAAAAGAACGTTGTTTCCCACACATACAGACCATATCTAGTTCAACTCTGACAGAAACTGATACAAACTCTAGGTCCTCCAACATCCAATGCTTGTCCGTTACGAAGAGAAATATGTGAGCTTTGTGAATGATGTAGAACCTTTGAGCTGAAACGTGACTGCGTTTACATGAAACGAATTATTGCCTGTAGTAAGACACAGAGCCTAGGATTTAACTCCATTTCTGAAGGGAAACACAAAGCACAGTTCTCATCCATGAAACACACACTGCTTTAGAGCATGAAGCATGCTCATGCTTTCTGGTGTCTCTAATACATCAGGAAACGTGAGTGTGCTCCGAACAAAGGAACAGTGTTTCTTACACATAGGCAACATATATACTTCAACTCTGCCTCTAAAACTGATACAAACCACAGGTCCTCTAACATCCCATGCTTGTCACTTAAGAGCGAGACACATGTGAGCTTTGTGAATGATGTAGCATCCTTTGAGCTGAAAAGTGACTGTGTTTACCTGAAACGATGTCTTGCTTGTAGGAAGACACAGAGCGTGGCATTGAACTCCATTTCTCATGTGAAACTCCCAGAACAGTTCTCATCCATAAAACAAACTCTGCTTTAGAGCAAGAAGCATGCTCTTGCTTTCTAGAGTCTCTAATACAGCAGGAAATATGATGTGCTCAGAACAAAAGAACTGTGTTTCCTACACATATGGACCATATCTAGTTCAACTCTGCTTCTGAAAGTGATACAAACCCCAGGTCCTCTAACATCCAATGCTTTTCAGTTGAGAGCGAGAAACGTGTGAGCTTTGTGAACAATGTAGCTTCCTTTGACCTGTAAAGTGACTGTGTTTACCTGAAACGAAGTCTTGCTTGTAGGAAGACACAGAGCCTGGGATTGAACTCTGCTTCTCAAGGGAAACTCCCAGCACAGTTCTCATCCATGAAACACAATCTGCTTTAGATCAAGAAACAAACTCTTGCTTTGTAGATTCTCAAATTCAGAGGGAAACGTGAGTGTGCTCAGAGCAAAAGAACGGTGTTTCCCACACATATGGACAATATCTAGTTCAACTCTGTCTGAAACTGATACAAACCATAGGTCCTCTAACATACACTGCTTGTCCGTTAAAAAGAGGAATGTGGGAGTTTCGTGAACGATGCAGGTCCTTTGAGCTGAAAAGTGACTACCCTTACCTAAAAATAAATTTTGCTTGTAGGAAGACACAGAGTGTGGGATTTAACTCCATTTCTGAGGGGAAACACAAAGCACAGTTCTCATCCATAAAACACTTTCTGCTTTAGAGTAAGAAGCACGATCTTGCTTTCTAGAATCTCAAAAACAGAAGGAAAAATGAGTGTGCTCAGACCAAAAGAAGTGTGTTTCCTCCACATTCGTACCATATCTAGTTCAACTCTGCTTCTGAAACTTATACAAACCACAGGTCCTCTAACCTCCAATGGTTTTCAGTTAAGAGCGACAAACGTGTGAGCTGCGAGAATGATGTAGCTCCTTTGATCTGAAAAGTGACTGCGTTTACAGGAAACGAATTATTGCCTGTAGGAAGACACAGAGCCTGGGATTTAACTCCATTTCTGATGGAAAACACACAGCACAGTTCTCTTCCATGAAAACACTCTGCTATAGAGCAAACCAAGCTCTTGCTTTCTAGAGTCTCTAAAACTGCATGAAAAGTGAGTGTGCTCAGAACAAAAGAACGGTGTTTCCTAAACACAGGGAACATACCTTGTTCAACTCTGCTTCTGAAACTGATAAAAACCAGAGGTCCTCTAACATCCAATGCTTTTCAATTAAGATCGACAAATGTGTGAGCTTGTGAACGATGTAGCTTCCTTTGAGCTGAAAAGTGACTGTGTTTACCTGAAACGAAGTCTTGCTTGTAGGAAGACACAGACCCGGGGATGTAACTCCATTTCTGAAGGCAAACACAAAGCACAGTTCTCATCCATGAAACACACTCTGCTTTAGAGCAAGAAGCAAGCTCTTGCTTTCTAGTGTCTCTAATACAGAAGGAAACGTGAGTGTGCTCCAAACAAAGGAACGGTGTTTCTTACACATACGGAACATATATACTTCAACTCTGCTTCTAAAACTGATACAAACCACAGGTGCTCTAACATCCCATGCTTTTCACTTAAGAGCGAGAAACATGTGACCTTTGTTAACGATGTAGCTTCCTTTGAGCTGAAAAGTGACTGTGTTTACCTGAAACGAAGTCTTGCTTGTAGGAAGACACAAAGCCTGGGATTGAACTCCATTTCTGAAGGGAAACTGCCAGCACAATTCTCATCCATGAAACACACTCTGATTTAGAGCAAGAAGCACGCTCTTGCTTTCTAGAATCTCTAATACAGAGGGAAACGTGAGTGTGCTCAGAGCAAAAGAACGGTGTTTCCCACACATACGGACCATATCTAGTTCAACTCTGTCTGAAACTGATACAAACCATAGGTCCTCTAACATCCAATGCATGTCCGTTAAGAAGAGAAATGAGCTTCGTGAACGATGCAGGTCTTTGAGCTGAAAAGTGACTACCCTTACCTAAAAAGAAATTTGGCTTGTAGGAAGACACAGAGCATTGGATTTAACTCCATTTCTGAAGGGAAACACACGGCACAGTTCTCATTCATGAAAAACACTCTGCTTTAGAGCGAGAAACAACCTCTTGCTTTCTAGAGTCTCTAATACTGCAGGAAAAGTGAGTGTGCTCAGAACAAAAGAACAGTGTTTCCTAAACATACGGAACATGTCTAGTACAACTCTGCTTCTGAAACTGATAAAAACCACAGGTCCTCTAACATCCAATGCTTTTCAATTAAGATTGACAAATGTGTGAGCTTGTGAACGATGTAGCTTCCTTTGAGCTAAAAAGAGACTGTGTTTACCTGAAACGAATTCTTGCTTGTAGGAAGACAGGGACCCTAGGATTTAACTCCATTTCTAAGGGGAAACACAAAGCACAGTTCTCATCCATGAAACACACTCTGCTTTAGAGCAAGAAGCACGCTCTTGCTTTCTTGTGTCTCTAATACATCAGGAAACGTGAGTGTTTTCTGAACCAAGGTACGGTGTTTCTTACACATACGGAACATATATACTTCAACTGTGCTTCTAAAACTGATACAAACCACATGTCCTCTAACATCCCATGCTTGTCAATTAAGAGCAAGAAACTTGTGAGCTTTGTGAACAATGTAGCTTCCTTTGAGCTGAAAATTGACTGCGATTACATGACATGAATTCATGCTTGTAGGAAGACACAGAGCCTAGGATTTAACTCCATTTCGGAAGGGAAACACACAGCACAGTTCTCATCCATGAAAAACACTCTGCTTTAGAGTAAGAACCAAGCTCTTGCTTTCTAGCGTCTCTACTAGTGCAGGAAAAGTGAGTGTGCTCAGAACAAAAGAACAGTGTTTCCTAAACAAACGGAACATGTCTAGTTCAATTCTGCTTCTGAACCTGATAAAAACCACAGGTCCTCGAACATCCAATGCATTTCAATTAAGAGCGACAAACGTGTGAGCTCTGTGAACGATGTAGCTTCATTTGAGCTGTAAAGTGACTGTTTACCTGAAATGATTTCTTGCTTGTAGGAAGACACAGAGCTTGGGATTTAACTCAATTTCTCGAGGAAATTCACAGCACAGTTCTCATCCATGAAACACACTCTGCTCTAGAGCAAGAAGCACGCTCTTGCTTTCTAGAGTCTCTAATACAAAGGGAAACGTGAGTGTGATCAGAGCAAAAGAACAGTGTTTGCCACACATACGGACCATATCTAGTTCAACTCTGTCTGAAACTGATAGAAACCATAGGTCCTCTAACATCCAATGCTTGTCCGTTAAGAAGAGAAATGTGTGAGGTTCTTGAATGATGCATTTCCTTTGAGCTGAAAAGTGAATACCCTTACCTGAAAAGAAATTTTGCTTGTAGGAAAACACAGAGAGTGGGATTTAATTCCATTTCTGAAGGGAAACACACAGCACAGTTCTCCATCATAAAACACACTCTTCTTTAGAGCAAGAAGCACGCTCTTGCTTTCTAGTGTCTGTAATACATCAGGAAAAGTGAGTGTGCTCCGAACAAATGAACAGTGTTTCTTAAACATAGGGAACATATATACTTCAACTCTGCTTCTAAACATGATAAAAACCACAGGTCCTAAACATCCCATGCTTGTCACTTAAGAGCGAGAAACATGTGAGCTTTGTGAACGATGTACCTTACTTTGAGCTGAAAAGTGACTGCGTTTACATGAAACGAATTATTGCCTGTAGGAAGACACAGAGCCTGGGATTTAACTCCATTTAGGAAGGGAAACTCCCAGCACAATTGTCATCCATGAAACACACTCTGTTTATAGCCATAAGCATGCTCTTGCTTTCTAGAGTTTCTAATAAAAAGGGAAACGTGAGTGTGCTCAGAGCAAAAGAACAGTGTTTCCCACACATACGGACCATATCAAGTTCAAATCTGTCTGAAAATGATACAAACCATAGTTCCTCTAACATCCAATGCTTGTCCGTTACGAAGAGAAATGTGTGAGCTTCGTGAACGATGCAGGTCTTTGAGCTGAAAAGTGACTACCCTTACCAAAATAGAAATTTTGCTTGTAGGAAGACACAGAGCATTGGATTTAACTCCATTTTGGAAGAGAAACACACGGCACAGTTCTCATCCATGAAAAACTCTCTGCTTTAGAGCAAGAACCAAGCTCTTGCTTTCTAGCGTCTCTAATACTGCAGGAAAAGTGAGTGTGCTCAGAACAAAAGAACAGTGTTTCCTAAACATATGGAACATGTCTAGTTCAACTCTGCTTCTGAAACTGATAAAAACCACAGATCCTCGAACATCCAGTGCTTTTCAATTATGACCGACAAATGTGTGAGCTTCGTGAACGATGTAGCTTCCTTTGAGCTGAAAAGTGACTGTGTTTACCTGAAACGAAGTCTTGCTTGTAGGAAGACACAGAGCCTGGGATTTAACTAGATTTCGGTAGGGAAACACACAGCACAGTTCTCATTCATGAAAAACACCCTGCTTTAGAGCAAGATCCAAGCTCTTGCTTTCTAGAGTCTGTAATACTGCAGGAAAAGTGAGTGTGCTCAGAACAAAAGAACAGTGTTTCCTAAACATACAGAACATGTCTAGTTCAATTCTGCTTCTGAACCTGATAAAAACCACAGGTCCTCGAACATCCAATGCTTTTCAATTAAGATCGACAAACGTGTGAGCTCCGTGAACGATTTAGCTTCATTTGAGCTGTAAAGTGACTGTGTTACCTTAAATGATTTCTTGCTTGTAGGAAGACACAAAGCTTGGGATTTAACTCAATTTCTGAAGGGAAACTGCCAGCACAGTTCTCATCCATGAAAAACACTCTGCTTTAGAGCAAGAAGCACGCTCTTGCTTTCTAGAGTCTCTAATAAAGCAGGAAACGTGATGGGCTCGGAACAAAAGAACTGTGTGTCCTACACTTATGGACCATATCTAGTTCAACTCTGCTTCTGAAAGTGATACAAAACCCAGGTCCTCTAATATCCAATGGTTTTCAGTTAATAGCGACAAACATGTGAGCTGCGTGAACGATGTAGCTTCCTTTGAGTTGAAAAGTGACTGTGTTTACCTGAAACGAATTTTTGCTTGTAGGAAGACACAGAGCCTGGGTTTGAAATCCATTTCTGAAGGGAAACTACCATGACAGTTCTCATCCATGAAACACATCTGCTTTAGAGCAAGTAGCACAATCTTGGTTTCTAGAGTCTCTAATACAGAGGGAAACGTGAGTGTGCTCAGAGCAAAACAACGGAGTTTCCCACACATACGGACCATATCTAGTTCAACTCTGTCTGAAACTGATACAAACCATAGGTCCTCTAACATCCAATGCTTGTCTGTTAAGAAGAGAAATGTGTGAGCTTCCTGAACTTTGCAGGTCCATTGAGCTTAAAAGTGACTCCCCTTGCCTGAAAAGAAATTTTGCTTGTAGGAAGACGCAGAGTGTGGGATTTAACTCCATTTCTGAAGGGAAACACACAGCACAGTTCTCATCCATGAAACACTTTCTGCTTTAGAGTAAGAAGCACGGTCTTGCTTTCTAGAGTCTCTAAAACAGAAGGAAACATGAGTGTGCTCAGACCAAAAGAACTGTGTTTCTCACACATTCAGACCATATCAAGTTCAACTCTGTTTCTGAAACTGATACAAACCACAGGTCCTCTAACCTCCAATGGTTTTCACTTAAGAGCGACAAACGTGTGAGCTGCGTGAAACGATGTAGCTCCTTTGAGCTGAAAAGTGACCGCGTTCACATGAAATGAATTATTGCCTGTAGGAAGACACAGAGCCTGGGATTTAACTCCATTTCTGATGGGAAACACACCGCACAGTTCTCATCCATGAAAAACACTCTGCTCTAGAGCAAGAACCAAGCTCTTACTTTCTAGAGTCTCCAATACTGCATGAAAAGTGAGTTTGCTCGGAACAAAAGAACTGTGTGTCCTACACATATGGACCATATCTAGTTCAACTCTGCTTCTGAAAGTGATACAAACCCCAGGTCCTCTAATATCCAATGCTTTTCAGTTAAGAGCAAGAAACGTGTGAGCTTTGTGAACGAGGTAGTTTCCTTTGAGCTGAAAAGTTACTGTGTTTACCTGAAACGAAGTCTTGCTTGTAGGAAGACACAGAGCCTGCGATTGAACTCCATTTCTGAAGGGAAGCTCCCAGCACAGTTCTCATCCATGAAACACTCTCTGCTTTAGAGCAAGAAGCACGTTCTTGCTTTCTAGAGTCTCTAATACAAAGGGAAACGTGAGTGTGCTCAGAGCAAAAGAACAGTGTTTCCCACACATACAGACCATATCTAGTTCAACTCTGTCTGAAACTGATACAAACCATAGGTCCTCTAACATCCAATGCTTGTCCGTTAAGAAGAGAAATGTGTGAGCTTCGTGAACGATGCAGGTCCTTTGAGCTGAAAAGTGACTACCCAATCCTGAAAAGAAATTTTGTTTGTAGGAAGACACAGAGTGTGGGATATAACTCCATTTCTGACGGGAAGCACACAGCACAGTTCTCATCCATGAAACACTTTCTCCTTTAGAGTAAGAAGCACGGTCTTGCTTTCAAGAGTCTCTAAAACAGAAGGAAACATGAGTGTGCTCAGACCAAAAGAACTGTGTTTCCCACACATATCGACCATATCTAGTTCAACTCTGCTTCTGAAAGTGATACAAAGCACAGGTACTCTAACATCCAATGCTTTTCAGTTAAGAGGGAGAAACATGTGAGCTTTGTGAACGATGTAGCTTCCTTTGAGCTGAAAATTGACTGTGTTTACCTGAAATGAAGTCTTTCTTGGAGGAAGACACAGAGCCTGGGATTGAACACCATTTCTGTAGGGAAACTCCCAGCACAGTTCTCATCCTTGAAACACACTCTGCTTTAGAGCAAGAAGCACGCTCTTGCTTTCTAATTACTCTAATACAAAGGTAAACGTGAGAGTGCTCATAGCAAAAGAACCATGTTTCCCACACATACGGACCATATCTAGTTCAACTCTGATTCTGAAACTGATAAAAACCACAGGTCCTCTAACATCCAATGCTTTTCAATTAAGAGCGACAAACGTGTGAGCTGCATGAACGATATAGCTTCCTTTGAGCTGAAAAGTGACTGCGTTTACATGATACGAATACGTGCTTGTAGGATAACACAGATCCTGGGATTTAACTCCACTTCGGAAGGGAAACACACAGCACAGTTCTCATCCATGAAAAACACTCTGCTTTAGAGCAAGAACCAAGCTCTTGCTTTCTAGCGTCTCTAATACTGCAGGAAAAGTGAGTGTGCTCAGAACAAAAGAACAGTGTTTCCTAAACAAACGGAACCTGTCTAGTTCAACTCTGCTTCTAAACCTGATAAAAACCACAGGTCCTCGAACATCCAATGCTTTTCAATTAAGAGCGACAAACGTGTGAGCTCTGTGAAAGATGTAGGTTCATTTGAGCTGTAAAGTGACTGTGTTTACCTGAAACGATTTCTTGCTTGTAGGAAGACACAGAGACTGGGATTTAACTCCATTTCGGAAGGGAAACACACAGCACAGTTCTCATCCATGAAACACACTCTACTTTAGAGCAAGAAGCACGCTCTTGCTTTCTAGAGTCTCTAATATTGCAGAAAAAGTGAGTGTGCTCAGAACAAAAGAACAGTGTTTCCTAAACATACAGAACATATCTAGTTCAACTCTACTTCTGAAACTGATAAAAAACACAGGTCCTCGAACATCCAATGCTTTTCAATTATGATCGACAAACGTGTGAGCTTCGTGAACGTTGTAGCTTCCTTTGAGCTGAAAAGTGACTGTGTTTACCTGAAACGATGTCTTGCTTGTAGGAAGACACAGACCCTGGGATTTAACCCCATTTCGGAAGGGAAACACACAGCACAGTTCTCATCCATGAAAAAAACTCTGCTTTAGAGCAAGAACCTAGCTCTTGCTTTCTAGCGTCTCTAATACTGCAGGAAACGTGAGTGTGATCCGAACAAAGGAAAGGTGTTTCTTACACATAGGGTACATATATACTTCAACTGTGCCTCTAAAACTGATACAAACCACAGGTTCTCTAACATCCCATGCTTGTCACTTAAGAGCGAGAAACATGTGAGCTTTGTGAACAATGTAGCTTCCTTTGAGCTGAAAAGTGACTGTGTTTACCTGAAATGAAATCTTGCTTGTAGGAAGACACAGAGCCTGGGATGAACTCCATTTCTGAAGGGAAACTCCCATGACAGTTCTCATCCATGAAACACATTCTGCTTTGGAGCCAGTAGCACGCTCTCGCTTTCTAGAGTCTCTAATACAGAGGGAAACATGAGTGTGCTCAGAGCAAAAGAACGGTGTTTCCCACACATACGGACCATATCTAGTTCAACTCTGTCTGAAACTGATACAAACCATAGGTCCTCTAACATCTAATGCTTGACCGTTAAGAAGAGAAATGTGTGAGAGACGTGAACGATGCAGGTCCATAGAGCTGAAAAGTGACTACGCTTGCCTGAAAAGAAATTTTGCTTGTAGGAAGACACAGAGCATGGGATTTAATTCGATTTCTGAAGGGAAACACACAGCACAGTTCTCATCCATGAAACACTTTCTGCTTTAGAGTAAGAAGCACGGTCTTGCTTTCTAGAGTCTCTAAATCAGAAGGAAACATGAGTGTGCTCAGACCAAAAGAACTGTGTTTCCCACACATTCGGACCATATCTAGTTGAACTCTGCTTCTGAAACTTATACAAACCACAGGTCCTCTAACCTCCACTGGTTTTCAGTTAAGAGCGACAAACGTGTGAGCTGCATGAAACGATGTAGCTCCTTTGAGCTGAAAAGTGACTGCGTTTACATGAAACGAATTATTGCCTGTAGGAAGACACAGAGCCTGGGATTTAACTGCATTTCGGAAGGGAAACACACAGCACAGTTCTCATCCATGAAAAACACTCTGCTTTCGAGCAAGAACCAAGCTCTTGCTTTCTAGAGTCTCTAATACTGCAGGAAAAGTGAGTGTGCTCAGAACAAAAGAACAGTGTTTCCTAAACAAACGGAACATGTCTAGTTCAACTCTGCTTCTGAAACTGATAAAAACCACAGGCCCGGAACATCCAATGCTTTCTTATTAAGAGTGACAAACGTGAGCGCTCCGTGAATGATGTAGCTTTATTTGAGCTGTAAAGTGACTGTGTTTACCTGAAACGATGTCTTGCTTGTAGGAAGACACAGAGCTTGGGATTTAACTCAATTTCTGAAGGAAATGCACAGCACAGTTCTCATCCATGAAAAAAACTCTGCTTTAGAGCAAGAACCTAGCTCTTGCTTTCTAGCGTCTCTAATACTGCAGGAAACGTGAGTGTGATCCGAACAAAGGAAAGGTGTTTCTTACACATAGGGTACATATATACTTCAACTGTGCTTCTAAAACTGATACAAACCACAGGTTCTCTAACATCCCATGCTTGTCACTTAAGAGCGAGAAACATGTGAGCTTTGTGAACAATGTAGCTTCCTTTGAGCTGAAAAGTGACTGTGTTTACCTGAAATGAAATCTTGCTTGTAGGAAGACACAGAGCCTGGGATGAACTCCATTTCTGAAGGGAAACTCCCATGACAGTTCTCATCCATGAAACACATTCTGCTTTGGAGCCAGTAGCACGCTCTCGCTTTCTAGAGTCTCTAATACAGAGGGAAACATGAGTGTGCTCAGAGCAACAGAACGGTGTTTCCCACACATACGGACTATATCTAGTTCAACTCTGTCTGAAACTGATACAAACCATAGGTCCTCTAACATCTAATGCTTGACCGTTAAGAAGAGAAATGTGTGAGAGACGTGAACGATGCAGGTCCATAGAGCTGAAAAGTGACTACGCTTGCCTGAAAAGAAATTTTGCTTGTAGGAAGACACAGAGCATGGGATTTAATTCGATTTCTGAAGGGAAACACACAGCACAGTTCTCATCCATGAAACACTTTCTGCTTTAGAGTAAGAAGCACGGTCTTGCTTTCTAGAGTCTCTAAAACAGAAGGAAACATGAGTGTGCTCAGACCAAAAGAACTGTGTTTCCCACACATTCGGACCATATCTAGTTCAACTCTGCTTCTGAAACTTATACAAACCACAGGTCCTCTAACCTCCACTGGTTTTCAGTTAAGAGCGACAAACGTGTGAGCTGCATGAAACGATGTAGCTCCTTTGAGCTGAAAAGTGACTGCGTTTACATGAAACGAATTATTGCCTGTAGGAAGACACAGAGCCTGGGATTTAACTCCATTTCGGAAGGGAAACACACAGCACAGTTCTCATCCATGAAAAACACTCTGCTTTCGAGCAAGAACCAAGCTCTTGCTTTCTAGAGTCTCTAATACTGCAGGAAAAGTGAGTGTGCTCAGAACAAAAGAACAGTGTTTCCTAAACAAACGGAACATGTCTAGTTCAACTCTGCTTCTGAAACTGATAAAAACCACAGGCCCTGAACATCCAATGCTTTCTTATTAAGAGTGACAAACGTGAGCGCTCCGTGAATGATGTAGCTTTATTTGAGCTGTAATGTGACTGTGTTTACCTGAAAAGATTTCTTGCTTGTAGGAAGACACAGAGCTTGGGATTTAACTCAATTTCTGAAGGAAATGCACAGCACAGTTCTCATCCATGAAACACACTCTGCTTTAGAGCAAGAAGCACGCTCTTGCTTTCTAGAGTCTCTAATAAAAAGGGAAACGTGAGTGTGCTCAGAGCAAAAGAACGGTGTTTCCCACACATACGGACCATATCTAGTAAAACTCTGTCTGAAACTGATACAAACCATAGGTCCTCTAACATCCAATTCTTCTCCATTAAGAAGAGAAATGTGTGAGCTTCGTGAACGATGCAGGTCCATTGACCTGAAAAGTGCCTACCCTTACCTGAAAAGAAATTTTGCTTGTAGGAAGACACAGAGTCTGGGATTTAACTGCATTTTTGATGGGAAACACAGCACAGTTCTCATCCATGGAAAACACTCTGCTTTAGAGCAAGAACCAAGCTCTTGCTTTCTAGTGTCTCTAATACTGCAGGAAAAGTGAGTGTGCTCAGAACAAAAGAACAGTGTTTTCTAAAAAAACGGAACGTGTGTAGTTCAACTCTGCTTCTGAACTTGATAAAATCCACAGGTCCTCGAACATCCAATGCTTTTCAATTAAGAGCGACAAACGTGTGAGCTCCGTGAAAGATGTAGATTCATTTGAGCTGTAAAGTGACTATGTTTACCTGAAACAATTTCTTGCTTGTAGGAAGACACAGAGCTTCGATTTAACTCAATTACTGAAGGAAATGCACGGCACAGTTCTCATCGATAAAACACACTCTGCTTTAGAGCAAGAAGCACACTCTTGCTTTCTAGAGTCTCTAATACAGCAGGAAACGTGATGTGCTCAGAACAAAAGAACTGTGTGTCCTACACATATGGACCATATCTAGTTCAACTCTGCTTCTGAAAATGATACAAACCCCAGATTCTCTAACATCCAATGCTTTTCAATTAAGAGCGACAAACGTGTGAGCTGCGTGAACGATGTAGCTTCCTTTGAGCTGAAAAGTGACTGCGTTTAAATGAAACGAAGTCTTGCTTGTAGGAAGACAGAAAGCCTGGGATTGAACTCCATTTCTGAAGGGAAACTCCCAGCACAGTTCTCATCCATGAAACACACTCTGCTTTAGAGCAAGAAGCACGCTCTTGCATTCTAGAGTCTCTAATACACAGGGAAACGTGAGTGTGCTCAGAGCAAAAGAACGGTGTTTCCCACTCATACGGACCATATGTAGTTCAACTCTGTCTGAAACTGATACAAACCATAGGTCCTCTAACATCCAATGCAAGTCTGTTAAGAAGAGAAATGTCTGAGCTTCGTGAACGATGCAGGTCTTTGAGCGGAAAAGTGAATACCCTTACCTAAAAAGAAATTTTGCTTGTTGGAAGACACAGAGCGTTGGGTTTAACTCCATTTCTGAAGGGAAACACACGGCACAGTTCTCATTCATGAAAAACACTGTACTTTAGAGCAAGAACCAACCTCTTGCTTTCTAGAGTCTCTAATACTGCAGGAAAAGTGAGTGTGCTCAGAACAAAAGAACAGTGTTTCCTAAACATACGGAACATGTCTAGTACAACTCTGCTTCTGAAACTGATAAAAACCACAGGTCCTGTAACATCCAATGCTTTTGAATTAAGAGCGACAAACGTGTGAGCTTTGTGAACGATGTAGATTCATTTGAGCTGTAAAGTGACTTGGTTTACCTGAAATGATTTCTTGCTTGTAGGAAGACACAGAGCCTGGGATTGAACTCCTATTCTGAGGGAAACACAAAGCACAGTTCTCATCCATGAAACACACTCGGCTTTAGAGCAAGAAATATGCTCTTGCTTTCTAGAGTCTCTAATACAGCAGGAAAAGTGAGTGTGCCCAGAGAAAAGAACGGTGTTTCCCACACATACGGACCATATCTAGTGGAACTCTGTCTGAAACTGATACAAACCATAGTTCCTCTAACATCCAATGCTTGCATTAAGAAGAGAAATGTGTGAGCTTCGTGAACGATGCAGGTCCTTTGAGCTGAAAAGTGACTACCCTTACCTTAAAAGAAATTTTGTTTGTAGGAAGACACAGAGCATGGGATTTAACTCCATTTCTGAAGGGAAATACACAGCACCATTCTCATCCATGAAACACACTCTGCTTTATAGCAAGAACCACGGTCTTGCTTTCTAGACTCTCTAAAACAGAAGGAAACATGAGTGTGCTCAGACCAAAAGAACTGTGTTACCCACACATTCGGACCATATCTAGCTCAACTCTGCTTCTGAATCTGATACAAACCATAGGTCCTCTAACATCCAATGCTTTTCAGTTAAGAGCGAGAAACGTGTGAGCTCTGGGACTGATGTAGATTCCATTGAGCAGAAAATTTCCTGCCATTACCTGAAATGAATTCTTGCTTGTATGAAGACACAGAGCCTGGGATTGAACTCCATTTCTGAGGGAAACACAAAGCACAGTGCTCATCCAGGAAACCCAGTGTGCTTTAGAGCAAGAACCAAGTTCTTGCTTTCTAGAGTCTCTAATACAGCAGGAAACGTGAGTGTGCCATGAAAAAAGAACGGTGTATCCTACATATGCAGACCATAACTAGTTCAACTCTGCTTCTGAAACTGGTACAAACCACAGGTCCTCTAACATCCAATGCTTGTCAGTTAAGATCGACAAATGTGTGAGCTTCTTGATCCTTGTAGCTTCAATTCAGCAGAAAATATCTGCGTTTACCTGAAATGAAGTCTTGCTTGTATGAAGACACAGAGCCTTGATTGAAGTCCATTTATGATGGGAAACACAAAGCACAGTTCTCATCCATGAAAAACACTCTGCTTTAGGGCAAGAAGGATGCTCATGCTTTCTTGAGGATCTAAATGTGAAGTAAGCATAAGTGTGCCCAGAACAAAAGAACTGTATTTCCTAAATATTCGGACCATATCTAGTTCAACTCTGCTTCTGAACCTGATGAAAACCACAGGTCTACTAACATGCAATGCTTTTCAACTAAGAGCAACAAAAGTGTGAGCTTCGTGAACGATGTTGTTTCATTTGAGCTATAATGTGACGGTGTTCACCTGAAACGACTTCTTGCTTCTAGGAAGACTCAGAGCTTGGGATTTAACTCCATTTCTGAAGGAAACACACAGCACAGTTCTCATCCATGAAACACACTCTGCTTTAGAGCAAGAAGCACGCTCTTGCTTTCTAGAGTCTCTAATATGGCAGGAAACGTGATGTGCTCAGAACAAAAGAACTGTGTGTCCTACACATATGGACCATATCTATTTCAACTCTGCTTCTGAAACGGATACAAACCACAGGTACTCTAACATCCAGTGCTTCTCAGTTCAGAAGAGAAATGTGTGAGCTTTGTGAACGATGCTGGTCCTTTGAGATGAAAAGTGACTACCCTTACCTGAAACGAAGTATTGCTTGCAGGAAGACACAGAGACTGGGATTGAAATCCATTTCTGACGGAAACACAAAGCACAGTTCTCATCCATGAAACACACTCTGCTTTAGAGCAAGAATCAAGCTCTTGCTTTCTAGATTCTCTAAAACAGCAGGAAACATGAGTGTGCTCAGAACAAAAGAACTGTGTTTCCTACATGTAAGGATCATATCTAGTTCAACTCTGCGTCTGAAACTGATACAAACCACAGGTCCTCTAACATCCATTGCTTCTCAGTTAAGAAGAGAAACGTGTGAGCTTCATGAACGATGTAGGTTCTTTGAGCTGAAAAGTGACTACCCTTATCTGAAACGAAGTCTTGCTTGGAGGAAGACACAGAACATGGAATTTAACTCCATTTCGGAAGGGAAACACACAGCACCGTTCTCATCCATGAAAAACACTCTGCGTTAGAGCAAGAACCAAACTCTTGCTTTCTAGAGTCTCTAATACTGCAGGAAAAATGAGTGTGCTCAGAACAAAAGAAAAGTGTTTCCTAAACATACGGAACATGTCTAGTTAAACTCTGCTTCTGAAACTGGTACAAACCACAGGTCCTCTAACATCTAATGCTTGTCAATTAAGAGTGACAAACGTGTGAGCTTTGTGAACGATGTAGCTTCGTTTGAGCTGTAAAGTGACTGGGTTTACCTGAAACGATGTCTTGCTTGTAGGAAGACACAGAGCGTGGGATTGAACTCCATTTCTCATGTGAAACTCCCAGAACAGTTCTCATCCATGAAACAAACTCTGCTTTAGAGCAAGAAGCATGCTCTGGCTTTCTAGAGTCTCTAATACAGCAGGAAAAATGATGTGCTCAGAACAAAAAAACTGTGTGTCCTACACATATGGACCATATCTAGTTCAACTCTGCTTCTGAAAGTGATACAAACCCCAGGTCCTCTAACATCCAATGCTTTTCAGTTAAGAGCGAGAAACGTGTGAGCTTTGTGAACAATGTAGCTTCCTTTTAGCTGAAAAGTGACCGTGTTTACCTGAAACGAAGTCTTGCTTGTAGGAAGACACAGAGCCTGGGATTGAACTCCGTTTCTCAAGGGAAACTCCCAGCACAGTTCTCATCCATGAAACACACTCTGCTTTAGATCAAGAAACACACTCTTGCTGTGTCGATTCTCTATTACAGAGGGAAACGTGAGTGTGCTCAGAGCAAAAGAACGGTGTTTCCCACAAATATGGACAATATCTAGTTGAACTCTGTCTGAAACTGATACAAACCATAGGTCCTCTAACATCCACTGCTTGTCCGTTAAAAAGAGGAATATGTGAGCTTCGTGAACGATGCAGGTCCTTTGAGCTGGAAAGTGACTACCCTTACCTAAAATGAAATTTTGCTTGTAGGAAGACACAGAGCGTGGGTTTTAACTCCATTTCTGAGGGGTAACACAAAGCACAGTTCTCATCCATAAAACACTTTCTGATTTAGAGTAAGAAGCACGGTCTTGCTTTCTAGAATCTCAAAAACAGAAGGAAACATGAGTGTGCTCAGACCAAAAGAACTGTGTTTCCCACACATTCGGACCATACCTAGTTCAACTCTGCTTCTGAAACTTATACAAACCACAGGTCCTCTAACTTCCAATGCTTTTCAATTAAGATCGACAAATGTGTGAGCTTGTGAACGATGTAGCTTCCTTTGAGCTGAAAAGTGACTGTGTTTACCTGAAACGAAGTCTTGCTTGTAGGAAGACACAGACACGGGGATGTAACTCCATTTCTGAAGGGAAACACAAAGCACAGTTCTCATCCATGAAACACACTCTGCTTTAGAGCAAGAAGCAAGCTCTTGCTTTCTAGTGTCTCTAATACAGAAGGAAACGTGAGTGTGCTCCAAACAAAGGAACGGTGTTTCTTACACATACGGAACATATATACTTCAACTCTGCTTCTAAAACTGATACAAACCACAGGGGCTCTAACATCCCATGCTTTTCACTTAAGAGCGAGAATCATGTGACCTTTGTTAACGATGTAGCTTCCTTTGAGCTGAAAAGTGACTGTGTTTACCTGAAACGAAGTCTTGCTTGTAGGAAGACACAAAGCCTGGGATTGAACTCCATTTCTGAAGGGAAACTGCCAGCACAATTCTCATCCATGAAACACACTCTGCTTTAGAGTAAGAAGCATGCTCTTGCTTTCTAGAATCTCTACTACTGCAGGAAAAGTGAGTGTGCTCAGAACAAAAGAACAGTGTTTCCTAAATAAACGGAACATGTCTAGTTCAACTCTGCTTCTGAACCTGATAAAAACCACAGGTCCTCGAACATCCAATGCGTTTCAATTAAGAGCGACAAATGTGTGAGCTCTGTGAACGATGTAGCTTCCTTTGAGCTGTAAAGTGACTGTTTACCTGAAATGATTTCTTGCTTGTAGGAAGACACAGAGCTTGGGATTTAACTCAATTTCTGGACGAAATTCACAGCACAGTTCTCATCCATGAAACACACTCTGCTTTAGAGCAAGAAGCATGCTCTTGCTTTCTAGAGTCTCTAATACAAAGCGAAACATGAGTGTGCTCAGAGCAAAAGAACGGTGTTTCCCATACATATGGACCATATCTAGTTCAACTCTGTATGAAACTGATACAAACCATAGGTCCTCTAACATCCAATGCTTGTCCGTTAAGAAGAGAAATGTGTGAGGTTCGTGAACGATGCAGTTCCTTTGAGCTGAAAAGTGAATACCCTTACCTGAAAAGAAATTTTGCTTGTAGGAAAACACAGAGAGTGGGATTTAATTCCATTTCTGAAGGGAAACACACAGCACAGTTCTCCATCATGAAACACACTCTTCTTTAGAGCAAGAAGCACGCTCTTGCTTTCTAGTGTCTCTAATACATCAGGAAAAGTGAGTGTGCTCCGAACAAATGAACGGTGTTTCTTATACATAGGGAACATATATACTTCAACTCTGCTTCTAAACATGATAAAAACCACAGGTCCTAAACATCCCATGCTTGTCATACATGAAAAACACTCTGCTTTAGAGCAAGAACCAAGCTCTTGCTTTCTAGAGTCTCTAAAACTGCATGAAAAGTGAGTGTGCTCAGAACAAAAGAACGGTGTTTCCTAAACATACGGAACATACCTAGTTCAACTCTGCTTCTGAAACTGATAAAAACCAGAGGTCCTCTAACATCCAATGCTTTTCAATTAAGATCGACAAATGTGTGAGCTTGTGAACGATGTAGCTTCCTTTGAGCTGAAAAGTGACTGTGTTCACCTGAAACGAAGTCTTGCTTGTAGGAAGACACAGACCCGGGGATGTAACTCCATTTCTGAAGGGAAACACAAAGCACAGTTCTCATCCATGAAAAACACTCTGCTTTAGAGTAAGAACCAAGCTCTTGCTTTCTAGCTTCTCTACTACTGCAGAAAAAGTGAGTGTGCTCAGAACAAAAGAACAGTGTTTCCTAAACAAACGGAACAAGTCTCGTTCAACTCTGCTTCTGAACCTGATAAAAACCTCAGGTCCTCGAACATCCAATGCGTTTCAATTAAGAGCGACAAACGTGTGAGCTCTGTGAACGATGTAGCTTCATTTGAGCTGTAAAGTGACTGTTTACCTGAAATGATTTCTTGCTTGTAGGAAGACACAGAGCTTGGGATTTAACTCAATTTCTGGAGGAAATTCACAGCACAGTTCTCATCCATGAAACACACTCTGCTTTAGAGCAAGAAGCACGCTCTTGCTTTCTAGAGTCTCTAATACAAAGTGAAATATGAGTGTGCTCAGAGCAAAAGAACGGTGTTTCCCATACATACGGACCATATCTAGTTCCACTCTGTCTGAAACTGATACAAACCATAGGTACTCTAACATCCAATGCTTGTCCGTTAAGAAGAGAAATGTGTGAGGTTCGTGAACGATGCAGGTCCTTTGAGCTGAAAAGTGAATACCCTTACCTGAAAAGAAATTTTGCTTGTAGGAACACACAGAGAGTGGGATTTAATTCCATTTCTGAAGGGAAACACACAGCACAGTTCTCCATCATGAAACACACTCTTCTTTAGAACAAGAAGCACGCTCTTGCTTTCTAGTGTCTCTAATACATCAGGAAAAGTGAGTGTGCTCCGAACAAATGAACGGTGTTTCTTATACATAGGGAACATATATACTTCAACTCTGCTTCTAAACCTGATAAAAACCACAGGTCCTAAACATCCCATGCTTGTCACTTAAGAGCGAGAAACATGTGAGCTTTGTGAATGATGTACCTTACTTTGAGCTGAAAAGTGACTGCGTTTACATGAAAAGAATTATTGCCTGTAGGAAGACACAGAGCCTGGGATTTAACTCAATTTAGGAAGGGAAACTCCCAGCACAATTGTCATCCATGAAACACACTCTGTTTATAGCCATAAGCACGCTCTTGCTTTCTAGAGTTTCTAATAAAAAAGGAAACGTGAGTGTGCTCAGAGCAAAAGAACAGTGTTTCCCACACATACGGACCATATCAAGTTCAAATCTGTCTGAAAATGATACAAACCATAGTTCCTCTAACATTCAATGCTTGTCCGTTAAGAAGAGAAATGTGTGAGCTTTGTGAACGATGCAGGTCTTTGAGCTGAAAAGTGACTACCCTTACCAAAAAAGAAATTTTGCTTTTAGGAAGACACAGAGCATTGGATTTAACTCCATTTCTGAAGGGAAACACACGGCACAGTTCTCATTCATGAAAAACACTCTGATTTAGAGCAAGAAGCACACTCTTGCTTTCTAGAGTCTCTAATACAGCAGGAAACGTGAGTGTGCCATGAAAAAAGAACGGTGTATCCTACATATGCAGACCATAACTAGTTCAACTCTGCTTCTGAAACTGGTACAAACCACAGGTCCTCTAACATCCAATGCTTGTCATTTAAGATCGACAAATGTGTGAGCTTCTTGATCCTTGTAGCTTCAATTGAGCTGAAAATAACTGTGTTTACCTGAAATGAAGTCTTGCTTGTACGAAGACACAGAGACTTGATTGAAGTCCATTTATGATGGGAAACACAAAGCACAGTTCTCATCCATGAGACACACTCTGCTTTAGAGGAAGAAGGATGCTCATGCTTTCTTGAGGATCTAAATGTGAAGTAAGCATGAGTGTGCCCAGAACAAAAGAACTGTATTTCCTCAATATTTGGACCATATCTAGTTCAACTCTGCTTCTGAACCTGATGAAAACCACAGGTCTACTAACATGCAATGCTTTTCAATTAAGAGCAACAAAAGTGTGAGCTTCGTGAACGATGTTGTTTCATTTGAGCTGTAATGTGACTGTGTTCACCTGAAACGACTTCTTGCTTGTAGGAAGACACAGAGCTTGGGATTTAACTCCATTTCTGAAGGAAATGCACAGAACAGTTCTCATCCATGAAACACACTCTGCTTTAGAGCAAGAAGCACGCTCTTGCTTTCTAGAGTCTCTAATATGGCAGGAAACGTGATGTGCTCAGAACAAAAGAACTGTGTGTCCTACACATATGGACCATATCTATTTCAACTCTGCTTCTGAAACGGATACAAACCACAGGTACTCTAACATCCAGTGCTTCTCAGTTCAGAAGAGAAATGTGTGAGCTTCGTGAACGATGCTGGTCCTTTAAGCTGAAAAGTTACTACCCTTACCAGAAACGAAGTATTGCTTGCAGGAAGACACAGAGACTGGGATTGAAATCCATTTCTGACGGAAACACAAAGCACAGTTATCATCCATGAAACACACTCTGCTTTAGAGCAAGAAACATGCTCTTGCTTTCTAGGGTCTCTAATACAGCTGGAAAAGTGAGTGTGCTAGGAAAAAAGAACGGTGTTTCCTACACATACAGACCATATCTAGTTCAACTCTGCTTCTGAAACTGAAAACAACTACAGGTCCGATAACATCCAATGCTTTTCAATTAAGAGCGACAAATGTGTGAGCTTCGTGAACGATGTAGCTTCATTTGAGCCGAAACATGTCTGTGTTTACCTGAAACGACTTCTTGCTTGTAGGAAGACACAGAGCTTGGGATTTAACTCAATTTCTGGAGGAAATTCACAGCACAGTTCTCATCCATGAAACACACTCTGCTTTAGAGCAAGAAGCACGCTCTTGCTTTCTAGAGTCTCTAATACAAAGTGAAATATGAGTGTGCTCAGAGCAAAAGAACGGTGTTTCCCATACATACGGACCATATCTAGTTCCACTCTGTCTGAAACTGATACAAACCATAGGTACTCTAACATCCAATGCTTGTCCGTTAAGAAGAGAAATGTGTGAGGTTCGTGAACGATGCAGGTCCTTTGAGCTGAAAAGTGAATACCCTTACCTGAAAAGAAATTTTGCTTGTAGGAACACACAGAGAGTGGGATTTAATTCCATTTCTGAAGGGAAACACACAGCACAGTTCTCCATCATGAAACACACTCTTCTTTAGAACAAGAAGCACGCTCTTGCTTTCTAGTGTCTCTAATACATCAGGAAAAGTGAGTGTGCTCCGAACAAATGAACGGTGTTTCTTATACATAGGGAACATATATACTTCAACTCTGCTTCTAAACCTGATAAAAACCACAGGTCCTAAACATCCCATGCTTGTCACTTAAGAGCGAGAAACATGTGAGCTTTGTGAATGATGTACCTTACTTTGAGCTGAAAAGTGACTGCGTTTACATGAAAAGAATTATTGCCTGTAGGAAGACACAGAGCCTGGGATTTAACTCAATTTAGGAAGGGAAACTCCCAGCACAATTGTCATCCATGAAACACACTCTGTTTATAGCCATAAGCACGCTCTTGCTTTCTAGAGTTTCTAATAAAAAAGGAAACGTGAGTGTGCTCAGAGCAAAAGAACAGTGTTTCCCACACATACGGACCATATCTAGTTCAAATCTGTCTGAAAATGATACAAACCATAGTTCCTCTAACATCCAATGCTTGTCCGTTAAGAAGAGAAATGTGTGAGCTTCGTGAACGATGCAGGTCTTTGAGCTGAAAAGTGACTACCCTTACCAAAAAAGAAATTTGGCTTGTAGGAAGACACAGAGCATTGGATTTAACTCCATTTCTGAAGGGAAACACACGGCACAGTTCTCATTCATGAAAAACACTCTGATTTAGAGCAAGAAGCACACTCTTGCTTTCTAGAGTCTCTAATACAGCAGGAAACGTGAGTGTGCCATGAAAAAAGAACGGTGTATCCTACATATGCAGACCATAACTAGTTCAACTCTGCTTCTGAAACTGGTACAAACCACAGGTCCTCTAACATCCAATGCTTGTCATTTAAGATCGACAAATGTGTGAGCTTCTTGATCCTTGTAGCTTCAATTGAGCTGAAAATAACTGTGTTTACCTGAAATGAAGTCTTGCTTGTATGAAGACACAGAGACTTGATTGAAGTCCATTTATGATGGGAAACACAAAGCACAGTTCTCATCCATGAGACACACTCTGCTTTAGAGCAAGAAGGATGCTCATGCTTTCTTGAGGATCTAAATGTGAAGTAAGCATGAGTGTGCCCAGAACAAAAGAACTGTATTTCCTAAATATTTGGACCATATCTAGTTCAACTCTGCTTCTGAACCTGATGAAAACCACAGGTCTACTAACATGCAATGCTTTTCAATTAAGAGCAACAAAAGTGTGAGCTTCGTGAACGATGTTGTTTCATTTGAGCTGTAATGTGACTGTGTTCACCTGAAACGACTTCTTGCTTGTAGGAAGACACAGAGCTTGGGATTTAACTCCATTTCTGAAGGAAATGCACAGAACAGTTCTCATCCATGAAACACACTCTGCTTTAGAGCAAGAAGCACGCTCTTGCTTTCTAGAGTCTCTAATATGGCAGGAAACGTGATGTGCTCAGAACAAAAGAACTGTGTGTCCTACACATATGGACCATATCTATTTCAACTCTGCTTCTGAAACGGATACAAACCACAGGTACTCTAACATCCAGTGCTTCTCAGTTCAGAAGAGAAATGTGTGAGCTTCGTGAACGATGCTGGTCCTTTAAGCTGAAAAGTTACTACCCTTACCAGAAACGAAGTATTGCTTGCAGGAAGACACAGAGACTGGGATTGAAATCCATTTCTGACGGAAACACAAAGCACAGTTATCATCCATGAAACACACTCTGCTTTAGAGCAAGAAACATGCTCTTGCTTTCTAGGGTCTCTAATACAGCTGGAAAAGTGAGTGTGCTAGGAAAAAAGAACGGTGTTTCCTACACATACAGACCATATCTAGTTCAACTCTGCTTCTGAAACTGAAAACAACTACAGGTCCGATAACATCCAATGCTTTTCAATTAAGAGCGACAAATGTGTGAGCTTCGTGAACGATGTAGCTTCATTTGAGCCGAAACATGTCTGTGTTTACCTGAAACGACTTCTTGCTTGTAGGAAGACACAGAGCTTGGGATTTAACTCAATTTCTGGAGGAAATTCACAGCACAGTTCTCATCCATGAAACACACTCTGCTTTAGAGCAAGAAGCACGCTCTTGCTTTCTAGAGTCTCTAATACAAAGTGAAATATGAGTGTGCTCAGAGCAAAAGAACGGTGTTTCCCATACATACGGACCATATCTAGTTCCACTCTGTCTGAAACTGATACAAACCATAGGTACTCTAACATCCAATGCTTGTCCGTTAAGAAGAGAAATGTGTGAGGTTCGTGAACGATGCAGGTCCTTTGAGCTGAAAAGTGAATACCCTTACCTGAAAAGAAATTTTGCTTGTAGGAACACACAGAGAGTGGGATTTAATTCCATTTCTGAAGGGAAACACACAGCACAGTTCTCCATCATGAAACACACTCTTCTTTAGAACAAGAAGCACGCTCTTGCTTTCTAGTGTCTCTAATACATCAGGAAAAGTGAGTGTGCTCCGAACAAATGAACGGTGTTTCTTATACATAGGGAACATATATACTTCAACTCTGCTTCTAAACCTGATAAAAACCACAGGTCCTAAACATCCCATGCTTGTCACTTAAGAGCGAGAAACATGTGAGCTTTGTGAATGATGTACCTTACTTTGAGCTGAAAAGTGACTGCGTTTACATGAAAAGAATTATTGCCTGTAGGAAGACACAGAGCCTGGGATTTAACTCAATTTAGGAAGGGAAACTCCCAGCACAATTGTCATCCATGAAACACACTCTGTTTATAGCCATAAGCACGCTCTTGCTTTCTAGAGTTTCTAATAAAAAAGGAAACGTGAGTGTGCTCAGAGCAAAAGAACAGTGTTTCCCACACATACGGACCATATCTAGTTCAAATCTGTCTGAAAATGATACAAACCATAGTTCCTCTAACATCCAATGCTTGTCCGTTAAGAAGAGAAATGTGTGAGCTTCGTGAACGATGCAGGTCTTTGAGCTGAAAAGTGACTACCCTTACCAAAAAAGAAATTTGGCTTGTAGGAAGACACAGAGCATTGGATTTAACTCCATTTCTGAAGGGAAACACACGGCACAGTTCTCATTCATGAAAAACACTCTGATTTAGAGCAAGAAGCACACTCTTGCTTTCTAGAGTCTCTAATACAGCAGGAAACGTGAGTGTGCCATGAAAAAAGAACGGTGTATCCTACATATGCAGACCATAACTAGTTCAACTCTGCTTCTGAAACTGGTACAAACCACAGGTCCTCTAACATCCAATGCTTGTCATTTAAGATCGACAAATGTGTGAGCTTCTTGATCCTTGTAGCTTCAATTGAGCTGAAAATAACTGTGTTTACCTGAAATGAAGTCTTGCTTGTATGAAGACACAGAGACTTGATTGAAGTCCATTTATGATGGGAAACACAAAGCACAGTTCTCATCCATGAGACACACTCTGCTTTAGAGCAAGAAGGATGCTCATGCTTTCTTGAGGATCTAAATGTGAAGTAAGCATGAGTGTGCCCAGAACAAAAGAACTGTATTTCCTAAATATTTGGACCATATCTAGTTCAACTCTGCTTCTGAACCTGATGAAAACCACAGGTCTACTAACATGCAATGCTTTTCAATTAAGAGCAACAAAAGTGTGAGCTTCGTGAACGATGTTGTTTCATTTGAGCTGTAATGTGACTGTGTTCACCTGAAACGACTTCTTGCTTGTAGGAAGACACAGAGCTTGGGATTTAACTCCATTTCTGAAGGAAATGCACAGAACAGTTCTCATCCATGAAACACACTCTGCTTTAGAGCAAGAAGCACGCTCTTGCTTTCTAGAGTCTCTAATATGGCAGGAAACGTGATGTGCTCAGAACAAAAGAACTGTGTGTCCTACACATATGGACCATATCTATTTCAACTCTGCTTCTGAAACGGATACAAACCACAGGTACTCTAACATCCAGTGCTTCTCAGTTCAGAAGAGAAATGTGTGAGCTTCGTGAACGATGCTGGTCCTTTAAGCTGAAAAGTTACTACCCTTACCAGAAACGAAGTATTGCTTGCAGGAAGACACAGAGACTGGGATTGAAATCCATTTCTGACGGAAACACAAAGCACAGTTATCATCCATGAAACACACTCTGCTTTAGAGCAAGAAACATGCTCTTGCTTTCTAGGGTCTCTAATACAGCTGGAAAAGTGAGTGTGCTAGGAAAAAAGAACGGTGTTTCCTACACATACAGACCATATCTAGTTCAACTCTGCTTCTGAAACTGAAAACAACTACAGGTCCGATAACATCCAATGCTTTTCAATTAAGAGCGACAAATGTGTGAGCTTCGTGAACGATGTAGCTTCATTTGAGCCGAAACATGTCTGTGTTTACCTGAAACGACTTCTTGCTTGTAGGAAGACACAGAGCTTGGGATTTAACTCAATTTCTGGAGGAAATTCACAGCACAGTTCTCATCCATGAAACACACTCTGCTTTAGAGCAAGAAGCACGCTCTTGCTTTCTAGAGTCTCTAATACAAAGTGAAATATGAGTGTGCTCAGAGCAAAAGAACGGTGTTTCCCATACATACGGACCATATCTAGTTCCACTCTGTCTGAAACTGATACAAACCATAGGTACTCTAACATCCAATGCTTGTCCGTTAAGAAGAGAAATGTGTGAGGTTCGTGAACGATGCAGGTCCTTTGAGCTGAAAAGTGAATACCCTTACCTGAAAAGAAATTTTGCTTGTAGGAACACACAGAGAGTGGGATTTAATTCCATTTCTGAAGGGAAACACACAGCACAGTTCTCCATCATGAAACACACTCTTCTTTAGAACAAGAAGCACGCTCTTGCTTTCTAGTGTCTCTAATACATCAGGAAAAGTGAGTGTGCTCCGAACAAATGAACGGTGTTTCTTATACATAGGGAACATATATACTTCAACTCTGCTTCTAAACCTGATAAAAACCACAGGTCCTAAACATCCCATGCTTGTCACTTAAGAGCGAGAAACATGTGAGCTTTGTGAATGATGTACCTTACTTTGAGCTGAAAAGTGACTGCGTTTACATGAAAAGAATTATTGCCTGTAGGAAGACACAGAGCCTGGGATTTAACTCAATTTAGGAAGGGAAACTCCCAGCACAATTGTCATCCATGAAACACACTCTGTTTATAGCCATAAGCACGCTCTTGCTTTCTAGAGTTTCTAATAAAAAAGGAAACGTGAGTGTGCTCAGAGCAAAAGAACAGTGTTTCCCACACATACGGACCATATCTAGTTCAAATCTGTCTGAAAATGATACAAACCATAGTTCCTCTAACATCCAATGCTTGTCCATTAAGAAGAGAAATGTGTGAGCTTCGTGAACGATGCAGGTCTTTGAGCTGAAAAGTGACTACCCTTACCAAAAAAGAAATTTGGCTTGTAGGAAGACACAGAGCATTGGATTTAACTCCATTTCTGAAGGGAAACACACGGCACAGTTCTCATTCATGAAAAACACTCTGATTTAGAGCAAGAAGCACACTCTTGCTTTCTAGAGTCTCTAATACAGCAGGAAACGTGAGTGTGCCATGAAAAAAGAACGGTGTATCCTACATATGCAGACCATAACTAGTTCAACTCTGCTTCTGAAACTGGTACAAACCACAGGTCCTCTAACATCCAATGCTTGTCATTTAAGATCGACAAATGTGTGAGCTTCTTGATCCTTGTAGCTTCAATTGAGCTGAAAATAACTGTGTTTACCTGAAATGAAGTCTTGCTTGTATGAAGACACAGAGACTTGATTGAAGTCCATTTATGATGGGAAACACAAAGCACAGTTCTCATCCATGAGACACACTCTGCTTTAAAGCAAGAAGGATGCTCATGCTTTCTTGAGGATCTAAATGTGAAGTAAGCATGAGTGTGCCCAGAACAAAAGAACTGTATTTCCTAAATATTTGGACCATATCTAGTTCAACTCTGCTTCTGAACCTGATGAAAACCACAGGTCTACTAACATGCAATGCTTTTCAATTAAGAGCAACAAAAGTGTGAGCTTCGTGAACGATGTTGTTTCATTTGAGCTGTAATGTGACTGTGTTCACCTGAAACGACTTCTTGCTTGTAGGAAGACACAGAGCTTGGGATTTAACTCCATTTCTGAAGGAAATGCACAGAACAGTTCTCATCCATGAAACACACTCTGCTTTAGAGCAAGAAGCACGCTCTTGCTTTCTAGAGTCTCTAATATGGCAGGAAACGTGATGTGCTCAGAACAAAAGAACTGTGTGTCCTACACATATGGACCATATCTATTTCAACTCTGCTTCTGAAACGGATACAAACCACAGGTACTCTAACATCCAGTGCTTCTCAGTTCAGAAGAGAAATGTGTGAGCTTCGTGAACGATGCTGGTCCTTTAAGCTGAAAAGTTACTACCCTTACCAGAAACGAAGTATTGCTTGCAGGAAGACACAGAGACTGGGATTGAAATCCATTTCTGACGGAAACACAAAGCACAGTTATCATCCATGAAACACACTCTGCTTTAGAGCAAGAAACATGCTCTTGCTTTCTAGGGTCTCTAATACAGCTGGAAAAGTGAGTGTGCTAGGAAAAAAGAACGGTGTTTCCTACACATACAGACCATATCTAGTTCAACTCTGCTTCTGAAACTGAAAACAACTACAGGTCCGATAACATCCAATGCTTTTCAATTAAGAGCGACAAATGTGTGAGCTTCGTGAACGATGTAGCTTCATTTGAGCCGAAACATGTCTGTGTTTACCTGAAACGACTTCTTGCTTGTAGGAAGACACAGAGCTTGGGATTTAACTCCATTTCTGAAGGAAATTCACAGCACAGTTCTCATCCATGAAACACACTCTGCTTTAGAGCAAGAAGCAAGCTCTTGCTTTCTAGAGTCTCTAATACAGCAGGAAACGTGGTTGGCTCAGAACAAAAGAACTGTTTGTCCTACACCAATGGACCATATCTAGTTCAATTCTGCTTCTGAAAGTGATACAAACCACAGGTCCTCTAACATCCATGCTTTTCAATTAAGTGCGAGAAACGTGTGAGCTTGTGAACAATGTAGCTTCCTTTGATCCGAAACATGTCTGTGTTTACCTGAAACGAAGTCTTGCTTGTAGGAAGATACAGAGCCTGGGATTGAACTCCTTTTCTGAAGCTAAACTCCCAGCACAGTTCTCATCCATGAAAAACACTCTGCTTTAGAGCAAGAAGCACGCTCTTGTTTTCTAGAGTCTCTAATACAGAGGGAAACGTGAGTGTGTTCAGAGCAAAAGAACGTTGTTTCCCACACATACAGACCATATCTAGTTCAACTCTGACAGAAACTGATACAAACTCTAGGTCCTCCAACATCCAATGCTTGTCCGTTACGAAGAGAAATATGTGAGCTTTGTGAATGATGTAGAACCTTTGAGCTGAAACGTGACTGCGTTTACATGAAACGAATTATTGCCTGTAGTAAGACACAGAGCCTAGGATTTAACTCCATTTCTGAAGGGAAACACAAAGCACAGTTCTCATCCATGAAACACACACTGCTTTAGAGCATGAAGCATGCTCATGCTTTCTGGTGTCTCTAATACATCAGGAAACGTGAGTGTGCTCCGAACAAAGGAACGGTGTTTCTTACACATAGGCAACATATATACTTCAACTCTGCCTCTAAAACTGATACAAACCACAGGTCCTCTAACATCCCATGCTTGTCACTTAAGAGCGAGACACATGTGAGCTTTGTGAATGATGTAGCATCCTTTGAGCTGAAAAGTGACTGTGTTTACCTGAAACGATGTCTTGCTTGTAGGAAGACACAGAGCGTGGCATTGAACTCCATTTCTCATGTGAAACTCCCAGAACAGTTCTCATCCATAAAACAAACTCTGCTTTAGAGCAAGAAGCATGCTCTTGCTTTCTAGAGTCTCTAATACAGCAGGAAATATGATGTGCTCAGAACAAAAGAACTGTGTTTCCTACACATATGGACCATATCTAGTTCAACTCTGCTTCTGAAAGTGATACAAACCCCAGGTCCTCTAACATCCAATGCTTTTCAGTTGAGAGCGAGAAACGTGTGAACTTTGTGAACAATGTAGCTTCCTTTGACCTGTAAAGTGACTGTGTTTACCTGAAACGAAGTCTTGCTTGTAGGAAGACACAGAGCCTGGGATTGAACTCTGCTTCTCAAGGGAAACTCCCAGCACAGTTCTCATCCATGAAACACAATCTGCTTTAGATCAAGAAACAAACTCTTGCTTTGTAGATTCTCAAATTCAGAGGGAAACGTGAGTGTGCTCAGAGCAAAAGAACGGTGTTTCCCACACATATGGACAATATCTAGTTCAACTCTGTCTGAAACTGATACAAACCATAGGTCCTCTAACATACACTGCTTGTCCGTTAAAAAGAGGAATGTGGGAGTTTCGTGAACGATGCAGGTCCTTTGAGCTGAAAAGTGACTACCCTTACCTAAAAATAAATTTTGCTTGTAGGAAGACACAGAGTGTGGGATTTAACTCCATTTCTGAGGGGAAACACAAAGCACAGTTCTCATCCATAAAACACTTTCTGCTTTAGAGTAAGAAGCACGATCTTGCTTTCTAGAATCTCAAAAACAGAAGGAAAAATGAGTGTGCTCAGACCAAAAGAAGTGTGTTTCCTCCACATTCGTACCATATCTAGTTCAACTCTGCTTCTGAAACTTATACAAACCACAGGTCCTCTAACCTCCAATGGTTTTCAGTTAAGAGCGACAAACGTGTGAGCTGCGAGAATGATGTAGCTCCTTTGATCTGAAAAGTGACTGCGTTTACAGGAAACGAATTATTGCCTGTAGGAAGACACAGAGCCTGGGATTTAACTCCATTTCTGATGGAAAACACACAGCACAGTTCTCTTCCATGAAAACACTCTGCTATAGAGCAAACCAAGCTCTTGCTTTCTAGAGTCTCTAAAACTGCATGAAAAGTGAGTGTGCTCAGAACAAAAGAACGGTGTTTCCTAAACACAGGGAACATACCTTGTTCAACTCTGCTTCTGAAACTGATAAAAACCAGAGGTCCTCTAACATCCAATGCTTTTCAATTAAGATCGACAAATGTGTGAGCTTGTGAACGATGTAGCTTCCTTTGAGCTGAAAAGTGACTGTGTTTACCTGAAACGAAGTCTTGCTTGTAGGAAGACACAGACCCGGGGATGTAACTCCATTTCTGAAGGGAAACACAAAGCACAGTTCTCATCCATGAAACACACTCTGCTTTAGAGCAAGAAGCAAGCTCTTGCTTTCTAGTGTCTCTAATACAGAAGGAAACGTGAGTGTGCTCCAAACAAAGGAACGGTGTTTCTTACACATACGGAACATATATACTTCAACTCTGCTTCTAAAACTGATACAAACCACAGGTGCTCTAACATCCCATGCTTTTCACTTAAGAGCGAGAAACATGTGACCTTTGTTAACGATGTAGCTTCCTTTGAGCTGAAAAGTGACTGTGTTTACCTGAAACGAAGTCTTGCTTGTAGGAAGACACAAAGCCTGGGATTGAACTCCATTTCTGAAGGGAAACTGCCAGCACAATTCTCATCCATGAAACACACTCTGATTTAGAGCAAGAAGCACGCTCTTGCTTTCTAGAATCTCTAATACAGAGGGAAACGTGAGTGTGCTCAGAGCAAAAGAACAGTGTTTCCCACACATACGGACCATATCTAGTTCAACTCTGTCTGAAACTGATACAAACCATAGGTCCTCTAACATCCAATGCATGTCCGTTAAGAAGAGAAATGAGCTTCGTGAACGATGCAGGTCTTTGAGCTGAAAAGTGACTACCCTTACCTAAAAAGAAATTTGGCTTGTAGGAAGACACAGAGCATTGGATTTAACTCCATTTCTGAAGGGAAACACACGGCACAGTTCTCATTCATGAAAAACACTCTGCTTTAGAGCGAGAAACAACCTCTTGCTTTCTAGAGTCTCTAATACTGCAGGAAAAGTGAGTGTGCTCAGAACAAAAGAACAGTGTTTCCTAAACATACGGAACATGTCTAGTACAACTCTGCTTCTGAAACTGATAAAAACCACAGGTCCTCTAACATCCAATGCTTTTCAATTAAGATTGACAAATGTGTGAGCTTGTGAACGATGTAGCTTCCTTTGAGCTAAAAAGAGACTGTGTTTACCTGAAACGAATTCTTGCTTGTAGGAAGACAGGGACCCTAGGATTTAACTCCATTTCTAAGGGGAAACACAAAGCACAGTTCTCATCCATGAAACACACTCTGCTTTAGAGCAAGAAGCACGCTCTTGCTTTCTTGTGTCTCTAATACATCAGGAAACGTGAGTGTTTTCTGAACCAAGGTACGGTGTTTCTTACACATACGGAACATATATACTTCAACTGTGCTTCTAAAACTGATACAAACCACATGTCCTCTAACATCCCATGCTTGTCAATTAAGAGCAAGAAACTTGTGAGCTTTGTGAACAATGTAGCTTCCTTTGAGCTGAAAATTGACTGCGATTACATGACATGAATTCATGCTTGTAGGAAGACACAGAGCCTAGGATTTAACTCCATTTCGGAAGGGAAACACACAGCACAGTTCTCATCCATGAAAAACACTCTGCTTTAGAGTAAGAACCAAGCTCTTGCTTTCTAGCGTCTCTACTAGTGCAGGAAAAGTGAGTGTGCTCAGAACAAAAGAACAGTGTTTCCTAAACAAACGGAACATGTCTAGTTCAATTCTGCTTCTGAACCTGATAAAAACCACAGGTCCTCGAACATCCAATGCATTTCAATTAAGAGCGACAAACGTGTGAGCTCTGTGAACGATGTAGCTTCATTTGAGCTGTAAAGTGACTGTTTACCTGAAATGATTTCTTGCTTGTAGGAAGACACAGAGCTTGGGATTTAACTCAATTTCTCGAGGAAATTCACAGCACAGTTCTCATCCATGAAACACACTCTGCTCTAGAGCAAGAAGCACGCTCTTGCTTTCTAGAGTCTCTAATACAAAGGGAAACGTGAGTGTGATCAGAGCAAAAGAACAGTGTTTGCCACACATACGGACCATATCTAGTTCAACTCTGTCTGAAACTGATAGAAACCATAGGTCCTCTAACATCCAATGCTTGTCCGTTAAGAAGAGAAATGTGTGAGGTTCTTGAACGATGCATTTCCTTTGAGCTGAAAAGTGAATACCCTTACCTGAAAAGAAATTTTGCTTGTAGGAAAACACAGAGAGTGGGATTTAATTCCATTTCTGAAGGGAAACACACAGCACAGTTCTCCATCATAAAACACACTCTTCTTTAGAGCAAGAAGCACGCTCTTGCTTTCTAGTGTCTGTAATACATCAGGAAAAGTGAGTGTGCTCCGAACAAATGAACAGTGTTTCTTAAACATAGGGAACATATATACTTCAACTCTGCTTCTAAACATGATAAAAACCACAGGTCCTAAACATCCCATGCTTGTCACTTAAGAGCGAGAAACATGTGAGCTTTGTGAACGATGTACCTTACTTTGAGCTGAAAAGTGACTGCGTTTACATGAAACGAATTATTGCCTGTAGGAAGACACAGAGCCTGGGATTTAACTCCATTTAGGAAGGGAAACTCCCAGCACAATTGTCATCCATGAAACACACTCTGTTTATAGCCATAAGCATGCTCTTGCTTTCTAGAGTTTCTAATAAAAAGGGAAACGTGAGTGTGCTCAGAGCAAAAGAACAGTGTTTCCCACACATACGGACCATATCAAGTTCAAATCTGTCTGAAAATGATACAAACCATAGTTCCTCTAACATCCAATGCTTGTCCGTTACGAAGAGAAATGTGTGAGCTTCGTGAACGATGCAGGTCTTTGAGCTGAAAAGTGACTACCCTTACCAAAATAGAAATTTTGCTTGTAGGAAGACACAGAGCATTGGATTTAACTCCATTTTGGAAGAGAAACACACGGCACAGTTCTCATCCATGAAAAACTCTCTGCTTTAGAGCAAGAACCAAGCTCTTGCTTTCTAGCGTCTCTAATACTGCAGGAAAAGTGAGTGTGCTCAGAACAAAAGAACAGTGTTTCCTAAACATATGGAACATGTCTAGTTCAACTCTGCTTCTGAAACTGATAAAAACCACAGATCCTCGAACATCCAGTGCTTTTCAATTATGACCGACAAATGTGTGAGCTTCGTGAACGATGTAGCTTCCTTTGAGCTGAAAAGTGACTGTGTTTACCTGAAACGAAGTCTTGCTTGTAGGAAGACACAGAGCCTGGGATTTAACTAGATTTCGGTAGGGAAACACACAGCACAGTTCTCATTCATGAAAAACACCCTGCTTTAGAGCAAGATCCAAGCTCTTGCTTTCTAGAGTCTGTAATACTGCAGGAAAAGTGAGTGTGCTCAGAACAAAAGAACAGTGTTTCCTAAACATACAGAACATGTCTAGTTCAATTCTGCTTCTGAACCTGATAAAAACCACAGGTCCTCGAACATCCAATGCTTTTCAATTAAGATCGACAAACGTGTGAGCTCCGTGAACGATTTAGCTTCATTTGAGCTGTAAAGTGACTGTGTTACCTTAAATGATTTCTTGCTTGTAGGAAGACACAAAGCTTGGGATTTAACTCAATTTCTGAAGGGAAACTGCCAGCACAGTTCTCATCCATGAAAAACACTCTGCTTTAGAGCAAGAAGCACGCTCTTGCTTTCTAGAGTCTCTAATAAAGCAGGAAACGTGATGGGCTCGGAACAAAAGAACTGTGTGTCCTACACTTATGGACCATATCTAGTTCAACTCTGCTTCTGAAAGTGATACAAAACCCAGGTCCTCTAATATCCAATGGTTTTCAGTTAATAGCGACAAACATGTGAGCTGCGTGAACGATGTAGCTTCCTTTGAGTTGAAAAGTGACTGTGTTTACCTGAAACGAATTTTTGCTTGTAGGAAGACACAGAGCCTGGGTTTGAAATCCATTTCTGAAGGGAAACTACCATGACAGTTCTCATCCATGAAACACATCTGCTTTAGAGCAAGTAGCACAATCTTGGTTTCTAGAGTCTCTAATACAGAGGGAAACGTGAGTGTGCTCAGAGCAAAACAACGGAGTTTCCCACACATACGGACCATATCTAGTTCAACTCTGTCTGAAACTGATACAAACCATAGGTCCTCTAACATCCAATGCTTGTCTGTTAAGAAGAGAAATGTGTGAGCTTCCTGAACTTTGCAGGTCCATTGAGCTTAAAAGTGACTCCCCTTGCCTGAAAAGAAATTTTGCTTGTAGGAAGACGCAGAGTGTGGGATTTAACTCCATTTCTGAAGGGAAACACACAGCACAGTTCTCATCCATGAAACACTTTCTGCTTTAGAGTAAGAAGCACGGTCTTGCTTTCTAGAGTCTCTAAAACAGAAGGAAACATGAGTGTGCTCAGACCAAAAGAACTGTGTTTCTCACACATTCAGACCATATCAAGTTCAACTCTGTTTCTGAAACTGATACAAACCACAGGTCCTCTAACCTCCAATGGTTTTCACTTAAGAGCGACAAACGTGTGAGCTGCGTGAAACGATGTAGCTCCTTTGAGCTGAAAAGTGACCGCGTTCACATGAAATGAATTATTGCCTGTAGGAAGACACAGAGCCTGGGATTTAACTCCATTTCTGATGGGAAACACACCGCACAGTTCTCATCCATGAAAAACACTCTGCTCTAGAGCAAGAACCAAGCTCTTACTTTCTAGAGTCTCCAATACTGCATGAAAAGTGAGTTTGCTCGGAACAAAAGAACTGTGTGTCCTACACATATGGACCATATCTAGTTCAACTCTGCTTCTGAAAGTGATACAAACCCCAGGTCCTCTAATATCCAATGCTTTTCAGTTAAGAGCGAGAAACGTGTGAGCTTTGTGAACGAGGTAGTTTCCTTTGAGCTGAAAAGTTACTGTGTTTACCTGAAACGAAGTCTTGCTTGTAGGAAGACACAGAGCCTGCGATTGAACTCCATTTCTGAAGGGAAGCTCCCAGCACAGTTCTCATCCATGAAACACTCTCTGCTTTAGAGCAAGAAGCACGTTCTTGCTTTCTAGAGTCTCTAATACAAAGGGAAACGTGAGTGTGCTCAGAGCAAAAGAACAGTGTTTCCCACACATACAGACCATATCTAGTTCAACTCTGTCTGAAACTGATACAAACCATAGGTCCTCTAACATCCAATGCTTGTCCGTTAAGAAGAGAAATGTGTGAGCTTCGTGAACGATGCAGGTCCTTTGAGCTGAAAAGTGACTACCCAATCCTGAAAAGAAATTTTGTTTGTAGGAAGACACAGAGTGTGGGATATAACTCCATTTCTGACGGGAAGCACACAGCACAGTTCTCATCCATGAAACACTTTCTCCTTTAGAGTAAGAAGCACGGTCTTGCTTTCAAGAGTCTCTAAAACAGAAGGAAACATGAGTGTGCTCAGACCAAAAGAACTGTGTTTCCCACACATATCGACCATATCTAGTTCAACTCTGCTTCTGAAAGTGATACAAAGCACAGGTACTCTAACATCCAATGCTTTTCAGTTAAGAGGGAGAAACATGTGAGCTTTGTGAACGATGTAGCTTCCTTTGAGCTGAAAATTGACTGTGTTTACCTGAAATGAAGTCTTTCTTGGAGGAAGACACAGAGCCTGGGATTGAACACCATTTCTGTAGGGAAACTCCCAGCACAGTTCTCATCCTTGAAACACACTCTGCTTTAGAGCAAGAAGCACGCTCTTGCTTTCTAATTACTCTAATACAAAGGTAAACGTGAGAGTGCTCATAGCAAAAGAACCATGTTTCCCACACATACGGACCATATCTAGTTCAACTCTGATTCTGAAACTGATAAAAACCACAGGTCCTCTAACATCCAATGCTTTTCAATTAAGAGCGACAAACGTGTGAGCTGCATGAACGATATAGCTTCCTTTGAGCTGAAAAGTGACTGCGTTTACATGATACGAATACGTGCTTGTAGGATAACACAGATCCTGGGATTTAACTCCACTTCGGAAGGGAAACACACAGCACAGTTCTCATCCATGAAAAACACTCTGCTTTAGAGCAAGAACCAAGCTCTTGCTTTCTAGCGTCTCTAATACTGCAGGAAAAGTGAGTGTGCTCAGAACAAAAGAACAGTGTTTCCTAAACAAACGGAACCTGTCTAGTTCAACTCTGCTTCTAAACCTGATAAAAACCACAGGTCCTCGAACATCCAATGCTTTTCAATTAAGAGCGACAAACGTGTGAGCTCTGTGAAAGATGTAGGTTCATTTGAGCTGTAAAGTGACTGTGTTTACCTGAAACGATTTCTTGCTTGTAGGAAGACACAGAGACTGGGATTTAACTCCATTTCGGAAGGGAAACACACAGCACAGTTCTCATCCATGAAACACACTCTACTTTAGAGCAAGAAGCACGCTCTTGCTTTCTAGAGTCTCTAATATTGCAGAAAAAGTGAGTGTGCTCAGAACAAAAGAACAGTGTTTCCTAAACATACAGAACATATCTAGTTCAACTCTACTTCTGAAACTGATAAAAAACACAGGTCCTCGAACATCCAATGCTTTTCAATTATGATCGACAAACGTGTGAGCTTCGTGAACGTTGTAGCTTCCTTTGAGCTGAAAAGTGACTGTGTTTACCTGAAACGATGTCTTGCTTGTAGGAAGACACAGACCCTGGGATTTAACCCCATTTCGGAAGGGAAACACACAGCACAGTTCTCATCCATGAAAAAAACTCTGCTTTAGAGCAAGAACCTAGCTCTTGCTTTCTAGCGTCTCTAATACTGCAGGAAACGTGAGTGTGATCCGAACAAAGGAAAGGTGTTTCTTACACATAGGGTACATATATACTTCAACTGTGCCTCTAAAACTGATACAAACCACAGGTTCTCTAACATCCCATGCTTGTCACTTAAGAGCGAGAAACATGTGAGCTTTGTGAACAATGTAGCTTCCTTTGAGCTGAAAAGTGACTGTGTTTACCTGAAATGAAATCTTGCTTGTAGGAAGACACAGAGCCTGGGATGAACTCCATTTCTGAAGGGAAACTCCCATGACAGTTCTCATCCATGAAACACATTCTGCTTTGGAGCCAGTAGCACGCTCTCGCTTTCTAGAGTCTCTAATACAGAGGGAAACATGAGTGTGCTCAGAGCAAAAGAACGGTGTTTCCCACACATACGGACCATATCTAGTTCAACTCTGTCTGAAACTGATACAAACCATAGGTCCTCTAACATCTAATGCTTGACCGTTAAGAAGAGAAATGTGTGAGAGACGTGAACGATGCAGGTCCATAGAGCTGAAAAGTGACTACGCTTGCCTGAAAAGAAATTTTGCTTGTAGGAAGACACAGAGCATGGGATTTAATTCGATTTCTGAAGGGAAACACACAGCACAGTTCTCATCCATGAAACACTTTCTGCTTTAGAGTAAGAAGCACGGTCTTGCTTTCTAGAGTCTCTAAATCAGAAGGAAACATGAGTGTGCTCAGACCAAAAGAACTGTGTTTCCCACACATTCGGACCATATCTAGTTGAACTCTGCTTCTGAAACTTATACAAACCACAGGTCCTCTAACCTCCACTGGTTTTCAGTTAAGAGCGACAAACGTGTGAGCTGCATGAAACGATGTAGCTCCTTTGAGCTGAAAAGTGACTGTGTTTACATGAAACGAATTATTGCCTGTAGGAAGACACAGAGCCTGGGATTTAACTGCATTTCGGAAGGGAAAAACACAGCACAGTTCTCATCCATGAAAAACACTCTGCTTTCGAGCAAGAACCAAGCTCTTGCTTTCTAGAGTCTCTAATACTGCAGGAAAAGTGAGTGTGCTCAGAACAAAAGAACAGTGTTTCCTAAACAAACGGAACATGTCTAGTTCAACTCTGCTTCTGAAACTGATAAAAACCACAGGCCCGGAACATCCAATGCTTTCTTATTAAGAGTGACAAACGTGAGCGCTCCGTGAATGATGTAGCTTTATTTGAGCTGTAAAGTGACTGTGTTTACCTGAAACGATGTCTTGCTTGTAGGAAGACACAGAGCTTGGGATTTAACTCAATTTCTGAAGGAAATGCACAGCACAGTTCTCATCCATGAAAAAAACTCTGCTTTAGAGCAAGAACCTAGCTCTTGCTTTCTAGCGTCTCTAATACTGCAGGAAACGTGAGTGTGATCCGAACAAAGGAAAGGTGTTTCTTACACATAGGGTACATATATACTTCAACTGTGCTTCTAAAACTGATACAAACCACAGGTTCTCTAACATCCCATGCTTGTCACTTAAGAGCGAGAAACATGTGAGCTTTGTGAACAATGTAGCTTCCTTTGAGCTGAAAAGTGACTGTGTTTACCTGAAATGAAATCTTGCTTGTAGGAAGACACAGAGCCTGGGATGAACTCCATTTCTGAAGGGAAACTCCCATGACAGTTCTCATCCATGAAACACATTCTGCTTTGGAGCCAGTAGCACGCTCTCGCTTTCTAGAGTCTCTAATACAGAGGGAAACATGAGTATGCTCAGAGCAACAGAACGGTGTTTCCCACACATACGGACCATATCTAGTTCAACTCTGTCTGAAACTGATACAAACCATAGGTCCTCTAACATCTAATGCTTGACCGTTAAGAAGAGAAATGTGTGAGAGACGTGAACGATGCAGGTCCATAGAGCTGAAAAGTGACTACGCTTGCCTGAAAAGAAATTTTGCTTGTAGGAAGACACAGAGCATGGGATTTAATTCGATTTCTGAAGGGAAACACACAGCACAGTTCTCATCCATGAAACACTTTCTGCTTTAGAGTAAGAAGCACGGTCTTGCTTTCTAGAGTCTCTAAAACAGAAGGAAACATGAGTGTGCTCAGACCAAAAGAACTGTGTTTCCCACACATTCGGACCATATCTAGTTCAACTCTGCTTCTGAAACTTATACAAACCACAGGTCCTCTAACCTCCACTGGTTTTCAGTTAAGAGCGACAAACGTGTGAGCTGCATGAAACGATGTAGCTCCTTTGAGCTGAAAAGTGACTGCGTTTACATGAAACGAATTATTGCCTGTAGGAAGACACAGAGCCTGGGATTTAACTGCATTTCGGAAGGGAAACACACAGCACAGTTCTCATCCATGAAAAACACTCTGCTTTCGAGCAAGAACCAAGCTCTTGCTTTCTAGAGTCTCTAATACTGCAGGAAAAGTGAGTGTGCTCAGAACAAAAGAACAGTGTTTCCTAAACAAACGGAACATGTCTAGTTCAACTCTGCTTCTGAAACTGATAAAAACCACAGGCCCTGAACATCCAATGCTTTCTTATTAAGAGTGACAAACGTGAGCGCTCCGTGAATGATGTAGCTTTATTTGAGCTGTAAAGTGACTGTGTTTACCTGAAAAGATTTCTTGCTTGTAGGAAGACACAGAGCTTGGGATTTAACTCAATTTCTGAAGGAAATGCACAGCACAGTTCTCATCCATGAAACACACTCTGCTTTAGAGCAAGAAGCACGCTCTTGCTTTCTAGAGTCTCTAATAAAAAGGGAAACGTGAGTGTGCTCAGAGCAAAAGAACGGTGTTTCCCACACATACGGACCATATCTAGTAAAACTCTGTCTGAAACTGATACAAACCATAGGTCCTCTAACATCCAATTCTTCTCCATTAAGAAGAGAAATGTGTGAGCTTCGTGAACGATGCAGGTCCATTGACCTGAAAAGTGCCTACCCTTACCTGAAAAGAAATTTTGCTTGTAGGAAGACACAGAGTCTGGGATTTAACTGCATTTTTGATGGGAAACACAGCACAGTTCTCATCCATGGAAAACACTCTGCTTTAGAGCAAGAACCAAGCTCTTGCTTTCTAGTGTCTCTAATACTGCAGGAAAAGTGAGTGTGCTCAGAACAAAAGAACAGTGTTTTCTAAAAAAACGGAACGTGTGTAGTTCAACTCTGCTTCTGAACTTGATAAAATCCACAGGTCCTCGAACATCCAATGCTTTTCAATTAAGAGCGACAAACGTGTGAGCTCCGTGAAAGATGTAGATTCATTTGAGCTGTAAAGTGACTATGTTTACCTGAAACAATTTCTTGCTTGTAGGAAGACACAGAGCTTCGATTTAACTCAATTACTGAAGGAAATGCACGGCACAGTTCTCATCGATAAAACACACTCTGCTTTAGAGCAAGAAGCACACTCTTGCATTCTAGAGTCTCTAATACAGCAGGAAACGTGATGTGCTCAGAACAAAAGAACTGTGTGTCCTACACATATGGACCATATCTAGTTCAACTCTGCTTCTGAAAATGATACAAACCCCAGATTCTCTAACATCCAATGCTTTTCAATTAAGAGCGACAAACGTGTGAGCTGCGTGAACGATGTAGCTTCCTTTGAGCTGAAAAGTGACTGCGTTTAAATGAAACGAAGTCTTGCTTGTAGGAAGACAGAAAGCCTGGGATTGAACTCCATTTCTGAAGGGAAACTCCCAGCACAGTTCTCATCCATGAAACACACTCTGCTTTAGAGCAAGAAGCACGCTCTTGCATTCTAGAGTCTCTAATACACAGGGAAACGTGAGTGTGCTCAGAGCAAAAGAACGGTGTTTCCCACTCATACGGACCATATGTAGTTCAACTCTGTCTGAAACTGATACAAACCATAGGTCCTCTAACATCCAATGCAAGTCTGTTAAGAAGAGAAATGTCTGAGCTTCGTGAACGATGCAGGTCTTTGAGCGGAAAAGTGAATACCCTTACCTAAAAAGAAATTTTGCTTGTTGGAAGACACAGAGCGTTGGGTTTAACTCCATTTCTGAAGGGAAACACACGGCACAGTTCTCATTCATGAAAAACACTGTACTTTAGAGCAAGAACCAACCTCTTGCTTTCTAGAGTCTCTAATACTGCAGGAAAAGTGAGTGTGCTCAGAACAAAAGAACAGTGTTTCCTAAACATACGGAACATGTCTAGTACAACTCTGCTTCTGAAACTGATAAAAACCACAGGTCCTGTAACATCCAATGCTTTTGAATTAAGAGCGACAAACGTGTGAGCTTTGTGAACGATGTAGATTCATTTGAGCTGTAAAGTGACTTGGTTTACCTGAAATGATTTCTTGCTTGTAGGAAGACACAGAGCCTGGGATTGAACTCCTATTCTGAGGGAAACACAAAGCACAGTTCTCATCCATGAAACACACTCGGCTTTAGAGCAAGAAATATGCTCTTGCTTTCTAGAGTCTCTAATACAGCAGGAAAAGTGAGTGTGCCCAGAGAAAAGAACGGTGTTTCCCACATATACGGACCATATCTAGTGGAACTCTGTCTGAAACTGATACAAACCATAGTTCCTCTAACATCCAATGCTTGCATTAAGAAGAGAAATGTGTGAGCTTCGTGAACGATGCAGGTCCTTTGAGCTGAAAAGTGACTACCCTTACCTTAAAAGAAATTTTGTTTGTAGGAAGACACAGAGCATGGGATTTAACTCCATTTCTGAAGGGAAATACACAGCACCATTCTCATCCATGAAACACACTCTGCTTTATAGCAAGAACCACGGTCTTGCTTTCTAGACTCTCTAAAACAGAAGGAAACATGAGTGTGCTCAGACCAAAAGAACTGTGTTACCCACACATTCGGACCATATCTAGCTCAACTCTGCTTCTGAATCTGATACAAACCATAGGTCCTCTAACATCCAATGCTTTTCAGTTAAGAGCGAGAAACGTGTGAGCTCTGGGACTGATGTAGATTCCATTGAGCAGAAAATTTCCTGCCATTACCTGAAATGAATTCTTGCTTGTATGAAGACACAGAGCCTGGGATTGAACTCCATTTCTGAGGGAAACACAAAGCACAGTGCTCATCCAGGAAACCCAGTGTGCTTTAGAGCAAGAACCAAGTTCTTGCTTTCTAGAGTCTCTAATACAGCAGGAAACGTGAGTGTGCCATGAAAAAAGAACGGTGTATCCTACATATGCAGACCATAACTAGTTCAACTCTGCTTCTGAAACTGGTACAAACCACAGGTCCTCTAACATCCAATGCTTGTCAGTTAAGATCGACAAATGTGTGAGCTTCTTGATCCTTGTAGCTTCAATTCAGCAGAAAATATCTGCGTTTACCTGAAATGAAGTCTTGCTTGTATGAAGACACAGAGCCTTGATTGAAGTCCATTTATGATGGGAAACACAAAGCACAGTTCTCATCCATGAAAAACACTCTGCTTTAGGGCAAGAAGGATGCTCATGCTTTCTTGAGGATCTAAATGTGAAGTAAGCATAAGTGTGCCCAGAACAAAAGAACTGTATTTCCTAAATATTCGGACCATATCTAGTTCAACTCTGCTTCTGAACCTGATGAAAACCACAGGTCTACTAACATGCAATGCTTTTCAACTAAGAGCAACAAAAGTGTGAGCTTCGTGAACGATGTTGTTTCATTTGAGCTATAATGTGACGGTGTTCACCTGAAACGACTTCTTGCTTCTAGGAAGACTCAGAGCTTGGGATTTAACTCCATTTCTGAAGGAAACACACAGCACAGTTCTCATCCATGAAACACACTCTGCTTTAGAGCAAGAAGCACGCTCTTGCTTTCTAGAGTCTCTAATATGGCAGGAAACGTGATGTGCTCAGAACAAAAGAACTGTGTGTCCTACACATATGGACCATATCTATTTCAACTCTGCTTCTGAAACGGATACAAACCACAGGTACTCTAACATCCAGTGCTTCTCAGTTCAGAAGAGAAATGTGTGAGCTTTGTGAACGATGCTGGTCCTTTGAGATGAAAAGTGACTACCCTTACCTGAAACGAAGTATTGCTTGCAGGAAGACACAGAGACTGGGATTGAAATCCATTTCTGACGGAAACACAAAGCACAGTTATCATCCATGAAACACACTCTGCTTTAGAGCAAGAATCAAGCTCTTGCTTTCTAGATTCTCTAAAACAGCAGGAAACATGAGTGTGCTCAGAACAAAAGAACTGTGTTTCCTACATGTAAGGATCATATCTAGTTCAACTCTGCGTCTGAAACTGATACAAACCACAGGTCCTCTAACATCCATTGCTTCTCAGTTAAGAAGAGAAACGTGTGAGCTTCATGAACGATGTAGGTTCTTTGAGCTGAAAAGTGACTACCCTTATCTGAAACGAAGTCTTGCTTGGAGGAAGACACAGAACATGGAATTTAACTCCATTTCGGAAGGGAAACACACAGCACCGTTCTCATCCATGAAAAACACTCTGCGTTAGAGCAAGAACCAAACTCTTGCTTTCTAGAGTCTCTAATACTGCAGGAAAAATGAGTGTGCTCAGAACAAAAGAAAAGTGTTTCCTAAACATACGGAACATGTCTAGTTAAACTCTGCTTCTGAAACTGGTACAAACCACAGGTCCTCTAACATCTAATGCTTGTCAATTAAGAGTGACAAACGTGTGAGCTTTGTGAACGATGTAGCTTCGTTTGAGCTGTAAAGTGACTGGGTTTACCTGAAACGATGTCTTGCTTGTAGGAAGACACAGAGCGTGGGATTGAACTCCATTTCTCATGTGAAACTCCCAGAACAGTTCTCATCCATGAAACAAACTCTGCTTTAGAGCAAGAAGCATGCTCTGGCTTTCTAGAGTCTCTAATACAGCAGGAAAAATGATGTGCTCAGAACAAAAAAACTGTGTGTCCTACACATATGGACCATATCTAGTTCAACTCTGCTTCTGAAAGTGATACAAACCCCAGGTCCTCTAACATCCAATGCTTTTCAGTTAAGAGCGAGAAACGTGTGAGCTTTGTGAACAATGTAGCTTCCTTTTAGCTGAAAAGTGACCGTGTTTACCTGAAACGAAGTCTTGCTTGTAGGAAGACACAGAGCCTGGGATTGAACTCCGTTTCTCAAGGGAAACTCCCAGCACAGTTCTCATCCATGAAACACACTCTGCTTTAGATCAAGAAACACACTCTTGCTGTGTCGATTCTCTATTACAGAGGGAAACGTGAGTGTGCTCAGAGCAAAAGAACGGTGTTTCCCACAAATATGGACAATATCTAGTTGAACTCTGTCTGAAACTGATACAAACCATAGGTCCTCTAACATCCACTGCTTGTCCGTTAAAAAGAGGAATATGTGAGCTTCGTGAACGATGCAGGTCCTTTGAGCTGGAAAGTGACTACCCTTACCTAAAATGAAATTTTGCTTGTAGGAAGACACAGAGCGTGGGTTTTAACTCCATTTCTGAGGGGTAACACAAAGCACAGTTCTCATCCATAAAACACTTTCTGATTTAGAGTAAGAAGCACGGTCTTGCTTTCTAGAATCTCAAAAACAGAAGGAAACATGAGTGTGCTCAGACCAAAAGAACTGTGTTTCCCACACATTCGGACCATACCTAGTTCAACTCTGCTTCTGAAACTTATACAAACCACAGGTCCTCTAACCTCCAATGGTTTTCAGTTAAGAGCGACAAACGTGTGAGCTGCGAGAACGATGTAGCTCCTTTGAGCTGAAAAGTGACTGCATTTACAGGAAACGAATTATTGCCTGTAGGAAGACACAGAGCCTGGGATTTAACTCCATTTCTGATGGAAAACACACAGCACAGTTCTCTTCCATGAAAACACTCTGCTATAGAGCAAGAACCAAGCTCTTGCTTTCTAGAGTCTCTAAAACTGCATGAAAAGTGAGTGTGCTCAGAACAAAAGAATGGTGTTTCCTAAACATACGGAACATACCTAGTTCAACTCTGCTTCTGAAACTGATAAAAACCAGAGGTCCTCTAACATCCAATGCTTTTCAATTAAGATCGACAAATGTGTGAGCTTGTGAACGATGTAGCTTCCTTTGAGCTGAAAAGTGACTGTGTTTACATGAAACGAAGTCTTGCTTGTAGGAAGACACAGACCCGGGGATGTAACTCCATTTCTGAAGGGAAACACAAAGCACAGTTCTCATCCATGAAACACACTCTGCTTTAGAGCAAGAAGCAAGCTCTTGCTTTCTAGTGTCTCTAATACAGAAGGAAACGTGAGTGTGCTCCAAACAAAGGAACGGTGTTTCTTACACATACGGAACATATATACTTCAACTCTGCTTCTAAAACTGATACAAACCACAGGTGCTCTAACATCCCATGCTTTTCACTTAAGAGCGAGAATCATGTGACCTTTGTTAACGATGTAGCTTCCTTTGAGCTGAAAAGTGACTGTGTTTACCTGAAACGAAGTCTTGCTTGTAGGAAGACACAAAGCCTGGGATTGAACTCCATTTCTGAAGGGAAACTGCCAGCACAATTCTCATCCATGAAACACACTCTGATTTAGAGCAAGAAGCACGCTCTTGCTTTCTAGAGTCTCTAATACAGAGGGAAACGTGAGTGTGCTCAGAGCAAAAGAACGGTGTTTCCCACACATACGGACCATATCTAGTTCAACTCTGTCTGAAACTGGTACAAACCATAGGTCCTCTAACATCCAATGCATGTCTGTTAAGAAGAGAAATGTGTGAGCTTCGTGAATGATGCAGGTCTTTGAGCTGAAAAGTGACTACCCTTACCTAAAAAGAAATTTGGCTTGTAGGAAGACACAGAGCATTGGATTTAACTCCATTTCTGATGGGAAACACAAAGCACAGTTCTCATCCATGAAACACACTCTGCTTTAGAGCAAGAAGCACGCTCTTGCTTTCTTGTGTCTCTAATACATCAGGAAACGTGAGTGTGTTCTGTACCAAGATACGTTGTTTCTTACACATACGGAACATATATACTTCAACTGTGCTTCTAAAACTGATACAAACCACAGGTCCTCTAACATCCCATGCTTGTCAATTAAGAGCAAGAAACATGTGAGCTTTGTGAACGATGTAGCTTCCATTGAGCTGAAAATTGACTGCGATTACATGACATGAATTCATGCTTGTAGGAAGACACAGAGCTTAGGATTTAACTCCATTTCGGAAGGGAAACACACAGCACAGTTCTCATCCATGAAAAACACTCTGCTTTAGAGTAAGAACCAAGCTCTTGCTTTCTAGCGTCTCTACTACTGCAGGAAAAGTGAGTGTGCTCAGAACAAAAGAACAGTGTTTCCTAAACAAACGGAACATGTCTAGTTAAACTCTGCTTCTGAACCTGATAAAAACCACAGGTCCTCGAACATCCAATGCGTTTCAATTAAGAGCGACAAACGTGTGAGCTCTGTCAACGATGTAGCTTCCTTTGAGCTGTAAAGTGACTATTTACCTGAAATGATTTCTTGCTTGTAGGAAGACACAGAGCTTGGGATTTAACTCAATTTCTGGACGAAATTCACAGCAGAGTTCTCATCCATGAAACACACTCTTCTTTAGAGCAAGAAGCACGCTCTTGCTTTCTAGTGTCTCTAATACATCAGGAAAAGTGAGTGTGCTCCATACAAATGAACGGTGTTTCTTATACATAGGGAACATATATACTTCAACTCTGCTTCTAAACATGATAAAAACCACAGGTCCTAAACATCCCATGCTTGTCACTTAAGAGCGAGAAACATGTGAGCTTTGTGAATGATGTACCTTACTTTTAGCTGAAAAGTGACTGCGTTTACATGAAACGAATTATTGCCTGTAGGAAGACACAGAGCCTGGGATTTAACTCAATTTAGGAAGGGAAACTCCCAGCACAATTGTCATCCATGAAACACACTCTGTTTATAGCCATAAGCACGCTCTTGCTTTCTAGAGTTTCTAATAAAAAAGGAAACGTGAGTGTGCTCAGAGCAAAAGAACAGTGTTTCCCACACATACGGACCATATCTAGTTCAAATCTGTCTGAAAATGATACAAACCATAGTTCCTCTAACATCCAATGCTTGTCCGTTAAGAAGAGAAATGTGTGAGCTTCGTGAACGATGTAGGTCTTTGAGCTGAAAAGTGACTACCCTTACCAAAAAAGAAATTTTGCTTGTACGAAGACACAGAGCATTGGATTTAACTCCATTTTGGAAGAGAAACACACAGCACAGTTCTCATCCATGAAAACACTCTGCTATAGAGCAAGAACGAAGCTCTTGCTTTCTAGATTCTCTAAAACTGCATGAAAAGTGAGTGTGCTCAGAACAAAAGAACGGTGTTTCCTAAACATACGGAACATACCTAGTTCAACTCTGCTTCTGAAACTGATAAAAACCAGAGGTCCTCTAACTTCCAATGCTTTTCAATTAAGATCGACAAATGTGTGAGCTTGTGAACGATGTAGCTTCCTTTGAGCTGAAAAGTGACTGTGTTTACCTGAAACGAAGTCTTGCTTGTAGGAAGACACAGACACGGGGATGTAACTCCATTTCTGAAGGGAAACACAAAGCACAGTTCTCATCCATGAAACACACTCTGCTTTAGAGCAAGAAGCAAGCTCTTGCTTTCTAGTGTCTCTAATACAGAAGGAAACGTGAGTGTGCTCCAAACAAAGGAACGGTGTTTCTTACACATACGGAACATATATACTTCAACTCTGCTTCTAAAACTGATACAAACCACAGGGGCTCTAACATCCCATGCTTTTCACTTAAGAGCGAGAATCATGTGACCTTTGTTAACGATGTAGCTTCCTTTGAGCTGAAAAGTGACTGTGTTTACCTGAAACGAAGTCTTGCTTGTAGGAAGACACAAAGCCTGGGATTGAACTCCATTTCTGAAGGGAAACTGCCAGCACAATTCTCATCCATGAAACACACTCTGATTTAGAGCAAGAAGCACGCTCTTGCTTTCTAGAGTCTCTAATACAGAGGGAAACGTGAGTGTGCTCAGAGCAAAAGAACGGTGTTTCCCACACATACGGACCATATCTAGTTCAACTCTGTCTGAAACTGGTACAAACCATAGGTCCTCTAACATCCAATGCATGTCCGTTAAGAAGAGAAATGTGTGAGCTTCGTGAATGATGCAGGTCTTTGAGCTGAAAAGTGACTACCCTTACCTAAAAAGAAATTTGGCTTGTAGGAAGACACAGAGCATTGGATTTAACTCCATTTCTGATGGGAAACACAAAGCACAGTTCTCATCCATGAAACACACTCTGCTTTAGAGCAAGAAGCACGCTCTTGCTTTCTTGTGTCTCTAATACATCAGGAAACGTGAGTGTGTTCTGAACCAAGATACGTTGTTTCTTACACATACGGAACATATATACTTCAACTGTGCTTCTAAAACTGATACAAACCACAGGTCCTCTAACATCCCATGCTTGTCAATTAAGAGCAAGAAACATGTGAGCTTTGTGAACGATGTAGCTTCCATTGAGCTGAAAATTGACTGCGATTACATGACATGAATTCATGCTTGTAGGAAGACACAGAGACTAGGATTTAACTCCATTTCGGAAGGGAAACACACAGCACAGTTCTCATCCATGAAAAACACTCTGCTTTAGAGTAAGAACCAAGCTCTTGCTTTCTAGCGTCTCTACTACTGCAGGAAAAGTGAGTGTGCTCAGAACAAAAGAACAGTGTTTCCTAAACAAACGGAACATGTCTAGTTCAACTCTGCTTCTGAACCTGATAAAAACCACAGGTCCTCGAACATCCAATGCGTTTCAATTAAGAGCGACAAACGTGTGAGCTCTGTCAACGATGTAGCTTCCTTTGAGCTGAAAAGTGACTGTGTTTACCTGAAACGAAGTCTTGCTTGTAGGAAGACACAGACCCGGGGATGTAACTCCATTTCTGAAGGGAAACACAAAGCACAGTTCTCATCCATGAAACACACTCTGCTTTAGAGCAAGAAGCAAGCTCTTGCTTTCTAGTGTCTCTAATACAGAAGGAAACGTAAGTGTGCTCCAAACAAAGGAACGGTGTTTCTTACACATACGGAACATATATACTTCAACTCTGCTTCTAAAACTGATACAAACCACAGGGGCTCTAACATCCCATGCTTTTCACTTAAGAGCGAGAAACATGTGACCTTTGTTAACGATGTAGCTTCCTTTGAGCTGAAAAGTGACTGTGTTTACCTGAAAAGAAGTCTTGTTTGTAGGAAGACACAAAGCCTGGGATTGAACTCCGTTTCTTAAGGGAAACTGCCAGCACAATTCTCATCCATGAAACACACTCTGATTTAGAGCAAGAAGCACGCTCTTGCTTTCTAGAGTCTCTAATACAGAGGGAAACGTGAGTGTGCTCAGAGCAAAAGAACGGTGTTTCCCACACATACCGACCATATCTAGTTCAACTCTGTCTGAAACTGATACAAACCATAGGTCCTCTAACATCCAATGCATGTCCGTTAAGAAGAGAAATGTGTGAGCTTCGTGAATGATGCAGGTCTTTGAGCTGAAAAGTGACTACCCTTACCTAAAAAGAAATTTGGCTTGTAGGAAGACACAGAGCGTTGGATTTAACTCCATTTCTGATGGGAAACACAAAGCACAGTTCTCATCCATGAAACACACTCTGCTTTAGAGCAAGAAGCACGCTCTTGCTTTCTTGTGTCTCTAATACATCAGGAAACGTGAGTGTGTTCTGAACCAAGGTACGTTGTTTCTTACACATACGGAACATATATACTTCAACTGTGCTTCTAAAACTGATACAAACCACAGGTCCTCTAACATCCCATGCTTGTCAATTAAGAGCAAGAAACATGTGAGCTTTGTGAACGATGTAGCTTCCTTTGAGCTGAAAATTGACTGCGATTACATGACATGAATTCATGCTAGTAGGAAGACACAGAGCCTAGGATTTAACTCCATTTCGGAAGGGAAACACAAAGCACAGTTCTCATCCATGAAAAACACTCTGCTTTAGAGTAAGAACCAAGCTTTTGCTTTCTAGCGTCTCTACTACTGCAGGAAAAGTGAGTGTGCTCAGAACAAAAGAACAGTGTTTCCTAAATAAACGGAACATGTCTAGTTCAACTCTGCTTCTGAACCTGATAAAAACCACAGGTCCTCGAACATCCAATGCGTTTCAATTAAGAGCGACAAATGTGTGAGCTCTGTGAACGATGTAGCTTCCTTTGAGCTGTAAAGTGACTGTTTACCTGAAATGATTTCTTGCTTGTAGGAAGACACAGAGCTTGGGATTTAACTCAATTTCTGGACGAAATTCACAGCACAGTTCTCATCCATGAAACACACTCTGCTTTAGAGCAAGAAGCATGCTCTTGCTTTCTAGAGTCTCTAATACAAAGCGAAACATGAGTGTGCTCAGAGCAAAAGAACGGTGTTTCCCATACATATGGACCATATCTAGTTCAACTCTGTCTGAAACTGATACAAACCATAGGTCCTCTAACATCCAATGCTTGTCCGTTAAGAAGAGAAATGTGTGAGGGTCGTGAACGATGCAGTTCCTTTGAGCTGAAAAGTGAATACCCTTACCTGAAAAGAAATTTTGCTTGTAGGAAAACACAGAGAGTGGGATTTAATTCCATTTCTGAAGGGAAACACACAGCACAGTTCTCCATCATGAAACACACTCTTCTTTAGAGCAAGAAGCACGCTCTTGCTTTCTAGTGTCTCTAATACATCAGGAAAAGTGAGTGTGCTCCGAACAAATGAACGGTGTTTCTTATACATAGGGAACATATATACTTCAACTCTGCTTCTAAACATGATAAAAACCACAGGTCCTAAACATCCCATGCTTGTCATACATGAAAAACACTCTGCTTTAGAGCAAGAACCAAGCTCTTGCTTTCTAGAGTCTCTAAAACTGCATGAAAAGTGAGTGTGCTCAGAACAAAAGAACGGTGTTTCCTAAACATACGGAACATACCTAGTTCAACTCTGCTTCTGAAACTGATAAAAACCAGAGGTCCTCTAACATCCAATGCTTTTCAATTAAGATCGACAAATGTGTGAGCTTGTGAACGATGTAGCTTCCTTTGAGCTGAAAAGTGACTGTGTTCACCTGAAACGAAGTCTTGCTTGTAGGAAGACACAGACCCGGGGATGTAACTCCATTTCTGAAGGGAAACACAAAGCACAGTTCTCATCCATGAAAAACACTCTGCTTTAGAGTAAGAACCAAGCTCTTGCTTTCTAGCTTCTCTACTACTGCAGAAAAAGTGAGTGTGCTCAGAACAAAAGAACAGTGTTTCCTAAACAAACGGAACAAGTCTCGTTCAACTCTGCTTCTGAACCTGATAAAAACCTCAGGTCCTCGAACATCCAATGCGTTTCAATTAAGAGCGACAAACGTGTGAGCTCTGTGAACGATGTAGCTTCATTTGAGCTGTAAAGTGACTGTTTACCTGAAATGATTTCTTGCTTGTAGGAAGACACAGAGCTTGGGATTTAACTCAATTTCTGGAGGAAATTCACAGCACAGTTCTCATCCATGAAACACACTCTGCTTTAGAGCAAGAAGCACGCTCTTGCTTTCTAGAGTCTCTAATACAAAGTGAAATATGAGTGTGCTCAGAGCAAAAGAACGGTGTTTCCCATACATACGGACCATATCTAGTTCCACTCTGTCTGAAACTGATACAAACCATAGGTACTCTAACATCCAATGCTTGTCCGTTAAGAAGAGAAATGTGTGAGGTTCGTGAACGATGCAGGTCCTTTGAGCTGAAAAGTGAATACCCTTACCTGAAAAGAAATTTTGCTTGTAGGAACACACAGAGAGTGGGATTTAATTCCATTTCTGAAGGGAAACACACAGCACAGTTCTCCATCATGAAACACACTCTTCTTTAGAACAAGAAGCACGCTCTTGCTTTCTAGTGTCTCTAATACATCAGGAAAAGTGAGTGTGCTCCGAACAAATGAACGGTGTTTCTTATACATAGGGAACATATATACTTCAACTCTGCTTCTAAACCTGATAAAAACCACAGGTCCTAAACATCCCATGCTTGTCACTTAAGAGCGAGAAACATGTGAGCTTTGTGAATGATGTACCTTACTTTGAGCTGAAAAGTGACTGCGTTTACATGAAAAGAATTATTGCCTGTAGGAAGACACAGAGCCTGGGATTTAACTCAATTTAGGAAGGGAAACTCCCAGCACAATTGTCATCCATGAAACACACTCTGTTTATAGCCATAAGCACGCTCTTGCTTTCTAGAGTTTCTAATAAAAAAGGAAACGTGAGTGTGCTCAGAGCAAAAGAACAGTGTTTCCCACACATACGGACCATATCTAGTTCAAATCTGTCTGAAAATGATACAAACCATAGTTCCTCTAACATTCAATGCTTGTCCGTTAAGAAGAGAAATGTGTGAGCTTCGTGAACGATGCAGGTCTTTGAGCTGAAAAGTGACTACCCTTACCAAAAAAGAAATTTTGCTTGTAGGAAGACACAGAGCATTGGATTTAACTCCATTTCTGAAGGGAAACACACGGCACAGTTCTCATTCATGAAAAACACTCTGATTTAGAGCAAGAAGCACACTCTTGCTTTCTAGAGTCTCTAATACAGCAGGAAACGTGAGTGTGCCATGAAAAAAGAACGGTGTATCCTACATATGCAGACCATAACTAGTTCAACTCTGCTTCTGAAACTGGTACAAACCACAGGTCCTCTAACATCCAATGCTTGTCATTTAAGATCGACAAATGTGTGAGCTTCTTGATCCTTGTAGCTTCAATTGAGCTGAAAATAACTGTGTTTACCTGAAATGAAGTCTTGCTTGTATGAAGACACAGAGACTTGATTGAAGTCCATTTATGATGGGAAACACAAAGCACAGTTCTCATCCATGAGACACACTCTGCTTTAGAGGAAGAAGGATGCTCATGCTTTCTTGAGGATCTAAATGTGAAGTAAGCATGAGTGTGCCCAGAACAAAAGAACTGTATTTCCTAAATATTTGGACCATATCTAGTTCAACTCTGCTTCTGAACCTGATGAAAACCACAGGTCTACTAACATGCAATGCTTTTCAATTAAGAGCAACAAAAGTGTGAGCTTCGTGAACGATGTTGTTTCATTTGAGCTGTAATGTGACTGTGTTCACCTGAAACGACTTCTTGCTTGTAGGAAGACACAGAGCTTGGGATTTAACTCCATTTCTGAAGGAAATGCACAGAACAGTTCTCATCCATGAAACACACTCTGCTTTAGAGCAAGAAGCACGCTCTTGCTTTCTAGAGTCTCTAATATGGCAGGAAACGTGATGTGCTCAGAACAAAAGAACTGTGTGTCCTACACATATGGACCATATCTATTTCAACTCTGCTTCTGAAACGGATACAAACCACAGGTACTCTAACATCCAGTGCTTCTCAGTTCAGAAGAGAAATGTGTGAGCTTCGTGAACGATGCTGGTCCTTTAAGCTGAAAAGTTACTACCCTTACCAGAAACGAAGTATTGCTTGCAGGAAGACACAGAGACTGGGATTGAAATCCATTTCTGACGGAAACACAAAGCACAGTTATCATCCATGAAACACACTCTGCTTTAGAGCAAGAAACATGCTCTTGCTTTCTAGGGTCTCTAATACAGCTGGAAAAGTGAGTGTGCTAGGAAAAAAGAACGGTGTTTCCTACACATACAGACCATATCTAGTTCAACTCTGCTTCTGAAACTGAAAACAACTACAGGTCCGATAACATCCAATGCTTTTCAATTAAGAGCGACAAATGTGTGAGCTTCGTGAACGATGTAGCTTCATTTGAGCCGAAACATGTCTGTGTTTACCTGAAACGACTTCTTGCTTGTAGGAAGACACAGAGCTTGGGATTTAACTCAATTTCTGGAGGAAATTCACAGCACAGTTCTCATCCATGAAACACACTCTGCTTTAGAGCAAGAAGCACGCTCTTGCTTTCTAGAGTCTCTAATACAAAGTGAAATATGAGTGTGCTCAGAGCAAAAGAACGGTGTTTCCCATACATACGGACCATATCTAGTTCCACTCTGTCTGAAACTGATACAAACCATAGGTACTCTAACATCCAATGCTTGTCCGTTAAGAAGAGAAATGTGTGAGGTTCGTGAACGATGCAGGTCCTTTGAGCTGAAAAGTGAATACCCTTACCTGAAAAGAAATTTTGCTTGTAGGAACACACAGAGAGTGGGATTTAATTCCATTTCTGAAGGGAAACACACAGCACAGTTCTCCATCATGAAACACACTCTTCTTTAGAACAAGAAGCACGCTCTTGCTTTCTAGTGTCTCTAATACATCAGGAAAAGTGAGTGTGCTCCGAACAAATGAACGGTGTTTCTTATACATAGGGAACATATATACTTCAACTCTGCTTCTAAACCTGATAAAAACCACAGGTCCTAAACATCCCATGCTTGTCACTTAAGAGCGAGAAACATGTGAGCTTTGTGAATGATGTACCTTACTTTGAGCTGAAAAGTGACTGCGTTTACATGAAAAGAATTATTGCCTGTAGGAAGACACAGAGCCTGGGATTTAACTCAATTTAGGAAGGGAAACTCCCAGCACAATTGTCATCCATGAAACACACTCTGTTTATAGCCATAAGCACGCTCTTGCTTTCTAGAGTTTCTAATAAAAAAGGAAACGTGAGTGTGCTCAGAGCAAAAGAACAGTGTTTCCCACACATACGGACCATATCTAGTTCAAATCTGTCTGAAAATGATACAAACCATAGTTCCTCTAACATCCAATGCTTGTCCGTTAAGAAGAGAAATGTGTGAGCTTCGTGAACGATGCAGGTCTTTGAGCTGAAAAGTGACTACCCTTACCAAAAAAGAAATTTGGCTTGTAGGAAGACACAGAGCATTGGATTTAACTCCATTTCTGAAGGGAAACACACGGCACAGTTCTCATTCATGAAAAACACTCTGATTTAGAGCAAGAAGCACACTCTTGCTTTCTAGAGTCTCTAATACAGCAGGAAACGTGAGTGTGCCATGAAAAAAGAACGGTGTATCCTACATATGCAGACCATAACTAGTTCAACTCTGCTTCTGAAACTGGTACAAACCACAGGTCCTCTAACATCCAATGCTTGTCATTTAAGATCGACAAATGTGTGAGCTTCTTGATCCTTGTAGCTTCAATTGAGCTGAAAATAACTGTGTTTACCTGAAATGAAGTCTTGCTTGTATGAAGACACAGAGACTTGATTGAAGTCCATTTATGATGGGAAACACAAAGCACAGTTCTCATCCATGAGACACACTCTGCTTTAGAGGAAGAAGGATGCTCATGCTTTCTTGAGGATCTAAATGTGAAGTAAGCATGAGTGTGCCCAGAACAAAAGAACTGTATTTCCTAAATATTTGGACCATATCTAGTTCAACTCTGCTTCTGAACCTGATGAAAACCACAGGTCTACTAACATGCAATGCTTTTCAATTAAGAGCAACAAAAGTGTGAGCTTCGTGAACGATGTTGTTTCATTTGAGCTGTAATGTGACTGTGTTCACCTGAAACGACTTCTTGCTTGTAGGAAGACACAGAGCTTGGGATTTAACTCCATTTCTGAAGGAAATGCACAGAACAGTTCTCATCCATGAAACACACTCTGCTTTAGAGCAAGAAGCACGCTCTTGCTTTCTAGAGTCTCTAATATGGCAGGAAACGTGATGTGCTCAGAACAAAAGAACTGTGTGTCCTACACATATGGACCATATCTATTTCAACTCTGCTTCTGAAACGGATACAAACCACAGGTACTCTAACATCCAGTGCTTCTCAGTTCAGAAGAGAAATGTGTGAGCTTCGTGAACGATGCTGGTCCTTTAAGCTGAAAAGTTACTACCCTTACCAGAAACGAAGTATTGCTTGCAGGAAGACACAGAGACTGGGATTGAAATCCATTTCTGACGGAAACACAAAGCACAGTTATCATCCATGAAACACACTCTGCTTTAGAGCAAGAAACATGCTCTTGCTTTCTAGGGTCTCTAATACAGCTGGAAAAGTGAGTGTGCTAGGAAAAAAGAACGGTGTTTCCTACACATACAGACCATATCTAGTTCAACTCTGCTTCTGAAACTGAAAACAACTACAGGTCCGATAACATCCAATGCTTTTCAATTAAGAGCGACAAATGTGTGAGCTTCGTGAACGATGTAGCTTCATTTGAGCCGAAACATGTCTGTGTTTACCTGAAACGACTTCTTGCTTGTAGGAAGACACAGAGCTTGGGATTTAACTCAATTTCTGGAGGAAATTCACAGCACAGTTCTCATCCATGAAACACACTCTGCTTTAGAGCAAGAAGCACGCTCTTGCTTTCTAGAGTCTCTAATACAAAGTGAAATATGAGTGTGCTCAGAGCAAAAGAACGGTGTTTCCCATACATACGGACCATATCTAGTTCCACTCTGTCTGAAACTGATACAAACCATAGGTACTCTAACATCCAATGCTTGTCCGTTAAGAAGAGAAATGTGTGAGGTTCGTGAACGATGCAGGTCCTTTGAGCTGAAAAGTGAATACCCTTACCTGAAAAGAAATTTTGCTTGTAGGAACACACAGAGAGTGGGATTTAATTCCATTTCTGAAGGGAAACACACAGCACAGTTCTCCATCATGAAACACACTCTTCTTTAGAACAAGAAGCACGCTCTTGCTTTCTAGTGTCTCTAATACATCAGGAAAAGTGAGTGTGCTCCGAACAAATGAACGGTGTTTCTTATACATAGGGAACATATATACTTCAACTCTGCTTCTAAACCTGATAAAAACCACAGGTCCTAAACATCCCATGCTTGTCACTTAAGAGCGAGAAACATGTGAGCTTTGTGAATGATGTACCTTACTTTGAGCTGAAAAGTGACTGCGTTTACATGAAAAGAATTATTGCCTGTAGGAAGACACAGAGCCTGGGATTTAACTCAATATAGGAAGGGAAACTCCCAGCACAATTGTCATCCATGAAACACACTCTGTTTATAGCCATAAGCACGCTCTTGCTTTCTAGAGTTTCTAATAAAAAAGGAAACGTGAGTGTGCTCAGAGCAAAAGAACAGTGTTTCCCACACATACGGACCATATCTAGTTCAAATCTGTCTGAAAATGATACAAACCATAGTTCCTCTAACATTCAATGCTTGTCCGTTAAGAAGAGAAATGTGTGAGCTTCGTGAACGATGCAGGTCTTTGAGCTGAAAAGTGACTACCCTTACCAAAAAAGAAATTTTGCTTGTAGGAAGACACAGAGCATTGGATTTAACTCCATTTCTGAAGGGAAACACACGGCACAGTTCTCATTCATGAAAAACACTCTGATTTAGAGCAAGAAGCACACTCTTGCTTTCTAGAGTCTCTAATACAGCAGGAAACGTGAGTGTGCCATGAAAAAAGAACGGTGTATCCTACATATGCAGACCATAACTAGTTCAACTCTGCTTCTGAAACTGGTACAAACCACAGGTCCTCTAACATCCAATGCTTGTCATTTAAGATCGACAAATGTGTGAGCTTCTTGATCCTTGTAGCTTCAATTGAGCTGAAAATAACTGTGTTTACCTGAAATGAAGTCTTGCTTGTATGAAGACACAGAGACTTGATTGAAGTCCATTTATGATGGGAAACACAAAGCACAGTTCTCATCCATGAGACACACTCTGCTTTAGAGCAAGAAGGATGCTCATGCTTTCTTGAGGATCTAAATGTGAAGTAAGCATGAGTGTGCCCAGAACAAAAGAACTGTATTTCCTCAATATTTGGACCATATCTAGTTCAACTCTGCTTCTGAACCTGATGAAAACCACAGGTCTACTAACATGCAATGCTTTTCAATTAAGAGCAACAAAAGTGTGAGCTTCGTGAACGATGTTGTTTCATTTGAGCTGTAATGTGACTGTGTTCACCTGAAACGACTTCTTGCTTGTAGGAAGACACAGAGCTTGGGATTTAACTCCATTTCTGAAGGAAATGCACAGAACAGTTCTCATCCATGAAACACACTCTGCTTTAGAGCAAGAAGCACGCTCTTGCTTTCTAGAGTCTCTAATATGGCAGGAAACGTGATGTGCTCAGAACAAAAGAACTGTGTGTCCTACACATATGGACCATATCTATTTCAACTCTGCTTCTGAAACGGATACAAACCACAGGTACTCTAACATCCAGTGCTTCTCAGTTCAGAAGAGAAATGTGTGAGCTTCGTGAACGATGCTGGTCCTTTAAGCTGAAAAGTTACTACCCTTACCAGAAACGAAGTATTGCTTGCAGGAAGACACAGAGACTGGGATTGAAATCCATTTCTGACGGAAACACAAAGCACAGTTATCATCCATGAAACACACTCTGCTTTAGAGCAAGAAACATGCTCTTGCTTTCTAGGGTCTCTAATACAGCTGGAAAAGTGAGTGTGCTAGGAAAAAAGAACGGTGTTTCCTACACATACAGACCATATCTAGTTCAACTCTGCTTCTGAAACTGAAAACAACTACAGGTCCGATAACATCCAATGCTTTTCAATTAAGAGCGACAAATGTGTGAGCTTCGTGAACGATGTAGCTTCATTTGAGCCGAAACATGTCTGTGTTTACCTGAAACGACTTCTTGCTTGTAGGAAGACACAGAGCTTGGGATTTAACTCAATTTCTGGAGGAAATTCACAGCACAGTTCTCATCCATGAAACACACTCTGCTTTAGAGCAAGAAGCACGCTCTTGCTTTCTAGAGTCTCTAATACAAAGTGAAATATGAGTGTGCTCAGAGCAAAAGAACGGTGTTTCCCATACATACGGACCATATCTAGTTCCACTCTGTCTGAAACTGATACAAACCATAGGTACTCTAACATCCAATGCTTGTCCGTTAAGAAGAGAAATGTGTGAGGTTCGTGAACGATGCAGGTCCTTTGAGCTGAAAAGTGAATACCCTTACCTGAAAAGAAATTTTGCTTGTAGGAACACACAGAGAGTGGGATTTAATTCCATTTCTGAAGGGAAACACACAGCACAGTTCTCCATCATGAAACACACTCTTCTTTAGAACAAGAAGCACGCTCTTGCTTTCTAGTGTCTCTAATACATCAGGAAAAGTGAGTGTGCTCCGAACAAATGAACGGTGTTTCTTATACATAGGGAACATATATACTTCAACTCTGCTTCTAAACCTGATAAAAACCACAGGTCCTAAACATCCCATGCTTGTCACTTAAGAGCGAGAAACATGTGAGCTTTGTGAATGATGTACCTTACTTTGAGCTGAAAAGTGACTGCGTTTACATGAAAAGAATTATTGCCTGTAGGAAGACACAGAGCCTGGGATTTAACTCAATATAGGAAGGGAAACTCCCAGCACAATTGTCATCCATGAAACACACTCTGTTTATAGCCATAAGCACGCTCTTGCTTTCTAGAGTTTCTAATAAAAAAGGAAACGTGAGTGTGCTCAGAGCAAAAGAACAGTGTTTCCCACACATACGGACCATATCTAGTTCAAATCTGTCTGAAAATGATACAAACCATAGTTCCTCTAACATTCAATGCTTGTCCGTTAAGAAGAGAAATGTGTGAGCTTCGTGAACGATGCAGGTCTTTGAGCTGAAAAGTGACTACCCTTACCAAAAAAGAAATTTTGCTTGTAGGAAGACACAGAGCATTGGATTTAACTCCATTTCTGAAGGGAAACACACGGCACAGTTCTCATTCATGAAAAACACTCTGATTTAGAGCAAGAAGCACACTCTTGCTTTCTAGAGTCTCTAATACAGCAGGAAACGTGAGTGTGCCATGAAAAAAGAACGGTGTATCCTACATATGCAGACCATAACTAGTTCAACTCTGCTTCTGAAACTGGTACAAACCACAGGTCCTCTAACATCCAATGCTTGTCATTTAAGATCGACAAATGTGTGAGCTTCTTGATCCTTGTAGCTTCAATTGAGCTGAAAATAACTGTGTTTACCTGAAATGAAGTCTTGCTTGTATGAAGACACAGAGACTTGATTGAAGTCCATTTATGATGGGAAACACAAAGCACAGTTCTCATCCATGAGACACACTCTGCTTTAGAGCAAGAAGGATGCTCATGCTTTCTTGAGGATCTAAATGTGAAGTAAGCATGAGTGTGCCCAGAACAAAAGAACTGTATTTCCTCAATATTTGGACCATATCTAGTTCAACTCTGCTTCTGAACCTGATGAAAACCACAGGTCTACTAACATGCAATGCTTTTCAATTAAGAGCAACAAAAGTGTGAGCTTCGTGAACGATGTTGTTTCATTTGAGCTGTAATGTGACTGTGTTCACCTGAAACGACTTCTTGCTTGTAGGAAGACACAGAGCTTGGGATTTAACTCCATTTCTGAAGGAAATGCACAGAACAGTTCTCATCCATGAAACACACTCTGCTTTAGAGCAAGAAGCATGCTCTTGCTTTCTAGAGTCTCTAATATGGCAGGAAACGTGATGTGCTCAGAAAAAAACTGTGTGTCCTACACATATGGACCATATCTATTTCAACTCTGCTTCTGAAACGGATACAAACCACAGGTACTCTAACATCCAGTGCTTCTCAGTTCAGAAGAGAAATGTGTGAGCTTCGTGAACGATGCTGGTCCTTTAAGCTGAAAAGTTACTACCCTTACCAGAAACGAAGTATTGCTTGCAGGAAGACACAGAGACTGGGATTGAAATCCATTTCTGACGGAAACACAAAGCACAGTTATCATCCATGAAACACACTCTGCTTTAGAGCAAGAAACATGCTCTTGCTTTCTAGGGTCTCTAATACAGCTGGAAAAGTGAGTGTGCTAGGAAAAAAGAACGGTGTTTCCTACACATACAGACCATATCTAGTTCAACTCTGATTCTGAAACTGAAAACAACTACAGGTCCGATAACATCCAATGCTTTTCAATTAAGAGCGACAAATGTGTGAGCTTCGTGAACGATGTAGCTTCATTTGAGCCGAAACATGTCTGTCTTTACCTGAAACGACTTCTTGCTTGTAGGAAGACACAGAGCTTGGGATTTAACTCCATTTCTGAAGGAAATGCACAGAACAGTTCTCATCCATGAAACACACTCTGCTTTAGAGCAAGAAGCAAGCTCTTGCTTTCTAGAGTCTCTAATACAGCAGGAAACGTGGTTTGCTCAGAACAAAAGAACTGTTTGTCCTACACCAATGGACCATATCTAGTTCAATTCTGCTTCTGAAAGTGATACAAACCACAGGTCCTCTAACATCCATGCTTTTCAATTAAGTGCGAGAAACGTGTGAGCTTTGTGAACAATGTAGCTTCCTTTGATCCGAAACATGTCTGTGTTTACCTGAAACGAAGTCTTGCTTGTAGGAAGACACAGAGCCTGGGATTGAACTCCTTTTCTGAAGCTAAACTCCCAGCACAGTTCTCATCCATGAAAAACACTCTGCTTTAGAGCAAGAAGCACGCTCTTGTTTTCTAGAGTCTCTAATACAGAGGGAAACGTGAGTGTGTTCAGAGCAAAAGAACGTTGTTTCCCACACATACAGACCATATCTAGTTCAACTCTGACAGAAACTGATACAAACTCTAGGTCCTCCAACATCCAATGCTTGTCCGTTACGAAGAGAAATATGTGAGCTTTGTGAATGATGTAGAACCTTTGAGCTGAAACGTGACTGCGTTTACATGAAACGAATTATTGCCTGTAGTAAGACACAGAGCCTAGGATTTAACTCCATTTCTGAAGGGAAACACAAAGCACAGTTCTCATCCATGAAACACACACTGCTTTAGAGCATGAAGCATGCTCATGCTTTCTGGTGTCTCTAATACATCAGGAAACGTGAGTGTGCTCCGAACAAAGGAACGGTGTTTCTTACACATAGGCAACATATATACTTCAACTCTGCCTCTAAAACTGATACAAACCACAGGTCCTCTAACATCCCATGCTTGTCACTTAAGAGCGAGACACATGTGAGCTTTGTGAATGATGTAGCATCCTTTGAGCTGAAAAGTGACTGTGTTTACCTGAAACGATGTCTTGCTTGTAGGAAGACACAGAGCGTGGCATTGAACTCCATTTCTCATGTGAAACTCCCAGAACAGTTCTCATCCATGAAACAAACTCTGCTTTAGAGCAAGAAGCATGCTCTTGCTTTCTAGAGTCTCTAATACAGCAGGAAATATGATGTGCTCAGAACAAAAGAACTGTGTTTCCTACACATATGGACCATATCTAGTTCAACTCTGCTTCTGAAAGTGATACAAACCCCAGGTCCTCTAACATCCAATGCTTTTCAGTTGAGAGCGAGAAACGTGTGAGCTTTGTGAACAATGTAGCTTCCTTTGACCTGAAAAGTGACTGTGTTTACCTGAAACGAAGTCTTGCTTGTAGGAAGACACAGAGCCTGGGATTGAACTCTGCTTCTCAAGGGAAACTCCCAGCACAGTTCTCATCCATGAAACACAATCTGCTTTAGATCAAGAAACAAACTCTTGCTTTGTAGATTCTCAAATTCAGAGGGAAACGTGAGTGTGCTCAGAGCAAAAGAACGGTGTTTCCCACACATATGGACAATATCTAGTTCAACTCTGTCTGAAACTGATACAAACCATAGGTCCTCTAACATACACTGCTTGTCCGTTAAAAAGAGGAATGTGGGAGTTTCGTGAACGATGCAGGTCCTTTGAGCTGAAAAGTGACTACCCTTACCTAAAAATAAATTTTGCTTGTAGGAAGACACAGAGTGTGGGATTTAACTCCATTTCTGAGGGGAAACACAAAGCACAGTTCTCATCCATAAAACACTTTCTGCTTTAGAGTAAGAAGCACGATCTTGCTTTCTAGAATCTCAAAAACAGAAGGAAAAATGAGTGTGCTCAGACCAAAAGAACTGTGTTTCCTCCACATTCGTACCATATCTAGTTCAACTCTGCTTCTGAAACTTATACAAACCACAGGTCCTCTAACCTCCAATGGTTTTCAGTTAAGAGCGACAAACGTGTGAGCTGCGAGAATGATGTAGCTCCTTTGATCTGAAAAGTGACTGCGTTTACAGGAAACGAATTATTGCCTGTAGGAGACACAGAGCCTGGGATTTAACTCCATTTCTGATGGAAAACACACAGCACAGTTCTCTTCCATGAAAACACTCTGCTATAGAGCAAACCAAGCTCTTGCTTTCTAGAGTCTCTAAAACTGCATGAAAAGTGAGTGTGCTCAGAACAAAAGAACGGTGTTTCCTAAACATACGGAACATACCTAGTTCAACTCTGCTTCTGAAAATGATAAAAACCAGAGGTCCTCTAACATCCAATGCTTTTCAATTAAGATCGACAAATGTGTGAGCTTGTGAACGATGTAGCTTCCTTTGAGCTGAAAAGTGACTGTGTTTACCTGAAATGATGTCTTGCTTGTAGGAAGACACAGAGTGTGGGATTGAACTCCATTTCTCATGTGAAACTCCCAGAACAGTTCTCATCCATGAAACAAACTCTGCTTTAGAGCAAGAAGCATGCTCTTGCTTTCCAGAGTCTCTAGTACAGCAGGAAACATGATGTGCTCACAACAAAAGAACTGTGTTTCCTACACATATGGACCATATCTAGTTCAACTCTGCTTCTGAAAGTGATACAAACCCCAGGTCCTCTAACATCCAATGCTTTTCAGTTAAGAGCGAGAAACGTGTGAGCTTTGTGAACAATGTAGCTTCCTTTGACCTGAATAGTGACTGTGTTTACCTGAAACGAAGTCTTGCTTGTAGGAAGACACAGAGCCTGGGATTGAACTCTGCTTCTCAAGGGAAACTCCCAGCACAGTTCTCATCCATGAAACACACTCTGCTTTAGATCAAGAAACACACTCTTGCTTTGTAGATTCTCAATTTCAGAGGGAAACGTGAGTGTGCTCAGAGCAAAAGAACGGTGTTTCCCACACATATGGACAATATCTAGTTCAACTCTGTCTGAAACTGATACAAACCATAGGTCCTCTAACATCCACTGCTTGTCCGTTAAAAAGAGGAATGTGTGAGCTTCGTGAACGATGCAGGTCCTTTGAGCTGAAAAGTGACTACCCTTACCTAAAAATAAATTTTGCTTGTAGGAAGACAAAGAGGGTGGGATTTAACTCCATTTCTGAGGGGAAACACAAAGCACAGTTCTCATCCATAAAACACTTTCTGCTTTAGAGTAAGAAGCACGGTCTTGCTTTCTAGAATCTCAAAAACAGAAGGAAAAATGAGTGTGCTCAGACCAAAAGAACTGTGTTTCCTCCACATTCATACCATATCTAGTTCAACTCTGCTTCTGAAACTTATACAAACCACAGGTCCTCTAACCTTCAATGGTTTTCAGTTAAGAGCGACAAACGTGTGAGCTGCGAGAATGATGTAGCTCCTTTGATCTGAAAAGTGACTGCATTTACAGGAAACGAATTATTGCCTGTAGGAAGACACAGAGCCTGGGATTTAACTCCATTTCTGATGGAAAACACACAGCACAGTTCTCTTCCATGAAAACACTCTGCTATAGAGCAAACCAAGCTCTTGCTTTCTAGAGTCTCTAAAACTGCATGAAAAGTGAGTGTGCTCAGAACAAAAGAACGGTGTTTCCTAAACATACGGAACATACCTAGTTCAACTCTGCTTCTGAAACTGATAAAAACCAGAGGAACTCTAACATCCAATGCTTTTCAATTAAGATCGACAAATGTGTGAGCTTGTGAACGATGTAGCTTCCTTTGAGCTGAAAAGTGACTGTGTTTACCTGAAACGAAGTCTTGCTTGTAGGAAGATACAGACTCGGGGATGTAACTCCATTTCTGAAGTGAAACACAAAGCACAGTTCTCATCCATGAAACACACTCTGCTTTAGAGCAAGAAGCAAGCTCTTGCTTTCTAGTGTCTCTAATACAGAAGGAAACGTAAGTGTGCTCCAAACAAAGAAACGGTGTTTCTTAAACATACGGAACATATATACTTCAACTCTGCTTCTAAAACTGATACAAACCACAGGTGCTCTAACATCCCATGCTTTTCACTTAAGAGCGAGAAACATGTGACCTTTGTTAACGATGTAGCTTCCTTTGAGCTGAAAAGTGACTGTGTTTACCTGAAACGAAGTCTTGCTTGTAGGAAGACACAAAGCCTGGGATTGAACTCCATTTCTGAAGGGAAACTGCCAGCACAATTCTCATCCATGAAACACACTCTGATTTAGAGCAAGAAGCACGCTCTTGCTTTCTAGAGTCTCTAATACAGAGGGAAACGTGAGTGTGCTCAGAGCAAAAGAACGGTGTTTCCCACACATACGGACCATATCTAGCTCAACTCTGTCTGAAACTGATACAAACCATAGGTCCTCTAACATCCAATGCATGTCCGTTAAGAAGAGAAATGTGTGAGCTTCGTGAATGATGCAGGTCTTTGAGCTGAAAAGTGACTACCCTTACCTAAAAAGAAATTTGGCTTGTAGGAAGACACAGAGCGTTGGATTTAACTCCATTTCTGATGGGAAACACACGGCACAGTTCTCATTCATGAAAAACACTCTGATTTAGAGCAAGAAGCACGCTCTTGCTTTCTAGAGTCTCTAATACAGCAGGAAAACTGAGTGTGCCATAAAAAAAGAACGGTGTATCCTACATATGCAGACCATAACTAGTTCAACTCTGCTTCTGAAACTGGTAAAAACCACAGGTCCTCTAACATCCAATGCTTGTCAGTTAAGATCGACAAATGTGTGAGCTTCTTGATCCTTGTAGCTTCAATTGAGCTGAAAATAACTGCGTATACCTGAAATGAAGTCTTGCTTGTATGAAGACACAGAGACTTGATTGAAGTCCATTTATGATGGGAAACACAAAGCACAGTTCTCATCCATGAAACACACTCTGCTTTAGAGCAAGAAACATGCTCTAGCTTTCTAGGGTCTCTAATACAGCGGGAAAAGTGAGTGTGCTAGGAAAAAAGAACGGTGTTTCCTACACATACAGACCATATCTAGTTCAACTCTGATTCTGAAACTGAAAACAACTACAGGTCCGATAACATCCAATGCTTTTCAATTAAGAGCGACAAATGTGTGAGCTTCGTGAACGATGTAGCTTCATTTGAGCCGAAACATGTCTGTGTTTACCTGAAACGACTTCTTGCTTGTAGGAAGACACAGAGCTTGGGATTTAACTCCATTTCTGAAGGAAATGCACAGAACAGTTCTCATCCATGAAACACACTCTGCTTTAGAGCAAGAAGCAAGCTCTTGCTTTCTAGAGTCTCTAATACAGCAGGAAACGTGATGTGCTCAGAACAAAAGAACTGTTTGTCCTACACCAATGGACCATATCTAGTTCAATTCTGCTTCTGAAAGTGATACAAACCACAGGTCCTCTAACATCCATGCTTTTCAATTAAGTGCGAGAAACGTGTGAGCTTTGTGAACGATGTAGCTTCCTTTGAGCCGAAACATGTCTGTGTTTACCTGAAACGAAGTCTTGCTTGTAGGAAGACACAGAGCCTGGGATTGAACTCCTTTTCTGAAGCTAAACTCCCAGCACAGTTCTCATCCATGAAAAACACTCTGCTTTAGAGCAAGAAGCATGCTCTTGTTTTCTAGAGTCTCTAATACAGAGGGAAACGTGAAGGTGTTCAGAGCAAAAGAACGGTGTTTCCCACACATACAGACCATATCTAGTTCAACTCTGACAGAAACTGATACAAACTCTAGGTCCTCCAACATCCAATGCTTGTCCGTTACGAAGAGAAATATGTGAGCTTCGTGAATGATGTAGAACCTTTGAGCTGAAACGTGACTGCGTTTACATGAAACGAATTATTGCCTGTAATAAGACACAGAGCCTAGGATTTAACTCCATTTCTGAAGGGAAACACAAAGCACAGTTCTCATCCATGAAACACACACTGCTTTAGAGCATGAAGCATGCTCATGCTTTCTGGTGTCTCTAATACATCAGGAAACGTGAGTGTGCTCCGAACAAAGGAGCGGTGTTTCTTACACATAGGCAAAATATATACTTCAACTCTGCCTCTAAAACTGATACAAACCACAGGTCCTCTAACATCCCATGCTTGTCACTTAAGAGCGAGACACATGTGAGCTTTGTGAATGATGTAGCATCCTTTGAGCTGAAAAGTGACTGTGTTTACCTGAAATGATGTCTTGCTTGTAGGAAGACACAGAGCGTGGGATTGAACTCCATTTCTCATGTGAAACTCCCAGAACAGTTCTCATCCATGAAACAAACTCTGCTTTAGAGCAAGAAGCATGCTCTTGCTTTCTAGAGTCTCTAATACAGCAGGAAACATGATGTGCTCAGAACAAAAGAACTGTGTTTCCTACACATATGGACCATATCTAGTTCAACTCTGCTTCTGAAAGTGATACAAACCCCAGGTCCTCTAACATCCAATGCTTTTCAGTTAAGAGTGAGAAACGTGTGAGCTTTGTGAACAATGTAGCTTCCTTTGACCTGAAAAGTGACTGTGTTTACCTGAAACGAAGTCTTGCTTGTAGGAAGACACAGAGCCTGGGATTGAACTCTGCTTCTCAAGGGAAACTCCCAGCACAGTTCTCATCCATGAAACACACTCTGCTTTAGATCAAGAAACACTCTCTTGCTTTGTAGATTCTCAATTTCAGAGGGAAAGGTGAGTGTGCTCAGAGCAAAAGAACGGTGTTTCCCACACATATGGACAATATCTAGTTCAACTCTGTCTGAAACTGATACAAACCATAGGTCCTCTAACATCCACTGCTTGTCCGTTAAAAAGAGGAATGTGTGAGCTTCGTGAACGATGCAGGTCCTTTGAGCTGAAAAGTGACTACCCTTACCTAAAAATAAATTTTGCTTGTAGGAAGACAAAGAGGGTGGGATTTAACTCCATTTCTGAGGGGAAACACAAAGCACAGTTCTCATCCATAAAACACTTTCTGCTTTAGAGTAAGAAGCACGGTCTTGCTTTCTAGAATCTCAAAAACAGAAGGAAAAATGAGTGTGCTCAGACCAAAAGAACTGTGTTTCCTCCACATTCGTACCATATCTAGTTCAACTCTGCTTCTGAAACTTATACAAACCACAGGTCCTCTAACCTTCAATGGTTTTCAGTTAAGAGCGACAAACGTGTGAGCTGCGAGAATGATGTAGCTCCTTTGATCTGAAAAGTGACTGCATTTACAGGAAACTAATTATTGCCTGTAGGAAGACACAGAGCCTGGGATTTAACTCCATTTCTGATGGAAAACACACAGCACAGTTCTCTTCCATGAAAACACTCTGCTATAGAGCAAACCAAGCTCTTGCTTTCTAGAGTCTCTAAAACTGCATGAAAAGTGAGTGTGCTCAGAACAAAAGAACGGTGTTTCCTAAACATACGGAACATACCTAGTTCAACTCTGCTTCTGAAACTGATAAAAACCAGAGGAACTCTAACATCCAATGCTTTTCAATTAAGATAGACAAATGTGTGAGCTTGTGAACGATGTAGCTTCCTTTGAGCTGAAAAGTGACTGTGTTTACCTGAAATGATGTCTTGCTTGTAGGAAGACACAGAGCGTGGGATTGAACTCCATTTCTCATGTGAAACTCCCAGAACAGTTCTCATCCATGAAACAAACTCTGCTTTAGAGCAAGAAGCATGCTCTTGCTTTCTAGAGTCTCTAGTACAGCAGGAAACATGATGTGCTCAGAACAAAAGAACTGTGTTTCCTACACATATGGACCATATCTAGTTCAACTCTGCTTCTGAAAGTGATACAAACCCCAGGTCCTCTAACATCCAATGCTTTTCAGTTAAGAGCGAGAATCGTGTGAGCTTTGTGAACAATGTAGCTTCCTTTGACCTGAAAAGTGACTGTGTTTACCTGAAACGAAGTCTTGCTTGTAGGAAGACACAGAGCCTGGGATTGAACTCTGCTTCTCAAGGGAAACTCCCAGCACAGTTCTCATCCATGAAACACACTCTGCTTTAGATCAAGAAACACACTCTTGCTTTGTAGATTCTCAATTTCAGAGGGAAACGTGAGTGTGCTCAGAGCAAAAGAACGGTGTTTCCCACACATATGGACAATATCTAGTTCAACTCTGTCTGAAACTGATACAAACCATAGGTCCTCTAACATCCACTGCTTGTCCGTTAAAAAGAGGAATGTGTGAGCTTCGTGAACGATGCAGGTCCTTTGAGCTGAAAAGTGACTACCCTTACCTAAAAATAAATTTTGCTTGTAGGAAGACAAAGAGGGTGGGATTTAACTCCATTTCTGAGGGGAAACACAAAGCACAGTTCTCATCCATAAAACACTTTCTGCTTTAGAGTAAGAAGCACGGTCTTGCTTTCTAGACTCTCAAAAACAGAAGGAAAAATGAGTGTGCTCAGACCAAAAGAACTGTGTTTCCTCCACATTCGTACCATATCTAGTTCAACTCTGCTTCTGAAACTTATACAAACCACAGGTCCTCTAACCTTCAATGGTTTTCAGTTAAGAGCGACAAACGTGTGAGCTGCGAGAATGATGTAGCTCCTTTGATCTGAAAAGTGACTGCGTTTACAGGAAACGAATTATTGCCTGTAGGAAGACACAGAGCCTGGGATTTAACTCCATTTCTGATGGAAAACACACAGCACAGTTCTCTTCCATGAAAACACTCTGCTATAGAGCAAACCAAGCTCTTGCTTTCTAGAGTCTCTAAAACTGCATGAAAAGTGAGTGTGCTCAGAACAAAAGAACGGTGTTTCCTAAACATACGGAACATACCTAGTTCAACTCTGCTTCTGAATCTGATAAAAACCAGAGGTCCTCTAACATCCAATGCTTTTCAATTAAGATCGACAAATGTGTGAGCTTGTGAACGATGTAGCTTCCTTTGAGCTGAAAAGTGACTGTGTTTACCTGAAACGAAGTCTTGCCTGTAGGAAGACACAGACCCGGGGATGTAACTCCATTTCTGAAGTGAAACACAAAGCACAGTTCTCATCCATGAAACACACTCTGCTTTAGAGCAAGAAGCAAGCTCTTGCTTTCTAGTGTCTCTAATACAGAAGGAAATGTGAGTGTGCTCCAAACAAAGGAACGGTGTTTCTTACACATACGGAACATATATACTTCAACTCTGCTTCTAAAACTGATACAAACCACAGGTGCTCTAACATCCCATGCTTTTCACTTAAGAGCAAGAAACATGTGACCTTTGTTAACGATGTAGCTTCCTTTGAGCTGAAAAGTGACTGTGTTTACCTGAAACGAAGTCTTGCTTGTAGGAAGACACAAAGCCTGGGGTTGAACTCCATTTCTGAAGGGAAACTGCCAGCACAATTCTCATCCATGAAACACACTCTGATTTAGAGCAAGAAGCACGCTCTTGCTTTCTAGAGTCTCTAATAAAGAGGGAAACGTGAGTGTGCTCAGAGCAAAAGAACGGTGTTTCCCACACATACGGACCATATCTAGTTCAACTCTGTCTGAAACTGATACAAACCATAGGTCCTCTAACATCCAATGCATGTCCGTTAAGAAGAGAAATGTGTGAGCTTCGTGAACGATGCAGGTCTTTAGCTGAAAAGTGACTACCCTTACCTAAAAAGAAATTTGGCTTGTAGGAAGACACAGAGCGTTGGATTTAACTCCATTTCAGAAGGGAAACACACGGCACAGTTCTCATTCATGAAAAACACTCTGCTTTAGAGCAAGCAACAACCCCTTGCTTTCTAGAGTCTCTAATACTGCAGGAAAAGTGAGTGTGCTCAGAACAAAAGAACAGTGTTTCCTAAACATACGGAACATGTCTAGTACAACTCTGCTTCTGAAACTGATAAAAACCACAGTTCCTCTAACATCCAATGCTTTTCAATTAAGATTGACAAATGTGTGAGCTTGTGAATGATGTAGCTTCCTTTGAGCTAGAAAGAGACTGTGTTTACCTCAAACGAATTCTTGCTTGTAGGAAGACACGGACCCTAGGATTTAACTCCATTTCTGAGGGGAAACACAAAGCACAGTTCTCATCCATGAAACACCCTCTGCTTTAGAGCAAGAAGCACGCTCTTGCTTTCTTGTGTCTCTAATACATCAGGAAACGTGAGTGTTTTCTGAACCAAGGTACGGTGTTTCTTACACATACGGAACATATATACTTCAACTGTGCTTCTAAAACTGATACAAACCACAGGTCCTCTAACATCCCATGCTTGTCAATTAAGAGCAAGAAACATGTGAGCTTTGTGAACAATGTAGCTTCCTTTGAGCTGAAAATTGACCTCAATTACATGACATGAATTCATGCTTGTAGGAAGACACAGAGCCTAGGATTTAACTCCATTTCCGAAGGGAAACACACAGCACAGTTCTCATCCATGAAAAACACTCTGCTTTAGAGTAAGAACCAAGCTCTTGCTTTCTAGCGTCTCTACTACTGCAGGAAAAGAGAGTGTGCTCAGAACAAAAGTACAGTGTTTCCTAAACAAACGGAACATGTCTAGTTCAATTCTGCTTCTGAACCTGATAAAAACCACAGGTCCTCGAACATCCAATGCATTTCAATTAAGAGCGACAAACGTGTTAGCTCTGTGAACGATGTAGCTTCATTTTAGCTGTAATGTGACTGTTTACCTGAAATGATTTCTTGCTTGTAGGAAGACACAGAGCTTGGGATTTAATTCAATTTCTCGAGGAAATTCACAGCACAGTTCTCATCCATGAAACACACTCTGCTTTAGAGCAAGAAGCACGCTCTTGCTTTCTAGAGTCTCTAATACAAAGCGAAACATGAGTGTGCTCAGAGCAAAACAACGGTGTTTCCCATACATACGGACCATATCTAGTTCAATTCTGTCTGAAACTGATACAAACCATAGGTCCTCTAACATCCAATGCTTGTCCGTTAAGAAGAGAAATGTGTGAGGTTCGTGAACGATGCATTTCCTTTGAGCTGAAAAGTGAATACCCTTACCTGAAAAGAAATTTTGCTTGTAGGAAAACACAGAGAGTGGGATTTAATTCCATTTCTGAAGGGAAACACACAGCACAGTTCTCCATCATGAAACATACTCTTCTTTAGAGCAAGAAGCACGCTCTTGCTTTCTAGTGTCTCTAATACATCAGGAAAAGTGAGTGTGCTCCGAACAAATGAACGGTGTTTCTTATACATAGGGAACATATATACTTCAACTCTGCTTCTAAACATGATAAAAACCACAGGTCCTAAACATCCCATGCTTGTCACTTAAGAGCGAGAAACATGTGAGCTTTGTGAACGATGTACCTTACTTTTAGCTGAAAAGTGACTGCGTTTACATGAAACGAATTATTGCCTGTAGGAAGACACAGAGCATGGGATTTAACTCCATTTAGGAAGGGAAACTCCCAGCACAATTGTCATCCATGAAACACACTCTGTTTACAGCCATAAGCACGCTCTTGCTTTCTAGAGTTTCTAATAAAAAGGGAAACGTGAGTGTGCTCAGAGCGAAAGAACAGTGTTTCCCACACATACGGACCATATCTAGTTCAAATCTGTCTGAAAATGATACAAACCATAGTTCCTCTAACATCCAATGCTTGTCCGTTAAGAAGAGAAATGTGTGAGCTTCGTGAACGATGCAGGTCTTTGAGCTGAAAAGTGACTACCCTTACCAAAAAAGAAATTTTGATTGTAGGAAGACACAGAGCATTGGATTTAACTCCATTTTGGAAGAGAAACACACGGCACAGTTCTCATCCATGAAAAACACTCTGCTTTATAGCAAGAACCAAGCTCTTGCTTTCTAGAGTCTCTAATACTGCAGGAAAAGTGAGTGTGCTCAGAACAAAAGAACAGTGTTTCCTAAACATACAGAACATGTCTAGTTCAATTCTGCTTCTGAACCTGATAAAAACCACAGGTCCTCGAACATCCAATGCTTTTCAATTAAGAGCGACAAACGTGTGAGCTCCGTGAACGATTTAGCTTCATTTGAGCTGTAAAGTGACTGTGTTACCTTAAATGATTTCTTGCTTGTAGGAAGACACAGAGCTTGGGATTTAACTCAAATTCTGAAGGAAATGCACAGCACAGTTCTCATCCATGAAAAACACTCTGCTTTAGAGCAAGAAGCACGCTCTTGCTTTCTAGAGTCTCTAAAAAAGCAGGAAACGTGATGGGCTCGGAACAAAAGAACTGTGTGTCCTACACTTATGGACCATATCTAGTTCAACACTGCTTCTGAAAGTGATACAAAACCCAGGTCCTCTAATATGCAATGGTTTTCAGTTAAGAGCGACAAACATGTGAGCTGCGTGAACGATGTGGCTTGCTTTGAGTTGAAAAGTGACTGTGTTTACCTGAAACGAATTCTTGCTTGTAGGAAGACACAGAGCCTGGGTTTGAAATCCATTTCTGAAGGGAAACTACCACGACAGTTCTCATCCATGAAACACATTCTGCTTTAGAGCAAGTAGCACAATCTTGGTTTCTAGAGTCTCTAATACAGAGGGAAACGTGAGTGTGCTCAGAGCAAAACAACGGAGTTTCCCACACATACGGACCATATCTAGTTCAACTCTGTCTGAAACTGATAGAAACCATAGGTCCTCTAACATCCAATGCTTGTCCGTTAAGAAGAGAAATGTGTGAGCTTCCTAAACTTTGCAGGTCCATTGAGCTTAAAAGTGACTCCCCTTCCCTGAAAAGAAATTTTGCTTGTAGGAAGACGCAGAGTGTGGGATTTAACTCCATTTCTGAAGGGAAACACACAGCACAGTTCTCATCCATGAAACACTTTCTGCTTTAGAGTAAGAAGCACGGTCTTGCTTTCTAGAATCTCTAATAAAGCAGGAAACGTGATGGGCTCGGAACAAAAGAACTGTGTTTCTCACACATTCGGACCATATCAAGTTCAACTCTGCTTCTGAAACTGATACAAACCACAGGTCCTCTAACCTCCAATGGATTTCACTTAAGAGCGACAAACGTGTGAGCTGCGTGAAACGATGTAGCTCCTTTGAGCTGAAAAGTGACTGCGTTCACATGAAATGAATTATTGCCTGTAGGAAGACACAGAGCCTGGGATTTAACTCCATTTCTGATGGGAAACACACCGCACAGTTCTCATCCATGAAAAACACTCTGTTCTAGAGCAAGAACCAAGCTCTTACTTTCTAGAGTCTCCAATACTGCATGAAAAGTGAGTTTGCTCAGAACAAAAGAACTGTGTGTCCTACACATATGGACCATATCTAGTTCAACTCTGCTTCTGAAAGTGATACAAACCCCAGGTCCTCTAATATCCAATGCTTTTCAGTTAAGAGCGAGAAACGTGTGAGCTTTGTGAACGAGGTAGTTTCCTTTGAGCTAAAAAGTTACTGTGTTTACCTGAAACGAAGTCTTGCTTGTAGGAAGACACAGAGCCTGCGATTGAACTCCATTTCTGAAGGGAAGCTCCCAGCACAGTTCTCATCCATGAAACACTCTCTGCTTTAGAGCAAGAAGCACGTTCTTCCTTTCTAGAGTCTCTAATACAAAGGGAAATGTGAGTGTGCTCAGAGCAAAAGAACAGTGTTTCCCACACATACAGACCATATCTAGTTCAACTCCGTCTGAAACTGATACAAACCATAGGTCCTCTAACATCCAATGCATGTCCGTTAAGAAGAGAAATGTGTGAGCTTCGTGAACGATGCAGGTCCTTTGAGCTGAAAAGTGACTACCCAATCCTGAAAAGAAATTTTGTTTGTAGGAAGACACAGAGTGTGGGACATAACTCCATTTCTGACGGGAAACACACAGCACAGTTCTCATCCATGAAACACTTTCTGCTTTAGAGTAAGAAGCACGGTCTTGCTTTCTAGAGTCTCTAATACAGAAGGAAACATGAGTGTGCTCAGACCAAAAGAACTGTGTTTCCCACACATATCGACCATATCTAGTTCAACTCTGCTTCTGAAAGTGATACAAAGCACAGGTACTCTAACATACAATGCTTTTCAGTTAAGAGCGAGAAACATGTGAGCTTTGTGAACGATGTAGCTTCCTTTGAGCTGAAAATTGACTGTGTTTACCTGAAATGAAGTCTTTCTTGGAGGAAGACACAGAGCCTGGGATTGAACACCATTTCTGTAGGGAAACTCCCAGCACAGTTCTCATCCTTGAAAAACACTCTGCTTTAGAGCAAGAAGCACGCTCTTGCTTTCTAATTACTCTAATACAAAGGTAAACGTGAGAGTGCTCATAGCAAAAGAACCGTGTCTCCCACACATACGGACTATATCTAGTTCAACTCTGATTCTGAAACTGATAAAAACCACAGGTCCTCTAACATCCAATGCTTTTCAATTAAGAGCGACAAACGTGTGAGCTGCGTGAACGATGTAGCTTCCTTTGAGCTGAAAAGTGACTGCGTTTACATGATAAGAATGCTTGCTTGTAGGATAACACAGATCCTGGGATTTAACTGCACTTCGGAAGGGAAACACACAGCACAGTTCTCATCCATGAAAAACACTCTGCTTTAGAGCAAGAACCAAGCTCTTGCTTTCTAGCATCTCTAATACTGCAGGAAAAGTGAGTGTGCTCAGAACAAAAGAACAGTGTTTCCTAAACAAACGGAACCTGTCTAGTTCAACTCTGCTTCTAAACCTGATAAAAACCACAGGTCCTCGAAATCCAATGCTTTTCAATTAAGAGCGACAAACGTGTGAGCTCTGTGAAAGGTGTAGCTTCATTTGAGCTGTAAAGTGACTGTGTATACCTGAAACGATTTCTTGCTTGTAGGAAGACACAGAGACTGGGATTTAACTCCATTTCGGAAGGGAAACACACAGCACAGTTCTCATCCATGAAAAACACTCTGCTTTAGAGCAAGAAGCACGCTCTTGCTTTCTAGAGTCTCTAATATTGCAGAAAAAGTGAGTGTGCTCAGAACAAAAGAACAGTGTTTCCTAAACATACAGAACATATCTAGTTCAACTCTACTTCTGAAACTGATAAAAAACACAGGTCCTTGAACATCCAATTCTTTTCAATTATGATCGACAAACGTGTGAGCTTCGTGAACGTTGTAGCTTCCTTTGAGATGAAAAGTGACTGTGTTTACCTGAAACGAAGTCTTGCTTGTAGGAAGACACAGACCCTGGGATTTAACTACATTCGGAAGGGAAACACACAGCACAGTTCTCATCCATGAAAAACACTCTGCTTTAGAGCAAGAACCTAGCTCTTGCTTTCTAGCGTCCCTAATACTGCAGGAAACGTGAGTGTGCTCCGAACAAAGGAAAGGTGTTTCTTACACATAGGGTACATATATACTTCAACTCTGCTTCTAAAACTGATACAAACCACAGGTGCTCTAACATCCCATGCTTGTCACTTAAGAGCGAGAAACATGTGAGCTTTGTGAACAATGTAGCTTCCTTTGAGCTGAAAAGTGACTGTGTTTACCTGAAATGAAATCTTGCTTGTAGGAAGACACAGAGCCTGGGATTGAACTCCATTTCTGAAGGGAAACTCCCAGTACAGTTCTCTTCCATGAAACACATTATGCTTTAGAGGAAGTAGCATGCTCTTGCTGCTTTCTAGAGTCTCGAATACAAAGGGAAACGTGAGTGTGCTCAGAGCAAAAGAACGGTGTTTCCCACACTTACGGACCAAAGCTAGTTCAACTCTGTCTGAAACTGATACAAACCATAGGTACTCTAACATCTAATACTTGACCATTAAGAAGAGAAATGTGTGAGAGACGTGAACGATGCAGGTCCATTGAGCTGAAAAGTGACTACCCTTACCTGAAAAGAAATTTTGCTTGTAGGAAGACACAGAGCATGGGATTTAACTCCATTTCTGAAGGGAAACACACAGCACAGATCTCATCCATGAAACACTTTCTGCTTTAGAGTAAGAAGAACGGTCTTGCTTTCTAGAGTCTCTAAAACAGAAGGAAACATGAGTGTGCTCAGACCAAAAGAACTGTGTTTCCCACACATTCGGACCATATCTAGTTCAACTCTGCTTCTGAAACTTATACAAACCACAGGTCCTCTAACCTCCACTGGTTTTCAGTAAAGAGCGACAAACGTGTGAGATGCATGAAACAATGTAGCTTCCTTTGAGCTGAAAAGTGACTGCATTTACATGAAACGACTTCTTGCTTGTAGGAAGACACAGATCCTGGGATTTAACTCCATTTCGGAAGGGAAACACACAGCACAGTTCTCATCCATGAAAAACACTCTGCTTTAGAGCAAGAACCAAGCTCTTGCTTTCTAGAGTCACTAATACTGCAGGAAAAGTGAGTGTGCTCAGAACAAAAGAACAGTGTTTTCTAAACAAAGGAACATGTCTAGTTCAACTCTGCTTCTGAACCTGATAAAAACCACAGGTCCTCGAACATCCAATGCTTTTCACTTAAGAGCGACAAAGGTGTGAGCTCCGTGAAAGATGTAGCTTCATTTGAGCAGTAAAGTGACTGTGTTTATCTGAAACGATTTCTTGCTTGTAGGAAGACACAGAGCTTGGGATTTAACTCAATTTCTGAAGGAAATGCACAGCACAGTTCTCATCCATGAAACACACTCTGCTTTAGAGCAAGAAGCACGCTCTTGCTTTCTAGAGTCTCTAATACAGCAGGAAACGTGATGTGCTCAGAACAAAAGAACTGTGTGTCCTACACATATGGACCATATCTAGTTCAACTCTGCTTCTGAAAATGATACAAACCCCAGATTCTCTAACATCCAATGATTTTCAATTAAGAGCGACAAACGTGTGAGCTACGTGAACGATGTAGATTCCTTTGAGCTGAAAAGTGACTGCGCTTAAATGAAACGAAGTCTTGCATGTAGGAAGACAGAAAGCCTGGGATTGAACTCCATTTCTGAAGGGAAACTCCCAGCACAGTTCTCATCCATGAAACACACTCTGCTTTAGAGCAAGAAGCACGCTCTTGCATTCTAGAGTCTCTAATACACAGGGAAATGTGAGTGTGCTCAGAGCAAAAGAACGTTGTTTCCCACTCATACGGACCATATCTAGTTCAACTCTGTCTGAAACTGATACAAACCATAGGTCCTCTAACATCCAATGCATGTCTGTTAAGAAGAGAAATGTCTGAGCTTCGTGAACGATGCAGGTCTTTGAGCTGAAAAGTGACTACCCTTACCTAAAAAGATATTTTGCTTGTTGGAAGACACAGAGCGTTGGGTTTAACTCCATTTCTGAAGGGAAACACAAGGCACAGTTCTCATTCATGAAAAACACTGTACTTTAGAGCAAGAACCAACCTCTTGCTTTCTAGAGTCTCTAATACTGCAGGAAAAGTGAGTGTGCTCAGAACAAAAGAGCAGTGTTTCCTAAACATATGGAACATGTCTAGTACAACTCTGCTTCTGAAACTGATAAAAACCACAGGTCCTCTAACATCCAATGCTTTTCAAATAAGATTGACAAACGTGTGAGCTTCGTGAATGATGTAGCTTCCTTTGAGCTGAAAAGTGACTGTGTTTACCTGAAATGAAGTCTTGCTTGTAGGAAGACACAGACCCTCGGATTTAACTCCATTTCTGAAGGGAAACACAAAGCACAGTTCTCATCCATGAAACACACTCTGCTTTAGAGCAAGAAGCACGCTCTTGCTTTCTTGTGTCTCTAATACAGCAGGAAATGTGAGTGTGCTCCGAACAAAGGAATGGTGTTTCTTACACATAGGGAACATATATACTTCAACTCTGCTTCTAAAACTGATGCAAACCACAGGTTCTCTAACATCCGTGCTTATCACTTAAGAGCGAGAAACATGTGAGCTTTGTGCACAATGTAGCTTCCTTTGACATGAAAAGTGACTGCGTGTACATGAAACGAACTATTGCCTGTAGGAAGACACAGAGCCTGGGATTTAACTTCATTTCTGACAGGAAACACACAGCACAGTTCTCATCCATGAAAAACACTCTGCTTTAGAGCAAGAACCAAGCTCTTGCTTTCTAGCATCTCTACTACTGCAGGAAAAGTGAGTGTGCTCAGAACAAAAGAACAGTGTTTCCTAAACAAACGGAACATGTCTAGTTCAACTCTGCTTCTGAACCTGATAAAAACCACAGGTCCTCGAACATCCAATGCATTTCAATTAAGAGCGACAAACGTGTGAGCTCTGTGAACGATGTAGCTTCATTTGAGCTGTAAAGTGACTGTTTACCTGAAATGATTTCTGCTTGTAGGAAGACACAGAGCTTGGGATTTAACTCAATTTCTCGAGGAAATTCACAGCACAGTTCTCATCCATGAAACACACTCTGCTTTAGAGTAAGAAGAACGGTCTTGCTTTCTAGAGTCTCTAAAACAGAAGGAAACATGAGTGTGATCAGACCAAAAGAACTGTGTTTCCCACACATTCGGACCATATCTAGTTCAACTCTGCTTCTGAAACTTATACAAACCACAGGTCCTCTAACCTCCACTGGTTTTCAGTAAAGAGCGACAAACGTGTGAGATGCATGAAACAATGTAGCTTCCTTTGAGCTGAAAAGTGACTGCATTTACATGAAACGACTTCTTGCTTGTAGGAAGACACAGATCCTGGGATTTAACTCCATTTCGGAAGGGAAACACACAGCACAGTTCTCATCCATGAAAAACACTCTGCTTTAGAGCAAGAACCAAGCTCTTGCTTTCTAGAGTCACTAATACTGCAGGAAAAGTGAGTGTGCTCAGAACAAAAGAACAGGGTTTTCTAAACAAAGGAACATGTCTAGTTCAACTCTGCTTCTGAACCTGATAAAAACCACAGGTCCTCGAACATCCAATGCTTTTCAATTAAGAGCGACAAAGGTGTGAGCTCCGTGAAAGATGTAGCTTCATTTGAGCAGTAAAGTGACTGTGTTTACCTGAAACGATTGCTTGCTTGTAGGAAGACACAGAGCTTGGGATTTAACTCAATTTCTGAAGGAAATGCACAGCACAGTTCTCATCCATGAAACACACTCTGATTTAGAGCAAGAAGCACGCTCTTGCTTTCTAGAGTCTCTAATACAGCAGGAAACATGATGTGCTCAGAACAAAAGAACTGTGTGTCCTACACTTATGGACCAGATCTAGTTCAACTCTGCTTCTGAAAGTGATACAAACCCCAGGACCCCTAATATCCAATGTTTTCAGTTAAGAGCGAGAAACGTGTGAGCTTTGTGAACGTTGTAGGTTCCTTTGAATAGAAAAGTGACTGTGTTTACCTAAAACGAAATCTTTCTTGGAAGGAAACACAGAGCCTGGGATTGACCTCCATTTCTGAAGGGAAACTCCCAGCACAGTTCTCATTCATGAAAAACACTCTGCTTTAGAGCAAGAAGCATGCTCTTGCTTTTTCGTGTCTCTAATACAGCAGGAAACGTGAGTGTGCTCCGAACAAAGGAACGGTGTTTCTTACACATAGGGAACATATATACTTCTACTCTGCTTCCAAAACTGATACAAACCACAGGTTCTCTAACATCCATGCTTGTCACTTAAGAGCGAGAAACATGTGAGCTTTGTGAACAATGTAGCTTCCTTTCAGCTGAAAAATGACTGTGTTTACATGAAACGAATTATTGCCTGTAGGAAGACACAGAGCCTGGGAATTAACTCCATTTATGAAGGGAAACACACAGCACAGTTCTCTTCCATGATAAACACTCTGCTTTAGAGCAAGAACCAAGCTCTTGCTTTCTAGAGTCTCTAATACTGCAGAAAAAGTGAGTGTGCTCACAACAAAAGAACAGTGTTTCCCAAACATACGGAACATGTCTAGTTCAACTCTGCTTCTGAAAGAGATAAAAACCACAGGTCCTCTAACATCCAATGCTTTTCAATTAAGAGCGACAAACGCGTGAGGTGCGTGAACGATATAGCTCCTTTGAGCTGAAAAGTGACTGCGTTTACATGAAACGAATTATTGCCTGTAGGAAGACACAGAGCCTGGGATTTAACTCAATTTCTGACGGAAAACACACAGCACAGTTCTCATCCATGAAAACACTCTGCTATAGAGCAAGAACCAAGCTCTACCTTTGTAGAGTCTCTAATACTGCAGAAAAAGTGAGTGTGCTCAGAACAAAAGAACAGTGTTTCCTAAACATACGGAACATGTCTAGATCAACTCTGCTTCTGAAACGAATAAAAACCACAGGTCCTCGAACATCCAATGCTTTTCAATTAAGATCGACAAACGTGTGAGCTTCGTGAACGTTGTAGCTTCCTTTGAGCTGAAAAGTGACTGTGTTTACCAGAAACAAAGTCTTGCTTGTAGGAAGACACAGACCCTCGGATTTAACTCCATTTCTGAAGGGAAACACAAAGCACAGTTCTCATCCATGAAACACACTCTGCTTTAGAGCAAGAAGCACGCTCTTGCTTTCTTGTGTCTCTAATACAGCAGGAAATGTGAGTGTGCTCCGAACAAAGGAATGGTGTTACTTACACATAGGGAACATATATACTTCAACTCTGCTTCTAAAACTGATGCAAACCACAGGTTCTCTAACATCCGTGCTTATCACTTAAGAGCGAGAAACATGTGAGCTTTGTGCACAATGTAGCTTCCTTTGACATGAAAAGTGACTGCGTGTACATGAAACGAACTATTGCCTGTAGGAAGACACAGAGCCTGGGATTTAACTTCATTTCTGACAGGAAACACACAGCACAGTTCTCATCCATGAAAAACACTCTGCTTTAGAGCAAGAACCAAGCTCTTGCTTTCTAGCGTCTCTACTACTGCAGGAAAAGTGAGTGTGCTCAGAACAAAAGAACAGTGTTTCCTAAACAAACGGAACATGTCTAGTTCAACTCTGCTTCTGAACCTGATAAAAACCACAGGTCCTCGAACATCCAATGCATTTCAATTAAGAGCGACAAACGTGTGAGCTCTGTGAACGATGTAGCTTCATTTGAGCTGTAAAGTGACTGTTTACCTGAAATGATTTCTTGCTTGTAGGAAGACACAGAGCTTGGGATTTAACTCAATTTCTCGAGGAAATTCACAGCACAGTTCTCATCCATGAAACACACTCTGCTTTAGAGTAAGAAGAACGGTCTTGCTTTCTAGAGTCTCTAAAACAGAAGGAAACATGAGTGTGATCAGACCAAAAGAACTGTGTTTCCCACACATTCGGACCATATCTAGTTCAACTCTGCTTCTGAAACTTATACAAACCACAGGTCCTCTAACCTCCACTGGTTTTCAGTAAAGAGCGACAAACGTGTGAGATGCATGAAACAATGTAGCTTCCTTTGAGCTGAAAAGTGACTGCATTTACATGAAACGACTTCTTGCTTGTAGGAAGACACAGATCCTGGGATTTAACTCCATTTCGGAAGGGAAACACACAGCACAGTTCTCATCCATGAAAAACACTCTGCTTTAGAGCAAGAACCAAGCTCTTGCTTTCTAGAGTCACTAATACTGCAGGAAAAGTGAGTGTGCTCAGAACAAAAGAACAGTGTTTTCTAAACAAAGGAACATGTCTAGTTCAACTCTGCTTCTGAACCTGATAAAAACCACAGGTCCTCGAACATCCAATGCTTTTCAATTAAGAGCGACAAAGGTGTGAGCTCCGTGAAAGATGTAGCTTCATTTGAGCAGTAAAGTGACTGTGTTTACCTGAAACGATTTCTTGCTTGTAGGAAGACACAGAGCTTGGGATTTAACTCAATTTCTGAAGGAAATGCACAGCACAGTTCTCATCCATGAAACACACTCTGCTTTAGAGCAAGAAGCACGCTCTTGCTTTCTAGAGTCTCTAATACAGCAGGAAACATGATGTGCTCAGAACAAAAGAACTGTGTGTCCTACACTTATGGACCAGATCTAGTTCAACTCTGCTTCTGAAAGTGATACAAACCCCAGGTCCTCTAATATCCAATGTTTTCAGTTAAGAGCGAGAAACGTGTGAGCTTTGTGAACGTTGTAGGTTCCTTTGAATAGAAAAGTGACTGTGTTTACCTAAAACGAAATCTTTCTTGGAAGGAAACACAGAGCCTGGGATTGACCTCCATTTCTGAAGGGAAACTCCCAGCACAGTTCTCATTCATGAAAAACACTCTGCTTTTGAGCAAGAAGCATGCTCTTGCTTTCTCGTGTCTCTAATACAGCAGGAAACGTGAGTGTGCTCCGAACAAAGGAATGGTGTTTCTTACACATAGGGAACATATATACTTCAACTCTGCTTCTAAAACTGATACAAACCACAGGTTCCCTAACATCCCATGCTTGTCACCTAAGAGCGAGAAACATGTGAGCTTTGTGAACAATGTAGCTTACTTTGAGCTGAAAAGTGACTGTGTTTACCTGAATTGAAATCTTGCTTGTAGGAAGACACAGAGCCTGGGATTGAACTCCATTTCTGAAGGGAAACTCCCAGTACAGTTCTCTTCCATGAAACACATTCTGCTTTAGAGGAAGTAGCATGCTCCTGCTGCTTTCTAGAGTCTCTAATACAGAGGGAAACGTGAGTGTGCTCAGAGCAAAAGAACGGTGTTTCCCACACTTATGGACCAAAGCTAGTTCAACTCTGTCTGAAACTGATACAAACCATAGGTACTCTAACATCTAATGCTTGACCATTAAGAAGAGAAACGTGTGAGAGACGTGAACGATGCAGGTCCATTGAGCTGAAAAGTGACTACCCATACCTGAAAAGAAATTTTGCTTGTAGGAAGACACAGAGCATGGGATTTAACTCCATTTCTGAAGGAAAACACACAGCACAGATCTCATCCATGAAACACTTTCTGCTTTAGAGTAAGAAGAACGGTCTTGCTTTCTAGAGTCTCTAAAACAGAAGGAAACATGAGTGTGCTCAGACGAAAAGAACTGTGTTTCCCACACATTCGGACCATATCTAGTTCAACTCTGCTTCTGAAACTTATACAAACCACAGGTCCTCTAACCTCGACTGGTTTTCAGTAAAGAGCGACAAATGTGTGAGATGCATGAAACAATGTAGCTTCCTTTGAGCTGAAAAGTGACTGCATTTACATGAAACGACTTCTTGCTTGTAGGAAGACACAGATCCTGGGATTTAACTCCATTTCGGAAGGGAAACACACAGCACAGTTCTCATCCATGAAAAACACTCTGCTTTAGAGCAAGAAGCACGCTCTTGCTTTCTCGTGTCTCTAATACAGCAGGAAACGTGAGTGTGCTCCGAACAAAGGAACGGTGTTTCTTACACATAGGGAACATATATACTTCTACTCTGCTTCCAAAACTGATACAAACCACAGGTTCTCTAACATCCATGCTTGTCACTTAAGAGCGAGAAACATGTGAGCTTTGTGAACAATGTAGCTTCCTTTCAGCTGAAAAATGACTGTGTTTACATGAAACGAATTATTGCCTGTAGGAAGACACAGAGGCTGGGAATTAACTCCATTTATGATGGGAAACACACAGCACAGTTCTCTTCCATGATAAACACTCTGCTTTAGAGCAAGAACCAAGCTCTTGCTTTCTAGAGTCTCTAATACTGCAGAAAAAGTGAGTGTGCTCACAACCAAAGAACAGTGTTTCCCAAACATACGGAACATGTCTAGTTCAACTCTGCTTCTGAAAGAGATAAAAACCACAGGTCCTCTAACATCCAATGCTTTTCAATTAAGAGCGACAAACGTGTGAGGTGCGTGAACGATATAGCTCCTTTGAGCTGAAAAGTGACTGCGTTTACATGAAACGAATTATTGCCTGTAGGAAGACACAGAGCCTGGGATTTAACTCAATTTCTGACGGAAAACACACAGCACAGTTCTCATCCATGAAAACACTCTGCTATAGAGCAAGAACCAAGCTCTAGCTTTGTAGAGTCTCTAATACTGCAGAAAAAGTGAGTGTGCTCAGAACAAAAGAACAGTGTTTCCTAAACATACGGAACATGTCTAGTTCAACTCTGCTTCTGAAACTTATACAAACCACAGGTCCTCGAACATCCAATGCTTTTCAATTAAGATCGACAAACATGTGAGCTTCGTGAACGTTGTAGCTTCCTTTGAGCTGAAAAGTGACTGTGTTTACCAGAAACAAAGTCTTGCTTGTAGGAAGACACAGACCCTCGGATTTAACTCCATTTCTGAAGGGAAACACAAAGCACAGTTCTCATCCATGAAACACACTCTGCTTTAGAGCAAGAAGCACGCTCTTGCTTTCTTGTGTCTCTAATACAGCAGGAAATGTGAGTGTGCTCCGAACAAAGGAATGGTGTTTCTTACACATAGGGAACATATATACTTCAACTCTGCTTCTAAAACTGATGCAAACCACAGGTTCTCTAACATCCGTGCTTATCACTTAAGAGCGAGAAACATGTGAGCTTTGTGCACAATGTAGCTTCCTTTGACATGAAAAGTGACTGCGTGTACATGAAACGAACTATTGCCTGTAGGAAGACACAGAGCCTGGGATTTAACTTCATTTCTGACAGGAAACACACAGCACAGTTCTCATCCATGAAAAACACTCTGCTTTAGAGCAAGAACCAAGCTCTTGCTTTCTAGCGTCTCTACTACTGCAGGAAAAGTGAGTGTGCTCAGAACAAAAGAACAGTGTTTCCTAAACAAACGGAACATGTCTAGTTCAACTCTGCTTCTGAACCTGATAAAAACCACAGGTCCTCGAACATCCAATGCATTTCAATTAAGAGCGACAAACGTGTGAGCTCTGTGAACGATGTAGCTTCATTTGAGCTGTAAAGTGACTGTTTACCTGAAATGATTTCTTGCTTGTAGGAAGACACAGAGCTTGGGATTTAACTCAATTTCTCGAGGAAATTCACAGCACAGTTCTCATCCATGAAACACACTCTGCTTTAGAGTAAGAAGAACGGTCTTGCTTTCTAGAGTCTCTAAAACAGAAGGAAACATGAGTGTGATCAGACCAAAAGAACTGTGTTTCCCACACATTCGGACCATATCTAGTTCAACTCTGCTTCTGAAACTTATACAAACCACAGGTCCTCTAACCTCCACTGGTTTTCAGTAAAGAGCGACAAACGTGTGAGATGCATGAAACAATGTAGCTTCCTTTGAGCTGAAAAGTGACTGCATTTACATGAAACGACTTCTTGCTTGTAGGAAGACACAGATCCTGGGATTTAACTCCATTTCGGAAGGGAAACACACAGCACAGTTCTCATCCATGAAAAACACTCTGCTTTAGAGCAAGAACCAAGCTCTTGCTTTCTAGAGTCACTAATACTGCAGGAAAAGTGAGTGTGCTCAGAACAAAAGAACAGTGTTTTCTAAACAAAGGAACATGTCTAGTTCAACTCTGCTTCTGAACCTGATAAAAACCACAGGTCCTCGAACATCCAATGCTTTTCAATTAAGAGTGACAAACGTGTGAGCTCCGTGAAAGATGTAGCTTCATTTGAGCACTAAAGTGACTGTGTTTACCTGAAACGATTTCTTGCTTGTAGGAAGACACAGAGCTTGGGATTTAACTCAATTTCTGAAGGAAATGCACAGCACAGTTCTCATCCATGAAACACACTCTGCTTTAGAGCAAGAAGCATGCTCTTGCTTTCTAGAGTCTCTAATACAGCAGGAAACATGATGTGCTCAGAACAAAAGAACTGTGTGTCCTACACTTATGGACCAGATCTAGTTCAACTCTGCTTCTGAAAGTGATACAAACCCCAGGTCCTCTAATATCCAATGTTTTCAGTTAAGAGCGAGAAACGTGTGAGCTTTGTGAATGTTGTAGGTTCCTTTGAATAGAAAAGTGACTGTGTTTACCTAAAACGAAATCTTTCTTGTAAGAAAACACAGAGCCTGGGATTGACCTCCATTTCTGAAGGGAAACTCCCAGCACAGTTCTCATACATGAAAAACACTCTGCTTTAGAGCAAGAAGCACGCTCTTGCTTTCTCGTGTCTCTAATACAGCAGGAAACGTGAGTGTGCTCCGAACAAAGGAACGGTGTTTCTTACTCATAGGGAACATATATACTTCTACTCTGCTTCCAAAACTGATACAAACCACAGGTTCTCTAACATCCATGCTTGTCACTTAAGAGCGAGAAACATGTGAGCTTTGTGAACAATGCAGCTTCCTTTCAGCTGAAAAATGACTGTGTTTACATGAAACGAATTATTGCCTGTAGGAAGACACAGAGGCTGGGAATTAACTCCATTTAAGACGGGAAACACACAGCACAGTTCTCTTCCCTGATAAACACTCTGCTTTAGAGCAAGAACCAAGCTCTTGCTTCCTAGAGTCTCTAATACTGCAGAAAAAGTGAGTGTGCTCACAACAAAAGAACAGTGTTTCCCAAACATACGGAACATGTCTAGTTCAACTCTGCTTCTGAAAGAGATAAAAACCACAGGTCCTCGAACATCCAATGCTTTTCAATTAAGATCGACAAACATGTGAGCTTCGTGAACGTTGTAGCTTCCTTTGAGCTGAAAAGTGACTGTGTTTACCAGAAACAAAGTCTTGCTTGTAGGAAGACACAGACCCTCGGATTTAACTCCATTTCTTCAGGGAAACACAAAGCACAGTTCTCATCCATGAAACATACTCTGCTTTAGAGCAAGAAGCACGCTCTTGCTTTCTCGTGTCTCTAATACAGCAGGAAATGTGAGTGTGCTCCGAACAAAGGAATGGTGTTTCTTACACATAGGGAACATATATACTTCAACTCTGCTTCTAAAGCTGATGCAAACCACAGGTTCTCTGACATCCGTGCTTATCACTTAAGAGCGAGAAACATGTGAGCTTTGTGCACAATGTAGCTTCCTTTGACATGAAAAGTGACTGCGTGTACATGAAACGAACTATTGCCTGTAGGAAGACACAGAGCCTGGGATTTAACTTCATTTCTGACAGGAAACACACAGCACAGTTCTCATCCATGAAAAACACTCTGCTTTAGAGCAAGAACCAAGCTCTTGCTTTCTAGCGTCTCTACTACTGCAGGAAAAGTTAGTGTGCTCAGAACAAAAGAACAGTGTTTCCTAAACAAACGGAACATGTCTAGTTCAACTCTGCTTCTGAACCTGATAAAAACCACAGGTCCTCGAACATCCAATGCATTTCAATTAAGAGCGACAAACGTGTGAGCTCTGTGAACGATGTAGCTTCATTTGAGCTGTAAAGTGACTGTTTACCTGAAATGATTTCTTGCTTGTAGGAAGACACAGAGCTTGGGATTTAACTCAATTTCTCGAGGAAATTCACAGCACAGTTCTCATCCATGAAACACACTCTGCTTTAGAGTAAGAAGAAGGGTCTTGCTTTCTAGAGTATCTAAAACAGAAGGAAACATGAGTGTGATCAGACCAAAAGAACTGTGTTTCCCACACATTCGGACCATATCTAGTTCAACTCTGCTTCTGAAACTTATACAAACCACAGGTCCTCTAACCTCCACTGGTTTTCAGTAAAGAGCGACAAACGTGTGAGATGCATGAAACAATGTAGCTTCCTTTGAGCTGAAAAGTGACTGCATTTACATGAAACGACTTCTTGCTTGTAGGAAGACACAGATCCTGGGATTTAACTCCATTTCGGAAGGGAAACACACAGCACAGTTCTCATCCATGAAACACACTCTGCTTTAGAGTAAGAAGAACGGTCTTGCTTTCTAGAGTCTCTAAAACAGAAGGAAACATGAGTGTGATCAGACCAAAAGAACTGTGTTTCCCACACATTCGGACCATATCTAGTTCAACTCTGCTTCTGAAACTTATACAAACCACAGGTCCTCTAACCTCCACTGGTTTTCAGTAAAGAGCGACAAACGTGTGAGATGCATGAAACAATGTAGCTTCCTTTGAGCTGAAAAGTGACTGCATTTACATGAAACGACTTCTTGCTTGTAGGAAGACACAGATCCTGGGATTTAACTCCATTTCGGAAGGGAAACACACAGCACAGTTCTCATCCATGAAAAACACTCTGCTTTAGAGCAAGAACCAAGCTCTTGCTTTCTAGAGTCACTAATACTGCAGGAAAAGTGAGTGTGCTCAGAACAAAAGAACAGTGTTTTCTAAACAAAGGAACATGTCTAGTTCAACTCTGCTTCTGAACCTGATAAAAACCACAGGTCCTTGAACATCCAATGCTTTTCAATTAAGACCGACAAAGGTGTGAGCTCCGTGAAAGATGTAGCTTCATTTGAGCAGTAAAGTGACTGTGTTTACCTGAAACGATGTCTTGCTTGTAGGAAGACACAGAGCTTGGGATTTAACTCAATTTCTGAAGGAAATGCACAGCACAGTTCTCATCCATGAAACACACTCTGCTTTAGAGCAAGAAGCACGCTCTTGCTTTCTAGAGTCTCTAATACTTATGGACCAAATCTAGTTCAACTCTGCTTCTGAAAGTGATACAAACCCCAGGTCCCCTAATATCCAATGTTTTCAGTTAAGAGCGAGAAACGTGTGAGCTTTGTGAACGTTGTAGGTTCCTTTGAATAGAAAAGTGACTGTGTTTACCTAAAACGAAATCTTTCTTGTAAGAAAACACAGAGCCTGGGATTGACCTCCATTTCTGAAGGGAAACTCCCAGCACAGTTCTCATACATGAAAAACACTCTGCTTTAGAGCAAGAAGCATGCTCTTGCTTTCTCATGTCTCTAATACAGCAGGAAACGTGAGTGTGCTCCGAACAAAGGAACGGTGTTTCTTACACATAGGGAACATATATACTTCTACTCTGCTTCCAAAACTGATACAAACCACAGGTTCTCTAACATCCATGCTTGTCACTTAAGAGCGAGAAACATGTGAGCTTTGTGAACAATGTAGCTTCCTTTCAGCTGAAAAATGACTGTGTTTACATGAAACGAATTATTGCCTGTAGGAAGACACAGAGGCTGGGAATTAACTCCATTTATGAAGGGAAACACACAGCACAGTTCTCTTCCATGATAAACACTCTGCTTTAGAGCAAGAACCAAGCTCTTGCTTTCTAGAGTCTCTAATACTGCTGAAAAAGTGAGTGTGCTCACAACAAAAGAACAGTGTTTTCCAAACATACGGAACATGTCTAGTTCAACTCTGCTTCTGAAAGAGATAAAAACCACAGGTCCTCTAACATCCAATGCTTTTCAATTAAGAGCGACAAACGTGTGAGGTGTGTGAACAATATAGCTCCTTTGAGCTGAAAAGTGACTGAGTTTACATGAAACGAATTAATGCCTGTAGGAAGACACAGAGCCTGGGATTTAACTCAATTTCTCAAGGGAAACTCCCAGCACAGTTCTCATCCATGAAACACACTCTGCTTTGGAGCAAGATGCACGCTCTTGCTTTCTAGAGTCTCTAATACAGAGGGAAATGTGAGAGGGCTCAGAGCAAAAGAACGGTGTTTCCCACACATTCAGACCATATCTAGTTCAACTCTGCTTCTGAAACTTATACAAACCACAGGTCCTCTAACCTCCAATGGTTTTCAGTTAAGAGTGACAAACATGTGAGCTGCGAGAACAATGTAGCTCCTTTGAGCTGAAAAGTGACTGCGTTTACATGAAACGAATTATTGCCTGTAGGAACCCACAGAGATTGGGATTTAACTCCATTTCTGACAGAAAACACACAGCACAGTTCTCATTCATGAAAATACTCCTCTATATAGCAAGAACCAAGCTCTTGCTTTCTAGAGTCTCTAATACAGAGGGAAACGTGAGTGTGCTCAGAGCAAAAGAACGGTGTTTCCCACACATATGGACCATATCTAGTTGAACTCTGCTTCTGAAAGTGATAAAATCCACAGGTCCTCTAACATCCGATGCTTTTCAATTAAGAGCCACAAACGTGTGAGCTGCGTGAACGATTTAGCTTCTTTGATCCTAAAAGGGACTGCGTTTACATGAAACGAATTATTGCTTCTAGGAAGAAACAGAGCCTGGGATTTAACTCCATTTCGGAAGGGAAACACACAGCACAGTTGTCATCCATGAAACACACTCTGCTTTAGAGCAAGAAGCACGCTCTTACTTTCTAGAGTCTCTAATACAGCAGGAAACATGAGTGTGTTCAGAACAAAGAACAGTGTTTACTACAAGTACGGACCACATCTATTTCAACTCTGCTTCTGAAACTGATACACACCACAGGTCCTCTATTATCCAATGCTTGTCAGTTAAGAAATGAAATGTGTGATCTGCATGAGCGATGCAGATCCTTTGACCTTAAAAGTGACTACCCTTACTGGAAACAAAGATTTGCTTGTAGGAAGACACAGAGCCTGGGGTTTAACTCCGTTTCTGAAGGGAAACCCACAGCACAGATCTCAACCATGAAACATACTCTGCTTTAGAGCAAGAAGCACGCTATTGCTTTCTAGAGTCTCTAAATCAGAAGGAAACATGAATGTGCTCTGAACTAAAGAACTGTGTTTCCTACACATTCGGACCATATCTAGTTCAAAACTTCTTCTGAAACTGATAAAAACCATAGGTCCTCTAACAGCCAATGCATTTCAATTAAGAGCAACAAACGTGTGAGCTTTGTGAAAGATGTAGGTACTTTGAGGTGAAAGGTGACTACCCTTACCTGAAAAAAATTGTTGCTTGTAGGAAGACACAGAGCCTGGGATTTAACTCCATTGCTGAAGGGAAACACACAGCACCATTCTCATCCATGATACACACAATTCTTTATAGCCAGAACCACGCTCTTGCTTTCCAGTGTCTGTAATACAGCAGGAAACGTGGGTGTGCAAAGAACAAAAGAACTGTATTTCCTACACATTCGAACCATATCAAGTTCAACTCTGCTTCTGAAACTGATGCAAACCACAGGTCCTCTAACCTCCAATGCTTTTGAGTTAAGACTGACAAACGTGTGAGCTGCGTGAATGATGTAGCTTCCTGTGAGCTGAAAAGTGACTGCTTTTACCTGAAACGAATTCTTGCTTGTAGGAAGACACAGAGCCTGGGATTTAACTCCATTTCTGAAGGGAAACACAAAGCACACTTCTCATCCATGAAAAACACTCTGCTTTAGAGCAAGATGCAAGCTCTTGCTTTCCAGTGTCTCTAATACAGCTGGAAACGTGAGTGTGATCAGAACAAAAGAACTGTGTTTCCTACAAATACGGACCATATCTAATTCAACTCTGCTTCTTATACTGAAACAAAGCATAGGTCATCTAACATCCTCTGCTTGTCAGTTAAGAAGAGAAATGTGTGAGCTTCGTGAAAGATGCAGGTCCTTTGAGCTGAAAAGTGACTGTGTTTACTTAAAATGAATCCTTGCATGCAGGAAGACACAGAGCCTGGGATTGCACTCCATTTCTGACAGGAAACACACAGCACAGTTCTCATCCATGAAAATCACTGTGCTTTAGAGCAAGAACCATGCTATTGCTTTCTAGTGTCTCTAATATAGCAGGAAACATGAGTGTGCTCAGAACAAAAGAACGGTGTTTCTACACATACGGACCATATCTAGGTCAACTCTGCTTCAGAAACTGATAAAAACCAAAGGTCCTCTAACAACCAATACTCTTCATTTAAGAGTGACGAACGTGGGAGCTGCGTGAACGATATAGGTCTTTAGAGGTGAAAAGTGATTGTGTTTACCTGAAACAAAGTCTTGCCTGTAGGAAGACACAGAGCCTGAGACTTAACTCCATTTCTGAAGGGAAACACACAGCACAGTTCTCTTCCATGAATCAAAGTGTGCTTTAGAGCAAGAAGCACGCTGTTGCTTTCTGGAGTCTCTAATTCAGCAGGAAAAGTGAGTGCGCTCTGAAAAAAGAATGGTGTTTCCTAAATATAGGGACCATATGAAGTTCAACTCTGCTTCTGAAATCGATACAAACGACAGGTCCTCTAACATCCAAACTTTTGAGTTAAGAACGACAAATGTGTGAGCTTCGTGAACGATGTAGCTACATTTGAGCTGAAAAGTGACTGAGTTTACTTGAAATGTAGTCTTGCTTGTAGGAAGACACAGAGGCTGGGATTGAAGTCCATTTAAGAATGGAAACACACAGCACAGTTCTCATCCATGAAACACACTCTGCTTTAGAGCAAGAAGAATGCTCATGCTTTCTTGACTCTCTAAATGTGAAGGAAACATGAGTGTGCTCAGAACTAAAGAACTCTGTTTCCTACATATTCGGACCATATCTAGTTCAACTCTGCTTCTGAAAATGATAAAAACCACAGGTCCTCTAACATCCAATGCATTTCAAATAAGAGCGAGAAACGTGTGAGCTCCGTGAACCATGCAGGTCCTTTGACCTTAAAAGTGACTACCCTGACCGGGAAACGAAGATTTGCTTGTAGGAAGAGAGAGAGCCTGGCAGTTAACTCCATTTCTGAAGGGAAACACACCGCACAGTTCTCATCCATGGAACACACTCTGCTTTAGAGCAAGAACCAAGCTCTTGCTTTCTAGAGTCTATAAAACAGAAGGAAACTTGAGTGTACTCAGAACAAAAGAACTGAGTTTCCTACACATCCGGACCATATCTAGTTCAGTCTGCTTCAGAAACTGATACAAACCACAGGTCCTCTAATATCCAATGCTTTTCAATTGAGAGCGACAAATGTGTGAGCTTCGTGAACGATGCAGCTTCATTTGAGCTTTGTAAAGTGACTGTGTTTACTTGAAACGATTTCTTGCTTGTAGGAAGACACAGAGCCTGGGATTGAAGTCCATTTATGAAGGGAAACACACACCACAGTTCTCATCCGTGAAACACACTCTGCTTTAGTGCAAGAAGCATGCTCATGCTTTCTTGACTCTCTAAATGTGAAGGAAACATGACTGTGCTCAGAACTAAAGAACTCTGTTTCCTACATATTCGGACCATATCTAGTTCAACTCTGCTTCTGAAACTGATAAAAGCCACAGGTCCTCTAACATCCAATGCTTGTCAGTTAAGAAGAGAAATGTGTGAGCTTTGTGAACAATGTAGCTTCATTTGAGTTCTAAAGTGACTGTGTTTACCTGTAATGAATTCTTGCTTGTAGGAAGACACAGAGCCTGGCAGTTAACTCCATTTCTGAAGGGAAACACACAGCACAGTTCTCAACCATGAAACACACTCTGCTTTAGAGCAAGAACCAAGCTCATGCTTTCAAGAATCTCTAATACAGCTGGAAACGTCATTTTTCTCAGAACAAAAGAACTGTGTTTCCCAAACATAAGGACCATATCTAGTTCAACTCTACTTCTGAATATGATACAAACCAGAGGTCCTGTAACATCCAATGTTTGTCAGTGTAGAAGAGAAAAGTGTGAGATTCGTGAACCATGCAGGTGCTTTGATCTTAAAAGTGACTACCCGCCCTGGAAAAGAAGATTTGCTTGTAGGAAGACAGAGATCCTGGGATTTAACTCCATTTCTGAAGGGAAACACACTGCACAGTTCTCATCCATGATACACACTCTGCTTTAGAGCAAGAAGCACGCTCATGCTTTCTAGAGTCTCTAAAACAGAAGGAAACGTAAGTGTGCTCAGAACAAAGGAACTGCGTTTCCTACACATTCAGTCCATTTCTAGTTCAACTCTGCTTCTGAAACTGATACATACCACAGGTCCTCTAACATCCAAACCTTTTCAGTTAAGAGCGACAAACGTGTGAGCTTCGTGAACGATGTAGCTTCCTTTGAGCACAAAAGTGAGTGAGTTTACCTGAAAAGATGTCTTGCTTGTAGAAAGACACAGAGCCTGGGATTTAACTCCATTTCTGAAGGGAAAAACACAGCACAGTTCTCATCCATGAAACACACTCTGCTTTAGCGCAAGAAGCACACTCTTGCATTCTAGAGTCTATAATAGAACCAGAAACTTGAAATTTTGCTCAGGTTAAAAGAACTGTGTTACCTGAACACACGGACCATATCTAGTTCAACTCTGCTCCTGAAATTGATACAAACCACAGGTCCTCTCACATCCAATGCTTTACAGTTAAGAGCAAGAAACGTGTGAGCTACGTGAAAGATGTAGCTTTGTTTGACCTGAAAGGTGACCCAGTTTACGTGAAACGAAGTCTTGCTTGTAGGAAGATAAAGATCCTGTGATTTAACTCCATTTCTGAAGGGAAACACACAGCTCTGTTCTCATGATGAAACACACTCTGCATATAGGAAGAAGCACGCTCTTGCTTTCTAGAGTCTCTAATAGAGCAGGAAAGGTGAGTGTGCTCAGAACAAAAGAACGGTTTTTCCTACACATATGGACCATTGCAAGTTCAACTCTGCTTCGGAAACTGATACAAACCACAAGTCATCTAACATCCAATGCTTTTCAGTTAAGAGCAAGAAACGTGTGATCTTCACAAACGATTTATATTCATTTGTGCTGAAAAGTGACAGCGTTTACCTGAAATGATGTCTTGCTTGTAGGAAGAAACAGAGCCTGGAATTTAACTCCATTTCTGAGGGGAAACACACAGCACATTTCTCATCCAAGAAACACACTCTGCTTTAGAGCAAGAAGCACACTCTTGCTTTCTAAGAGTCTCTAAAAGAGCAGGAAAGTTGACTGTGTTCAGAACAAAATAACAGTGTTTCCTACACATACGGACCATATCTAGGTCAACACTTATTCTGAAACTGATACAGGGCACAGTTCCATTAACATGCAATGCTTTCAAGTTAAGAGCGAGAAACGTGTGAGCTTCGTGAACCATGTAGCTTCCTTTGAGCTGAATAGTGACTGAGTTTACCTGAAAAGATGTCTTGCTTGTAGGAAGACACAGAGCCTGTGATTTAACTCCATATCTGAAGGGAAACACACAGCACTGTTCTCACGATGAAACACACTCTGCATATAGGAAGAAGCACGCTCTTGCTTTCTAGAGTCTCTAATAGAGCAGGAAACATGAGTTTGCTCAGAACAAAAGAACGGTGTTTCCTACACATACAGAACATTGCTAGTTCAACTCTGCTTCTGAAACTGATACAAACCACAAGTCATCTAACATCCAATGCTTTACAGTTAAGAGCGAGAAACGTGTGATCTTCGTAAACGATTTATATTCATTTGAGCTGAAAAGTGACAGCGTGTACCTGAAATGATGTCTTGCTTGTAGGAAGCAACAGAGCCTGGAATTTCACACCATTTCTGAAGGGAAACACACAGCACAGTTCTCATCCATGAAACACACTCTGCTTTAGTGCAAGAAGTACGATCTTGCTTTCTAAGAGTCTCTAATACAGCAAGAAACGTGACTGTGGTCAGAACAAAATAACGGTGTTTCCTACACATACGGACCATATCTAGGTCAACTCTACTTCTGAAACTCATACAAAGCACAGTTCCATTAACATGCAATGCTTTCAAGTTGAGAGCGAGAAAGGTGTGAGCTTCATGAACGATGTAGCTTCCTTTGAGCTGAAAAGTGACTGAGTTTACCTAAAAAGACGTCTTGCTTGTAGGAAGACACAGATCCTGGGATTTAACTCCATTTCTGAAGGGAAACACACAGCACTGTTCTCACGATTAAACACACTCTGTGTACAGGAAGAAGCACATTCTTGCTTTCTAGAGTCTCTAATAGAGCAGGAAACGTGAGTGTGCTCAGAACAAAAGAACGGTGTTTCCTACACATACGGACCATTGCTAGTTCAACTCTGATTCTGAATCTGATACAAACCACAAGTCATCTAACATCCATTGCTTTTCAGTTAAGAGCGAGAAACGTGTGATCTTCGTAAAAGATTTATATTCATTTGAGCTGAATAGTGACTTCGTTTACCTGAAATGATGTCTTGCTTGTAGGAAGACATTGAGCCTGGTATTTAACTCCATTTCTGAAGGGAAAAACACAGCACATTTCTCATCCATGAAACACACTCTGCTTTAGAGCAAGAAGCACACTATTGCTTTCTAAGAGTCTCTAATAGGGCAGGAAACTTGACTGTGGTCAGAACAAAGTAACGGTGTTTCCTACACATACGGACCATATCTATGTCAACTCTTCTTCTGAAACTGATACAAAGCATAGTTCCATTAACATGCAATGGTTTCAAGTTAAGAGCAAGAAACGTGTGAGCTTTGAGAACGATGTAGATTCCTTTGAGCTGAATAGTGACTGAGTTTACCTGAAAAGATATCTTGCTTGTAGGAAGACACAGAGCCAGGGATTTAACTCCATTTCTGAAGGGAAACACACAGCACAGTTCTCATCCATGAAACACACTCTGCTTTAGAGCAAGAAGTACGCTCTTGCTTTCTAATAGTCTCTAAAACAGCAGGAAACGTGACTGTGGTTAGAATAAAATAACAGTGTTTCCTACACATAAGGACCGTATCTAGGTCAACTCTACTTCTGAAACTGATACAAACCACAGTTCCATTAACATGTAATGCTTTCCAGATAAGAGCGACAAACGTGTGAGCTTCGTGAACGATGTAGCTTCCTTTGAGCAGAAAAGTGACTGAGTTTACCTGAAATGATGTCTTGCATGTAGGAAGAAACAGAGCCTGGAATTTAACTCCATTTCTGAAGGGAAACACACAGCACAGTTCTCATCCATGAAACACACTCTGCTTTAGAGCACGAAGCATGCTCTTGCTTTCTAGAGTCTCTAATAGAGCCAGAAACATGAGGGTACTCAGAACAAAAGAACGGTGTTTCCTACACATACAGACCATTGCTAGTTAAACTCTGCTTCTGAAACTGATACAAACCACAAGTCATCTAATATCTAATGCTTTTCAGTTAAGAGCAAAAAACCTGTTATCTTCGTAAACGATTTATATTCATTTGAAATGAAAAGTGATTGCGTTTACCTGAAACGATGTCTTGCTTGTAGGAAGACACAAAGGCTGGAATTTAACTCCATTTCTGAAGGGAAACACACAGCACAGTTCTCATCCATGAAACGCACTCTGCTTTAGAGCAAGAAGCACGCTGTTGCTATCTAGAGTCCATAATAGAGCCAGAAACTTGAAAGTGTGCTCAGAAGAAAAGAACTGTGTTTCCTACAAACACGGACCATATCTAGTTCAACTCTGCTCCTGAAATTGATACAAACCACAGGTCATCTAACATCCAATGCTTTACAGTTAAGGGCAATAAAACGTGTGAGCTACGTGAATGATGTCGCGTTGTTTGAGGTGAAAGGTGACTGAGTTTACGTGAAACGAAGTCTTGCTTGTAGGAAGATACAGAGCCTGTGATTTAACTCTATTTCTGAAGGGAAACACACAGCACTGTTCTCACGATGAAACACACTCTGCCTATAGGAAGAAGCACGCTCTTGTTTTCTAGAGTCTCTAATAGAGCAGGAAACGTGAGTGTGCTTAGAACAAAATAACGGTGTTTCCTACACATACGGACCATTGTTAGTTCAATTCTGCTTTGAAACTGATACAAATCACAAGTCATCTAACATCCAATGCGTTTCAGTTAAGAGCGAAAAACGTGTGATCTTCGTAAAGGTTTTATATTCATTTGAGCTGAAAAGTGACTTCGTTTACCTGAAATGATGTCTTGCTTGTAGGAAGACACAGAGCCTGGTATTTAACTCCATTTCTGAAGGGAAACACACAGCACAGTTCTCATCCATGAAACACACTCTGCTTTAGAGCAAGAAGCACGCTCTTGCTTTCTAAGAGTCTCTAATAGAGCAGAATACGTGACTGTGGTCAGAAGCAAATAACGGTGTTTCTTACACATACAGACCATATCTAGGTCAACTCTTCTTCTGAAACTGATACAAACAACAGTTCCCCTAAAATGCAATGTTTTCCAGTTAAGAGCGAGAAACTTGTGAGCTTCGTGAATGATGTAGCTTCCTTTGAGCTAAAAAGTGACTGAGTTTACCTGAAAAGATGTCTTGTTGTAGGAAGAAACAGAGCATCGGATTTAACTCCATTTCTGAAGGGAAAAACACAGCACAGTTCTCATCCATGAAACACACTCTGCTTTAGAGCAAGAAGCAAGCTCTTGCTTTCTAGAGTCTATAATAGAGCCAGAAACTTGAAAGTGTGCTCAGAATAAAAGAACTGGGTTTCCTACACACACGTACCATATCTAGGTCAACTCTTCTTCTGAAACTGATACAAACCACAGTTCCTCTAACATGCAATGCTTTCCAGTTAAGAGCAAGAAACGTGTGAGCTTTCTAAACGATGTAGCTTCCTTTGAGCTGAAAAGTGACTGAGTTTACCTGAAACGATGTCTTGCTTGTAGGAAGACACAGAGCCTGGGATTTACTCCATTTCTGAAGGGAAACACACCACACAGTTCTCAACCATAAAACAAACTCTGCTTTAGAGCACGAAGCACGCTCTTGCTTTCTAGAGTCTATAATAGAGCCAGAAACTTGAAAGTGTGCTCAGAATAAAAGAACTGTGTTTCCTACACACACGGACCAATTTTAGTTCAACTCTGCTCCTGAAATTGATACAAACCACAGGTCATCTAACATCCAAAACTTTACAGTTAAGAGCAATAAACGTGTGAGCTACGTGAATGATGTAGACTTGTTTGAGGTGAAAGGTGACTGAGTTTACGTGAAACGAAGTCTTGCTTGTAGGAAGATACAGAGCCTGTGATTTAACTGTATTTCTGAAGGGAAACACACAACACTGTTCTCATGATGAAACACACTCTGCGTATAGGAAGAAGCACGCTCTTGCTTTCTAGAGTCTCTAATAGTGCATGAAACGTGAGTGTGCTCAGAACAAAAGAACGGTGTTTCCTACACATACAGACCATTGCTAGTTCAACTCTGCTTCTGAAACTGATACAAACCACAAGTCATCTAACATCCAAGGCGCTTCTGTTAAGAGCAAAAAACATGTGATCTTCATAAATGTTTTATATTCATTTGAGCTGAAAAGTGACTGCCTTTACCTGAAATGATGTCTTGCTTGTAGGAAGACATTGAGCCTGGTATTTAACTCCATTTCTGAAGGGAAAAACACAGCACATTTCTCATCCATGAAACACACTCTGCTTTAGAGCAAGAAGCACACTATTGCTTTCTAAGAGTCTCTAATAGGGCAGGAAGCTTGACTGTGGTCAGAACAAAATAACGGTGTTTCCTACACATACGGACCATATCTAGGTCAACTCTACTACTGAAACTGATACAAACCACAGTTCCATTAACATGCAATGCTTTCCAGATAAGAGCGAGAAACGTGTGAGCTTCGTGAACGATGTAGCTTCCTTTGAGCAGAAAATTGACTGAGTTTACCTGAAAAGAAGTCTTGCTTGTAGAAAGACACAGAGCCTGGGATTTAACTCCATTTCTGAAGGGAAACACACAGCACAGTTCTCATCCATGGAACACACTCTGCTTTAGAGGAAGAAGCACGCTCTTTCTTTCTAAGAGTCTCTAATACAGCAGGAAAAGTGACTGTGGTCAGAACAAAATAACGGTGTTTCCTACACATACGGACCATATCTAGGTCAACACTTCTTCTGAAACTGATACAAACCACAGTTCCTCTAACATGCAATGCTTTCCTGTTAAGAGCGAGAAACTTGTGAGCTTCGTGAACGATGTAGATTTGTTAGAGCTGAAAGGTGACTGTGTTTACGTGAAACGAAGTCTTGCTTGTAGGAAGACACAGAGGCTGGAATTTAACTCCATTTATGAAGGTAAACACACAGCAAAGTTCTCATCCATGAAACACACTCTGCTTTAGAGCAAGAAGCATGCTCTTGCTTTCTAAGAATCTCTAATACAGCAGGAAATGTGACTGTGGTGAGAACAAAATAACTGAGTTTCCTACACGTATGGACCATATCTAGGTCAACTCTTTTTCTGAAACTGATACAAACCACAGTTCCTCTAACATGCAATTCTTTCCAGTTAAGAGCGAGAAACGTGTGACCTTCGTGAACAATGTAGCTTCCTCTGAGATGAAAAGTGACTGAGATTACCTGAAATGATGTCTTGCATGTAGGAAGAAACAGAGCCTGTAATTTAACTCCAGATCTGAAGGGAAACACACAGCACAGTTCTCATCCATGAAACACACTCTGCTTTAGAGCAAGAAGCACGCTCTTGCTTTCTAAGAGTCTCTAATAGAGCAGAAAACGTGACTGTGGTCAGAACCAAATAACGGTGTTTCTTACATATACAGACCATATCTAGGTCACCTCTTCTTCTGAAACTGATACAAACAACAGTTCCCCTAAAATGCAATGCTTTCCAGTTAAGAGCAAGAAACTTGTGAGCTTCGTGAATGATGTAGCTTCCTTTGAGCTAAAAAGTGACTGAGTTTACCTGAAAAGATGTCTTGTTGTAGGAAGAAACAGAGCATCGGATTTAACTCCATTTCTGAAGGGAAAAACGCAGCACAGTACTCATCCATGAAACACACTCTGCTTTAGAGCAAGAAGCAAGCTCTTGCTTTCTAGAGTCTATAATAGAGCCAGAAACTTGAAAGTGTGCTCAGAATAAAAGAAATGGGTTTCCTACACACACGTACCATATCTAGGTCAACTCTTCTTCTGAAACTGATACAAACCACAGTTCCTCTAACATGCAATGCTTTCCAGTTAAGAGCAAGAAACGTGTGAGCTTTCTAAACGATGTAGCTTCCTTTGAGCTGAAAAGTGACTGAGTTTACCTGAAACGATGTCTTGCTTGTAGGAAGACACAGAGCCTGGGATTTACTCCATTTTTGAAGGGAAACACACAGCACAGTTCTCATCCATGAAACACACTCTGCTTTAGAGCAAGAAGCATGCTCTTGCTTTCCAGAGTCTCTATTAGAGCCAAAACTTGAGGGTACTCAGAACAAAATAACGGAGTTTCCTACACATACGGACCATTGCTAGTGCAACTCTGCATCTGAAAGTGATAGAAAACACAGGTCCTCTGACATCCAATGCTTTACAGTTAAGAGCAAGAAACATGTGAGCTACGTGAACGATGTAGCTTTGTTTGAGCGGAAAGGTGACTGAGTTTACGTGAAACGAATTCTTGTTTGTAGGAAGATACAGAGCCTGTGATTTAACTCCATTTCTGAATGGAAACACACAGCACTGTTCTCACGATTAAACACACTCTGAGTACAGGAAGAAGCACGTTCTTGCTTTCTAGAGTCTCTAATAGAGTAGGAAATGCGAGTGTGCTCAGAACAAAAGAACGGTGTTTCCTACACATACGGACCATTGCTAGTTCAACTCTGATTCTGAATCTGATACAAACGACAAGTCACCTAACATCCATTGCTTTTCAGTTAAGAGCGAGAAACGTGTGATCTTCGTAAACGATTTATATTCATTTTAGCTGAATAGTGAATGCGTTTACCTGAAATGATGTCTTGCATGTAGGGAGAAACAGAGCCTGGAATTTAACTCCATTTCTGAAGGGAAACACACAGCACAGTTCTCATCGATGAAACACACTCTGCTTTAGAGCACGAAGCATGCTCTTGCTTTCTAGAGTCTCTAATAGAGCCAGAAATATGAGGGTACTCAGAACAAAAGAATGGTGTTTCCTACAATACAGACTATTGCTAGTTCAATTCTGCTTCTGAAACTGATACAAACCACAAGTCATCTAATATCTAATGCTTTTCAGTTAAGAGCAAAAAATGTGTGAGCTATGTAAATGATTTATATTCATTTGAGCTGAAAAGTGATTGCGTTTACCTGAAACGATGTCTTGCTTCTAGGAAGAAACAGAGCCTGGAATTTAACTCCATTTCTGAAGGGAAACACACAGCACAGTTCTCATCCATGAAACGCACTCTGCTTTAGAGCAAGAAGCACGCTCTTTCTTTCTAAGAGTCTCTAATACAGCAGGAAAAGTGACTGTGGTCAGAACAAAATAACTGTGTTTCCTACACATACGGACCATATCTAGGTCAAGTCTTCTTCTGAAACTGATACAAAACACTGTTCCTCTAACATGCAATGCTTTCCCGTTAAGAGCGAGAAACTTGTGAGCTTCGTGAACGATGTAGCTTTGTTAGAGCTGAAAGGTGACTGTGTTTACGTGAAACGAAGTCTTGCTTGTAGGAAGACACAGAGGCTGGAATTTAACTCCATTTCTGAAGGGAAACACACAGCACAGTTCTCATTCATGAAACACACTCTGCTTTAGAGCAAGAAGCACTCTCTTGCTTTCTAAGAATCTCTAATACAGCAGGAAATGTGACTGTGGTGAGAACAAAATAACTAAGTTTCCTACACGTATGGACCCTATCTAGGTCAACTCTTCTTCTGAAACTGATACAAACCACAGTTCCTCTAACATGCAATGCTTTCAATTTAAGAGCGAGAAACATGTGACCTTCGTGAACAATGTAGCTTCCTCTGAGATGAAAAGTGACTGAGTTTACCTGAAATGATGTCTTGCATGTAGGAAGAAACAGAGCCTGTAATTTAACTCCATATCTGAAGGGAAACACACAGCACAGTTCTCATCCATGAAACACACTCTGCTTTAGAGCAAGAAGCACGATCTTGCTTTCAAAGAGTCTCTAGTACAGCAGGAAACGTGACTGTGGTCAGAACAAAATAACGGTGTTTCCTACACATATGGACCATATCTGGTTCAATTCTTCTTCTGAAACTGATACAAACCACAGTTCCTCTAACATACAATTCTTTACAATTAAGAGCAAGAAACGTGTGAGCCTCTTGAACGATGTTGGTTCCTTTGAGCTGAAAAGTGACTGAGTTTACCTGAAAAGAGTCTTGCTTGTAGGAAGATACAGAGGCTGGAATTTAACTCCATTTCTGAAGGGAAACACACAGCACAGTTCTCATCCATGAAACACACTCTGCTTTAGAGCAAGAAGTATGCCCTTGCTTTCCAGAGTCTCTAATAGAGCCAAAACTTGAGGGTACTCAGAACAAAATAACGGAGTTTCCTGCACATACGGACTATTGCTAGTGCAACTCTGCATCTGAAAGTGATAGAAAACACAGGTCCTCTGACATCCAATGCTTTACAGTTAAGAGCAAGAAACATGTGAGCTACGTGAACGATGTAGCTTTGTTTGAGCGGAAAGGTGACTGAGTTTACGTGAAACGAATTCTTGTTTGTAGGAAGATACAGAGCCTGTGATTTAACTCCATTTCTGAAGGGAAACACACAGCACTGTTCTCACGATTAAACACACTCTGCGTGCAGGAAGAAGCACGTTCTTACTTTCTAGAGTCTCTAATAGAGCAGGAAATGCGAGTGTGCTCAGAACAAAAGAACGGTGTTTCCTACACATACGGACCATTGCTAGTTCAACTCTGATTCTGAATCTGATACAAACCACAAGTCATCTAACATCCATTGCTTTTCAGTTAAGAGCGAGAAACGTGTGATCTTCGTAAACGATTTATATTCATTTGAGCTGAATAGTGACTGCGTTTACCTGAAATGATGTCTTGCATGTAGGAAGAAACAGAGCCTGGAATTTAACTCCATTTCTGAAGGGAAACACACAGCACAGTTCTCATCCATGAAACGCACTCTGCTTTAGAGCAAGAAGCACGCTCTTTCTTTCTAAGAATCTCTAATACAGCAGGAAAAGTGACTGTGGTCAGAACAAAATAACGGTGTTTCCTACACATACGGACCATATCTAGGTCAACACTTCTTCTGAAACTGATACAAACCACAGTTCCTCTAACATGCAATGCTTTCCTGTTAAGAGCGAGAAACTTGTGAGCTTCATGAACGATGTAGCTTTGTTAGAGCTGACAGGTGTCTGTGTTTACGTGAAACGAAGTCTTGCTTGGAGAAAGACACAGAGGCTGGAATTTAACTCCATTTCTGAAGGGAAACACACAGCACAGTTCTTATCCATGAAACACACTCTGCTTTACAGCAAGAAGCATGCTCTTGCTTTATAAGAATCTCTAATACAGCAGGAAATGTGACTGTGGTGAGAACAAAATAACTGAGTTTCCTACACGTATGGACTATATCTAGGTCAACTCTTCTTCTGAAACTGATACAAACCACAGTTCCTCTAACATGCAATGCTTTCCAGTTAAGAGCGAGAAACGTGTGACCTTCGTGAACAATGTAGCTTCCTCTGAGATGAAAAGTGACTGAGTTTACCTGAAATGATGTCTTGCATGTAGGAAGAAACAGAGCCTGTAATTTAACTCCATATCTGAAGGGAAACACACAGCACAGTTCTCATCCATGAAACACACTCTGTTTTAGAGCAAGAAGCACTCTCTTGCTTTCTAGAGTCTATAATAGAGCCAGAAACTTGAAAGTGTGCTCAGAATAAAAGAACTGGGTTTCCTACACACACGGACCATATCTAGATCAACTCTTCTTCTGAAATTGATACAAACCATGGTTCCTCTAACATGCAATGCTTTCCAGTTAAGAGCAAGAAACGTGTGAGCTTTGTAAACGATGTAACTTCCTTTGAGCTGAAAAGTGACTGAGTTTACCTGAAAAGAGTCTTGCTTGTAGGAAATACAGAGGCTGGAATTTAACTCCATTTCTGAAGGGAAACACACAGCACAGTTCTCATCCATGAAACACACTCTGCTTTAGAGCAAGAAGTATGCCCTTGCTTTCCAGAGTCTCTAATAGAGCCAAAACTTGAGGGTACTCAGAACAAAATAACGGAGTTTCCTACACATACAGACCATTGCTAGTGCAACTCTGCATCTGAAAGTGATAGAAAACACAGGTCCTCTGACATCCAATGCTTTACAGTTAAGAGCAAGAAACATGTGAGCTACGTGAACGATGTAGCTTTGTTTGAGCGGAAAGGTGACTGAGTTTACGTGAAACAAATTCTTGTTTGTAGGAAGATACAGAGCCTGTGATTTAACTCCATTTCTGAAGGGAAACACACAGCACTGTTCTCACGATTAAACACACTCTGCGTACAGGAAGAAGCACGTTCTTGCTTTCTAGAGTCTCTAATAGAGCAGGAAATGCGAGTGTGCTCAGAACAAAAGAACGGTGTTTCCTACACATACGGACCATTGCTAGTTCAACTCTGATTCTGAATCTGATACAAACCACAAGTCATCTAACATCCCTTGCTTTTCAGTTAAGAGCGAAAAACGTGTGATCTTTGTAAACGATTTATATTCATTTGAGCTGAATAGTGACTGTGTTTACATGAAATGATGTCTTGCATGTAGGAAGAAACAGAGCCTGGAATTTAACTCCATTTCTGAAGGGAAACACACAGCACAGTTCTCATCCATGAAACACACTCTGCTTTAGAGCACGAAGCATGCTCTTGCTTTCTAGAGTCTCTAATAGAGCCAGAAACATGAGGGTACTCAGAACAAAAGAACGGTGTTTCCTACAATACAGACTATTGCTAGTTCAATTCTGCTTCTGTAACTGATACAAACCACAAGTCATCTAATATCTAATGCTTTTCAGTTAAGAGCAAAAAACGTGTGAGCTATGTAAACGATTTATATTCATTTGAGCTGAAAAGTGATTGCGTTTACCTGAAACGATGTCTTGCTTGTAGGAAGACACAGAGGCTGGAATTTAACTCCATTTCTGAAGGGAAACACACAGCACAGTTCTCATCCATGAAACGCACTCTGCTTTAGAGCAAGAAGCACGCTCTTTCTTTCTAAGAGTCTCTAATACAGCAGGAAAAGTGACTGTGGTCAGAACAAAATAACTGTGTTTCCTACACATACGGACCATATCTAGGTCAAGTCTTCTTCTGAAACTGATACAAAACACAGTTCCTCTAACATGCAATGCTTTCCCGTTAAGAGCGAGAAACTTGTGAGCTTCGTGAACGATGTAGCTTTGTTAGAGCTGAAAGGTGACTGTGTTTACGTGAAACGAAGTCTTGCTTGTAGGAAGACACAGAGGCTGGAATTTAACTCCATTTCTGAAGGGAAACACACAGCACAGTTCTCATCCATGAAACACACTCTGCTTTAGAGCAAGAAGCACGCTCTTGCTTTCTAAGAATCTCTAATACAGCAGGAAATGTGACTGTGGTGAGAACAAAATAACTGAGTTTCCTACACGTATGGACCCTATCTAGGTCAACTCTTCTTCTGAAACTGATACAAACCATAGTTCCTCTAACATGCAATGCTTTCTAGTTAAGAGCGAGAAACGTGTGACCTTCGTGAACAATGTAGCTTCCTCTGAGATGAAAAGTGACTGAGTTTACCTGAAATGATGTCTTGTATGTAGGAAGAAACAGAGCCTGTAATTTAACTCCATATCTGAAGGGAAACACACAGCACAGTTCTCATCCATGAAACACACTCTGCTTTAGAGCAAGAAGCACGATCTTGCTTTCAAAGAGTCTCTAGTACAGCAGGAAACGTGACTGTGGTCAGAACAAAATAACGGTGTTTCCTACACATATGGACCATATCTGGGTCAATTCTTCTTCTGAAACTGATACAAACCACAGTTCCTCTACCATACAATGCTTTACAATTAAGAGCAAGAAACGTGTGAGCCTCTTGAACGATGTTGGTTCCTTTGAGCTGAAAAGTGACTGAGTTTACCTGAAAAGAGTCTTGCTTGTAGGAAGATACAGAGGCTGGAATTTAACTCCATTTCTGAAGGGAAACACACAGCACAGTTCTCATCCATGAAACACACTCTGCTTTAGAGCAAGAAGCATGCCCTTGCTTTCCAGAGTCTCTAATAGAGCCAAAACTTGAGGGTACTCAGAACAAAATAACGGAGTTTCCTACACATACGGACCATTGCTAGTGCAACTCTGCATCTGAAAGTGATAGAAAACACAGGTCCTCTGACATCCAATGCTTTACAGTTAAGAGCAAGAAACATGTGAGCTACGTGAACGATGTAGCTTTGTTTGAGCGGAAAGGTGACTGAGTTTACGTGAAACGAATTCTTGTTTGTAGGAAGATACAGAGCCTGTGATTTAACTCCATTTCTGAAGGGAAACACACAGCACTGTTCTCACGATTAAACACACTCTGCGTACAGGAAGAAGCACGTTCTTGCTTTCTAGAGTCTCTAATAGAGCAGGAAATGCGAGTGTGCTCAGAACAAAAGAACGGTGTTTCCTACACATACGGACCATTGCTAGTTCAACTCTGATTCTGAATCTGATACAAACCACAAGTCATCTAACATCCATTGCTTTTCAGTTAAGAGCGAAAAACGTGTGATCTTTGTAAACGATTTATATTCATTTGAGCTGAATAGTGACTGTGTTTACCTGAAATGATGTCTTGCATGTAGGAAGAAACAGAGCCTGGAATTTAACTCCATTTCTGAAGGGAAACACACAGCACAGTTCTCATCCATGAAACACACTCTGCTTTAGAGCACGAAGCATGCTCTTGCTTTCTAGAGTCTCTAATAGAGCCAGAAACATGAGGGTACTCAGAACAAAAGAACGGTGTTTCCTACAATACAGACTATTGTTAGTTCAATTCTGCTTCTGAAACTGATACAAACCACAAGTCATCTAATATCTAATGCTTTTCAGTTAAGAGCAAAAAACGTGTGAGCTATGTAAACGATTTATATTCATTTGAGCTGAAAAGTGATTGCGTTTACCTGAAACGATGTCTTGCTTGTAGGAAGACACAGAGGCTGGAATTTAACTCCATTTCTGAAGGGAAACACACAGCACAGTTCTCATCCATGAAACGCACTCTGCTTTAGAGCAAGAAGCACGCTCTTTCTTTCTAAGAGTCTCTAATACAGCAGGAAAAGTGACTGTGGTCAGAACAAAATAACTGTGTTTCCTACACATACGGACCATATCTAGGTCAAGTCTTCTTCTGAAACTGATACAAAACACAGTTCCTCTAACATGCAATGCTTTCCCGTTAAGAGCGAGAAACTTGTGAGCTTCGTGAACGATGTAGCTTTGTTAGAGCTGAAAGGTGACTGTGTTTACGTGAAACGAAGTCTTGCTTGTAGGAAGACACAGAGGCTGGAATTTAACTCCATTTCTGAAGGGAAACACACAGCACAGTTCTCATCCATGAAACACACTCTGCTTTAGAGCAAGAAGCACGCTCTTGCTTTCTAAGAATCTCTAATACAGCAGGAAATGTGACTGTGGTGAGAACAAAATAACTGAGTTTCCTACACGTATGGACCCTATCTAGGTCAACTCTTCTTCTGAAACTGATACAAACCACAGTTCCTCTAACATGCAATGCTTTCTAGTTAAGAGCGAGAAACGTGTGACCTTCGTGAACAATGTAGCTTCCTCTGAGATGAAAAGTGACTGAGTTTACCTGAAATGATGTCTTGCATGTAGGAAGAAACAGAGCCTGTAATTTAACTCCATATCTGAAGGGAAACACACAGCACAGTTCTCATCCATGAAACACACTCTGCTTTAGAGCAAGAAGCACGATCTTGCTTTCAAAGAGTCTCTAGTACAGCAGGAAACGTGACTGTGGTCAGAACAAAATAACGGTGTTTCCTACACATATGGACCATATCTGGGTCAATTCTTCTTCTGAAACTGATACAAACCACAGTTCCTCTACCATACAATGCTTTACAATTAAGAGCAAGAAACGTGTGAGCCTCTTGAACGATGTTGGTTCCTTTGAGCTGAAAAGTGACTGAGTTTACCTGAAAAGAGTCTTGCTTGTAGGAAGATACAGAGGCTGGAATTTAACTCCATTTCTGAACGGAAACACACAGCACAGTTCTCATCCATGAAACACACTCTGCTTTAGAGCAAGAAGCATGCCCTTGCTTTCCAGAGTCTCTAATAGAGCCAAAACTTGAGGGTACTCAGAACAAAATAACGGAGTTTCCTACACATACGGACCATTGCTAGTGCAACTCTGCATCTGAAAGTGATAGAAAACACAGGTCCTCTGACATCCAATGCTTTACAGTTAAGAGCAAGAAACATGTGAGCTACGTGAACGATGTAGCTTTGTTTGAGCGGAAAGGTGACTGAGTTTACGTGAAACGAATTCTTGTTTGTAGGAAGATACAGAGCCTGTGATTTAACTCCATTTCTGAAGGGAAACACACAGCACTGTTCTCACGATTAAACACACTCTGTGTACAGGAAGAAGCACGTTCTTACTTTCTAGAGTCTCTAATAGAGCAGGAAATGCGAGTGTGCTCAGAACAAAAGAACGGTGTTTCCTACACATACGGACCATTGCTAGTTCAACTCTGATTCTGAATCTGATACAAACCACAAGTCATCTAACATCCATTGCTTTTCATTTAAGAGCGAGAAACGTGTGATCTTCGTAAACGATTTATATTCATTTGAGCTGAATAGTGACTGCGTTTACCTGAAATGATGTCTTGCATGTAGGAAGAAACAGAGCCTGGAATTTAACTCCATTTCTGAAGGGAAACACACAGCACAGTTCTCATCCATGAAACGCACTCTGCTTTAGAGCAAGAAGCATGCTCTTTCTTTCTAAGAGTCTCTAATACAGCAGGAAAAGTGACTGTGGTCAGAACAAAATAACGGTGTTTCTACACATACGGACCATATCTAGGTCAACACTTCTTCTGAAACTGATACAAACCACAGTTCCTCTAACATGCAATGCTTTCCTGTTAAGAGCGAGAAATTTGTGAGCTTCGTGAATGATGTAGCTTTGTTAGAGCTGAAAGGTGTCTGTGTTTACGTGAAACGAAGTCTTGCTTGGAGGAAGACACAGAGGCTGGAATTTAACTCCATTTCTGAAGGGAAACACACAGCACAGTTCTTATCCATGAAACACACTCTGCTTTACAGCAAGAAGCATGCTCTTGCTTTATAAGAATCTCTAATACAGCAGGAAATGTGACTGTGGTGAGAACAAAATAACTGAGTTTCCTACACGTATGGACTATATCTAGGTCAACTCTTCTTCTGAAATTGATACAAACCATGGTTCCTCTAACATGCAATGCTTTCCAGTTAAGAGCAAGAAACGTGTGAGCTTTGTAAACGATGTAACTTCCTTTGAGCTGAAAAGTGACTGAGTTTACCTGAAAAGATGTCTTGCTTGTAGGAAGACACAGAGCCTGGGATTTACTCCATTTCTGAAGGGAAACACACAGCACAGTTCTCATCCATGAAACACACTCTGCTTTAGAGCAAGAAGCATGCTCTTGCTTTCCAGAGTCTCTAATAGAGCCAAAACTTGAGGGTGCTCAGAACAAAATAACGGAGTTTCCTACACATACAGACCATTGCTAGTGCAACTCTGCATCTGAAAGTGATACAAACCACAGGTCCTCTAACATCCAATGCTTTACAGTTAAGAGCAAGAAACATGTGAGCTACGTGAACAATGTAGCTGTGTTTGAGCGGAAAGGTGACGGAGTTTACGTGAAACGAATTCTTGTTTGTAGGAAGATACAGAATCTGGGATTTAACTCCATTTCTGAAGGGAAACACACAGCACTGTTCTAACGATTAAACACACTCTGCGTATAGGAAGAAGCACGCTCTTGCTTTCTAGAGTCTCTAATAGAGCAGGAAACATGAGTGTGCTTGGAACAAATGAACGGTGTTTCCTACACATATGGACCATTGCTAGTTCAACTCTGCTTCTGAAACTGATACAAACCACAAGTCATCTAACATCCAATGCTTTTCAGTTAAGAGCGAGAAACGTGTGATCTTCGTAAACGATTTATATTCATTTGAGCTGAATAGTGACTGCGTTTACCTGAAATGATGTCTTGCATGCAGGAAGAAACAGAGCCTGGAATTTAACTCCATTTCTGAAGGGAAACACACAGCACAGTTCTCATCCATGAAACACACTCTGCTTTAGAGCAAGAAGCACGATCTTGCTTTCTAAGAGTCTCTAATACAGCAGGAAAGGTGACTGTGGTCAGAACAAAATAACGGTGTTTCCTACACATATGGACCATATCTAGGTCAAGTCTTCTTCTGAAACTGATACAAACCACAGTTCCTCTAACATACAATGCTTTACAATTAAGAGCAAGAAACGTGTGAGCTTCTTGAACGATGTTGGTTCCTTTGAGCTGAAAAGAGACTGAGTTTACCTGAAAAGAGTCTGGCTTGTAGGAAGAAACAGAGCCTGGAATTTAACTCCATTTCTGAAGGGAAACACACAGCACAGTTCTCATCCATGAAACACACTCTGCTTTAGAGCACGAAGCATGCTCTTGTTTTCTAGAGTCTCTAATAGAGCCAGAAACATGAGGGTGCTCTGAACAAAATAACAGTGTTTCCTACATATACGGACCATTGCTAGTTCAACTCTGCTTCTGAAACTGATACAAACACAAGTCATCTAACATCCAATGCTGTACAGTTAAGAGCAAGAAACGTGTGACCTTCGTAAACGATTTATATTCATTTGAGCTGAAAAGTGAGTGTGTTAACGTGAAATGATGTCTTGCTTGTAGGAAGACACAGAGCCTGGAATATAACTCCATTTCTGAAGAGAAACACACAGCACAGTTCTCATCCATGAAACACCCTCTGCTTTAGAGCAAGAAGCACACTCTTGCTTTCTAAGAGTCTCTAAAACAGCAGAAAACCTGACTGTTGTCAGAACAAAATAACGGTGTTTCATACTCATACGGACCATAGCAAGGTCAACTCTTCTTCTGAAACTGATACAAAGCACAGTTCCACTAACATGCAATACTTTCAAGTTAATAGAGAGAACGTGTGAGCTTCGTGAACGATGTGGCTTCCTATGAGCTGATAAGTGACTGAGTTTACCTGAAAAGATGTCTTGCTTATAGGAAGACACAGAGCCTGGGATTTAACTCCATTTCTGAAGGGAAACACACAGCACAGTTCTCATCCATGAAACACACTCTGCTTTAGAGCAAGAAGCATGCTCTTGCTTTCTAAGAATCTCTAATACAGCAAGAAACGTGACTGTGGTCAGAACAAAATAACGGTGTTTCCTACACATACAGACCATATCTAGGTCAACTCTTCTTCTGAAACTGATACAAACCACAGTTCCATTAACATACAATGCTTTCCAGTTAAGAGCGAGAAATGTATGAGCTTCGTGAAGGATGTAGCTTCCTTTGAGCTGAAAAGTGACTGAGTTTACCTGAAAAGATGTCTTGCTTGTAGGAAGACACACAGCCTGGGATTTAACTCCATTTCTGAAGGAAAAAACACAGCACAGTTCTCAACCATGAAACACACTCTGCTTTAGAGCAAGAAGCACGCTCTTGCTTTCTAGAGTCTATAATAGAGCCAGAAACTTGAAAGTGTGCTGAGAATAAAAGAACTGGGTTTCCTACACACACGGACCATATCTAGATCAACTCTGTTCTTGAAACTGATACAAACCACAAGTCATCTAACATCCAATGCGTTTCAGTTAAGAGCGAGAAACGTGTGATCGTCGTAAACGATTTATATTCATTTGAGCTGAAAAATGACAGCGTTTACCTGAAATGATATCTTGCTTTCAGGAAGACACAGAGCCAGGAATTTAACTCCATTTCTGAAGGAAAAAACACAGCACAGTTCTCATCCATGAAACACACTCTGCTTTAGAGCAAGAAGCACGTTCTTGCTCTCTAGAGTCTATAATAGAGCCAGAAACTTGAAAGTGTGCTCAGAATAAAAGAACTGGGTTTCCTACACATACAGACCATTGCTAGTTCAACTCTGCTTCTGAAACTGATACAAACCACAGTTCCATTATCATGCAATGCTTTCCAGTTAAGAGCGAGAAAAGTGTGACCTTCGTGAACGATGTAGCTTCCTCTGAGATGAAAGGTGACTGAGTTTACCTGAAAAGATGTCTTGCTTGTAGGAAGATACGGAATCTGGGATTTAACTCCATTTCTGAAGGGAAACACACAGCACAGTTCTCATCCATGAAACACACTCTGCTTTAGAGCAAGAAGCACGCTTTTGCTTTCTAAGAGTCTCTAATACAGCAGGAAAAGTGACTGTGGTCAGAACAAAATAACGGTGTTTCCTACACATACGGACCATATCTAGGTCAACTCTTCTTCTGAAACTGATACAAACTACAGTTCCTCTAACATGCAATGCTTTCCAGTTAAGAGCGAGAAACTTGTGAGCTTCGTGAACGATGTAGCTTTTTCTGAGCTGAAAGGTGACTGAGTTTACGTGAAACGAACTCTTGCTTGTAGGAAGATACAAAGCCTGTGATTTAACTCCATTTCTGAAGGGAAACACACAGCACAGTTCTCATCCATGAAACACACTCTGCTTTAGAGCAATAAGCACGCTCTTGCTTTCTAAGAATCTCTAATACAGCAGGAAATGTGACTGTGGTGAGAACAAAATAACAGAGTTTCCTACACGTATGGACCATATCTAGGTCAACTCTTCTTCTGAAACTGATACAAACCACAGTTCCTCTAACATGCAATGCTTTCCAGTTAAGAGCGAGAAACGTGTGACCTTCGTGAACGATGTAGCTTCCTCTGAGATGAAAAGTGACTGAGTTTACCTGAAAAGATGTCTTGATTATAGGAAGACACAGAGCCTGGGATTTAACTCAATTTCTGAAGGGAAACACACAGCACAGTTCTCATCCATGAAACACACTCTGCTTTAGAGCACAAAGCATGCTCTTGCTTTCTAGTTTCTCTAAGAGAGCCAGAAACATGACGGTGCTCTGAACAAAAGAACGGTGTTTCCTACTCATACAGACCCTTGCTAGTTCAACTCTGATTCTGAAACTGATACAAAACAGAAGTCATCTAACATCCAATGCTTTTCAGTTAAGAGCAAGAAACGTGTGATCTTCTTAAAGATTTATATTCATTTGAGCTGAATAGTGACTGCGTTTACCTGAAATGATGTCTTGCATGTAGGAAGAAACAGAGCCTTGAATTTAACTCCATTTCTGAAGGGAAACACACAGCACTGTTCTCATCCATGAAACACACTCTGCTTTAGAGCAAGAAGCACGATGTTGCTTTCTAAGAGTCTCTAATACAGCAGGAAACCTGACTGTGGTCAGAACAAAATAACGGGGTTTCCTACACACACGGACCATATCTAGGTCAACTCTTCTTCTGAAACTGATACAAACCACAGTTCCATTAAAATGCAATGCTTTCCAGTTAAGAGCGAGAAACGTGTGAGCTTCGTGAACGATGTAACTTCCTTTGAGCTGAAATGTGACTGAGTTTACCTGAAAAGATGTCTTGTGTGTAGGAAGACACAGAGCCTGGGATTTAACTCCATTTCTGAAGGGAAAAACACAGCACAGTCCTCATCCATGAAACACACTCTGCTTTAGAGCAAGAAGCATGCTCTTGCTTTCTAGAGTCTCTATTAGTGCCAGAAACTTGAGGGTACTCTGAACAAAAGAACGGTCTTTCCTACACATACGGACCATATCAAAGTCAAATCTGCTTCGGGAACTGATACAAACCACAGTTCCTCTAACTTGCAATGCTTTACAGTTAAGTACAAGATCGTGTGAGCTATGTGAACAATATAGCTTTGTTTGAGCAGAAGGTGACTGAGTTTACATGAAACAAAGTCTTTCTTTTAGGAAGATGCAGAGCCTGTGATTTCTGAAGGGAAACACACAGAACTGTTGTCACGATGAATCACAATCTGCATATAAGAAGAAGCATGCTCTTGCTTTCTAGAGTCTCAAATAGAGCAGTAAACGTGAGTGTGCTCAGAAAAAAAGAACGGTGTTTTCTAAACATACAGACCAATCTAGGTCAACTATTCTTCTGAAACTGATAAAAAGCACAGTTCCATTAACATGCAATGCTTTCAAGTTAAGAGCGAGGAACGTGTGAGCTTCTTGAACGATGTAGCTTTCTTTGAGCTGAAAAGTGACTAAGTTTACCTGAAAAGATGTATTGCTTGTAGGAATACACAGAGCCTGGGATTTACCTCCATTTCTGAGGGAAACACACAGCACAGTTCTCATCCATGAAACACATTCTGCTTTAGATTAAGAAGCATGGACTTGCTTTCCAGAGTCTCTAATAGAGCCAGAAACTTGAGGGTACTCAGAACAAAAGAACGGTGTTTCCTACACATACGGACCATTGCTAGTTCTCTCTGCTCTGAAACTGATACAAACCACAAGTCATCTAACATCCAATGCTTTTCAGTTAAGAGCGAGAAACGTGTGAGGTTCGTAAACGATTTATATTCATTTGAGCTGAAAAGTGACTGCGTTTACCTGAAATGATGTCTTGCTTGTAGGAAGACACAGAGCCTGGAATTTAACTCCATTTCTGAAGGGAAACACACAGCACAGTTCTCATCCATGAAACACACTCTGCTTTAGAGCAAGAAGCACACTCTTGCTTTCTAAGAGTCTCTAATACAGCAGGAAACGTGACTGTGGTCAGAACAAAATAACGGTGTTTCCTACACATACGGACCATATCTAGTTCAACTCTTCTTCTGAAACTGATACAAACCACAGTTCCTCTAACATGCAATGCTTTCCATTTAAGAGCGAGAAACTTGTGAGCTTCGTGAACGCTGTTGCTTCCTTTGAGCTGAAAACTGACTGAATTTACCTGAAAAGATGTCTTGCTTGTAGGAAGACACAGAGCCTGGGATTTAACTCCATTTCTGAAGGGAAACACACAGCACAGTTCTCATCCATGAAACACACTCTGCTTTAGAGCACGATGCATGCTCTTGCTTTCTAGAGTCTCTAATAGAGCCAGAAACTTGAGGCTTCTCTGAACAAAGGAATGGTATTTCCTACACATACGGACCTTTGCTAGTTCAACTCTGCTTATGAAACTGATACAAACCCCAGGTCCTATAACAACCAATGCTTTACAAATAAGAGCAAGAAACATGTGAGCTACGTGAACGATGTAGCTTTGTTTGAGCTGAAAGATGACTGAGTTTACATGAAACAAAGTCTTGCTTGTAGGAAGATACAGACCCTGCGATTTAACTCCATTTCTGAAGGGAAACACACAGCACAGTTCTCACGATGAAACACCCTCTGTGTATAGGAAGAAGCATGCTCTTGCTTTCTAGAGTCTGTAATAGAGCAGAAAACGTGAGTGTGCTCAGAACAAAAGAACGGTGTTTCCTATACATACGGACCATAGCTAGTTCAACACTGCTTCTGAAACTGATACAAACCACAAGTCATCTAACATACAATGCTTTTCAGTTAAGAGCGAGAAACGTGTGAGCTTCGTAAACGATTTATATTCATTTGAGCTGAAAAGTGACTGCGTTTACCTGAAATGATGTCTTGCTTGTAGGAAGACACAGAGATCTACTGGATAGCCATGCCAGCATTGGCCTGGAAGTTCCAACCCCCACTGAGGCTTCGGTAATTGTCACGCCCACAAGGCGTGGTCGAGGAGGAAGCAGACGACCAAGGATCGGGAAGAGCTCTCTCTCTTGGTTCCCAGACTCTGGATGCTGGCGGTACACCAAGCAGAGTTCCCCAGAGAACACCACCAGACTGCACTATACCCTTGCCAGACCTTGTAACCTACCCCTTCATTTGTAAGTTACCCCATAAAATAAACTTCCCTTTCAACTACATGGAGTGGCCTTAATAATTTAACCAATACAGAGCCTGGAATTTAACTCCATTTCTGATGGGAAACACACAGCACAATTCTCATCCATGAAACACACTCTGCTTTAAAGCAAGAAGCAAACTCTTGCTTTCTAAGAGTCTATAATACGGCATGCAACGTGACTGTGGTCAGAACAAAATAACGGTGTTTCCTACATGTACAGACCATATCTAGGTCAACTCTTCTTCTGAAACTGATACAAACCACAGTTCCTCTAACATGCAATGCTTTCCAGTTAAGAGTGAGAAACGAGTGAGCTTCGTCAAGGATGTAGCTTCCTTTGAGGTGAAAAGTGACTCAGTTTACCTGAAAAGGTGTCTTGCTTTGAGGAAGACACAGAGCCTGGGATTTAACTCCATTTCTGAAGGGAAACACACAGCACAATTCACACGATGAAACACACTCTGTGTATAGGAAGAAGAACGCTAATGCTTTCTAGATTCTCTAATAGAGCAAGAAACGTGAGTGTGCTCAGAACAAAAGAACGGTGTTACCTACACATACGGACCATTGCTAGTTCAACTCTCCTTCTGAAACTGATACAAACCACAAGTCATCTAACATCCAAAGCTTTTCAGTTAAGAGCGAGAAACGTGTGAGCTTCGTAAACGATTTATATTAATTTGAGCTGAAAACTGACTACGTTTACTGAAATGATGTCTTGCTTTTAGGAAGACATTGAGGTGGAATTTAACTCCATTTCTGAAGGGAAACACACCCCAAAGTTCTCATCCATGAAACACACTCTGCTTTAGAGCAAGAAGCATGCTCTTGCTTTTTAGAGTCTCTAATAGACCCAGAAAATTAAGGGTACTCTTAACAAAAGAACGGTGTTTCCTACACATATGGACCATTGATAGTTCAACTCTGCTTCTGAAACTGATACAGCCACAAGTCATCTAACATCCAATGCTTTTCAGTTGAGAGGGAGAAACGTGTGAGCTTCATAAACGATTTATATTCATTTGAGCTGAAAAGTGACTGCGTTTACCTGAAAAGATGTCTTGCTTGTAGGAAGACACAGAGCCTGGGATTTAACTCAATTTCTTAAGGGATACATACAGCGCAGTTCTCATCCATGAACCACACTCTGCTTTAGAGCAAGAAGCACGCTCTTGCTTTCTAAGAGTCTCTAATACAGCAGGAAACGTGACTGTGGTCAGAACAAAATAACGGTGTATCCTACACATACGGACCATATCTATATCAACTCTTCTTCTGAAACTGAAACAAAGCACAGTTCCATTAACATGCAATGCTTTAAAGTTAAGAGCTAGAAACGTGTGAGCTTCGTGAAAGATGTACCTTCCTTTGAGCTGAAAAGTGACTGAGATTACCTGAAATGATGTCTTGCTTGTAGGAAGACACAAAGACTGGGATTTACCTCCATTTCTGAAGGGAAACACACAGCACAGTTCTCATCCATGAAACACACTCTGCTTTAGAGCACGATGCATGCTCTTGGTTTCTAGAGTCTCTAATAGAGCCAGAAACTTGAGGGTACTCTGAAAAAGAATGGTATTTCCTACACATACAGACCATTGCTAGTTCAACTCTGCTTCTGAAACTGATACAAACCACAGGTCCTCTAACATCTAATGCTTTACTGTTAAGAGCTAGAAACGTGTGAGCTTCGTGAAAGATGTAGCTTCCTTTGAGCTGAAAATTGACTGAGTTTACCTGAAAAGATGTCTTGCTTGTAGGAAGACACAGAGCCTGTGATTTAACTCCATTTCTGAAGGGAAACACACAGCACAGTTCTCACCATGAAACACACTCTGCGTATAGGAAGAAGCATGCTCTTGCTTTCTAGATTCTCTAATAGAGCAGGAAACGTGTCTGTGGTCAGAACAAAATAACGGTGTTTCCTACACATACAGACCACATCTAGGTCAAATCTTCTTCTGAAAATGATACAAACCACATTTCCTCTAACATGCAATGATTTCCAGTTAAGAGCGAGAAACGTGTGAGCTTCGTGAACAATGTAGCTTCCTTTGAGCTGAAAATTGACTGAGTTTACCTGAAGAGATGTCTTGCTTGTAGGAAGACACAGAGCCTGTGATTTAACTCCATTTCTGAAGGGAAACAGACAGCACAGTTCTCACCATGAAACACACTCTGCTTCAGAGCAAGAAGCACGCTCTTGATTTCTAAGAGTCTCTAATACAGCAGGAAAGGTGACTGTGGTCAGAACAAAATAACGGTGTTTCCTACACATACGGACCATAGCTAGTTCAACTCTGCTTCTGAAACTGATACAAACCACAAGTCATCTAGCATCCAATGCTTTTCATTTAAGAGCTAGAAACTTGTGAGCTTCGTGAACGATGTAGCTTCCTTTGAGGTGAATAGTGACTGAGTTTACTTGAAAAGATATCTTCCTTGTAGTAAGACACAGAGCCTGGGATTTAACTCCATTTCTGAAGGGAATCACACAGCACAGTTCTCACCATGAAACACACTCTGCGTATAGGAAGAAGCACGCTCTTGCTTTCTAGAGTCTCTAATAGAGCACGAAACGTGACTGTGGTCAGAACAAAATAACGGTGTTTCCTACACATACGGACCATATCTATGTCAACTCTTCTTCTGAAACTGATACAAACCACAGTTCCTCTAACATGCATTGCTTTCCATTTAAGAGCGAGAAACCTGTGAGCTTCGTGAACGGTGTACCTTCCTTTGAGCTGAAAAGTGTCTGAGTTTACCTGAAAAGATGTCTTGCTTGTAGGAAGACACAGAGCCTGGGATTTAACTCCATTTCTGAAGGGAAACACACACCACAGTTCTCGTCCATGAAACACACTCGGCTTTAGAGCACGAAGCATGCTCTTGCTTTCTGTAGTCTCTAATAGAGCCAGAAACATGAGGGTACTCAGCACAAAAGAACGGTGTTTCCTATATATACGGACCATGCTAGTTAAACTCTGCTTCTGAAACGGATACGAACCACAAGTCATGTAACATCAAATGCTTTTCAGTTAAGAGCAAGAAACGTGTGAGCGTTGTAAACGATTTATATTCATTTGAGCTGAAAAGAGACTGCGTTTACCTGAAATGATGTCTTGCTTTTAGGAAGACACAGAGCCTGGGATTTAACTCCATTTCTGAAGGGATACACACCGCGCAGTTCTCATCCATGAAACACACTCTGCTTTAGAGCAAGAAGCACGCACTTGCTTTCTAAGAGTCTCTAATACAGCAGGAAACGTGACTGTGGTCAGAACAAAATAACAGTGTTTTCTACACACACGGACCATATCTAGGTCAACTCTTCTTCTGAAACTGATACAAACCACAGTTCCATTAAAATGCAATGCTTTCCAGTTAAGAGCGAGAAACGTGTGAGCTTCGTGAACGATGTAACTTCCTTTGAGCTGAAATGTGACTGAGTTTACCTGAAAAGATGTCTTGTGTGTAGGAAGACACAGAGCCTGGGATTTAACTCCATTTCTGAAGGGAAAAACACAGCACAGTCCTCATCCATGAAACACACTCTGCTTTAGAGCAAGAAGCATGCTCTTGCTTTCTAGAGTCTCTATTAGTGCCAGAAACTTGAGGGTACTCTGAACAAAAGAACGGTCTTTCCTACACATACGGACCATATCAAAGTCAAATCTGCTTCGGGAACTGATACAAACCACAGTTCCTCTAACTTGCAATGCTTTACAGTTAAGTACAAGATCGTGTGAGCTATGTGAACAATATAGCTTTGTTTGAGCAGAAGGTGACTGAGTTTACATGAAACAAAGTCTTTCTTTTAGGAAGATGCAGAGCCTGTGATTTCTGAAGGGAAACACACAGAACTGTTGTCACGATGAATCACAATCTGCATATAAGAAGAAGCATGCTCTTGCTTTCTAGAGTCTCAAATAGAGCAGTAAACGTGAGTGTGCTCAGAAAAAAAGAACGGTGTTTTCTAAACATACAGACCAATCTAGGTCAACTATTCTTCTGAAACTGATAAAAAGCACAGTTCCATTAACATGCAATGCTTTCAAGTTAAGAGCGAGGAACGTGTGAGCTTCTTGAACGATGTAGCTTTCTTTGAGCTGAAAAGTGACTAAGTTTACCTGAAAAGATGTATTGCTTGTAGGAATACACAGAGCCTGGGATTTACCTCCATTTCTGAGGGAAACACACAGCACAATTCTCATCCATGAAACACACTCTGCTTTAAAGCAAGAAGCAAACTCTTGCTTTCTAAGAGTCTATAATACGGCATGCAACGTGACTGTGGTCAGAACAAAATAACGGTGTTTCCTACATGTACAGACCATATCTAGGTCAACTCTTCTTCTGAAACTGATACAAACCACAGTTCCTCTAACATGCAATGCTTTCCAGTTAAGAGTGAGAAACGAGTGAGCTTCGTCAAGGATGTAGCTTCCTTTGAGGTGAAAAGTGACTCAGTTTACCTGAAAAGGTGTCTTGCTTTGAGGAAGACACAGAGCCTGGGATTTAACTCCATTTCTGAAGGGAAACACACAGCACAATTCACACGATGAAACACACTCTGTGTATAGGAAGAAGAACGCTAATGCTTTCTAGAGTCTCTAATAGAGCAAGAAACGTGAGTGTGCTCAGAACAAAAGAACGGTGTTACCTACACATACGGACCATTGCTAGTTCAACTCTCCTTCTGAAACTGATACAAACCACAAGTCATCTAACATCCAAAGCTTTTCAGTTAAGAGCGAGAAACGTGTGAGCTTCGTAAACGATTTATATTAATTTGAGCTGAAAACTGACTACGTTTACTGAAATGATGTCTTGCTTTTAGGAAGACATTGAGGTGGAATTTAACTCCATTTCTGAAGGGAAACACACCCCAAAGTTCTCATCCATGAAACACACTCTGCTTTAGAGCAAGAAGCATGCTCTTGCTTTTTAGAGTCTCTAATAGACCCAGAAAATTAAGGGTACTCTTAACAAAAGAACGGTGTTTCCTACACATATGGACCATTGATAGTTCAACTCTGCTTCTGAAACTGATACAGCCACAAGTCATCTAACATCCAATGCTTTTCAGTTGAGAGGGAGAAACGTGTGAGCTTCATAAACGATTTATATTCATTTGAGCTGAAAAGTGACTGCGTTTACCTGAAAAGATGTCTTGCTTGTAGGAAGACACAGAGCCTGGGATTTAACTCCATTTCTTAAGGGATACATACAGCGCAGTTCTCATCCATGAACCACACTCTGCTTTAGAGCAAGAAGCACGCTCTTGCTTTCTAAGAGTCTCTAATACAGCAGGAAACGTGACTGTGGTCAGAACAAAATAACGGTGTATCCTACACATACGGACCATATCTATATCAACTCTTCTTCTGAAACTGAAACAAAGCACAGTTCCATTAACATGCAATGCTTTAAAGTTAAGAGCTAGAAACGTGTGAGCTTCGTGAAAGATGTACCTTCCTTTGAGCTGAAAAGTGACTGAGATTACCTGAAATGATGTCTTGCTTGTAGGAAGACACAAAGACTGGGATTTACCTCCATTTCTGAAGGGAAACACACAGCACAGTTCTCATCCATGAAACAGACTCTGCTTTAGAGCACGATGCATGCTCTTGGTTTCTAGAGTCTCTAATAGAGCCAGAAACTTGAGGGTACTCTGAAAAAGAATGGTATTTCCTACACATACAGACCATTGCTAGTTCAACTCTGCTTCTGAAACTGATACAAACCACAGGTCCTCTAACATCTAATGCTTTACTGTTAAGAGCTAGAAACGTGTGAGCTTCGTGAAAGATGTAGCTTCCTTTGAGCTGAAAATTGACTGAGTTTACCTGAAAAGATGTCTTGCTTGTAGGAAGACACAGAGCCTGTGATTTAACTCCATTTCTGAAGGGAAACACACAGCACAGTTCTCACCATGAAACACACTCTGCGTATAGGAAGAAGCATGCTCTTGCTTTCTAGATTCTCTAATAGAGCAGGAAACGTGTCTGTGGTCAGAACAAAATAACGGTGTTTCCTACACATACAGACCACATCTAGGTCAAATCTTCTTCTGAAAATGATACAAACCACATTTCCTCTAACATGCAATGATTTCCAGTTAAGAGCGAGAAACGTGTGAGCTTCGTGAACAATGTAGCTTCCTTTGAGCTGAAAATTGACTGAGTTTACCTGAAGAGATGTCTTGCTTGTAGGAAGACACAGAGCCTGTGATTTAACTCCATTTCTGAAGGGAAACAGACAGCACAGTTCTCACCATGAAACACACTCTGCTTCAGAGCAAGAAGCACGCTTTTGATTTCTAAGAGTCTCTAATACAGCAGGAAAGGTGACTGTGGTCAGAACAAAATAACGGTGTTTCCTACACATACGGACCATAGCTAGTTCAACTCTGCTTCTGAAACTGATACAAACCACAAGTCATCTAGCATCCAATGCTTTTCATTTAAGAGCTAGAAACTTGTGAGCTTCGTGAACGATGTAGCTTCCTTTGAGGTGAATAGTGACTGAGTTTACTTGAAAAGATATCTTCCTTGTAGTAAGACACAGAGCCTGGGATTTAACTCCATTTCTGAAGGGAATCACACAGCACAGTTCTCACCATGAAACACACTCTGCGTATAGGAAGAAGCACGCTCTTGCTTTCTAGAGTCTCTAATAGAGCACGAAACGTGACTGTGGTCAGAACAAAATAACGGTGTTTCCTACACATACGGACCATATCTATGTCAACTCTTCTTCTGAAACTGATACAAACCACAGTTCCTCTAACATGCATTGCTTTCCATTTAAGAGCGAGAAACCTGTGAGCTTCGTGAACGGTGTACCTTCCTTTGAGCTGAAAAGTGTCTGAGTTTACCTGAAAAGATGTCTTGCTTGTAGGAAGACACAGAGCCTGGGATTTAACTCCATTTCTGAAGGGAAACACACACCACAGTTCTCGTCCATGAAACACACTCGGCTTTAGAGCACGAAGCATGCTCTTGCTTTCTGTAGTCTCTAATAGAGCCAGAAACATGAGGGTACTCAGCACAAAAGAACGGTGTTTCCTATATATACGGACCATGCTAGTTAAACTCTGCTTCTGAAACGGATACGAACCACAAGTCATGTAACATCAAATGCTTTTCAGTTAAGAGCAAGAAACGTGTGAGCGTTGTAAACGATTTATATTCATTTGAGCTGAAAAGAGACTGCGCTTACCTGAAATGATGTCTTGCTTTTAGGAAGACACAGAGCCTGGGATTTAACTCCATTTCTGAAGGGATACACACCGCGCAGTTCTCATCCATGAAACACACTCTGCTTTAGAGCAAGAAGCACGCACTTGCTTTCTAAGAGTCTCTAATACAGCAGGAAACGTGACTGTGGTCAGAACAAAATAACAGTGTTTTCTACACACACGGACCATATCTAGGTCAACTCTTCTTCTAAAACTGATACAAACCACAGTTCCATTAAAATGCAATGCTTTCCAGTTAAGAGCGAGAAACGTGTGAGCTTCGTGAACGATGTAACTTCCTTTGAGCTGAAATGTGACTGAGTTTACCTGAAAAGATGTCTTGTGTGTAGGAAGACACAGAGCCTGGGATTTAACTCCATTTCTGAAGGGAAAAACACAGCACAGTCCTCATCCATGAAACACACTCTGCTTTAGAGCAAGAAGCATGCTCTTGCTTTCTAGAATCTCTATTAGTGCCAGAAACTTGAGGGTACTCTGAACAAAAGAACGGTCTTTCCTACACATACGGACCATATCAAAGTCAAATCTGCTTCGGGAACTGATACAAACCACAGTTCCTCTAACTTGCAATGCTTTACAGTTAAGTACAAGATCGTGTGAGCTATGTGAACAATATAGCTTTGTTTGAGCAGAAGGTGACTGAGTTTACATGAAACAAAGTCTTTCTTTTAGGAAGATGCAGAGCCTGTGATTTCTGAAGGGAAACACACAGAACTGTTGTCACGATGAATCACAATCTGCATATAAGAAGAAGCATGCTCTTGCTTTCTAGAGTCTCAAATAGAGCAGTAAACGTGAGTGTGCTCAGAAAAAAAGAACGGTGTTTTCTAAACATACAGACCAATCTAGGTCAACTATTCTTCTGAAACTGATAAAAAGCACAGTTCCATTAACATGCAATGCTTTCAAGTTAAGAGCGAGGAACGTGTGAGCTTCTTGAACGATGTAGCTTTCTTTGAGCTGAAAAGTGACTAAGTTTACCTGAAAAGATGTATTGCTTGTAGGAATACACAGAGCCTGGGATTTACCTCCATTTCTGAGGGAAACACACAGCACAATTCTCATCCATGAAACACACTCTGCTTTAAAGCAAGAAGCAAACTCTTGCTTTCTAAGAGTCTATAATACGGCATGCAACGTGACTGTGGTCAGAACAAAATAACGGTGTTTCCTACATGTACAGACCATATCTAGGTCAACTCTTCTTCTGAAACTGATACAAACCACAGTTCCTCTAACATGCAATGCTTTCCAGTTAAGAGTGAGAAACGAGTGAGCTTCGTCAAGGATGTAGCTTCCTTTGAGGTGAAAAGTGACTCAGTTTACCTGAAAAGGTGTCTTGCTTTGAGGAAGACACAGAGCCTGGGATTTAACTCCATTTCTGAAGGGAAACACACAGCACAATTCACACGATGAAACACACTCTGTGTATAGGAAGAAGAACGCTAATGCTTTCTAGAGTCTCTAATAGAGCAAGAAACGTGAGTGTGCTCAGAACAAAAGAACGGTGTTACCTACACATACGGACCATTGCTAGTTCAACTCTCCTTCTGAAACTGATACAAACCACAAGTCATCTAACATCCAAAGCTTTTCAGTTAAGAGCGAGAAACGTGTGAGCTTCGTAAACGATTTATATTAATTTGAGCTGAAAACTGACTACGTTTACTGAAATGATGTCTTGCTTTTAGGAAGACATTGAGGTGGAATTTAACTCCATTTCTGAAGGGAAACACACCCCAAAGTTCTCATCCATGAAACACACTCTGCTTTAGAGCAAGAAGCATGCTCTTGCTTTTTAGAGTCTCTAATAGACCCAGAAAATTAAGGGTACTCTTAACAAAAGAACGGTGTTTCCTACACATATGGACCATTGATAGTTCAACTCTGCTTCTGAAACTGATACAGCCACAAGTCATCTAACATCCAATGCTTTTCAGTTGAGAGGGAGAAACGTGTGAGCTTCATAAACGATTTATATTCATTTGAGCTGAAAAGTGACTGCGTTTACCTGAAAAGATGTCTTGCTTGTAGGAAGACACAGAGCCTGGGATTTAACTCCATTTCTTAAGGGATACATACAGCGCAGTTCTCATCCATGAACCACACTCTGCTTTAGAGCAAGAAGCACGCTCTTGCTTTCTAAGAGTCTCTAATACAGCAGGAAACGTGACTGTGGTCAGAACAAAATAACGGTGTATCCTACACATACGGACCATATCTATATCAACTCTTCTTCTGAAACTGAAACAAAGCACAGTTCCATTAACATGCAATGCTTTAAAGTTAAGAGCTAGAAACGTGTGAGCTTCGTGAAAGATGTACCTTCCTTTGAGCTGAAAAGTGACTGAGATTACCTGAAATGATGTCTTGCTTGTAGGAAGACACAAAGACTGGGATTTACCTCCATTTCTGAAGGGAAACACACAGCACAGTTCTCATCCATGAAACAGACTCTGCTTTAGAGCACGATGCATGCTCTTGGTTTCTAGAGTCTCTAATAGAGCCAGAAACTTGAGGGTACTCTGAAAAAGAATGGTATTTCCTACACATACAGACCATTGCTAGTTCAACTCTGCTTCTGAAACTGATACAAACCACAGGTCCTCTAACATCTAATGCTTTACTGTTAAGAGCTAGAAACGTGTGAGCTTCGTGAAAGATGTAGCTTCCTTTGAGCTGAAAATTGACTGAGTTTACCTGAAAAGATGTCTTGCTTGTAGGAAGACACAGAGCCTGTGATTTAACTCCATTTCTGAAGGGAAACACACAGCACAGTTCTCACCATGAAACACACTCTGCGTATAGGAAGAAGCATGCTCTTGCTTTCTAGATTCTCTAATAGAGCAGGAAACGTGTCTGTGGTCAGAACAAAATAACGGTGTTTCCTACACATACAGACCACATCTAGGTCAAATCTTCTTCTGAAAATGATACAAACCACATTTCCTCTAACATGCAATGATTTCCAGTTAAGAGCGAGAAACGTGTGAGCTTCGTGAACAATGTAGCTTCCTTTGAGCTGAAAATTGACTGAGTTTACCTGAAGAGATGTCTTGCTTGTAGGAAGACACAGAGCCTGTGATTTAACTCCATTTCTGAAGGGAAACAGACAGCACAGTTCTCACCATGAAACACACTCTGCTTCAGAGCAAGAAGCACGCTTTTGATTTCTAAGAGTCTCTAATACAGCAGGAAAGGTGACTGTGGTCAGAACAAAATAACGGTGTTTCCTACACATACGGACCATAGCTAGTTCAACTCTGCTTCTGAAACTGATACAAACCACAAGTCATCTAGCATCCAATGCTTTTCATTTAAGAGCTAGAAACTTGTGAGCTTCGTGAACGATGTAGCTTCCTTTGAGGTGAATAGTGACTGAGTTTACTTGAAAAGATATCTTCCTTGTAGTAAGACACAGAGCCTGGGATTTAACTCCATTTCTGAAGGGAATCACACAGCACAGTTCTCACCATGAAACACACTCTGCGTATAGGAAGAAGCACGCTCTTGCTTTCTAGAGTCTCTAATAGAGCACGAAACGTGACTGTGGTCAGAACAAAATAACGGTGTTTCCTACACATACGGACCATATCTATGTCAACTCTTCTTCTGAAACTGATACAAACCACAGTTCCTCTAACATGCATTGCTTTCCATTTAAGAGCGAGAAACCTGTGAGCTTCGTGAACGGTGTACCTTCCTTTGAGCTGAAAAGTGTCTGAGTTTACCTGAAAAGATGTCTTGCTTGTAGGAAGACACAGAGCCTGGGATTTAACTCCATTTCTGAAGGGAAACACACACCACAGTTCTCGTCCATGAAACACACTCGGCTTTAGAGCACGAAGCATGCTCTTGCTTTCTGTAGTCTCTAATAGAGCCAGAAACATGAGGGTACTCAGCACAAAAGAACGGTGTTTCCTATATATACGGACCATGCTAGTTAAACTCTGCTTCTGAAACGGATACGAACCACAAGTCATGTAACATCAAATGCTTTTCAGTTAAGAGCAAGAAACGTGTGAGCGTTGTAAACGATTTATATTCATTTGAGCTGAAAAGAGACTGCGCTTACCTGAAATGATGTCTTGCTTTTAGGAAGACACAGAGCCTGGGATTTAACTCCATTTCTGAAGGGATACACACCGCGCAGTTCTCATCCATGAAACACACTCTGCTTTAGAGCAAGAAGCACGCACTTGCTTTCTAAGAGTCTCTAATACAGCAGGAAACGTGACTGTGGTCAGAACAAAATAACAGTGTTTTCTACACACACGGACCATATCTAGGTCAACTCTTCTTCTAAAACTGATACAAACCACAGTTCCATTAAAATGCAATGCTTTCCAGTTAAGAGCGAGAAACGTGTGAGCTTCGTGAACGATGTAACTTCCTTTGAGCTGAAATGTGACTGAGTTTACCTGAAAAGATGTCTTGTGTGTAGGAAGACACAGAGCCTGGGATTTAACTCCATTTCTGAAGGGAAAAACACAGCACAGTCCTCATCCATGAAACACACTCTGCTTTAGAGCAAGAAGCATGCTCTTGCTTTCTAGAGTCTCTATTAGTGCCAGAAACTTGAGGGTACTCTGAACAAAAGAACGGTCTTTCCTACACATACGGACCATATCAAAGTCAAATCTGCTTCGGGAACTGATACAAACCACAGTTCCTCTAACTTGCAATGCTTTACAGTTAAGTACAAGATCGTGTGAGCTATGTGAACAATATAGCTTTGTTTGAGCAGAAGGTGACTGAGTTTACATGAAACAAAGTCTTTCTTTTAGGAAGATGCAGAGCCTGTGATTTCTGAAGGGAAACACACAGAACTGTTGTCACGATGAATCACAATCTGCATATAAGAAGAAGCATGCTCTTGCTTTCTAGAGTCTCAAATAGAGCAGTAAACGTGAGTGTGCTCAGAAAAAAAGAACGGTGTTTTCTAAACATACAGACCAATCTAGGTCAACTATTCTTCTGAAACTGATAAAAAGCACAGTTCCATTAACATGCAATGCTTTCAAGTTAAGAGCGAGGAACGTGTGAGCTTCTTGAACGATGTAGCTTTCTTTGAGCTGAAAAGTGACTAAGTTTACCTGAAAAGATGTATTGCTTGTAGGAATACACAGAGCCTGGGATTTACCTCCATTTCTGAGGGAAACACACAGCACAATTCTCATCCATGAAACACACTCTGCTTTAAAGCAAGAAGCAAACTCTTGCTTTCTAAGAGTCTATAATACGGCATGCAACGTGACTGTGGTCAGAACAAAATAACGGTGTTTCCTACATGTACAGACCATATCTAGGTCAACTCTTCTTCTGAAACTGATACAAACCACAGTTCCTCTAACATGCAATGCTTTCCAGTTAAGAGTGAGAAACGAGTGAGCTTCGTCAAGGATGTAGCTTCCTTTGAGGTGAAAAGTGACTCAGTTTACCTGAAAAGGTGTCTTGCTTTGAGGAAGACACAGAGCCTGGGATTTAACTCCATTTCTGAAGGGAAACACACAGCACAATTCACACGATGAAACACACTCTGTGTATAGGAAGAAGAACGCTAATGCTTTCTAGAGTCTCTAATAGAGCAAGAAACGTGAGTGTGCTCAGAACAAAAGAACGGTGTTACCTACACATACGGACCATTGCTAGTTCAACTCTCCTTCTGAAACTGATACAAACCACAAGTCATCTAACATCCAAAGCTTTTCAGTTAAGAGCGAGAAACGTGTGAGCTTCGTAAACGATTTATATTAATTTGAGCTGAAAACTGACTACGTTTACTGAAATGATGTCTTGCTTTTAGGAAGACATTGAGGTGGAATTTAACTCCATTTCTGAAGGGAAACACACCCCAAAGTTCTCATCCATGAAACACACTCTGCTTTAGAGCAAGAAGCATGCTCTTGCTTTTTAGAGTCTCTAATAGACCCAGAAAATTAAGGGTACTCTTAACAAAAGAACGGTGTTTCCTACACATATGGACCATTGATAGTTCAACTCTGCTTCTGAAACTGATACAGCCACAAGTCATCTAACATCCAATGCTTTTCAGTTGAGAGGGAGAAACGTGTGAGCTTCATAAACGATTTATATTCATTTGAGCTGAAAAGTGACTGCGTTTACCTGAAAAGATGTCTTGCTTGTAGGAAGACACAGAGCCTGGGATTTAACTCCATTTCTTAAGGGATACATACAGCGCAGTTCTCATCCATGAACCACACTCTGCTTTAGAGCAAGAAGCACGCTCTTGCTTTCTAAGAGTCTCTAATACAGCAGGAAACGTGACTGTGGTCAGAACAAAATAACGGTGTATCCTACACATACGGACCATATCTATATCAACTCTTCTTCTGAAACTGAAACAAAGCACAGTTCCATTAACATGCAATGCTTTAAAGTTAAGAGCTAGAAACGTGTGAGCTTCGTGAAAGATGTACCTTCCTTTGAGCTGAAAAGTGACTGAGATTACCTGAAATGATGTCTTGCTTGTAGGAAGACACAAAGACTGGGATTTACCTCCATTTCTGAAGGGAAACACACAGCACAGTTCTCATCCATGAAACAGACTCTGCTTTAGAGCACGATGCATGCTCTTGGTTTCTAGAGTCTCTAATAGAGCCAGAAACTTGAGGGTACTCTGAAAAAGAATGGTATTTCCTACACATACAGACCATTGCTAGTTCAACTCTGCTTCTGAAACTGATACAAACCACAGGTCCTCTAACATCTAATGCTTTACTGTTAAGAGCTAGAAACGTGTGAGCTTCGTGAAAGATGTAGCTTCCTTTGAGCTGAAAATTGACTGAGTTTACCTGAAAAGATGTCTTGCTTGTAGGAAGACACAGAGCCTGTGATTTAACTCCATTTCTGAAGGGAAACACACAGCACAGTTCTCACCATGAAACACACTCTGCGTATAGGAAGAAGCATGCTCTTGCTTTCTAGATTCTCTAATAGAGCAGGAAACGTGTCTGTGGTCAGAACAAAATAACGGTGTTTCCTACACATACAGACCACATCTAGGTCAAATCTTCTTCTGAAAATGATACAAACCACATTTCCTCTAACATGCAATGATTTCCAGTTAAGAGCGAGAAACGTGTGAGCTTCGTGAACAATGTAGCTTCCTTTGAGCTGAAAATTGACTGAGTTTACCTGAAGAGATGTCTTGCTTGTAGGAAGACACAGAGCCTGTGATTTAACTCCATTTCTGAAGGGAAACAGACAGCACAGTTCTCACCATGAAACACACTCTGCTTCAGAGCAAGAAGCACGCTCTTGATTTCTAAGAGTCTCTAATACAGCAGGAAAGGTGACTGTGGTCAGAACAAAATAACGGTGTTTCCTACACATACGGACCATAGCTAGTTCAACTCTGCTTCTGAAACTGATACAAACCACAAGTCATCTAGCATCCAATGCTTTTCATTTAAGAGCGAGAAACTTGTGAGCTTCGTGAACGATGTAGCTTCCTTTGAGGTGAATAGTGACTGAGTTTACTTGAAAAGATATCTTCCTTGTAGTAAGACACAGAGCCTGGGATTTAACTCCATTTCTGAAGGGAATCACACAGCACAGTTCTCACCATGAAACACACTCTGCGTATAGGAAGAAGCACGCTCTTGCTTTCTAGAGTCTCTAATAGAGCACGAAACGTGACTGTGGTCAGAACAAAATAACGGTGTTTCCTACACATACGGACCATATCTATGTCAACTCTTCTTCTGAAACTGATACAAACCACAGTTCCTCTAACATGCATTGCTTTCTATTTAAGAGCGAGAAACCTGTGAGCTTCGTGAACGGTGTACCTTCCTTTGAGCTGAAAAGTGTCTGAGTTTACCTGAAAAGATGTCTTGCTTGTAGGAAGACACAGAGCCTGGGATTTAACTCCATTTCTGAAGGGAAACACACACCACAGTTCTCGTCCATGAAACACACTCGGCTTTAGAGCACGAAGCATGCTCTTGCTTTCTGTAGTCTCTAATAGAGCCAGAAACATGAGGGTACTCAGCACAAAAGAACGGTGTTTCCTATATATACGGACCATCCTAGTTAAACTCTGCTTCTGAAACGGATACGAACCACTAGTCATGTAACATCAAATGCTTTTCACTTAAGAGCAAGAAACGTGTGAGCTTTGTAAACGATTTATATTAATTTGTGCTGAAAAGAGACTGCGTTTACCTGAAATGATGTCTTGCTTTTAGGAAGACACAGAGCCTGGGATTTAACTCCATTTCTGAAGGGATACACACAGTGCAGTTCTCATCCATGAAACACACTCTGCTTTAGAGCAAGAAGCACGCACTTGCTTTCTAAGAGTCTCTAATACAGCAGGAAACGTGACTGTGGTCAGAACAAAATAACAGTGTTTTCTACACATACGGACCATATCTAGGTCAACTTTTCTTCTAAAACTGATACAAACCACAGATTCTTTAACATTCAATGGTTTCCAGTTAAGAGCGAGAAACATGTGAGCTTCGTGAACGATGTAGCTTCCATTGAGCTGAAGAGTGACTGAGTTAAACTGAAAAAATGTCTTCCTTGTAGGAAGACACAGAGCCTGGGATTTAACTCCATTTCTGAAGCGAAAAACACAGCACAGTTCTCATCCATGAAACACACTCTGCTTTAGAGCAAGAAGCACGCTCTTGCTTTCTAAGAGTCTCTAATCGAGCAGGAAACGTGACTGTGGTCAGAAAAATATAACAGTGTTTCCTACACATACGGACCATATCTAGGTCAACTCTTCTTCTGAAACTGATACAAACCACAGTTCCTCTAACATGCCATGCTTTCCAGTTAAGAGCGAGAAACGTGTGAGCTTCGTGAACGATGTAGCTTCCTTTGAGGTGAATAGTGACTGAGTTTACCTGAAAAGATGTCTTGCTTGTAGGAATACACAGAGCCTGGAATTTAACTGCATTTCTGAAGGGAAACACACAGCATAGTACTCATCCATTAAACACGCTCTGCTTTAGAACAAGAAGCATGCCCTTGCTTTCCAGAGTCTCTAATAGAGCCAGAAACTTGAGGGTACTCAGAACAAAAGAATGGTGTTTCCTACACATACAGACCATTGCTAGTTCAACTCTGCTTCTGAAAATGATACAAACCACAGGTCCTCTAACATGCAATGCTTCACAGGTAAGAGCAAGTAACGTGTGAGCTACGTGAACGATGTAGCTTTGTTTGAGCTGAAAGGTGACTGAGTTTACGTGAAAGGAATTCTTGCTTGTAGGAATATACAGAGCTTGGAATTTAACTCCATTTATGAAGGGAAACACACAGCACAGTTCTCATCCATGAAACACACTCTGCTTTAGAGCATGAAGCATGCTCCTACTTTCTAGAGTCTCTAATAGAGCAGGAAACGTGTCTGTGGTCAGAACAAAATAACGGTGTTTCCTACACATACAGACCACATCTAGGTCAAATCTTCTTCTGAAAATGATACAAAGCACATTTCCTCTAACATGCAATGATTTCCAGTTAAGAGCGAGAAACATGTGAGCTTCGTGAACAATGTAGCTTCCTTTGAGCTGAAAATTGACTGAGTTTACCTGAAAAGATGTCTTGCTTGTAGGAAGACACAGAGCCTGTGATTTAACTCCATTTCTCAAGGGAAACAGACAGCACAGTTCTCACCATGAAACACACTCTGCTTCAGAGCAAGAAGCACGCTCTTGATTTCTACGAGTCTTTAATACAGCAGGAAAGGTGACTGTGGTCAGAACAAAATAACGGTGTTTCCTACACATACGGATCATAGCTAGTTCAACTCTGCTTCTGAAACTGATACAAACCACAAGTCATCTAGCATCCAATGCTTTTCATTTAAGAGCGAGAAACTTGTGAGCTTCGTGAATGATGTAGCTTCCTTTGAGGTGAATAGTGACTGAGTTTACTTGAAAAGATATCTTCCTTGTAGTAAGACACAGAGCCTGGGATTTAACTCCATTTCTGAAGGGAATCACACAGCACAGTTCTCACCATGAAACACACTCTGCGTATAGGAAGAAGCACGCTCTTGATTTCTAGAGTCTCTAATAGAGCACGAAACGTGACTGTGGTCAGAACAAAATAACGGTGTTTCCTACACATACGGACCATATCTATGTCAACTCTTCTTCTGAAACTGATACAAACCGCAGTTCCTCTAACATGCATTGCTTTCCATTTAAGAGCGAGAAACCTGTGAGCTTCGTGAACGGTGTACCTTCCTTTGAGCTGAAAAGTGTCTGAGTTTACCTGAAAAGATGTCTTGCTTGTAGGAAGACACAGAGCCTGGGATTTAACTCCATTTCTGAAGGGAAACACACACCACAGTTCTCATCCATGAAACACACTCGACTTGAGCACGAAGCATGCTCTTGCTTTCTGTAGTCTCTAATAGAGCCAGAAACATGAGGGTACTCAGCACAAAAGAATGGTGTTTCCTATATATACGGACCATGCTAGTTAAATTCTGCTTCTGAAACGGATACGAACCACAGTTCCTCTAACATGCAATGGTTTCCAGTTAAGAGCGAGAAACATGTGAGCTTCGTGAACGATGTAGCTTACTTTGTGCTGAAAAGTGACTGAGTTAAACTGAAAAAATGTCTTCCTTGTAGGAAGACACAGAGCCTGGGATTTAACTCCATTTCTGAAGGGAAAAACACAGCACAGTTCTCATCCATGAAACACACTCTGCTTTAGAGCAAGAAGCACGCTCTTGCTTTCTAAGAGTCTCTAATCGAGCAGGAAACGTGACTGTGATCAGAAAAAAATAACAGTGTTTCCTACACATACGGACCATATCTAGGTCAACTCTTCTTCTGAAACTGATACAAACCACAGTTCCTCTAACCTGCCATGCTTTCCAGTTAAGAGCGAGAACGTGTGAGCTTCGTGAACGATGTAGCTTCCTTTGAGGTGAATAGTGACTGAGTTTACCTGAAAAGATGTCTTGCTTGTAGGAATACACAGAGCCTGGAATTTAACTGCATTTCTGAAGGGAAACACACAGCACAGTACTCATCCATTAAACACACTCTGCTTTAGAACAAGAAGCATGCCCTTGCTTTCCAGAGTCTCTAATAGAGCCAGAACCATGAGGGTGCTCAAACAAAATAACGGTGTTTCCTACACATACGGACAACTGTTAGCTCAACTCTGCTTCTGAAACTGATACAAACCACAAGTTATCTAACATCCAATGCTTTTCTGCTAAGAGCAAGAAACGTGTGAGCTTCGTAAACGATTTATATTCATTTGAGCTGAAAAGTGACTGCGTTGACCTGAAATGATATCTTGCTTATAGGAAGACACAGAGCCTTGAATTTAACTCCATTTCTGATGGGAAACACAGAGCACAGTACTCATCCATGAAACACACTCTGCTTTAGAGCAAGAAGCATGCTCTTGCTTTCCAGAGTCTCTAAAAGTGCCAGAAGCTTGAGGGTCGTCTGAAGAAAAGAACGGTGTTTCCTACACCTACGGACCATTGCTAGTTAAACTCTGCTTCTGAAAATGATACAAACCACAGGTCCTCTAACATCCAATGCTTCACAGGTAAGGTCAAGTAACATGTGAGCTACGTGAACGATGTAGCTTTGTTTGAGCTTAAAAGTGGCTGAGTTTGCGTTAAACGAAGTCCTGCTTGTAGGAAGATACAGAGCCTGTGATTTAACTCCATTTCTGAAGGGAAACACTTAGCACAGTACTCACGATGAAACACACTCTGCTTAAATGAAGATGCACGCTCTTGCTTTCTAGAGTCTCTAATAGAGCAGGAAACGTGAGTGTGCCCAGAACAAAAAAACGGTGTTTCCTACACATACGGACCACTGTTAGTTCAACTCTGCCTCTGAAACTGATACAAACCAAAAGTCATGTAACATCCAATGCTTTTCAGTTAAGAGCGAGAAACGTGTGAGCTTCATAAACTATTTACATTCATTAGAGCTGCAATTTGACTGCGTTTACCTGAAATGATGTCTTGCTTGTAGGAAGACACGGATTCTGGAATTTAACTCCATTTCTGAAGAGAAACACACAGAAGAGTTCTCATCCATGAAACACACTCTGCTTTAGAGCAACAAGCACGCTCTTGCTTTCTAAGAGTCTCTAATACAGCAGGAAACGTGACTGTGGTACGAACAAAATAGCGGTTTTTCCTACACATACAGACCATATCTAGGTCTACTCTTCTTCTGAAACTGATACAAACCACAGGTCCTCTAACATCCAATGCTTTACAGTTAAGAGCAAGAAACGTGTGAACTATGTGAACGATGTAGCTTTGTTTGAGTGCAAGGTGAATGAGTTTACGTGAAATGAAGTCTTGATTGTAGGAAGATACAGAGCCTGTGATTTAACTCCCTATCTGAAGGGAAACACACAGCACAGTTCTCACGAGGAAACACACTCTGCGTATAGGAAGAAGCATGCTCTTGCTTTCTAGAGTCTCTAATAGAGCAAGAAACGTGAGTGAGCTCAGAACAAAAGATCGGTGTTTCCTACACATCCGGACCATAGCTAGTTCAACTCTGCTTCTGAAACTGATACAAACCACAAGTCATCTAACATCCAATGCTTTTCACTTAAGAGAGAGAAACGTGTGATCTTTGTAAACGATTTATATTCATTGGAGCTGAAAAGTGACTGAGTTTACCAGAAATGATGTCTTGCTTGTAGGAAGACACAGAGCATGGGATTTAACTCCATTTCTGAAGGGATAAACAAAGCACAGTTCTCATCCATGAAACACACTCTGCTTTAGAGCAAGAAGCACGCTCTTGCTTTCTAAGAGTCTCTAATAGAGCAGGAAACGTGACTGTGGTCAGAAAAAAATAACGGTGGTTCCTACACATACGGACCATATCTAGGTCAGCTCTTCTTCTGAAACTGATACAAACCACAGTTCCTCTAACATGCCATGCTTTCCAGTTAAGAGCGAGAAACGTGTGAGCTTCGTGAACGATGTAGCTTCCTTTGAGCTGAAAAGTGACTGAGTTTACCTGAAAAAATGTCTTGCTTGTAGGAAGACACAGAGCCTGGGATTTAACTCCATTTCTGAAGGGAAAAACACAGCACAGTTCTCATCCATGAAACACACTCTGCTTTAGAGCAAGAAGCACGCTCTTGCTTTCCAGAGTCTCTAAAAAAACAGAAACTTGAGGGTAGAAGAACAAAAGCACGGTGTTTCCTACACATACGGACCATTGCTAGTTCATCTCTGCTTCTGAAACTGATACAAACCACAGGTCCTCTAACATCCAATGCTTTACAGTTAAGAGCAAGAAACATGTGATCTACGTGAACGATATAGCTTTGTTTGAGCTGAAAGGTGGCTGAGTTTACTTTAAACAAATTCTTGCTTGTAGGAAGATACAGAGCCAGTGATTTAACTCCATTTCTGAAGGGAAAAACACAGCACAGTTCTCATCCATGAAACACAGTCTACTTTGGAGCAAGAAGCACGCTCTTGCTTTCTAAGAGTCTCTAATAGATCAGGAAACGTGATTGTATTCAGAACAACATAACGGTGTTTCCTACACATACGGACCATATTTAGGTCAACTCTTCTTCTGAAACTGATACAAACCACAGTTCCTCTAACATGCCATGCTTTCCAGTTAAGAGCAAGAAACGTGTGAGCTTCGTGAACGATGTAGCTTCCTTTGAGGTGAATAGTGACTGAGTTTACCTGAAAAGATGTCTTGCTTGTAGGAATACACAGAGCCTGGAATTTAACTCCATTTCTGAAGGGAAACACACAGCACTGTATTCATCCATTAAACACACTCTGCTTTAGAGCAAGAAGCCAGCCGTTGCTTTCCAGAGTCTCTAATAGAGCCAGAAACTTGAGGGTACTCAGAACAAAAGAGCAGTGTTTCCTACACATACAGACGATTGCTAGTTCAACTCTGCTTCTGAAACTGATACAAACCACAGGTCCTCTAACATCCAATGCTTCACAGGTAAGAGCAAGTAACGTGTGAGCTCCGTGAACGATGTTGCTTCCTTTGAGGTGAATAGTGACTGAGTTTACCTGAAAAGATGTCTTCCTTGTAGGAAGACACAGAGCTTGGGATTTAACTCCATTTCTGAAGGGAAACAGAAAGCACAGTTCTCATCCATGAAACACACTCTGCTTTAGAGCAAGAAGCATGCTCTTGCTTTCCAGAGTCTCTAAAAAAACAGAAACTTGAAGGTACTCAGAACAAAAGAACGGTGTTTCCTACACATACAGACCATTGCTAGTTCAACTCTGCTTCTGAAACTGATACATACCACAGGTCCTCTAACATCCAATGCTTTACAGTTAAGAGCAAGAAACAAGTGATCTATGTGAACGATATAGCTTTGTTTGAGCTGAAAGGAGGCTGAGTTTACGATAAACAAAGTCTTGCTTGTAGGAAGATACAGAGCCAGTGATTTAACTCCATTTCTGAAGGGAAACACACAGCACAGTTCTCACGATGAAACACACTCTGCTATAGAGCACAAAGCATGCTCTTCCTTTCTAGAGTCTCTAATAGAGCCAGAAGCTTGAGAGTACTCTGAAGAAAAGAACGGTGTTTCCTACACATACAGACCATTGCTATTTAAACTCTGCTTCTGAAACGGATATGAATCACAACTCATCTAACATCCAATGCTTTTCAGTTAAGAGCGAGAAACGTGTGAGCTACGTGAACGATGTAGCTTCCTTTGAGCTGAAAAGTGACTGAGTTTACCTGAAAAAATGTCTTGCTTGTAGGAAGACACAGAGCCTGGGATTTAACTCCATTTCTGAAGGGAAAAACACAGCACAGTTCTCATCCATGAAACACACTCTGCTTTAGAACAAGAAGCATGCCCTTGCTTTACAGAGTCTCTAATAGAGCCAGAAACTTGAGGGTACTCAGAACAAAAGAACGGTGTTTCCTACACATACAGACCATTGCTAGTTCAACTCTGCTTCTGAAACTGATACAAACCACAGGTCCTCTAACATCCAATGCTTCACATGTAAGAGCAAGTAAGGTGTGAGCTACGTGAATGATGTAGCTTTGTTTGAGCTGAAAGGTGACTGAGTTTACGTGAAAGGAAGTCTTGCTTGTAGGAAGATACAGAGCCTGTGATTTAACTCCATTTCTGAAGGGAAACACACAGAACAGTACTCACGATGAAACACACTATGCTTATATGAAGATGCACGCTCTTGCTTTCTAGAGTCTCTAATAGAGCAGGAAACATGAGTGTGACCAGAACAAAAGAACGGTGTTTCCTACACATACGGACCATATCTAGGTCAACTCTTCTGGAACTGATACAAACCAAGGTTCCTCTAACATGCAATGCTTTCCAGTTAAGAGCGAGAAACGTGTGAGCTTCGTGAACGATGTAGCTTTTTTGAGCTGAAAAGTGACTGAGTTTACCTGAAAAGATGTCTTGCTTGTAGGAAGACACAGAGCCTGGGATTTAACTCCTTTTGTTAAGGGATACATACAGCGCAGTTCTCATCCATGAACCACACTCTGCTTTAGAGCAAGAAGCACGCTCTTGCTTCCTAAGAGTCTCTAATACAGCAGGAAACCTGACTGTGGTCAGAACAAAATAACGGTGTATCCTACACATACGGACCATATCTACATCAACTCTTCTTCTGAAACTGAAACAAAGCACAGTTCCATTAACATGCAATGCTTTAAAGTTAAGAGCTACAAACGTGTGAGCTTCGTGAACGATGTACCTTCCTTTGAGCTGAAAAGTGACTGAGTTTACCTGAAATGATGTCTTGATGGTAGGAAGACACAAAGCCTGGGATTTACCTCCATTTCTGAAGGGAAACACACAGCACAGTTCTCATCCATGAAACACACTCTACTTTAGAGCACGATGCATGCTCTTGCTTTCTAAAAGTCTCTAATAGAGCCAGAAACTTGAGGGTACTCTGAAAAAGAATGGTATTTCCTACACATACAGACCATTGCTAGTTCAACTCTGCTTCTGAAACTGATACAAACCACAGGTCCTCTAACATCTAATGCTTTACTGTTAAGAGCAAGAAACGTGTGAACTACGTGAACAATGTAGCTTCCTTTGAGCTGAAAATTGACTGAGTTTACCTGAAAAGATGTCTTGCTTGTAGGAAGACACAGAGCCTGTGATTTAACTCCATTTCTGAAGGGAAACACAGAGCACAGTTCTCACCATGAAACACACTCTGCATATAGGAAGAAGCATGCTCTTGCTTTCTAGAGTCTCTAATAGAGCGGGAAAGGTGTCTGTGGTCAGAACAAAATAACGGTGTTTCCTACACATACAGACCACATCTAGGTCAAATCTTGTTCTGAAAATGATACAAACCACATTTCCTCTAACATGCAATGATTTCCAGTTAAGAGCGAGAAACGTGTGAGCTTCGTGAACAATGTAGCTTCCTTTGAGCTGAAAATTGACTGAGTTTACCTGAAAAGATGTCTTGCTTGTAGGAAGACACAGAGCCTGGGATTTAACTCCATTTCTGAAGGGAAAAACACAGCACAGTTCTCATCCATGAAACACACTCTGCTTTAGAACAAGAAGCATGCCCTTGCTTTACAGAGTCTCTAATAGAGCCAGAAACTTGAGGGTACTCAGAACAAAAGAACGGTGTTTCCTACACATACAGACCATTGCTAGTTCAACTCTGCTTCTGAAACTGATACAAACCACAGGTCCTCTAACATCCAATGCTTCACATGTAAGAGCAAGTAAGGTGTGAGCTACGTGAATGATGTAGCTTTGTTTGAGCTGAAAGGTGACTGAGTTTACGTGAAAGGAAGTCTTGCTTGTAGGAAGATACAGAGCCTGTGATTTAACTCCATTTCTGAAGGGAAACACACAGAACAGTACTCACGATGAAACACACTATGCTTATATGAAGATGCACGCTCTTGCTTTCTAGAGTCTCTAATAGAGCAGGAAACATGAGTGTGACCAGAACAAAAGAACGGTGTTTCCTACACATACGGACCATATCTAGGTCAACTCTTCTGGAACTGATACAAACCAAGGTTCCTCTAACATGCAATGCTTTCCAGTTAAGAGCGAGAAACGTGTGAGCTTCGTGAACGATGTAGCTTTTTTGAGCTGAAAAGTGACTGAGTTTACCTGAAAAGATGTCTTGCTTGTAGGAAGACACAGAGCCTGGGATTTAACTCCTTTTGTTAAGGGATACATACAGCGCAGTTCTCATCCATGAACCACACTCTGCTTTAGAGCAAGAAGCACGCTCTTGCTTCCTAAGAGTCTCTAATACAGCAGGAAACCTGACTGTGGTCAGAACAAAATAACGGTGTATCCTACACATACGGACCATATCTACATCAACTCTTCTTCTGAAACTGAAACAAAGCACAGTTCCATTAACATGCAATGCTTTAAAGTTAAGAGCTACAAACGTGTGAGCTTCGTGAACGATGTACCTTCCTTTGAGCTGAAAAGTGACTGAGTTTACCTGAAATGATGTCTTGATGGTAGGAAGACACAAAGCCTGGGATTTACCTCCATTTCTGAAGGGAAACACACAGCACAGTTCTCATCCATGAAACACACTCTACTTTAGAGCACGATGCATGCTCTTGCTTTCTAAAAGTCTCTAATAGAGCCAGAAACTTGAGGGTACTCTGAAAAAGAATGGTATTTCCTACACATACAGACCATTGCTAGTTCAACTCTGCTTCTGAAACTGATACAAACCACAGGTCCTCTAACATCTAATGCTTTACTGTTAAGAGCAAGAAACGTGTGAACTACGTGAACAATGTAGCTTCCTTTGAGCTGAAAATTGACTGAGTTTACCTGAAAAGATGTCTTGCTTGTAGGAAGACACAGAGCCTGTGATTTAACTCCATTTCTGAAGGGAAACACAGAGCACAGTTCTCACCATGAAACACACTCTGCATATAGGAAGAAGCATGCTCTTGCTTTCTAGAGTCTCTAATAGAGCGGGAAAGGTGTCTGTGGTCAGAACAAAATAACGGTGTTTCCTACACATACAGACCACATCTAGGTCAAATCTTGTTCTGAAAATGATACAAACCACATTTCCTCTAACATGCAATGATTTCCAGTTAAGAGCGAGAAACGTGTGAGCTTCGTGAACAATGTAGCTTCCTTTGAGCTGAAAATTGACTGAGTTTACCTGAAAAGATGTCTTGCTTGTAGGAAGACACAGAGCCTGTGATTTAACTCCATTTCTGAAAGGAAACAGACAGCACAGTTCTCACCATGAAACACACTCTGCTTCAGAGCAAGAAGCACGCTCTTGATTTCTACGAGTCTCTAATACAGCAGAAAAGGTGACTGTGGTCAGAACAATATAACGGTGTTTCCTACACATACGGACCATAGCTAGTTCAACTCTGCTTCTGAAACTGATACAAACCACAAGTCATCTAGCATCCAATGCTTTTCATTTAAGAGCGAGAAACTTGTGAGCTTCGTGAACAATGTAGCTTCCTTTGAGGTGAATAGTGACTGAGTTTACTTGAAAAGATATCTTCCTTGTAGTAAGACGCAGAGCCTGGGATTTCACTCCATTTCTGAAGGGAATCACACAGCACAGTTCTCACCATGAAACACACTCTGCGTATAGGAAGAAGCACGCTCTTGCTTTCTAGAGTCTCTCATAGAGCATGAAACGTGACTGTGGTCAGAACAAAATAACAGTGTTTCCTACACATACAGACCATATCTATGTCAACTCTTCTTCTGAAACTGATACAAACCACAGTTCCTCTAACATGCATTGCTTTCCATTTAAGAGCGAGAAACCTGTGAGCTTCGTGAACGGTGTACCTTCCTTTGAGCTGAAAAGTGTCTGAGTTTACCTGAAAAGATGTCTTGCTTGTAGGAAGACACAGAGCCTGGGATTTAACTCCATTTCTGAAGGGAAACACACACCACAATTCTCGTCCATGAAACACACTCGGCTTTAGAGCACGAAGCATGCTCTTGCTTTCTGTAGTCTCTAATAGAGCCAGAAACATGAGGGTACTCAGCACAAAAGAACGGTGTTTCCTATATATACGGACCATGCTAGTTAAACTCTGCTTGTGAAATGGATACGAACCACAAGTCATGTAACATCAAATGCTTTTCAGTTAAGAGCAAGAAACGTGTGAGCTTTGTAAACGATTTATATTCATTTGAGCTGAAAAGAGACTGCGTTTACCTGAAATGATGTCTTGCTTTTAGGAAGACACAGAGCCTGGGATTTAACTCCATTTCTGAAGGGATACACACAGAGCAGTTCTCATCCATGAAACACACTCTGCTTTAGAGCAAGAAGCACGCACTTGCTTTCTAAGAGTCTCTAATACAGCAGGAAACGTGACTGTGGTCAGAACAAAATAACAGGGTTTTCTACACATACGGACCATATCTAGGTCAACTTTTCTTCTAAAACTGATACAAACCACAGTTCCTCTAACATGCAATGGTTTCCAGTTAAGAGCGAGAAACATGTGAGCTTCGTGAACGATGTAGCTTCCTTTGAGCTGAAAAGTGACTGAGTTAAACTGAAAAAATGTCTCCCTTATAGGAAGACACAGAGCCTGGGATTTAACTCCATTTCTGAAGGGAAACACACAGCACAGTTCTCATCCATGAAACACACTCTGCTTTAGAACAAGAAGCACGCTCTTGCTTTCTAAGAGTTTCTAATAGAGCAGGAAACGTGACTGTATTCAGAACAACTTAACGGTGTTTCCTACACATACGGACCATATCTAGGTCAACTCTTCTTCTGAAACTGATACAAACCACAGTTCCTCTAACATGCCATGCTTTCCAGTTAAGAGCAAGAAACGTGTGACCTTCGTGAACGATGTAGCTTCCTTTGATGTGAATAGTGACTGAGTTTACCTGAAAAGATGTCTTGCTTGTAGGAATACACAGAGCCTGGAATTTAACTCCATTTCTGAAGGGAAACACACGGCACAGTACTCATCCATTAAACACACTCTGCTTTAGAGCAAGAAGCATGCCCTTGCTTTCCAGAGTCTCTAATAGAGCCAGAAACTTGAGGGTACTCAGAACAAAAGAACGGTGTTTCCTACACATACAGACCATTGCTAGTTCAACTCTGCTTCTGAAACTGATACAAACCACAGGTCCTCTAACATCCAATGCTTCACATGTAAGAGCAAGTAACGTGTGAGCTACGTGAATGATGTAGCTTTGTTTGAGCTGAAAGGTGACTGAGTTTACGTGAAAGGAAGTCTTGCTTGTAGGAAGATACAGAGCCTGTGATTTAACTCCATTTCTGAAGGGAAACACACAGCACAGTACTCACGATGAAACACACTATGCTTATATGAAGATGCACGCTCTTGCTTTCTAGAGTCATTAATAGAGCAGGAAACGTGAGTGTGACCAGAACAAAAGAACGGTGTTTCCTACACATACGGACAACTGTTAGTTCAACTCTGCTTCTGAAACTGATACAAACCACAAGTTATCTAACATCCAATGCTTTTCTGCTAAGAGCAAGAAACGTGTGAGCTTCGTAAACGATTTATATTCATTTGAGCTGAAAAGTGACTGCGTTGACCTGAAATGATGTCTTGCTTATAGGAAGACACAGAGCCTTGAATATAACTCCATTTCTGATGGGAAACACACAGCACAGTAGTCATCCATGAAACACACTCTGCTTTAGAGCAAGAAGCATGCTCTTGCTTTCCAGAGTCTCTAATAGAGCCAGAAGCTTGAGGGTCGTCTGAAGAAAAGAACGGTGTTTCCTACACATACGGACCATTGCTAGTTAAACTCTGCTTCTGAAAATGATACAAACCACAGGTCCTCTAACATCCAATGCTTCACAGGTAAGGTCAAGTAACGTGTGAGCTACGTGAACGATGTAGCTTTGTTTGAGCTTAAAAGTGGCTGAGTTTGCGTTAAACGAAGTCCTGCTTGTAGGAAGATACAGAGCCTGTGATTTAACTCCATTTCTGAAGGGAAACACTTAGCACAGTACTCACGATGAAACACACTCTGCTTAAATGAAGATGCACGCTCTTGCTTTCTAGAGTCTCTAATAGAGCAGGAAACGTGAGTGTGCCCAGAACAAAAGAACGGTGTTTCCTACACATACGGACCACTGTTAGTTCAACTCTGCCTCTGAAACTGATACAAACCACAAGTCATCTAACATCCAATGCTTTTCACTTAAGAGCGAGAAACGTGTGATCTTTGTAAACGATTTATATTCATTGGAGCTGAAAAGTGACTGAGTTTACCTGAAATGATGTCTCGCTTGTAGGAAGACACAGAGCCTGGGATTTAACTCCATTTCTGAAGGGATAAACAAAGCACAGTTCTCATCCATGAAACACACTCTGCTTTAGAGCAAGAAGCATGCTCTTGCTTTCTAAGAGTCTCTAATAGAGCAGGAAACGTGACTGTGGTCAGAAAAAAATAACGGTGGTTCCTACACATACGGACCATATCTAGGTCAGCTCTTCTTCTGAAACTGATACAAACCACAGTTCCTCTAACATGCCATGCTTTCCAGTTAAGAGTGAGAAACGTGTGAGCTTCGTGAACGATGTAGCTTCCTTTGAGGTGAATAGTGACTGAGTTTACCTGAAAAGATGTCTTGCTTGTAGGAATACACAGGGACTGGAATTTAACTGCATTTCTGAAGGGAAACACACAGCACAGTACTCATCCATTAAACACACTCTGCTTTAGAGCAAGAAGCATGCTCTTGCTTTCCAGAGTCTCTAAAAAAACAGAAACTTGATGGGTAGAAGAACAAAAGCACGGTGTTTCCTACACATAAGAACCATTGCTAGTTCATCTCTGCTTCTGAAACTGATACAAACCACAGGTCCTCTAACATCCAATGCTTTACAGTTAAGAGCAAGAAACATGTGAGCTTCGTGAATGATGTTGCTTCCTTTGAGGTGAATAGTGACTGAGTTTACCTGAAAAGATGTCTTCCTTGTAGGAAGACACAGAGCCTGGGATTTAACTCCATTTCTGAAGGGAAACACAAAGCACAGTTCTCATCCATGAAACACACTCTGCTTTAGAGCAAGAAGCATGCTCTTGCTTTCCAGAGTCTCTAAAAAAACAGAAACTTGTGGGTACTCAGAACAAAAGAACGGTGTTTCCTACACATACAGACCATTGCTAGTTCAACTCTGCTTCTGAAACTGATACAAACCACAGGTCCTCTAACATCCAATGCTTTACAGTTAAGAGCAAGAAACATGTGATCTACGTGAACGATATAGCTTTGTTTGAGCTGAAAGGAGGCTGAGTTTACGATAAACAAAGTCTTGCTTGTAGGAAGATACAGAGCCAGTGATTTAACTCCATTTCTGAAGGGAAACACACAGCACAGTTCTCACGATGAAACACACTCTGCTATAGAGCACAAAGCATGCTCTTCCTTTCTAGAGTCTCTAATAGAGCCAGAAGCTTGAGAGTACTCTGAAGAAAAGAACGGTGTTTCCTACACATACAGACCATTGCTATTTAAACTCTGCTTCTGAAACGGATATGAATCACAACTCATCTAACATCCAATGCTTTTCAGTTAAGAGCGAGAAACGTGTGAGCTATGTGAACGATGTAGCTTCCTTTGAGCTGAAAAGTGACTGAGTTTACCTGAAAAAATGTCTTGCTTGTAGGAAGAAACAGAGCCTGGGATTTAACTCCATTTCTGAAGGGAAAAACACAGCACAGTTCTCATCCATGAAACACACTCTGCTTTAGAGCAAGAAGCACACTCTTGCTTTCTAAGAGTTTCTAATAGAGCAGGAAAAGTGACTGTATTCAGAACAACTTAACGGTGTTTCCTACACATACGGACCATATCTAGGTCAACTCTTCTTCTGAAACTGATACAAACCACAGTTCCTCTAACATGCCATGCTTTCCAGTTAAGAGCAAGAAACGTGTGACCTTCGTGAATGATGTAGCTTCCTTTGATGTGAATAGTGACTGAGTTTACCAGAAAAGATGTCTTGCTTGTAGGAATACACAGAGCCTGGAATTTAACTCCATTTCTGAAGGGAAACACACGGCACAGTACTCATCCATTAAACACACTCTGCTTTAGAGCAAGAAGCATGCCCTTGCTTTCCAGATTCTCTAATAGAGCCAGAAAATTGAGGGTACTCAGAACAAAAGAACGGTGTTTCCTACACATACAGACCATTGCTAGTTCAACTCTCCTTCTGAAACTGATACAAACCACAGGTCCTCTAACATCCAATGCTTCACATGTAAGAGCAAGTAACGTGTGAGCTACGTGAATGATGTAGCTTTGTTTGAGCTGAAAGGTGACTGAGTTTACGTGAAAGGAAGTCTTGCTTGTAGGAAGATACAGAGCCTGTGATTTAACTCCATTTCTGAAGGGAAACACACAGCAAAGTACTCACGATGAAACATACAATGCTTATATGAAGATGCACGCTCTTGCTTTCTAGAGTCTCTAATAGAGCAGGAAACGTGAGTGTGACCAGAACAAAAGAACGGTGTTTCCTACACATACGGACAACTGTTAGTTCAACTCTGCTTCTGAAACTGATACAAACCACAAGTTATCTAACATCCAATGCTTTTCTGCTAAGAGCAAGAAACGTGTGAGCTTCGTAAACGATTTATATTCATTTGAGCTGAAAAGTGACTGCGTTGACCTGAAATGATGTCTTGCTTATAGGAAGACACCGAGCCTTGAATTTAACTCCATTTCTGATGGGAAACACACGGCACAGTACTCATCCATTAAACACACTCTGCTTTAGAGCAAGAAGTATGCCCTTGCTTTCCAGATTCTCTAATAGAGCCAGAAAATTGAGGGTACTCAGAACAAAAGAACGGTGTTTCCTACACATACAGACCATTGCTAGTTCAACTCTGCTTCTGAAACTGATACAAACCACAGGTCCTCTAACATCCAATGCTTCACATGTAAGAGGAAGTAACGTGTGAGCTACGTGAATGATGTAGCTTTGTTTGAGCTGCAAGGTGACTGAGTTTACGTGAAAGGAAGTCTTGCTTGTAGGAAGATACAGAGCCTGTGATTTAACTCCATTTCTGAAGGGAAACACACAGCACAGTACTCACGATGAAACACACTATGCTTATATGAAGATGCACGCTCTTGCTTTCTAGAGTCTCTAATAGAGCAGGAAACATGAGTGTGACCAGAACAAAAGAACGGTGTTTCCTACACATATGGACCATATCTAGGTCAACTCTTCTTCTGAAACTGATACAAACCACAGTTCCTCTAACATGCAATGGTTTCCAGTTAAGAGCGAGAAACATGTGAGCTTCGTGAACGATGTAGCTTCCTTTGAGCTGAAAAGTGACTGAGTTAAACTGAAAAAATGTCTTCCTTATAGGAAGACACAGAGCCTGGGATTTAACTCCATTTCTGAAGGGAAACACACAGCACAGTTCTCATCCATGAAACACACTCTGCTTTAGAACAAGAAGCACGCTCTTGCTTTCTAAGAGTTTCTAATAGAGCAGGAAACGTGACTGTATTCAGAACAACTTAACGGTGTTTCCTACACATACGGACCATATCTAGGTCAACTCTTCTTCTGAAACTGATACAAACCACAGTTCCTCTAACATGCCATGCTTTCCAGTTAAGAGCAAGAAACGTGTGACCTTCGTGAACGATGTAGCTTCCTTTGATGTGAATAGTGACTGAGTTTACCTGAAAAGATGTCTTGCTTGTAGGAAGACACAGAGCCTGGAATTTAACTCCATTTCTGAAGGGAAACACACGGCACAGTACTCATCCATTAAACACACTCTGCTTTAGAGCAAGAAGCATGCCCTTGCTTTCCAGATTCTCTAATAGAGCCAGAAACATGAGGGTACTCAGAACAAAAGAACGGTGTTTCCTACACATACAGATGATTGCTAGTTCAACTCTGCTTCTGAAACTGATACAAACCACAGGTCCTCTAACATCCAATGCTTCACAGGTAAGGTCAAGTAACGTGTGAGCTACGTGAACGATGTAGCTTTGTTTGAGCTTAAAAGTGGCTGAGTTTGCGTTAAACGAAGTCCTGCTTGTAGGAAGATACAGAGCCTGTGATTTAACTCCATTTCTGAAGGGAAACACTTAGCACAGTACTCACGATGAAACACACTCTGCTTAAATGAAGATGCACGCTCTTGCTTTCTAGAGTCTCTAATAGAGCAGGAAACGTGAGTGTGCCCAGAACAAAAGAATGGTGTTTCCTACACATACGGACCACTGTTAGTTCAACTCTGCCTCTGAAACTGATACAAACCACAAGTCATCTAACATCCAATGCTTTTCACTTAAGAGCGAGAAACGTGTGATCTTTGTAAACGATTTATATTCATTGGAGCTGAAAAGTGACTGAGTTTACCTGAAATGATGTCTTGCTTGTAGGAAGACACGGATTCTGGAATTTAACTCCATTTCTGAAGGGAAACACACAGAAGAGTTCTCATCCATGAAACACACTCTGCTTTAGAGCAAGAAGTACGCTCTTGCTTTCTAAGAGTCTCTAATACAGCAGGAAACGTGACTGTGGTCAGAAAAAAATAACGGTGGTTCCTACACATACGGACCATATCTAGGTCAGCTCTTCTTCTGAAACTGATACAAACCACAGTTCCTCTAACATGCCATGCTTTCCAGTTAAGAGTGAGAAACGTGTGAGCTTCGTGAACGATGTAGCTTCCTTTGAGGTGAATAGTGACTGAGTTTACCTGAAAAGATGTCTTGCTCGTAGGAATACACAGAGACTGGAATTTAACTGCATTTCTGAAGGGAAACACACAGCACAGTACTCATCCATTAAACACACTCTGCTTTAGAGCAAGAAGCATGGTCTTGCTTTCCAGAGTCTCTAAAAAAACAGAAACTTGAGGGTAGAAGAACAAAAGCACGGTGTTTCCTACACATAAGAACCATTGCTAGTTCATCTCTGCTTCTGAAACTGATACAAACCACAGGTCCTCTAACATCCAATGCTTTACAGTTAAGAGCAAGAAACGTGTGAGCTTCGTGAATGATGTTGCTTCCTTTGAGGTGAATAGTGACTGAGTTTACCTGTAAAGATATCTTCGTTGTAGGAAGACACAGAGCCTGGGATTTAACTCCATTTCTGAAGGGAAACACAAAGCACAGTTCTCATCCATGAAACACACTCTGCTTTAGAGCAAGAAGCATGCTCTTGCTTTCCAGAGTCTCTAAAAAAACAGAAACTTGAGGGTACTCAGAACAAAACAACGGTGTTTCCTACACATACAGACCATTGCAAGTTCAACTCTGCTTCTGAAACTGATACAAACCACAGGTCCTCTAACATCCAATGCTTTACAGTTAAGAGCAAGAAACATGTGATCTACGTGAACGATATAGCTTTGTTTGAGCTGAAAGGAGGCTGAGTTTACGATAAACAAACTCTTGCTTGTAGGAAGATACAGAGCCAGTGATTTAACTCCATTTCTGAAGGGAAACACACAGCACAGTTCTCACGATGAAACACACTCTGCTATAGAGCACAAAGCATGCTCTTCCTTTCTAGAGTCTCTAATAGAGCCAGAAGCTTGAGAGTACTCTGAAGAAAAGAACGGTGTTTCCTACACATACAGACCATTGCTATTTAAACTCTGCTTCTGAAACGGATATGAATCACAACTCATCTAACATCCAATGCTTTTCAGTTAAGAGCGAGAAACGTGTGAGCTACGTGAACGATGTAGCTTCCTTTGAGCTGAAAAGTGACTGAGTTTACCTGAAAAAATGTCTTGCTTGTAGGAAGACACAGAGCCTGGGATTTAACTCCATTTCTGAAGGGAAAAACACAGCACAGTTCTCATCCATGAAACACACTCTGCTTTAGAGCAAGAAGCACACTCTTGCTTTCTAAGAGTTTCTAATAGAGCAGGAAAAGTGACTGTATTCAGAACAACTTAACGGTGTTTCCTACACATACGGATCATATCTAGGTTAACTCTTCTTCTGAAACTGATACAAACCACAGTTCCTCTAACATGCCATGCTTTCCAGTTAAGAGCAAGAAACGTGTGACCTTCGTGAACGATGTAGCTTCCTTTGATGTGAATAGTGACTGAGTTTACCTGAAAAGATGTCTTGCTTGTAGGAATACACAGAGCCTGGAATTTAACTCCATTTCTGAAGGGAAACACACGGCACAGTACTCATCCATTAAACACACTCTGCTTTAGAGCAAGAAGCATGCCCTTGCTTTCCAGATTCTCTAATAGAGCCAGAAACTTGAGGGTACTCAGAACAAAAGAACGGTGTTTCCTACACATACAGACCATTGCTAGTTCAACTCTGCTTCTGAAACTGATACAAACCACAGGTCCTCTAACATCCAATGCTTCACATGTAAGAGCAAGTAACGTGTGAGCTACGTGAATGATGTAGCTTTGTTTGAGCTGAAAGGTGACTGAGTTTACGTGAAAGGAAGTCTTGCTTGTAGGAAGATACAGAGCCTGTGATTTATCTCCATTTCTGAAGGGAAACACACAGCACAGTACTCACGATAAAACACACTATGCTTATATGAAGATGCACGCTCTTGCTTTCTAGAGTCTCTAATAGAGCAGGAAACGTGAGTGTGACCAGAACAAAAGAACGGTGTTTCCTACACATACGGACAACTGTTAGTTCAACTCTGCTTCTGAAACTGATACAAACCACAAGTTATCTAACATCCAATGCTTTTCTGCTAAGAGCAAGAAACGTGTGAGCTTCGTAAACGATTTATATTCATTTGAGCTGAAAAGTGACTGCGTTGACCTGAAATGATGTCTTGCTTATAGGAAGACACAGAGCCTTGAATTTAACTCCATTTCTGATGGGAAACACACAGCACAGTAGTCATCCATGAAACACACTCTGCTTTAGAGCAAGAAGCATGCTCTTGCTTTCCAGAATCTCTAATAGAGCCAGAAGCTTGAGGGTCGTCTGAAGAAAAGAACGGTGTTTCCTACACATACGGACCATTGCTAGTTAAACTCTGCTTCTGAAAATGATACAAACCACAGGTCCTCTAACATCCAATGCTTCACAGGTAAGAGCAAGTAACGTGTGAGCTACGTGAACGATGTAGCTTTGTTTGAGCTTAAAAGTGGCTGAGTTTGCGTTAAACGAAGTCCTGCTTGTAGGAAGATACAGAGCCTGTGATTTAACTCCATTTCTGAAGGGAAACACTTAGCACAGTACTCACGATGAAACACACTCTGCTTAAATGAAGATGCACGCTCTTGCTTTCTAGAGTCTCTAATAGAGCAGGAAACGTGAGTGTGCCCAGAACAAAATACGGTGTTTCCTACACATACGGACCACTGTTAGTTCAACTCTGCCTCTGAAACTGATACAAACCACAAATCATCTAACATCCAATGCTTTTCAGTTAAGAGCGAGAAACGTGTGAGCTTCATAAACTATTTACATTCATTAGAGCTGCAATTTGACTGCGTTTACCTGAAATGATGTCTTGCTTGTAGGAAGACACGGATTCTGGAATTTAACTCCATTTCTGAAGGGAAACACACAGAAGAGTTCTCATCCATGAAACACACTCTGCTTTAGAGCAAGAAGCACGCTCTTGCTTTCTAAGAGTCTCTAATACAGCAGGAAACGTGACTGTGGTACGAACAAAATAGCGGTTTTTCCTACACATACAGACCATATCTAGGTCTACTCTTCTTCTGAAACTGATACAAACCACAGGTCCTCTAACATCCAATGCCTTACAGTTAAGAGCAAGAAACGTGTGAACTATGTGAACGATGTAGCTTTGTTTGAGTGCAAGGTGAATGAGTTTACGTGAAATGAAGTCTTGATTGTAGGAAGATACAGAGCCTGTGATTTAACTCCCTATCTGAAGGGAAACACACAGCACAGTTCTCACGAGGAAACACACTCTGCGTATAGGAAGAAGCATGCTCTTGCTTTCTAGAGTCTCTAATAGAGCAAGAAACGTGAGTGAGCTCAGAACAAAAGATCAGTGTTTCCTACACATCCGGACCATAGCTAGTTCAACTATGCTTCTGAAACTGATACAAACCACAAGTCATCTAACATCCAATGCTTTTCACTTAAGAGCGAGAAACGTGTGATCTTTGCAAACGATTTATATTCATTGGACCTGAAAAGTGACTGAGTTTCCCTGAAATGATATCTTGCTTGTAGGAAGACACAGAGCCTGGGATTTCACTCCATTTCTGAACGGATAAACAAAGCACAGTTCTCATCCATGAAACACACTCTGCTTTAGAGCAAGAAGCACACTCTTGCTTTCTAAGTGTCTCTAATAGAGCAGGAAACGTGACTGTGGTCAGAAAAAAATAACGGTGGTTCCTACACATACGGACCATATCTATGTCAGCTCTTCTTCTGAAACTGATACAAACCACAGTTCCTCTAACATGCCATGCTTTCCAGTTAAGAGCGAGAAACGTGTGAGCTTCGTGAACGATGTAGCTTCCTTTGAGGTGAATAGTGACTGAGTTTACCTGAAAAGATGTCTTGCTTGTAGGAATACACAGAGACTGGAATTTAACTGCATTTCTGAAGGGAAACACACAGCACAGTACTCATCCATTAAACACAATCTGCTTTAGAGCAAGAAGCATGCTCTTGCTTTCCAGAGTCTCTAAAAAAACAGAAACTTGAGGGTAGAAGAACAAAAGCACGGTGTTTCCTACACATACGGACCATTGCTAGTTCATCTCTGCTTCTGAAACTGATACAAACCACAGGTCCTCTAACATCCAATGCTTTACAGTTAAGAGCAAGAAACATGTGATCTACGTGAACGATATAGCTTTGTTTGAGCTGAAAGGTGGCTGAGTTTACTTTAAACAAATTATTGCTTGTAGGAAGATACAGAGCCAGTGATTTAACTCCATTTCTGAAGGGAAAAACACAGCACAGTTCTCATCCATGAAACACACTCTGCTTTGGAGCAAGAAGCACGCTCTTGCTTTCTAAAAGTCTCTAATAGATCAGGAAACGTGACTGTATTCAGAACAACATAACGGTGTTTCCTACACATACGGACAATATCTAGGTCAACTCTTCTTCTGAAACTGATACAAACCACAGTTCCTCTAACATGCCACGCTTTCCAGTTAAGAGCAAGAAACCTGTGACCTTCGTGAACGATGTAGCTTCCTTTGATGTGAATAGTGACTGAGTTTACCTGAAAAGATGTCTTGCTTGTAGGAATACACAGAGCCTGGAATTTAACTCCATTTCTGAAGGGAAACACACGGCACAGTACTCATCCATTAAACACACTCTGCTTTAGAGCAAGAAGCCTGCCCTTGCTTTCCAGAGTCTCTAATAGAGCCAGAAACTTGAGGGTACTCAGAACAAAAGAGCAGTGTTTCCTACACATACAGACGATTGCTAGTTCAACTCTGCTTCTGAAACTGATACAAACCACAGGTCCTCTAACATCCAATGCTTCACAGGTAAGAGCAAGTAACGTGTGAGCTCCGTTAACGATGTTGCTTCCTTTGAGGTGAATAGTGACTGAGTTTACCTGAAAAGATGTCTTCCTTGTAGGAAGACACAGAGCCTGGGATTTAACTCCATTTCTGAAGGGAAACACAAAGCACAGTTCTCATCCATGAAACACACTCTGCTTTGGAGCAAGAAGCACGCTCTTGCTTTCTAAGAGTCTCTAATAGATCAGGAAACGTGACTGTATTCAGAACAACATAACGGTGTTTCCTACACATACGGACCATATCTAGGTCAACTCTTCTTCTGAAACTGATACAAACCACAGTTCCTCTAACATGCCACGCTTTCCAGTTAAGAGCAAGAAACCTGTGACCTTCGTGAACGATGTAGCTTCCTTTGATGTGAATAGTGACTGAGTTTACCTGAAAAGATGTCTTGCTTGTAGGAATACACAGAGCCTGGAATTTAACTCCATTTCTGAAGGGAAACACACGGCACAGTACTCATCCATTAAACACACTCTGCTTTAGAGCAAGAAGCATGCCCTTGCTTTCCAGATTCTCTAATAGAGCCAGAAAATTGAGGGTACTCAGAACAAAAGAACGGTGTTTCCTACACATACAGACCATTGCTAGTTCAACTCTGCTTCTGAAACTGATACAAACCACAGGTCCTCTAACATCCAATGCTTCACAGGTAAGAGCAAGTAACGTGTGAGCTCCGTGAACGATGTTGCTTCCTTTGAGGTGAATAGTGACTGAGTTTACCTGAAAAGATGTCTTCCTTGTAGGAAGACACAGAGCCTGGGATTTAACTCCATTTCTGAAGGGAAACACAAAGCACAGTTCTCATCCATGAAACACACTCTGCTTTAGAGCAAGAAGCATGCTCTTGCTTTCCAGAGTCTCTAAAAAAACAGAAACTTGAGGGTACTCAGAACAAAAGAACGGTGTTTCCTACACATACAGACCATTGCTAGTTCAACTCTGCTTCTGAAACTGATACAAACCACAGGTCCTCTAACATCCAATGCTTTACAGTTAAGAGCAAGAAACATGTGATCTACGTGAACGATATAGCTTTGTTTGAGCTGAAAGGAGGCTGAGTTTACGATAAACAAACTCTTGCTTGTAGGAAGATACAGAGCCAGTGATTTAACTCCATTTCTGAAGGGAAACACACAGCACAGTTCTCACGATGAAACACACTCTGCTATAGAGCACAAAGCATGCTCTTCCTTTCTAGAGTCTCTAATAGAGCCAGAAGCTTGAGGGTACTCTGAAGAAAAGAACGGTGTTTCCTACACATACAGACCATTGCTATTTAAACTCTGCTTCTGAAACGGATATGAATCACAACTCATCTAACATCCAATGCTTTTCAGTTAAGAGCGAGAAACGTGTGAGCTACGTGAAAGATGTAGCTTCCTTTGAGCTGAAAAGTGACTGAGTTTACCTGAAAAAATGTCTTGCTTGTAGGAAGACACAGAGCCTGGGATTTAACTCCATTTCTGAAGGGAAAAACACAGCACAGTTCTCATCCATGAAACACACTCTGCTTTAGAGCAAGAAGCATGCTCTTGCTTTCTAAGAGTTTCTAATAGAGCAGGAAATGTGACTGTATTCAGAACAACTTAACGGTGTTTCCTACACATACGGACCATATCTAGGTCAACTCTTCTTCTGAAACTGATACAAACCACAGTTCCTCTAACATGCCATGCTTTCCAGTTAAGAGCAAGAAACGTGTGACCTTCGTGAACGATGTAGCTTCCTTTGATGTGAATAGTGACTGAGTTTACCTGAAAAGATGTCTTGCTTGTAGGAATACACAGAGCCTGGAATTTAACTCCATTTCTGAAGGGAAAGACACGGCACAGTACTCATCCATTAAACACACTCTGCTTTAGAGCAAGAAGCCTGCCCTTGCTTTCCAGAGTCTCTAATAGAGCCAGAAACTTGAGGGTACTCAGAACAAAAGAGCAGTGTTTCCTACACATACAGACGATTGCTAGTTCAACTCTGCTTCTGAAACTGATACAAACCACAGGTCCTCTAACATCCAATGCTTCACAGGTAAGAGCAAGTAACGTGTGAGCTCCGTTAACGATGTTGCTTCCTTTGAGGTGAATAGTGACTGAGTTTACCTGAAAAGATGTCTTCCTTGTAGGAAGACACAGAGCCTGGGATTTAACTCCATTTCTGAAGGGAAACACAAAGCACAGTTCTCATCCATGAAACACACTCTGCTTTGGAGCAAGAAGCACGCTCTTGCTTTCTAAGAGTCTTTAATAGATCAGGAAACGTGACTGTATTCAGAACAACATAACGGTGTTTCCTACACATACGGACTATATCTAGGTCAACTCTTCTTCTGAAACTGATACAAACCACAGTTCCTCTAACATGCTACGCTTTCCAGTTAAGAGCAAGAAACCTGTGACCTTCGTGAACGATGTAGCTTCCTTTGATGTGAATAGTGACTGAGTTTACCTGAAAAGATGTCTTCCTTGTAGGAAGACACAGAGCCTGGGATTTAACTCCATTTCTGAAGGGAAACACAAAGCACAGTTCTCATCCATGAAACACACTCTGCTTTAGAGCAAGAAGCATGCTCTTGCTTTCCAGAGTCTCTAAAAAAACAGAAACTTGAGGGTACTCAGAACAAAAGAACGGTGTTTCCTACACATACAGACCATTGCTAGTTCAACTCTGCTTCTGAAACTGATACAAACCACAGGTCCTCTAACATCCAATGCTTTACAGTTAAGAGCAAGAAACATGTGATCTACGTGAACGATATAGCTTTGTTTGAGCTGAAAGGAGGCTGAGTTTACGATAAACAAAGTCTTGCTTGTAGGAAGATACAGAGCCAGTGATTTAACTCCATTTCTGAAGGGAAACACACAGCACAGTTCTCACGATGAAACACACTCTGCTATAGAGCACAAAGCATGCTCTTCCTTTCTAGAGTCTCTAATAGAGCCAGAAGCTTGAGAGTACTCTGAAGAAAAGAACGGTATTTCCTACACATACAGACCATTGCTATTTAAACTCTGCTTCTGAAACGGATATGAATCACAACTCATCTAACATCCAATGCTTTTCAGTTAAGAGCGAGAAACGTGTGAGCTACGTGAACGATGTAGCTTCCTTTGAGCTGAAAAGTGACTGAGTTTACCTGAAAAAATGTCTTGCTTGTAGGAAGACACAGAGCCTGGGATTTAACTCCATTTCTGAAGGGAAAAACACAGCACAGTTCTCATCCATGAAACACACTCTGCTTTAGAGCAAGAAGCATGCTCTTGCTTTCTAAGAGTTTCTAATAGAGCAGGAAATGTGACTGTATTCAGAACAACTTAACGGTGTTTCCTACACATACGGACCATATCTAGGTCAAATCTTCTTCTGAAACTGATACAAACCACAGTTCCTCTAACATGCCATGCTTTCCAGTTAAGAGCAAGAAACGTGTGACCTTCGTGAACGATGTAGCTTCCTTTGATGTGAATAGTGACTGAGTTTACCTGAAAAGATGTCTTGCTTGTAGGAATACACAGAGCCTGGAATTTAACTCCATTTCTGAAGGGAAACACACGGCACAGTACTCATCCATTAAACACACTCTGCTTTAGAGCAAGAAGCATGCCCTTGCTTTCCAGAGTCTCTAATAGAGCCAGAAACTTGAGGGTACTCAGAACAAAAGAACGGTGTTTCCTACACATACAGACCATTGCTAGTTCAACTCTGCTTCTGAAACTGATACAAACCACAGGTCCTCTAACATCCAATGCTTCACATGTAAGAGCAAGTAACGTGTGAGCTACGTGAATGATGTAGCTTTGTTTGAGCTGAAAGGTGACTGAGTTTACGTGAAAGGAAGTCTTGCTTGTAGGAAGATACAGAGCCTGTTATTTAACTCCATTTCTGAAGGGAAACACACAGCACAGTACTCACGATGAAACACACTATGCTTATATGAAGATGCACGCTCTTGCTTTCTAGAGTCTCTAATAGAGCAGGAAACGTGAGTGTGACCAGAACAAAAGAACGGTGTTTCCTACACATACGGACAACTGTTAGTTCAACTCTGCTTCTGAAACTGATACAAACCACAAGTTATCTAACATCCAATGCTTTTCTGCTAAGAGCAAGAAACGTGTGAGCTTCGTAAACGATTTATATTCATTTGAGCTGAAAAGTGACTGCGTTGACCTGAAATGATGTCTTGCTTATAGGAAGACACAGAGCCTTGAATTTAACTCCATTTCTGATGGGAAACACACAGCACAGTAGTCATCCATGAAACACACTCTGCTTTAGAGCAAGAAGCATGCTCTTGCTTTCCAGAGTCTCTAATAGAGCCAGAAGCTTGAGGGTCGTCTGAAGAAAAGATCGGTGTTTCATACACATACAGACCATTGCTAGTTAAACTCTGCTTCTGGAAATGATACAAACCACAGGTCCTCTAACATCCAATGCTTCACAGGTAAGAGCAAGTAACGTGTGAGCTACGTGAACGATTTAGCTTTGTTTGAGCTTAAAAGTGGCTGAATTTGCGTTAAACGAAGTCCTGCTTGTAGGAAGATACAGAGCCTGTGATTTAACTCCATTTCTGAAGGGAAACACTTAGCACAGTACTTACGATGAAACACACTCTGCTTAAATGAAGATGCACGCTCTTGCTTTCTAGAGTCTCTAATAGAGCAGGAAACGTGAGTGTGCCCAGAACAAAAGAACGGTGTTTCCTACACATACGGACCACTGTTAGTTCAACTCTGCCTCTGAAACTGATACAAACCACAAGTCATCTAACATCCAATGCTTTTCAGTTAAGAGCGAGAAACGTGTGAGCTTCATAAACTATTTACATTCATTAGAGCTGCAATTTGACTGCGTTTACCTGAAATGATGTCTTGCTTGTAGGAAGACACGGATTCTGGAATTTAACTCCATTTCTGAAGGGAAACACACAGAAGAGTTCTCATCCATGAAACACTCTCTGCTTCAGAGCAAGAAGCACGCTCTTGCTTTCTAAGAGTCTCTAATACAGCAGGAAACGTGACTGTGGTACGAACAAAATAGCGGTTTTTCCTACACATACAGACCATATCTAGGTCTACTCTTCTTCTGAAACTGATACAAACCACAGGTCCTCTAACATCCAATGCTTTACAGTTAAGAGCAAGAAACGTGTGAACTATGTCAACGATGTAGCTTTGTTTGAGTGCAAGGTGAATGAGTTTATGTGAAATGAAGTCTTGATTGTAGGAAGATACAGAGCCTGTGATTTAACTCCCTATCTGAAGGGAAACACACAGCACAGTTCTCACGAGGAAACACACTCTGCGTATAGGAAGAAGCATGCTCTTGCTTTCTAGAGTCTCTAATAGAGCAAGAAACGTGAGTGAGCTCAGAACAAAAGATCGGTGTTTCCTACACATCCGGACCATAGCTAGTTCAACTCTGCTTCTGAAACTGATACAAACCACAAGTCAACTAACATCCAATGCTTTTCACTTAAGAGCGAGAAACGTGTGATCTTTGTAAACGATTTATATTCATTGGAGCTGAAAAGTTACTGAGTTTACCTGAAATGATGTCTTGCTTGTAGAAAGACACAGAGCCTGGGATTTAACTCCATTTCTGAAGGGATAAACAAAGCACAGTTCTCATCCATGAAACACACTCTGCTTTAGAGCAAGAAGCACGCTCTTGCTTTCTAAGAGTCTCTAATAGAGCAGGAAACGTGACTGTGGTCAGAAAAAAATAACGGTGGTTCCTACACATACGGACCATATCTAGGTCTGCTCTTCTTCTGAAACTGATACAAACCACAGTTCCATTAACATGCAATGCTTTCAATGTAAGAGCGAGATACGTGTGAGCTTCGTGAACGATGTAGCTTCCTTTGAGGTGAATAGTGACTGAGTTTTCCTGAAAAGATATCTTGCTTGTAGGAAGACAGAGAGCCTGTGATTTAACTCCATTTCTGAAGGGAAACACACAGGACGGTTCTCACGAGGAAACACATTCTGCATATCGGAAGAAGCATGTTCTTGCGTTCTAGAGTCTCTAATAGAGCAGGAAACGTGAGTGTGCTCAGAACAAAAGAACTGTGTTTCCTACACATACGGACCATTTCTAGTTCAACTCTGCTTCTGAAACTGATACAAACCCCAAGTCATCTAACATCCAATGCTTTTCATTTAAGAGCGAGAAACGTGTCAGCTTTGTGAATGATGTAGCTTCCTTTGACCTGAAAAGTGACTGAGTTTACCTGAAAAGATGTCTTGCTTGTAGGAAGATACAGAGCCTGGGATTTAACTCCATTTCTGTAGGGAAACACACAGCACAGTTCTCATCCATGAAACACACTCTGCTTTAGAGCAAGAAGCACGCTCTTGCTTTCTAAGATTCTCTAATACAGCAGGAAACGTGACTGTGGTCAGAACAAAATAACAGTGTTTCCTGCACCTATGGACCATTGCTAGTTCAACTCTGCTTCTGAAACTGATACACACCACAGGTCCTCTAACATCCAATGCTTTACAGTTAGGAGCAAGAAACGTGTGAGCTACTTGAACGATGTAGCTTCATTTGAGCTGAAAGTTGACTGAGTTTACGTGAAACCAAGTCTTGCTTATAGGAAGATACAGAGCCTGTGATTTAACTCCATTTCTGAAGGGAAACACACAGCACAGTTCTCACAAGAAACACACTCTGCGTTTAGGAAGAATCACGCTCTTGCTTTCTAGAGTCTCTAATAGAGCAGGAAACTTGAGTGTGCTCAGACCAAAAGAAGGGTGTTTCCTACACATACAGACCACTGCTAGTTCAACTCTGCTTCTGAAACTGATACAAACCACAAGGCATGTAACATCCAATGCTTTTCAGTTAAGAGCGAGAAACGTGTGATCTTCGTAAACGATTTATATTCATTTGAGCTGAAAATTGACTGCATTTACCTGAAATGATGTCTTGCTTGTAGGAAGACACAGACCGGGAATTTAACTCCATTTCTCAAGGGAAACAAACAGCACAGTTCTCATCCATGAAACACACTCTGCTTGAGAGCAAGAAGCATGCTCTTGCTTTCTATGTGTCTCTAATACAGCAGGAAACATGACTGTGGTCAGAACAAAATAACGGTGTTTCCTACACATACGGACCATATCCAGGTCAACTCTTCTTCTGAAACTGATAGAAACCACAGTTCCATTAACATGCAATGCTTTCAATGTAAGAGCGAGATACGTGTGAGCTTCGTGAACGATGTAGCTTCCTCTGAACTGAAAAGTGACTGAGCTTACTTGAAAAGATGTCTTCCTTGTAGGAAGACACAGAGCCTGGGATTTAACTCCATTTCTGAAGGAAAACACACAGCACAGTTCTCATCTTTGAAACACACTCTGCTTTAGAGCACGAAGCATGCTCTTGCTTTCTAGAGTCTCTAATAGAGCAGGAAACTTGAGTGAGCTCAGAACAAAAGAATGGTGTTTCCTACACATACGGACCATAGCTAGTTCAACTCTGCTTCTGAAACTGATACAAACCACAAGTCATCTATCATCCATTGCTTTTCAGTTAAGAGCGAGAAACTTGTGAGCTTCGTGAACGATGTAGCTTCCTCACAGCTGAGAAATGACTTAGTTTACCTGAAAACATGTCTTGCTTGTAGGAAGACACAGAGCCTGGGATTTAACTCCATTTCTGTAGGGAAACACACAGCACAGTCCTCATCCATGAAACACACTCTGCTTTAGAGAAAGAAGCATGCTCTTGCTTTCTAAGAGTCTCTAATAGAGCCGGAAACGTGACTGTCATCAGAACAAAATAATGGTGTTTCCTACTGTACGGACCATATCTAGGTCAACTCTTCTTCTGAAACTGATACAAACCACAGTTCCTCTAACATGCAATGCTTTCCAGTTAAGAGCGAGAAACGTGTGAGCTTCGTGAACGATGTAGCTTCCTTTGAGATGAAAAGTGACTGAGTTTACCTGAAAAGATATCTTGCTTGTAGGAAGACACAGAGCCTGGGATTTAACTCCATTTCTGAAGGGAAACACACAGCACAGTTTTCACGATGAAACACACTCTGCTTTAGAGCAAGAAGCATGCTCTTTCTTTGCAGAGTCTCTAATAGAGCCAGAAACTTGAGGGTACTCAGAACAAAAGAACGGTGTTTCCTACACATAAAGACCATTGCTAATTCAACTCTGCTTCTGAAACTGATACAAATCACAGGTCCTCTAACACCAACGCTTTACAGTTAGGAGCAAGAAACGTGTGAGCTCCGTGAACGATGTAGCTTCATTTGAGCTGAAAGTTGACTGAGTTTACGTGAAACGAAGTCTTGCTTGTAGGAAGATACGGAGCCTGTGATTTAACTCCATTTCTGAAGGGAAACACACAACACGGTTCTCACGAGGAAACACATTCTGCATATCGGAAGAAGCATGTTCTTGCGTTCTAGAGTCTCTAATAGAGCAGGAAACGTGAGTGTGCTCAGAACAAAAGAACTGTGTTTCCTACACATACGGACCATTTCTAGTTCATCTCTGCTTCTGAAACTGATACAAACCCCAAGTCATCTAACATCCAATGCTTTTCATTTAAGAGCGAGAAACGTGTCAGCTTTGTGAATGATGTAGCTTCCTTTGACCTGAAAAGTGACTGAGTTTACCTGAAAAGATATCTTGCTTGTAGGAAGATACAGAGCCTGGGATTTAACTCCATTTCTGTAGGGAAACACACAGCACAGTTCTCATCCATGAAACACACTCTGCTTTAGAGCACGAAGCATGCTCTTGCTTTCTAATGTCTCTAATGGAGCCAGAAATATGAGGGTGCTCTGAACAAAATAAGGGTGTTTCCTACATATATGGACCATTGCTAGTTCAACTCTGCTTCTGAAACTGATGCAAACCTCAATTCATCTAACATCCAATGCTTTTCATTTAAGAGCGAGAAACGTGTGAGCTTCGTAAGGGATTTATATTCATTTGAGCTGAAAAGTGACTGCATTTACCTGAAATGATGTCTTGCTTGTAGGAAGACACAGAGCCTGGAATTTTACTCCATTTCTGAAGGGAAACACACAACACAGTTCTCATCCATGAAACACACTCTGCTTTAGAGCAAGAAGCACGCTCTTGCTTTCTAAGATTCTCTAATACAGCAGGAAACGTGACTGTGGTCAGAACAAAATAACAGTGTTTCCTACACATATGGACCATTGCTAGTTCAACTCTGCTTCTGAAACTGATACACACCACAGGTCCTCTAACATCCAATGCTTTACAGTTAGGAGCAAGAAACGTGTGAGCTACGTGAACGATGTAGCTTCATTTGAGCTGAAAGTTGACTGAGTTTACGTGAAACCAAGTCTTGCTTATAGGAAGATACAGAGCCTGTGATTTAACTCCATTTCTGAAGGGAAACACACAGCACAGTTCTCACAAGAAACACACTCTGCGTTTAGGAAGAATCACGCTCTTGCTTTCTAGAGTCTCTAATAGAGCAGGAAACTTGAGTGTGCTCAGACCAAAAGAAGGGTGTTTCCTACACATACGGACCACTGCTAGTTCATCTCTGCTTCTGAAACTGATACAAACCACAAGGCATGTAACATCCAATGCTTTTCAGTTAAGAGCGAGAAACGTGTGATCTTCGTAAACGATTTATATTCATTTGAGCTGAAAATTGACTGCATTTACCTGAAATGATGTCTTGCTTGTAGGAAGACACAGACCGGGAATTCAACTCCATTTCTCAAGGGAAACAAACAGCACAGTTCTCATCCATGAAACACACTCTGCTTAGGAGCAAGAAGCACGCTCTTGCTTTCTAAGATTCTCTAATACAGCAGGAAACATGACTGTGGTCAGAACAAAATAACGGTGTTTCCTACACATACGGACCATATCTAGGTCAACTCTTCTTCTGAAACTGATAGAAACCACAGTTCCATTAACATGCAATGCTTTCAATGTAAGAGCGAGATACGTGTGAGCTTCGTGAACGATGTAGCTTCCTCTGAACTGAAAAGTGACTGAGCTTACTTGAAAAGATGTCTTGCTTGTAGGAAGACACAGAGCCTGGGATTTAACTCCATTTCTGAAGGAAAACACACAGCACAGTTCTCATCTTTGAAACACACTCTGCTTTAGAGCACGAAGCATGCTCTTGCTTTCTAGAGTCTCTAATAGAGCAGGAAACTTGAGTGAGCTCAGAACAAAAGAATGGTGTTTCCTACACATACGGACCATAGCTAGTTCAACTCTGCTTCTGAAACTGATACAAACCACAAGTCATCTATCATCCATTGCTTTTCAGTTAAGAGCGAGAAACTTGTGAGCTTCGTGAACGATGTAGCTTCCTCACAGCTGAGAAATGACTTAGATTACCTGAAAACATGTCTTGCTTGTAGGAAGACACAGAGCCTGGGATTTAACTCCATTTCTGAAGGGAAACACACAGCACAGTTCTCACGATGAAACACACTCTGCTTTAGAGCAAGAAGCATGCTCTTTCTTTGCAGAGTCTCAAATAGAGCCAGAAACTTGAGGACACTCAGAACAAAAGAACGGTGTTTCCTACACATAAGGACCATTGCTAATTCAACTCTGCTTCTGAAACTGATACAAATTACAGGTCCCCTAACACCAACGCTTTACAGTTAGGAGCAAGAAACGTGTGAGCTCCGTGAACGATGTAGCTTCGTTTGAGCTGAAAGTTGACTGAGTTTACGTGAAATGATATCTTGCTTGTAGGAAGACACAGAGCCTGGGATTTAACTCCATTTCTGAAGGGATAAACAAAGCACAGTTCTCATCCATGAAACACACTCTGCTTTAGAGCAAGAAGCATGCTCTTGCTTTCTAAGATTCTCTAATAGAGCAGGAAACGTGACTGTGGTCAGAAAAAAATAATGGTGGTTCCTAAACATACGGACCATATCTAGGTCAGCTCTTCTTCTGAAACTGATACAAATCACAGTTCCTCTAACATGCCATGCTTTCCAGTTAAGAGCGAGAAACGTGTGAGCTTCGTGAACGATGTAGCTTCCTTTGAGGTGAATAGTGACTGAGTTTACCTGAAAAGATGTCTTGCTTGTAGGAATACACAGAGACTGGAATTTAACTGCATTTCTGAAGGGAAACACACAGCACAGTACTCATCCATTAAACACACTCTGATTTAGAGCAAGAAGCATGCTCTTGCTTTCCAGGGTCTCTAAAAAAACAGAAACTTGAGGGTAGAAGAACAAAAGCACGGTGTTTCCTACACATACGGACCATTGCTAGTTCATCTCTGCTTCTGAAACTGATACAAACCACAGGTCCTCTAACATCCAATGCTTTACAGTTAAGAGCAAGAAAAATGTGATCTACGTGAAGGATATAGCTTTGTTTGAGCTGAAAGGTGGCTGAGTTTACTTTAAACAAATTCTTGCTTGTAGGAAGATACAGAGCCAGTGATTTAACTCCATTTCTGAAGGGTAAAACACAGCACAGTTCTCATCCATGAAAGACACTCTGATTTGGAGCAAGAAGCACGCTCTTGCTTTCTAAGAGTCTCTAATAGATCAGGAAACGTGACTGTATTCAGAACAACATAACGGTGTTTCCTACACATATGGACCATATCTAGGTCAACTCTTCTTCTGAAACTGATACAAACCACAGTTCCTCTAATATGCCACGCTTTCCAGTTAAGAGCAAGAAACGTGTGAGCTTCGTGAACGATATACCTTCCTTTGAGGTGAATAGTGACTAAGTTTACCTGAAAAGATGTCTTGCTTGTAGGAATACACAGAGCCTGGAATTTAACTCCATTTCTGAAGGGAAACACACAGCACTGTATTCATCCATTAAACACACTCTGCTTTAGAGCAAGAAGCCTGCCCTTGCTTTCCAGAGTCTCTAATAGAGCCAGAAACTTGAGGGTACTCAGAACAAAAGAGCAGTGTTTCCTACACATACAGACGATTGCTAGTTCAACTCTGCTTCTGAAACTGATACAAACCACAGGTCCTCTAACATCCAATGCTTCACAGGTAAGAGCAAGTAACGTGTGAGCCCCGTGAACGATGTTGCTTCCTTTGAGGTGAATAGTGACTGAGTTTACCTGAAAAGATGTCTTCCTTGTAGGAAGACACAGAGCCTGGGATTTAACTCCATTTCTGAAGGGAAACACAAAGCACAGTTCTCATCCATGAAACACACTCTGCTTTAGAGCAAGAAGCATGCTCTTGCTTTCCAGAGTCTCTAAAAAAACAGAAACTTGAGGGTACTCAGAACAAAAGAACGGTGTTTCCTACACATACAGACCATTGCTAGTTCAACTCTGCTTCTGAAACTGATACAAACCACAGGTCCTCTAACATCCAATGCTTCACATGTAAGAGCAAGTAACGTGTGAGCTACGTGAATGATGTAGCTTTGTTTGAGCTGAAAGGTGACTGAGTTTACGTGAAAGGAAGTCTTGCTTGTAGGAAGATACAGAGCCTGTTATTTAACTCCATTTCTGAAGGGAAACACACAGCACAGTACTCACGATGAAACACACTATGCTTATATGAAGATGCACGCTCTTGCTTTCTAGAGTCTCTAATAGAGCAGGAAACGTGAGTGTGACCAGAACAAAAGAACGGTGTTTCCTACACATACGGACAACTGTTAGTTCAACTCTGCTTCTGAAACTGATACAAACCACAAGTTATCTAACATCCAATGCTTTTCTGCTAAGAGCAAGAAACGTGTGAGCTTCGTAAACGATTTATATTCATTTGAGCTGAAAAGTGACTGCGTTGACCTGAAATGATGTCTTGCTTATAGGAAGACACAGAGCCTTGAATTTAACTCCATTTCTGATGGGAAACACACAGCACAGTAGTCATCCATGAAACACACTCTGCTTTAGAGCAAGAAGCATGCTCTTGCTTTCCAGAGTCTCTAATAGAGCCAGAAGCTTGAGGGTCGTCTGAAGAAAAGATCGGTGTTTCATACACATACAGACCATTGCTAGTTAAACTCTGCTTCTGGAAATGATACAAACCACAGGTCCTCTAACATCCAATGCTTCACAGGTAAGAGCAAGTAACGTGTGAGCTACGTGAACGATTTAGCTTTGTTTGAGCTTAAAAGTGGCTGAATTTGCGTTAAACGAAGTCCTGCTTGTAGGAAGATACAGAGCCTGTGATTTAACTCCATTTCTGAAGGGAAACACTTAGCACAGTACTTACGATGAAACACACTCTGCTTAAATGAAGATGCACGCTCTTGCTTTCTAGAGTCTCTAATAGAGCAGGAAACGTGAGTGTGCCCAGAACAAAAGAACGGTGTTTCCTACACATACGGACCACTGTTAGTTCAACTCTGCCTCTGAAACTGATACAAACCACAAGTCATCTAACATCCAATGCTTTTCAGTTAAGAGCGAGAAACGTGTGAGCTTCATAAACTATTTACATTCATTAGAGCTGCAATTTGACTGCGTTTACCTGAAATGATGTCTTGCTTGTAGGAAGACACGGATTCTGGAATTTAACTCCATTTCTGAAGGGAAACACACAGAAGAGTTCTCATCCATGAAACACTCTCTGCTTCAGAGCAAGAAGCACGCTCTTGCTTTCTAAGAGTCTCTAATACAGCAGGAAACGTGACTGTGGTACGAACAAAATAGCGGTTTTTCCTACACATACAGACCATATCTAGGTCTACTCTTCTTCTGAAACTGATACAAACCACAGGTCCTCTAACATCCAATGCTTTACAGTTAAGAGCAAGAAACGTGTGAACTATGTGAACGATGTAGCTTTGTTTGAGTGCAAGGTGAATGAGTTTATGTGAAATGAAGTCTTGATTGTAGGAAGATACAGAGCCTGTGATTTAACTCCCTATCTGAAGGGAAACACACAGCACAGTTCTCACGAGGAAACACACTCTGCGTATAGGAAGAAGCATGCTCTTGCTTTCTAGAGTCTCTAATAGAGCAAGAAACGTGAGTGAGCTCAGAACAAAAGATCGGTGTTTCCTACACATCCGGACCATAGCTAGTTCAACTCTGCTTCTGAAACTGATACAAACCACAAGTCAACTAACATCCAATGCTTTTCACTTAAGAGCGAGAAACGTGTGATCTTTGTAAACGATTTATATTCATTGGAGCTGAAAAGTTACTGAGTTTACCTGAAATGATGTCTTGCTTGTAGAAAGACACAGAGCCTGGGATTTAACTCCATTTCTGAAGGGATAAACAAAGCACAGTTCTCATCCATGAAACACACTCTGCTTTAGAGCAAGAAGCACGCTCTTGCTTTCTAAGAGTCTCTAATAGAGCAGGAAACGTGACTGTGGTCAGAAAAAAATAACGGTGGTTCCTACACATACGGACCATATCTAGGTCTGCTCTTCTTCTGAAACTGATACAAACCACAGTTCCATTAACATGCAATGCTTTCAATGTAAGAGCGAGATACGTGTGAGCTTCGTGAACGATGTAGCTTCCTTTGAGGTGAATAGTGACTGAGTTTACCTGAAAAGATATCTTGCTTGTAGGAAGACAGAGAGCCTGTGATTTAACTCCATTTCTGAAGGGAAACACACAGGACGGTTCTCACGAGGAAACACATTCTGCATATCGGAAGAAGCATGTTCTTGCGTTCTAGAGTCTCTAATAGAGCAGGAAACGTGAGTGTGCTCAGAACAAAAGAACTGTGTTTCCTACACATACGGACCATTTCTAGTTCAACTCTGCTTCTGAAACTGATACAAACCCCAAGTCATCTAACATCCAATGCTTTTCATTTAAGAGCGAGAAACGTGTCAGCTTTGTGAATGATGTAGCTTCCTTTGACCTGAAAAGTGACTGAGTTTACCTGAAAAGATGTCTTGCTTGTAGGAAGATACAGAGCCTGGGATTTAACTCCATTTCTGTAGGGAAACACACAGCACAGTTCTCATCCATGAAACACACTCTGCTTTAGAGCAAGAAGCACGCTCTTGCTTTCTAAGATTCTCTAATACAGCAGGAAACGTGACTGTGGTCAGAACAAAATAACAGTGTTTCCTGCACCTATGGACCATTGCTAGTTCAACTCTGCTTCTGAAACTGATACACACCACAGGTCCTCTAACATCCAATGCTTTACAGTTAGGAGCAAGAAACGTGTGAGCTACTTGAACGATGTAGCTTCATTTGAGCTGAAAGTTGACTGAGTTTACGTGAAACCAAGTCTTGCTTATAGGAAGATACAGAGCCTGTGATTTAACTCCATTTCTGAAGGGAAACACACAGCACAGTTCTCACAAGAAACACACTCTGCGTTTAGGAAGAATCACGCTCTTGCTTTCTAGAGTCTCTAATAGAGCAGGAAACTTGAGTGTGCTCAGACCAAAAGAAGGGTGTTTCCTACACATACAGACCACTGCTAGTTCAACTCTGCTTCTGAAACTGATACAAACCACAAGGCATGTAACATCCAATGCTTTTCAGTTAAGAGCGAGAAACGTGTGATCTTCGTAAACGATTTATATTCATTTGAGCTGAAAATTGACTGCATTTACCTGAAATGATGTCTTGCTTGTAGGAAGACACAGACCGGGAATTTAACTCCATTTCTCAAGGGAAACAAACAGCACAGTTCTCATCCATGAAACACACTCTGCTTGAGAGCAAGAAGCATGCTCTTGCTTTCTATGTGTCTCTAATACAGCAGGAAACATGACTGTGGTCAGAACAAAATAACGGTGTTTCCTACACATACGGACCATATCCAGGTCAACTCTTCTTCTGAAACTGATAGAAACCACAGTTCCATTAACATGCAATGCTTTCAATGTAAGAGCGAGATACGTGTGAGCTTCGTGAACGATGTAGCTTCCTCTGAACTGAAAAGTGACTGAGCTTACTTGAAAAGATGTCTTCCTTGTAGGAAGACACAGAGCCTGGGATTTAACTCCATTTCTGAAGGAAAACACACAGCACAGTTCTCATCTTTGAAACACACTCTGCTTTAGAGCACGAAGCATGCTCTTGCTTTCTAGAGTCTCTAATAGAGCAGGAAACTTGAGTGAGCTCAGAACAAAAGAATGGTGTTTCCTACACATACGGACCATAGCTAGTTCAACTCTGCTTCTGAAACTGATACAAACCACAAGTCATCTATCATCCATTGCTTTTCAGTTAAGAGCGAGAAACTTGTGAGCTTCGTGAACGATGTAGCTTCCTCACAGCTGAGAAATGACTTAGTTTACCTGAAAACATGTCTTGCTTGTAGGAAGACACAGAGCCTGGGATTTAACTCCATTTCTGTAGGGAAACACACAGCACAGTCCTCATCCATGAAACACACTCTGCTTTAGAGAAAGAAGCATGCTCTTGCTTTCTAAGAGTCTCTAATAGAGCCGGAAACGTGACTGTCATCAGAACAAAATAATGGTGTTTCCTACTGTACGGACCATATCTAGGTCAACTCTTCTTCTGAAACTGATACAAACCACAGTTCCTCTAACATGCAATGCTTTCCAGTTAAGAGCGAGAAACGTGTGAGCTTCGTGAACGATGTAGCTTCCTTTGAGATGAAAAGTGACTGAGTTTACCTGAAAAGATATCTTGCTTGTAGGAAGACACAGAGCCTGGGATTTAACTCCATTTCTGAAGGGAAACACACAGCACAGTTTTCACGATGAAACACACTCTGCTTTAGAGCAAGAAGCATGCTCTTTCTTTGCAGAGTCTCTAATAGAGCCAGAAACTTGAGGGTACTCAGAACAAAAGAACGGTGTTTCCTACACATAAAGACCATTGCTAATTCAACTCTGCTTCTGAAACTGATACAAATCACAGGTCCTCTAACACCAACGCTTTACAGTTAGGAGCAAGAAACGTGTGAGCTCCGTGAACGATGTAGCTTCATTTGAGCTGAAAGTTGACTGAGTTTACGTGAAACGAAGTCTTGCTTGTAGGAAGATACGGAGCCTGTGATTTAACTCCATTTCTGAAGGGAAACACACAACACGGTTCTCACGAGGAAACACATTCTGCATATCGGAAGAAGCATGTTCTTGCGTTCTAGAGTCTCTAATAGAGCAGGAAACGTGAGTGTGCTCAGAACAAAAGAACTGTGTTTCCTACACATACGGACCATTTCTAGTTCATCTCTGCTTCTGAAACTGATACAAACCCCAAGTCATCTAACATCCAATGCTTTTCATTTAAGAGCGAGAAACGTGTCAGCTTTGTGAATGATGTAGCTTCCTTTGACCTGAAAAGTGACTGAGTTTACCTGAAAAGATATCTTGCTTGTAGGAAGATACAGAGCCTGGGATTTAACTCCATTTCTGTAGGGAAACACACAGCACAGTTCTCATCCATGAAACACACTCTGCTTTAGAGCACGAAGCATGCTCTTGCTTTCTAATGTCTCTAATGGAGCCAGAAATATGAGGGTGCTCTGAACAAAATAAGGGTGTTTCCTACATATATGGACCATTGCTAGTTCAACTCTGCTTCTGAAACTGATGCAAACCTCAATTCATCTAACATCCAATGCTTTTCATTTAAGAGCGAGAAACGTGTGAGCTTCGTAAGGGATTTATATTCATTTGAGCTGAAAAGTGACTGCATTTACCTGAAATGATGTCTTGCTTGTAGGAAGACACAGAGCCTGGAATTTTACTCCATTTCTGAAGGGAAACACACAACACAGTTCTCATCCATGAAACACACTCTGCTTTAGAGCAAGAAGCACGCTCTTGCTTTCTAAGATTCTCTAATACAGCAGGAAACGTGACTGTGGTCAGAACAAAATAACAGTGTTTCCTACACATATGGACCATTGCTAGTTCAACTCTGCTTCTGAAACTGATACACACCACAGGTCCTCTAACATCCAATGCTTTACAGTTAGGAGCAAGAAACGTGTGAGCTACGTGAACGATGTAGCTTCATTTGAGCTGAAAGTTGACTGAGTTTACGTGAAACCAAGTCTTGCTTATAGGAAGATACAGAGCCTGTGATTTAACTCCATTTCTGAAGGGAAACACACAGCACAGTTCTCACAAGAAACACACTCTGCGTTTAGGAAGAATCACGCTCTTGCTTTCTAGAGTCTCTAATAGAGCAGGAAACTTGAGTGTGCTCAGACCAAAAGAAGGGTGTTTCCTACACATACGGACCACTGCTAGTTCATCTCTGCTTCTGAAACTGATACAAACCACAAGGCATGTAACATCCAATGCTTTTCAGTTAAGAGCGAGAAACGTGTGATCTTCGTAAACGATTTATATTCATTTGAGCTGAAAATTGACTGCATTTACCTGAAATGATGTCTTGCTTGTAGGAAGACACAGACCGGGAATTCAACTCCATTTCTCAAGGGAAACAAACAGCACAGTTCTCATCCATGAAACACACTCTGCTTAGGAGCAAGAAGCACGCTCTTGCTTTCTAAGATTCTCTAATACAGCAGGAAACATGACTGTGGTCAGAACAAAATAACGGTGTTTCCTACACATACGGACCATATCTAGGTCAACTCTTCTTCTGAAACTGATAGAAACCACAGTTCCATTAACATGCAATGCTTTCAATGTAAGAGCGAGATACGTGTGAGCTTCGTGAACGATGTAGCTTCCTCTGAACTGAAAAGTGACTGAGCTTACTTGAAAAGATGTCTTGCTTGTAGGAAGACACAGAGCCTGGGATTTAACTCCATTTCTGAAGGAAAACACACAGCACAGTTCTCATCTTTGAAACACACTCTGCTTTAGAGCACGAAGCATGCTCTTGCTTTCTAGAGTCTCTAATAGAGCAGGAAACTTGAGTGAGCTCAGAACAAAAGAATGGTGTTTCCTACACATACGGACCATAGCTAGTTCAACTCTGCTTCTGAAACTGATACAAACCACAAGTCATCTATCATCCATTGCTTTTCAGTTAAGAGCGAGAAACTTGTGAGCTTCGTGAACGATGTAGCTTCCTCACAGCTGAGAAATGACTTAGATTACCTGAAAACATGTCTTGCTTGTAGGAAGACACAGAGCCTGGGATTTAACTCCATTTCTGAAGGGAAACACACAGCACAGTTCTCACGATGAAACACACTCTGCTTTAGAGCAAGAAGCATGCTCTTTCTTTGCAGAGTCTCAAATAGAGCCAGAAACTTGAGGACACTCAGAACAAAAGAACGGTGTTTCCTACACATAAGGACCATTGCTAATTCAACTCTGCTTCTGAAACTGATACAAATTACAGGTCCCCTAACACCAACGCTTTACAGTTAGGAGCAAGAAACGTGTGAGCTCCGTGAACGATGTAGCTTCGTTTGAGCTGAAAGTTGACTGAGTTTACGTGAAATGATATCTTGCTTGTAGGAAGACACAGAGCCTGGGATTTAACTCCATTTCTGAAGGGATAAACAAAGCACAGTTCTCATCCATGAAACACACTCTGCTTTAGAGCAAGAAGCACGCTCTTGCTTTCTAAGATTCTCTAATAGAGCAGGAAACGTGACTGTGGTCAGAAAAAAATAATGGTGGTTCCTAAACATACGGACCATATCTAGGTCAGCTCTTCTTCTGAAACTGATACAAATCACAGTTCCTCTAACATGCCATGCTTTCCAGTTAAGAGCGAGAAACGTGTGAGCTTCGTGAACGATGTAGCTTCCTTTGAGGTGAATAGTGACTGAGTTTACCTGAAAAGATGTCTTGCTTGTAGGAATACACAGAGACTGGAATTTAACTGCATTTCTGAAGGGAAACACACAGCACAGTACTCATCCATTAAACACACTCTGATTTAGAGCAAGAAGCATGCTCTTGCTTTCCAGGGTCTCTAAAAAAACAGAAACTTGAGGGTAGAAGAACAAAAGCACGGTGTTTCCTACACATACGGACCATTGCTAGTTCATCTCTGCTTCTGAAACTGATACAAACCACAGGTCCTCTAACATCCAATGCTTTACAGTTAAGAGCAAGAAAAATGTGATCTACGTGAAGGATATAGCTTTGTTTGAGCTGAAAGGTGGCTGAGTTTACTTTAAACAAATTCTTGCTTGTAGGAAGATACAGAGCCAGTGATTTAACTCCATTTCTGAAGGGTAAAACACAGCACAGTTCTCATCCATGAAAGACACTCTGATTTGGAGCAAGAAGCACGCTCTTGCTTTCTAAGAGTCTCTAATAGATCAGGAAACGTGACTGTATTCAGAACAACATAACGGTGTTTCCTACACATATGGACCATATCTAGGTCAACTCTTCTTCTGAAACTGATACAAACCACAGTTCCTCTAATATGCCACGCTTTCCAGTTAAGAGCAAGAAACGTGTGAGCTTCGTGAACGATATACCTTCCTTTGAGGTGAATAGTGACTAAGTTTACCTGAAAAGATGTCTTGCTTGTAGGAATACACAGAGCCTGGAATTTAACTCCATTTCTGAAGGGAAACACACAGCACTGTATTCATCCATTAAACACACTCTGCTTTAGAGCAAGAAGCCTGCCCTTGCTTTCCAGAGTCTCTAATAGAGCCAGAAACTTGAGGGTACTCAGAACAAAAGAGCAGTGTTTCCTACACATACAGACGATTGCTAGTTCAACTCTGCTTCTGAAACTGATACAAACCACAGGTCCTCTAACATCCAATGCTTCACAGGTAAGAGCAAGTAACGTGTGAGCCCCGTGAACGATGTTGCTTCCTTTGAGGTGAATAGTGACTGAGTTTACCTGAAAAGATGTCTTCCTTGTAGGAAGACACAGAGCCTGGGATTTAACTCCATTTCTGAAGGGAAACACAAAGCACAGTTCTCATCCATGAAACACACTCTGCTTTAGAGCAAGAAGCATGCTCTTGCTTTCCAGAGTCTCTAAAAAAACAGAAACTTGAGGGTACTCAGAACAAAAGAACGGTGTTTCCTACACATACAGACCATTGCTAGTTCAACTCTGCTTCTGAAACTGATACAAACCACAGGTCCTCTAACATCCAATGCTTTACAGTTAAGAGCAAGAAACATGTGATCTACGTGAACGATATAGCTTTGTTTGAGCTGAAAGGAGGCTGAGTTTACGATAAACAAAGTCTTGCTTGTAGGAAGATACAGAGCCAGTGATTTAACTCCATTTCTGAAGGGAAACACACAGCACAGTTCTCACGATGAAACACACTCTGCTATAGAGCACAAAGCATGCTCTTCCTTTCTAGAGTCTCTAATAGAGCCAGAAGCTTGAGAGTACTCTGAAGAAAAGAACGGTATTTCCTACACATACAGACCATTGCTATTTAAACTCTGCTTCTGAAACGGATATGAATCACAACTCATCTAACATCCAATGCTTTTCAGTTAAGAGCGAGAAACGTGTGAGCTACGTGAACGATGTAGCTTCCTTTGAGCTGAAAAGTGACTGAGTTTACCTGAAAAAATGTCTTGCTTGTAGGAAGACACAGAGCCTGGGATTTAACTCCATTTCTGAAGGGAAAAACACAGCACAGTTCTCATCCATGAAACACACTCTGCTTTAGAGCAAGAAGCATGCTCTTGCTTTCTAAGAGTTTCTAATAGAGCAGGAAATGTGACTGTATTCAGAACAACTTAACGGTGTTTCCTACACATACGGACCATATCTAGGTCAAATCTTCTTCTGAAACTGATACAAACCACAGTTCCTCTAACATGCCATGCTTTCCAGTTAAGAGCAAGAAACGTGTGACCTTCGTGAACGATGTAGCTTCCTTTGATGTGAATAGTGACTGAGTTTACCTGAAAAGATGTCTTGCTTGTAGGAATACACAGAGCCTGGAATTTAACTCCATTTCTGAAGGGAAACACACGGCACAGTACTCATCCATTAAACACACTCTGCTTTAGAGCAAGAAGCATGCCCTTGCTTTCCAGAGTCTCTAATAGAGCCAGAAACTTGAGGGTACTCAGAACAAAAGAACGGTGTTTCCTACACATACAGACCATTGCTAGTTCAACTCTGCTTCTGAAACTGATACAAACCACAGGTCCTCTAACATCCAATGCTTCACATGTAAGAGCAAGTAACGTGTGAGCTACGTGAATGATGTAGCTTTGTTTGAGCTGAAAGGTGACTGAGTTTACGTGAAAGGAAGTCTTGCTTGTAGGAAGATACAGAGCCTGTTATTTAACTCCATTTCTGAAGGGAAACACACAGCACAGTACTCACGATGAAACACACTATGCTTATATGAAGATGCACGCTCTTGCTTTCTAGAGTCTCTAATAGAGCAGGAAACGTGAGTGTGACCAGAACAAAAGAACGGTGTTTCCTACACATACGGACAACTGTTAGTTCAACTCTGCTTCTGAAACTGATACAAACCACAAGTTATCTAACATCCAATGCTTTTCTGCTAAGAGCAAGAAACGTGTGAGCTTCGTAAACGATTTATATTCATTTGAGCTGAAAAGTGACTGCGTTGACCTGAAATGATGTCTTGCTTATAGGAAGACACAGAGCCTTGAATTTAACTACATTTCTGATAGGAAACACACAGCACAGTAGTCATCCATGAAACACACTCTGCTTTAGAGCAAGAAGCATGCTCTTGCTTTCCAGAGTCTCTAATAGAGCCAGAAGCTTGAGGGTCGTCTGAAGAAAAGATCGGTGTTTCGTACACATACAGACCATTGCTAGTTAAACTCTGCTTCTGGAAATGATACAAACCACAGGTCCTCTAACATCCAATGCTTCACAGGTAAGAGCAAGTAACGTGTGAGCTACGTGAACGATTTAGCTTTGTTTGAGCTTAAAAGTGGCTGAATTTGCGTTAAACGAAGTCCTGCTTGTAGGAAGATACAGAGCCTGTGATTTAACTCCATTTCTGAAGGGAAACACTTAGCACAGTACTTACGATGAAACACACTCTGCTTAAATGAAGATGCACGCTCTTGCTTTCTAGAGTCTCTAATAGAGCAGGAAACGTGAGTGTGCCCAGAACAAAAGAACGGTGTTTCCTACACATACGGACCACTGTTAGTTCAACTCTGCCTCTGAAACTGATACAAACCACAAGTCATCTAACATCCAATGCTTTTCAGTTAAGAGCGAGAAACGTGTGAGCTTCATAAACTATTTACATTCATTAGAGCTGCAATTTGACTGCGTTTACCTGAAATGATGTCTTGCTTGTAGGAAGACACGGATTCTGGAATTTAACTCCATTTCTGAAGGGAAACACACAGAAGAGTTCTCATCCATGAAACACACTCTGCTTCAGAGCAAGAAGCACGCTCTTGCTTTCTAAGAGTCTCTAATAGAGCAGGAAACGTGACTGTGGTACGAACAAAATAGCGGTTTTTCCTACACATACAGACCATATCTAGGTCTACTCTTCTTCTGAAACTGATACAAACCACAGGTCCTCTAACATCCAATGCTTTACAGTTAAGAGCAAGAAACGTGTGAACTATGTGAACGATGTAGCTTTGTTTGAGTGCAAGGTGAATGAGTTTATGTGAAATGAAGTCTTGATTGTAGGAAGATACAGAGCCTGTGATTTAACTCCCTATCTGAAGGGAAACACACAGCACAGTTCTCACGAGGAAACACACTCTGCGTATAGGAAGAAGCATGCTCTTGCTTTCTAGAGTCTCTAATAGAGCAAGAAACGTGAGTGAGCTCAGAACAAAAGATCGGTGTTTCCTACACATCCGGACCATAGCTAGTTCAACTATGCTTCTGAAACTGATACAAACCACAAGTCAACTAACATCCAATGCTTTTCACTTAAGAGCGAGAAACGTGTGATCTTTGTAAACGATTTATATTCATTGGAGCTGAAAAGTTACTGAGTTTACCTGAAATGATGTCTTGCTTGTAGGAAGACACAGAGCCTGGGATTTAACTCCATTTCTGAAGGGATAAACAAAGCACAGTTCTCATCCATGAAACACACTCTGCTTTAGAGCAAGAAGCACGCTCTTGCTTTCTAAGAGTCTCTAATAGAGCAGGAAACGTGACTGTGGTCAGAAAAAAATAACGGTGGTTCCTACACATACGGACCATATCTAGGTCAGCTCTTCTTCTGAAACTGATACAAACCACAGTTCCATTAACATGCAATGCTTTCAATGTAAGAGCGAGATACGTGTGAGCTTCGTGAACGATGTAGCTTCCTTTGAGCTGAAAAGTGACTGAGTTTACCTGAAAAGATATCTTGCTTGTAGGAAGACAGAGAGCCTGTGATTTAACTCCATTTCTGAAGGGAAACACACAGGACGGTTCTCACGAGGAAACACATTCTGCATATCGGAAGAAGCATGTTCTTGCGTTCTAGAGTCTCTAATAGAGCAGGAAACGTGAGTGTGCTCAGAACAAAAGAACTGTGTTTCCTACACATACGGACCATTTCTAGTTCAACTCTGCTTCTGAAACTGATACAAACTCCAAGTCATCTAACATCCAATGCTTTTCATTTAAGAGCGAGAAACGTGTCAGCTTTGTGAATGATGTAGCTTCCTTTGACCTGAAAAGTGACTGAGTTTACCTGAAAAAATGTCTTGCTTGTAGGAAGATACAGAGCCTGGGATTTAACTCCATTTCTGTAGGGAAACACACAGCACAGTTCTCATCCATGAAACACACTCTGCTTTAGAGCAAGAAGCACGCTCTTGCTTTCTAAGATTCTCTAATACAGCAGGAAACGTGACTGTGGTCAGAACAAAATAACAGTGTTTCCTACACATATGGACCATTGCTAGTTCAACTCTGCTTCTGAAACTGATACACACCACAGGTCCTCTAACATCCAATGCTTTACAGTTAGGAGCAAGAAACGTGTGAGCTACGTGAACGATGTAGCTTCATTTGAGCTGAAAGTTGACTGAGTTTACGTGAAACCAAGTCTTGCTTATAGGAAGTTACAGAGCCTGTGATTTAACTCCATTTCTGAAGGGAAACACACAGCACAGTTCTCACAAGAAACACACTCTGCGTTTAGGAAGAATCACGCTCTTGCTTTCTAGAGTCTCTAATAGAGCAGGAAACTTGAGTGTGCTCAGACCAAAAGAAGGGTGTTTCCTACACATACGGACCACTGCTAGTTCAACTCTGCTTCTGAAACTGATACAAACCACAAGGCATGTAACATCCAATGCTTTTCAGTTAAGAGCGAGAAACGTGTGATCTTTGTAAACGATTTATATTCATTTGAGCTGAAAATTGACTGCATTTACCTGAAATGATGTCTTGCTTGTAGGAAGACACAGACCGGGAATTTAACTCCATTTCTCAAGGGAAACAAACAGCACAGTTCTCATCCATGAAACACACTCTGCTTGAGAGCAAGAAGCATGCTCTTGCTTTCTATGTGTCTCTAATACAGCAGGAAACATGACTGTGGTCAGAACAAAATAACGGTGTTTCCTACACATACGGACCATATCCAGGTCAACTCTTCTTCTGAAACTGATACAAACCACAGTTCCATTAACATGCAATGCTTTCAATGTAAGAGCGAGATACGTGTGAGCTTCGTGAACGATGTAGCTTCCTCTGAACTGAAAAGTGACTGAGCTTACTTGAAAAGATGTCTTGCTTGTAGGAAGACACAGAGCCTGGGATTTAACTCCATTTCTGAAGGAAAACACACAGCACAGTTCTCATCTTTGAAACACACTCTGCTTTAGAGCACGAAGCATGCTCTTGCTTTCTAGAGTCTCTAATAGAGCAGGAAACTTGAGTGAGCTCAGAACAAAAGAATGGTGTTTCCTACACATACGGACCATAGCTAGTTCAACTCTGCTTCTGAAACTGATACAAACCACAAGTCATCTATCATCCATTGCTTTTCAGTTAAGAGCGAGAAACTTGTGAGCTTCGTGAACGATGTAGCTTCCTCACAGCTGAGAAATGACTTAGTTTACCTGAAAACATGTCTTGCTTGTAGGAAGACACAGAGCCTGGGATTTAACTCCATTTCTGTAGGGAAACACACAGCACAGTCCTCATCCATGAAACACACTCTGCTTTAGAGAAAGAAGCACGCTCTTGCTTTCTAAGAGTCTCTAATAGAGCCGGAAACGTGACTGTCATCAGAACAAAATAATGGTGTTTCCTACTGTACGGACCATATCTAGGTCAACTCTTCTTCTGAAACTGATACAAACCACAGTTCCTCTAACATGCAATGCTTTCCAGTTAAGAGCGAGAAACGTGTGAGCTTCGTGAACGATGTAGCTTCCTTTGAGATGAAAAGTGACTGAGTTTACCTGAAAAGATATCTTGCTTGTAGGAAGACACAGAGCCTGGGATTTAACTCCATTTCTGAAGGGAAACACACAGCACAGTTCTCACGATGAAACACACTCTGCTTTAGAGCAAGAAGCATGCTCTTTCTTTGCAGAGTCTCTAATAGAGCCAGAAACTTGAGGGTACTCAGAACAAAAGAACGGTGTTTCCTACACATAAAGACCATTGCTAATTCAACTCTGCTTCTGAAACTGATACAAATCACAGGTCCTCTAACACCAACGCTTTACAGTTAGGAGCAAGAAACGTGTGAGCTCCGTGAACGATGTAGCTTCATTTGAGCTGAAAGTTGACTGAGTTTACGTGAAACGAAGTCTTGCTTGTAGGAAGATACGGAGCCTGTGATTTAACTCCATTTCTGAAGGGAAACACACAGCACGGTTCTCACGAGGAAACACATTCTGCATATCGGAAGAAGCATGTTCTTGCGTTCTAGAGTCTCTAATAGAGCAGGAAACGTGAGTGTGCTCAGAACAAAAGAACTGTGTTTCCTACACATACGGACCATTTCTAGTTCATCTCTGCTTCTGAAACTGATACAAACCCCAAGTCATCTAACATCCAATGCTTTTCATTTAAGAGCGAGAAACGTGTCAGCTTTGTGAATGATGTAGCTTCCTTTGACCTGAAAAGTGACTGAGTTTACCTGAAAAGATATCTTGCTTGTAGGAAGATACAGAGCCTGGGATTTAACTCCATTTCTGTAGGGAAACACACAGCACAGTTCTCATCCATGAAACACACTCTGCTTTAGAGCACGAAGCATGCTCTTGCTTTCTAATGTCTCTAATGGAGCCAGAAATATGAGGGTGCTCTGAACAAAATAAGGGTGTTTCCTACATATATGGACCATTGCTAGTTCAACTCTGCTTCTGAAACTGATGCAAACCTCAATTCATCTAACATCCAATGCTTTTCATTTAAGAGCGAGAAACGTGTGAGCTTCGTAAGGGATTTATATTCATTTGAGCTGAAAAGTGACTGCATTTACCTGAAATGATGTCTTGCTTGTAGGAAGACACAGAGCCTGGAATTTTACTCCATTTCTGAAGGGAAACACACAACACAGTTCTCATCCATGAAACACACTCTGCTTTAGAGCAAGAAGCACGCTCTTGCTTTCTAAGATTCTCTAATACAGCAGGAAACGTGACTGTGGTCAGAACAAAATAACAGTGTTTCCTACACATATGGACCATTGCTAGTTCAACTCTGCTTCTGAAACTGATACACACCACAGGTCCTCTAACATCCAATGCTTTACAGTTAGGAGCAAGAAACGTGTGAGCTACGTGAACGATGTAGCTTCATTTGAGCTGAAAGTTGACTGAGTTTACGTGAAACCAAGTCTTGCTTATAGGAAGATACAGAGCCTGTGATTTAACTCCATTTCTGAAGGGAAACACACAGCACAGTTCTCACAAGAAACACACTCTGCGTTTAGGAAGAATCACGCTCTTGCTTTCTAGAGTCTCTAATAGAGCAGGAAACTTGAGTGTGCTCAGACCAAAAGAAGGGTGTTTCCTACACATACGGACCACTGCTAGTTCATCTCTGCTTCTGAAACTGATACAAACCACAAGGCATGTAACATCCAATGCTTTTCAGTTAAGAGCGAGAAACGTGTGATCTTCGTAAACGATTTATATTCATTTGAGCTGAAAATTGACTGCATTTACCTGAAATGATGTCTTGCTTGTAGGAAGACACAGACCGGGAATTCAACTCCATTTCTCAAGGGAAACAAACAGCACAGTTCTCATCCATGAAACACACTCTGCTTAGGAGCAAGAAGCATGCTCTTGCTTTCTAGAGTCTCTAATAGAGCAGGAAACTTGAGTGAGCTCAGAACAAAAGAATGGTGTTTCCTACACATACGGACCATAGCTAGTTCAACTCTGCTTCTGAAACTGATACAAACCACAAGTCATCTATCATCCATTGCTTTTCAGTTAAGAGCGAGAAACTTGTGAGCTTCGTGAACGATGTAGCTTCCTCACAGCTGAGAAATGACTTAGTTTACCTGAAAACATGTCTTGCTTGTAGGAAGACACAGAGCCTGGGATTTAACTCCATTTCTGTAGGGAAACACACAGCACAGTCCTCATCCATGAAACACACTCTGCTTTAGAGAAAGAAGCACGCTCTTGCTTTCTAAGAGTCTCTAATAGAGCCGGAAACGTGACTGTCATCAGAACAAAATAATGGTGTTTCCTACTGTACGGACCATATCTAGGTCAACTCTTCTTCTGAAACTGATACAAACCACAGTTCCTCTAACATGCAATGCTTTCCAGTTAAGAGCGAGAAACGTGTGAGCTTCGTGAACGATGTAGCTTCCTTTGAGATGAAAAGTGACTGAGTTTACCTGAAAAGATATCTTGCTTGTAGGAAGACACAGAGCCTGGGATTTAACTCCATTTCTGAAGGGAAACACACAGCACAGTTCTCACGATGAAACACACTCTGCTTTAGAGCAAGAAGCATGCTCTTTCTTTGCAGAGTCTCTAATAGAGCCAGAAACTTGAGGGTACTCAGAACAAAAGAACGGTGTTTCCTACACATAAAGACCATTGCTAATTCAACTCTGCTTCTGAAACTGATACAAATCACAGGTCCTCTAACACCAACGCTTTACAGTTAGGAGCAAGAAACGTGTGAGCTCCGTGAACGATGTAGCTTCATTTGAGCTGAAAGTTGACTGAGTTTACGTGAAACGAAGTCTTGCTTGTAGGAAGATACGGAGCCTGTGATTTAACTCCATTTCTGAAGGGAAACACACAGCACGGTTCTCACGAGGAAACACATTCTGCATATTGGAAGAAGCATGTTCTTGCGTTCTAGAGTCTCTAATAGAGCAGGAAACGTGAGTGTGCTCAGAACAAAAGAACTGTGTTTCCTACACATACGGACCATTTCTAGTTCATCTCTGCTTCTGAAACTGATACAAACCCCAAGTCATCTAACATCCAATGCTTTTCATTTAAGAGCGAGAAACGTGTCAGCTTTGTGAATGATGTAGCTTCCTTTGACCTGAAAAGTGACTGAGTTTACCTGAAAAGATATCTTGCTTGTAGGAAGATACAGAGCCTGGGATTTAACTCCATTTCTGTAGGGAAACACACAGCACAGTTCTCATCCATGAAACACACTCTGCTTTAGAGCACGAAGCATGCTCTTGCTTTCTAATGTCTCTAATGGAGCCAGAAATATGAGGGTGCTCTGAACAAAATAAGGGTGTTTCCTACATATATGGACCATTGCTAGTTCAACTCTGCTTCTGAAACTGATGCAAACCTCAATTCATCTAACATCCAATGCTTTTCATTTAAGAGCGAGAAACGTGTGAGCTTCGTAAGTTATTTATATTCATTTGAGCTGAAAAGTGACTGCATTTACCTGAAATGATGTCTTGCTTGTAGGAAGACACAGAGCCTGGAATTTTACTCCATTTCTGAAGGGAAACACACAACACAGTTCTCATCCATGAAACACACTCTGCTTTAGAGCAAGAAGCACGCTCTTGCTTTCTAAGATTCTCTAATACAGCAGGAAACGTGACTGTGGTCAGAACAAAATAACAGTGTTTCCTACACATATGGACCATTGCTAGTTCAATTCTGCTTCTGAAACTGATACACACCACAGGTCCTCTAACATCCAATGCTTTACAGTTAGGAGCAAGAAACGTGTGAGCTACGTGAACGATGTAGCTTCATTTGAGCTGAAAGTTGACTGAGTTTACGTGAAACCAAGTCTTGCTTATAGGAAGATACAGAGTCTGTGATTTAACTCCATTTCTGAAGGGAAACACACAGCACAGTTCTCACAAGAAACACACTCTGCGTTTAGGAAGAATCACGCTCTTGCTTTCTAGAGTCTCTAATAGAGCAGGAAACTTGAGTGTGCTCAGACCAAAAGAAGGGTGTTTCCTACACATACGGACCACTGCTAGTTCATCTCTGCTTCTGAAACTGATACAAACCACAAGGCATGTAACATCCAATGCTTTTCAGTTAAGAGCGAGAAACGTGTGATCTTCGTAAACGATTTATATTCATTTGAGCTGAAAATTGACTGCATTTACCTGAAATGATGTCTTGCTTGTAGGAAGACACAGACCGGGAATTCAACTCCATTTCTCAAGGGAAACAAACAGCACAGTTCTCATCCATGAAACACACTCTGCTTAGGAGCAAGAAGCATGCTCTTGCTTTCTAGAGTCTCTAATAGAGCAGGAAACTTGAGTGAGCTCAGAACAAAAGAATGGTGTTTCCTACACATACGGACCATAGCTAGTTCAACTCTGCTTCTGAAACTGATACAAACCACAAGTCATCTATCATCCATTGCTTTTCAGTTAAGAGCGAGAAACTTGTGAGCTTCGTGAACGATGTAGCTTCCTCACAGCTGAGAAATGACTTAGTTTACCTGAAAACATGTCTTGCTTGTAGGAAGACACAGAGCCTGGGATTTAACTCCATTTCTGTAGGGAAACACACAGCACAGTCCTCATCCATGAAACACACTCTGCTTTAGAGAAAGAAGCACGCTCTTGCTTTCTAAGAGTCTCTAATAGAGCCGGAAACGTGACTGTCATCAGAACAAAATAATGGTGTTTCCTACTGTACGGACCATATCTAGGTCAACTCTTCTTCTGAAACTGATACAAACCACAGTTCCTCTAACATGCAATGCTTTCCAGTTAAGAGCGAGAAACGTGTGAGCTTCGTGAACGATGTAGCTTCCTTTGAGATGAAAAGTGACTGAGTTTACCTGAAAAGATATCTTGCTTGTAGGAAGACACAGAGCCTGGGATTTAACTCCATTTCTGAAGGGAAACACACAGCACAGTTTTCACGATGAAACACACTCTGCTTTAGAGCAAGAAGCATGCTCTTTCTTTGCAGAGTCTCTAATAGAGCCAGAAACTTGAGGGTACTCAGAACAAAAGAATGGTGTTTCCTACACATAAAGACCATTGCTAATTCAACTCTGCTTCTGAAACTGATACAAATCACAGGTCCTCTAACACCAACGCTTTACAGTTAGGAGCAAGAAACGTGTGAGCTCCGTGAACGATGTAGCTTCATTTGAGCTGAAAGTTGACTGAGTTTACGTGAAACGAAGTCTTGCTTGTAGGAAGATACGGAGCCTGTGATTTAACTCCATTTCTGAAGGGAAACACACAGCACGGTTCTCACGAGGAAACACATTCTGCATATCGGAAGAAGCATGTTCTTGCGTTCTAGAGTCTCTAATAGAGCAGGAAACGTGAGTGTGCTCAGAACAAAAGAACTGTGTTTCCTACACATACGGACCATTTCTAGTTCATCTCTGCTTCTGAAACTGATACAAACCCCAAGTCATCTAACATCCAATGCTTTTCATTTAAGAGCGAGAAACGTGTCAGCTTTGTGAATGATGTAGCTTCCTTTGACCTGAAAAGTGACTGAGTTTACCTGAAAAGATATCTTGCTTGTAGGAAGATACAGAGCCTGGGATTTAACTCCATTTCTGTAGGGAAACACACAGCACAGTTCTCATCCATGAAACACACTCTGCTTTAGAGCACGAAGCATGCTCTTGCTTTCTAATGTCTCTAATGGAGCCAGAAATATGAGGGTGCTCTGAACAAAATAAGGGTGTTTCCTACATATACGGACCATTGCTAGTTCAACTCTGCTTCTGAAACTGATGCAAACCTCAATTCATCTAACATCCAATGCTTTTCATTTAAGAGCGAGAAACGTGTGAGCTTCGTAAGGGATTTATATTCATTTGAGCTGAAAAGTGACTGCATTTACCTGAAATGATGTCTTGCTTGTAGGAAGACACAGAGCCTGGAATTTTACTCCATTTCTGAAGGGAAACACACAGCACAGTTCTCATCCATGAAACACACTCTGCTTTAGAGCAAGAAGCACGCTCTTGCTTTCTAAGATTCTCTAATATAGCAAGAACCGTGACTGTGGTCAGAACAAAATAACAGTGTTTCCTACACATACGGACCATTGCTAGTTCAAGTCTGCTTCTGAAACTGATACACACCACAGGTCCTCTAACATCCAACGCTTTACAGTTAGGAGCAAGAAACGTGTGAGCTACGTGAACGATGTAGCTTCATTTGAGCTGAAAGTTGACTGAGTTTACGTGAAACGAAGTCTTGCTTATAGGAAGATACAGAGCCTGTGATTTAACTCCATTTCTGAAGGGAAACACACAGCACAGTTCTCACAAGAAACACACTCTGCGTTTAGGAAGAATCACACTCTTGCTTTCTAGAGTCTCTAATAGAGCAAGAAAGTTGAGTGTGCTCAGACCAAAAGAACGGTGTTTCCTACACATACGGACCACTGCTAGTTCAACTCTGCTTCTGAAACTGATACAAACCACAAGGGATGTAACATCCAATGCTTTTCAGTTAAGAGCGAAAAACGTGTGATCTTCGTAAACGATTTATGTTCATTTGAGCTGAAAAGTGACTGCACTTACCTGAAATGATGTCTTGCTTGTAGGAAGACACAGACCGGGAATTTAACTCCATTTCTAAAGGGAAACAAACAGCACAGTTCTCATCCATGAAACACACTCTGCTTTAGAGCAAGAAGCATGCTCTTGCTTTCTATGTTTCTCTAATACAGCAGGAAACATGACTGTGGTCAGAACAAAATAACGGTGTTTCCTACACATACGGACCATATCTAGGTCAACTCTTCTTCTGAAACTGATACAAACCACAGTTCCATTAACATGCAATGCTTTCAATGTAAGAGCGAGATACGTGTGAGCTTCGTGAACGATGTAGCTTCCTCTGAACTGAAAAGTGACTGAGCTTACTTGAAAAGATGTCTTGCTTGTAGGAAGACACAGAGCCTGGGATTTAACTCCATTTCTGAAGGAAAACACACAGCACAGTTCTCATCTTTGAAACACACTCTGCTTTAGAGCACGAAGCATGCTCTTGCTTTCTAGAGTCTCTAATAGAGCAGGAAACTTGAGTGAGCTCAGAACAAAAGAATGGTGTTTCCTACACATACGGACCATAGCTAGTTCAACTCTGCTTCTGAAACTGATACAAACCACAAGTCATCTATCATCCATTGCTTTTCAGTTAAGAGCGAGAAACTTGTGAGCTTCGTGAACGATGTAGCTTCCTCACAGCTGAGAAATGACTTAGTTTACCTGAAAACATGTCTTGCTTGTAGGAAGACACAGAGCCTGGGATTTAACTCCATTTCTGAAGGGAAACACACAGCACAGTCCTCATACATGAAACACACTCTGCTTTAGAGCAAGAAGCACGCTCTTGCTTTCTAAGAGTCTCTAATAGAGCCGGAAACGTGACTGTCGTCAGAACAAAATAATGGTGTTTCCTACTGTACGGACCATATCTAGGTCAACTCTTCTTCTGAAACTGATACAAACCACAGTTCCTCTAACATGCAATGCTTTCCAGTTAAGAGCGAGAAACGTGTCAGCTTTGTGAATGATGTAGCTTCCTTTGACCTGAAAAGTGACTCAGTTTACCTGAAAAGATGTCTTGCTTGTAGGAAGATACAGAGCCTGGGATTTAACTCCATTTCTGTAGGGAAACACACAGCACAGTTCTCATCCAGGAAACACACTCTGCTTTGGAGCACGAAGCATGCTCTTGCTTTTTAGAGTCTCTAATACAGCCAGAAACTTGAGGGTACTCAGAACAAAAGAACGGTGTTTCCTACACTTACGGACCATTGCTAGTTAAACTCTTCTTCTGAAACTGATACAAACCACAGTTCCATTAACTTGCAATTCTTTCAAGTTAAGAGCGAGAAACGTGTGAGCTTCGTGAACGATGTAGCTTCCTTTGAGATGAAAAGTGACTGAGTTTACCTGAAAAGATATCTTGCTTGTAGGAAGACACAGAGCCTAGGATTTAACTCCATTTCTGAAGGGAAACACAGCACAGTTCTCACGATGAAACACACTCTGCTTTAGAGCAAGAAGCATGCTCTTTCTTTGCAGAGTCTCCAATAGAGTCAGAAACTTGAGGGTACTCAGAACAAAAGAACGGTGTTTCCTACACATAAGGACCATTGCTAATCCAACTCTGCTTCTGAAACTGATACAAATTACAGGTCCCCTAACACCAACGCTTTACAGTTAGGAGCAAGAAACGTGTGAGCTCCGTGAACGATGTAGCTTTGTTTGAGCTGAAAGTTGACTGAGTTTACGTGAAACGAAGTCTTGCTTGTAGGAAGATACGGAGCCTGTGATTTATCTCCATTTCTGAAGGGAAACACACAGCACAGTTCTCACGAGGAAACACATTCTGTATATCGGAAGAAGCATGTTCTTACTTTCTAGAGTCTCTAATAGAGCAGGAAACGTGAGTGTGCTCAGAACAAAAGAACTGTGTTTCCTACACATACGGACCATTTCTAGTTCAACTCTGCTTCTGAAACTGATACAAACCCCAAGTCATCTAACATCCAATGCTTTTCAGTTAAGAGGGAGAAACGTGTGATCTTCCTATATGATTTATATTCATTTGAGCTGAAAAGTGACTGTGATTTCCTGAAATGATGTCTTGCTTGTAGGAAGACACAGAGCCTGGAATTTTACTCCATTTCTGAAGGGAAACACACAGCACAGTTCTCATCCATGAAACACACTCTGCTTTAGAGCAAGAAGCACGCTCTTGCTTTCTAAGAGTCTCTAATATAGCAGGAAACGTGACTGTGGTCAGAACAAAATAACAGTTTTTCCTACACAAACGGACCATTGCTAGTTCAACTCTGCTTCTGAAACTGATACACACCACAGGTCTTCTAACATCCAACGCTTTACAGTTAGGAGCAAGAAACGTGTGAGCTACGTGAACGATGTAGCTTCATTTGAGCTGAAAGTTGACTGAGTTTACGCGAAACGAAGTCTGGCTTATAGGAAGATACAGAGCCTGTGATTTAACTCCATTTCTGAAGGGAAACACACAGCACAGTTCTCACAAGAAACACACTCTGCGTTTATGAAGAATAACGCTCTTGCTTTCCAGAATCTCTAATAGAGCAGGAAACTTGAGTGTGCTCAGAACAAAAGAACGGTGTTTCCTACACATATGGACCACTGCTAGTACAACTCTGCTTCTGAAACTGATACAAACCACAAGGCATGTAACATCCAATGCTTTTCAGTTAAGAGCGAGAAACGTGTGATCTTCGTAAACGATTTATATTCATTTGAGCTGAAAATTGACTGCATTTACCTGAAATGATGTCTTGCTTGTAGGAAGACACAGACCGGGAATTCAACTCCATTTCTCAAGGGAAACAAACAGCACAGTTCTCATCCATGAAACACACTCTGCTTAAGAGCAAGAAGCATGCTCTTGCTTTCTATGTGTCTCTAATACAGCAGGAAACATGACTGTGGTCAGAACAAAATAACGGTGTTTCCTACACATACGGACCATATCTAGGTCAACTCTTCTTCTGAAACTGATACAAACCACAGTTCCATTAACATGCAATGCTTTCAATGTAAGAGCGAGATACGTGTGAGCTTCGTGAACGATGTAGCTTCCTCTGAACTGAAAAGTGACTGAGCTTACTTGAAAAGATGTCTTGCTTGTAGGAAGACACAGAGCCTGGGATTTAACCCATTTCTGAAGGAAAACACACAGCACAGTTCTCATCTTTGAAACACACTCTGCTTTAGAGCACGAAGCATGCTCTTGCTTTCTAGAGTCTCTAATAGAGCAGGAAACTTGAGTGAGCTCAGAACAAAAGAACGGTGTTTCCTACACATACAGACCATAGCTAGTTCAACTCTGCTTCTGAAACTGATACAAACCACAAGTCTTCTAACATCCATTGCTTTTCAGTTAAGAGCGAGAAACTTGTGAGCTTCGTGAATGATGTAGCTTCCTTACAGCTGAGAAATGACTTAGTTTACCTGAAAACATGTCTTGCTTGTAGGAAGACACAGAGCCTGGGATTTAACTCCATTTCTGAAGGGAAACACACAGCACAGTCCTCATCCATGAAACACACTCTGCTTTAGAGCAAGAAGCACGCTCTTGCTTTCTAAGAGTCTCTAATAGAGCCGGAAACGTGACTGTCGTCAGAACAAAATAATGGTGTTTCCTACTGTACGGACCATATCTAGGTCAACTCTTCTTCTGAAACTGACACAAACCACAGTTCCTCTAACATGCAATGCTTTCCAGTTAAGAGCGAGAAACGTGTCAGCTTTGTGAATGATGTAGCTTCCTTTGACCTGAAAAGTGACTGAGTTTACCTGAAAAGATGTCTTGCTTGTAGGAAGATACAGAGCCTGGGATTTAACTCCATTTCTGTAGGGAAACACACAGCACAGTTCTCATCCAGGAAACACACTCTGCTTTAGAGCACGAAGCATGCTCTTGCTTTCTAGAGTCTCTAATACAGCCAGAAACTTGAGGGTACTCAGAACAAAAGAACGGTGTTTCCTACACTTACAGACCATTGCTAGTTAAACTCTGCTTCTGAAACTGATACAAACCACAGTTCCATTAACTTGCAATTCTTTCAAGTTAAGAGCGAGAAACGTGTGAGCTTCGTGAACGATGTAGCTTCCTTTGAGCTGAAAAGTGACTGAGTTTACCTGAAAAGATATCTTGCTTGTAGGAAGACACAGAGCCTGGGATTTAACTCCATTTCTGAAGGGAAACACACAGCACAGTTCTCACGATGAAACACACTCTGCTTTAGAGCAAGAAGCATGCTCTTTCTTTGCAGAGTCTCCAATAGAGCCAGAAACTTGAGGGTACTCAGAACAAAAGAACGGTGTTTCCTACACATAAGGACCATTGCTAATTCAACTCTGCTTCTGAAACTGATACAAATTACAGGTCCTCTAACACCAACGCTTTACAGTTAGGAGCAAGAAACGTGTGAGCTCCGTGAACGATGTAGCTTCGTTTGAGCTGAAAGTTGACTGAGTTTACGTGAAACGAAGTCTTGCTTGTAGGAAGATACGAAGCCTGTGATTTATGTCCATTTCTGAAGGGAAACACACAGCACTGTTCTCACGAGGAAACACATTCTGTATATCGGAAGAAGCATGTTCTTGCGTTCTAGAGTCTCTAATAGAGCAGGAAACGTGAGTGTGCTCAGAACAAAAGAACTGTGTTTCCTACACATACGGACCATTTCTAGTTCAACTCTGCTTCTGAAACTGATACAAACCCCAAGTCTTCTAACATCCAATGCTTTTCAGTGAAGAGGGAGAAACGTGTGATCTTCCTATACGATTTATATTCATTTGAGCTGAAAAGTGACTGTGTTTTCCTGAAATGATGTCTTGCTTGTAGGAAGACACAGAGCCTGGAATTTTACTCCATTTCTGAAGGGAAACACACAGCACAGTTCTCATCCATGAAACACACTCTGCTTTAGAGCAAGAAGCACGCTCTTGCTTTCTAAGAGTCTCTAATATAGCAGGAAACGTGACTGTGGTCAGAACAAAATAACAGTGTTTCCTACACAAACGGACCATTGCTAGTTCAACTCTGCTTCTGAAACTGATACACACCACAGGTCCTCTAACATCCAACGCTTTACAGTTAGGAGCAAGAAACGTGTGAGCTACGTGAACCATGTAGCTTCATTTGAGCTGAAAGTTGACTGAGTTTACATGAAACGAAGTCTTGCTTATAAGAAGATACAGAGCCTGTGATTTAACTCCATTTCTGAAGGGAAACACACAGCACAGTTCTCACAAGAAATACACTCTGCGTTTTTGAAGAATCACGCTCTTGCTTTCTAGAGTCTCTAATAGAGCAGGAAACTTGAGTGTGCTCAGAACAAAAGAACGGTGTTTCCTACACATACGGACCATAGCTAGTTCAACTCTGCTTCTGAAACTGATACAAACCACAAGTCATCTAACATCCATTGCTTTTCAGTTAAGAGCGAGAAACTTGTGAGCTTCGTGAACGGTGTAGCTTCCTTACAGCTGAGAATTGACTTAGTTTACCTGAAAACATGTCTTGCTTGTAGGAAGACACAGAGCCTGGAATTTAACTCCATTTCTGAAGGGAAACACACAGCACAGTCCTCATCCATGAAACACACTCTGCTTTAGAGCAAGAAGCACGCTCTTGCTTTCTAAGAGTCTCTAATAGAGCCGGAAACGTGACTGTCGTCAGAACAAAATAATGGTGTTTCCCACTGTACGGACCATATCTAGGTCAACTCTTCTTCTGAAACTGATACAAACCACAGTTCCTCTAACATGCAATGCTTTCCCGTTAAGAGCAAGAAACATGTCAGCTTTGTGAATGATGTAGCTTCCTTTGACCTGAAAAGTGACTGAGTTTACCTGAAAAGATGTCTTGCTAGTAGGAAGATACAGAGCCTGGGATTTAACTCCATTTCTGTAGGGAAACACACAGCACAGTTCTCATCCATGAAAAACACTCTGCTTTAGAGCACGAAGCATGCTCTTGCTTTCTAATGTCTCTAATTGAGCCAGAAATATGAGGGTGCTCTGATCAAAATAAGGGTGTTTCCTACATATATGGACCATTGCTAGTTCAACTCTGCTTCTGAAACTGATACAATCCTCAATTCATCTAACATCCAATGCTTTTCATTTAAGAGCGAGAAATGTGTGAGCTTCGTAAGGGATTTATATTCATTTGAGCTGAAAAGTGACAGAATTTACCTGAAATGATGTCTTGCTTGTAGGAAGACACAGAGCATGGAATTTAACTCCCTTTCTGAAGGGAAACACACAGCACAGTTCTCATCCATGAAACACACTCTGCTTTAGAGCCAGAAGCACACTCTTGATTTCTAAGAATCTCTAATACAGCAGGAAACGTGACTGTGGTCAGAACAAAATAACTGTGTTTCCTACACATACGGACAATATCTAGGTTAACTCTTCTTCTGAAACTGATACAAAGCACAGTTCCATTAACATGCAATGCTTTCAAGTCAGAAGCGAGAAACGTGTGAGCTTCGTGAACGATGTAGCTTCCTTTGTGCTGAAAAGTGACTGAGTTTACCTGAAAAGATGTCTTGCTTGTAGGAAGACACAGAGCCTGGGATTTAACTCCATTTCTGAATGGAAACACACAGCACAGTTCTCACGATGAAACACACTCTGCTTTAGAGCAAGGAGCATGCTCTTTCTTTGCAGAGTCTCTAATAGAGCCAGAAACTTGAGGGTACTCAGAACAAAAGAACGGTGTTTCCTACACTTACGGATCATTGCTAGTTCAACTCTACTTTTGAAACTGATACAAACCACAAGTCATCTAACATCCAATGCTTTTCTGCTAAGAGCGAGAAACGTGTGAGCTTTGTAAACGATTGATATTCATTTGAGCTGAAAAGTGACTGCATTTACCTGAAATGATGTCTTGCTTGTAGGAAGACACAGAGCTTGGAATTTAACTCCCTTTCTGAAGGGAAACACACAGCACAGTTCTCATCCATGAAACACACTCTGCTTTAGAGCAAGAAGCATGCTCTTGCTTTCTAAAGTCTCTAATACAGCCAGAAACTTGAGGGTATTCAGAACTAAAGAATGGTGTTTCCTACACTTACGGACCATTGCTAGTTAAAGTCTGCTTCTGAAACTGATATAAACCACAGTTCCATTAACTTGCAATGCTTTCAAGTTAAGAGCCAGAAACGTGTGAGCTTCGTGAACGATGTAGCTTCCTTTGAGCTGAAAAGTGACTGAGTTTACCTGAAAAGATGTCTTGGTTGTAGGAAGACACAGAGCCTGGGATTTAACTCCATTTCTGAAGGGAAACCCACAGCACAGTTCTCACGATGAAACACACTCTGCTTTAGAGCAAGAAGCATGCTCTTTCTTTGCAGAGTCTCTAATAGAGCCAGAAACTTGAGGGTACTCAGAACAAAAGAACGGTGTTTCCTACACATAAGGACCATTGCTAATTCAACTCTGATTCTGAAACTGATACAAATCACAGGTCCTCTAACACCAACGCTTTACAGTTAGGAGCAAGAAACGTGTGAGCTCCGTGAACGATGTAGCTTCGTTTGAGCTGAAAGTTGACTGAGTTTACGTGAAACGAAGTCTTGCTTGTAGGAAGATACGGAGCCTGTGATTTAACTCCATTTCTGAAGGGAAAAACACAGCACTGTTCTCACGAGGAAACACATTCTGCATATCGGAAGAAGCATGTTCTTGCGTTCTAGAGTCTCTAATAGAGCAGGAAACGTGAGTGTGCTCAGAACAAAAGAACTGTGTTTCCTACACATACGGACCATTTCTAGTTCAACTCTGCTTCTGAAACTGATACAAACCCCAAGTCTTCTAACATCCAATGCTTTTCAGTTAAGAGGGAGAAACGTGTGATCTTCCTATACGATTTATAATCATTTGAGCTGAAAAGTGACTGTGTTTTCCTGAAATGATGTCTTGCTTGTACGAAGACACAGTGCCTGGAATTTTACTCCATTTCTGAAGGGAAACACACAGCACAGTTCTCATCCATGAAACACACTCTGCTTTAGAGCAAGAAGCACGCTCTTGCTTTCTAAGAGTCTCTAATATAGCAGGAAACGTGAATGTGGTCAGAACAAAATAACAGTGTTTCCTACACATACGGACCATTGCTAGTTAAACTCTGCTTCTGAAACTGATACACACCACAGGTCCTCTAACATCCAACGCTTTACAGTTAGGAGCAAGAAACATGTAAGCTACGTGAACGATGTAGCTTCATTTGAGCTGAAAGTTGACTGAGTTTACCTGAAACGAAGTCTTGCTTATAGGAAGATACAGAGCCTGTGATTTAACTCCATTTCTGAAGGGAAACACACAGCACAGTTCTCACAAGAAACACACTCTGCATTTAGGAAGAATCACGCTCTTGCTTTCTAGAGTCTCTAATAGAGCAGGAAACTTGAGTGTGCTCAGAACAAAAGAACGGTGTTTCCTACACATACGGACCACTGCTAGTTCAACTCTGCTTCTGAAACTGATACAAACCACAAGGCATGTAACATCCAATGCTTTTCAGTTAAGAGCGAGAAACGTGTGATCTTCTTAAACGATTTATATTCATTTGAGCTGAAAATTGACTGCATTTACCTGAAATGATGTCTTGCTTGTAGGAAGACACAGACCGGGAATTCAACTCCATTTCTCAAGGGAAACAAACAGCACAGTTCTCATCCATGAAACACACTCTGCTTAAGAGCAAGAAGCATGCTCTTGCTTTCTATGTGTCTCTAATACAGCAGGAAACATGACTGTGGTCAGAACAAAATAACGGTGTTTCCTACACATACGGACCATATCTAGGTCAACTCTTCTTCTGAAACTGATACAAACCACAGTTCCATTAACATGCAATGCTTTCAATGTAAGAGCGAGATACGTGTGAGCTTCGTGAACGATGTAGCTTCCTCTGAACTGAAAAGTGACTGAGCTTACTTGAAAAGATGTCTTGCTTGTAGGAAGACACAGAGCCTGGGATTTAACCCATTTCTGAAGGAAAACACACAGCACAGTTCTCATCTTTGAAACACACTCTGCTTTAGAGCACGAAGCATGCTCTTGCTTTCTAGAGTCTCTAATAGAGCAGGAAACTTGAGTGAGCTCAGAACAAAAGAACGGTGTTTCCTACACATACAGACCATAGCTAGTTCAACTCTGCTTCTGAAACTGATACAAACCACAAGTCTTCTAACATCCATTGCTTTTCAGTTAAGAGCGAGAAACTTGTGAGCTTCGTGAATGATGTAGCTTCCTTACAGCTGAGAAATGACTTAGTTTACCTGAAAACATGTCTTGCTTGTAGGAAGACACAGAGCCTGGGATTTAACTCCATTTCTGAAGGGAAACACACAGCACAGTCCTCATCCATGAAACACACTCTGCTTTAGAGCAAGAAGCACGCTCTTGCTTTCTAAGAGTCTCTAATAGAGCCGGAAACGTGACTGTCGTCAGAACAAAATAATGGTGTTTCCTACTGTACGGACCATATCTAGGTCAACTCTTCTTCTGAAACTGACACAAACCACAGTTCCTCTAACATGCAATGCTTTCCAGTTAAGAGCGAGAAACGTGTCAGCTTTGTGAATGATGTAGCTTCCTTTGACCTGAAAAGTGACTGAGTTTACCTGAAAAGATGTCTTGCTTGTAGGAAGATACAGAGCCTGGGATTTAACTCCATTTCTGTAGGGAAACACACAGCACAGTTCTCATCCAGGAAACACACTCTGCTTTAGAGCACGAAGCATGCTCTTGCTTTCTAGAGTCTCTAATACAGCCAGAAACTTGAGGGTACTCAGAACAAAAGAACGGTGTTTCCTACACTTACAGACCATTGCTAGTTAAACTCTGCTTCTGAAACTGATACAAACCACAGTTCCATTAACTTGCAATTCTTTCAAGTTAAGAGCGAGAAACGTGTGAGCTTCGTGAACGATGTAGCTTCCTTTGAGCTGAAAAGTGACTGAGTTTACCTGAAAAGATATCTTGCTTGTAGGAAGACACAGAGCCTGGGATTTAACTCCATTTCTGAAGGGAAACACACAGCACAGTTCTCACGATGAAACACACTCTGCTTTAGAGCAAGAAGCATGCTCTTTCTTTGCAGAGTCTCCAATAGAGCCAGAAACTTGAGGGTACTCAGAACAAAAGAACGGTGTTTCCTACACATAAGGACCATTGCTAATTCAACTCTGCTTCTGAAACTGATACAAATTACAGGTCCTCTAACACCAACGCTTTACAGTTAGGAGCAAGAAACGTGTGAGCTCCGTGAACGATGTAGCTTCGTTTGAGCTGAAAGTTGACTGAGTTTACGTGAAACGAAGTCTTGCTTGTAGGAAGATACGAAGCCTGTGATTTATGTCCATTTCTGAAGGGAAACACACAGCACTGTTCTCACGAGGAAACACATTCTGTATATCGGAAGAAGCATGTTCTTGCGTTCTAGAGTCTCTAATAGAGCAGGAAACGTGAGTGTGCTCAGAACAAAAGAACTGTGTTTCCTACACATACGGACCATTTCTAGTTCAACTCTGCTTCTGAAACTGATACAAACCCCAAGTCTTCTAACATCCAATGCTTTTCAGTGAAGAGGGAGAAACGTGTGATCTTCCTATACGATTTATATTCATTTGAGCTGAAAAGTGACTGTGTTTTCCTGAAATGATGTCTTGCTTGTAGGAAGACACAGAGCCTGGAATTTTACACCATTTCTGAAGGGAAACACACAGCACAGTTCTCATCCATGAAACACACTCTGCTTTAGAGCAAGAAGCACGCTCTTGCTTTCTAAGAGTCTCTAATATAGCAGGAAACGTGACTGTGGTCAGAACAAAATAACAGTGTTTCCTACACATACGGACCATTGCTAGTTCAACTCTGCTTCTGAAACTGATACACACCACAGGTCCTCTAACATCCAACGCTTTACAGTTAGGAGCAAGAAACGTGTGAGCTACGTGAACCATGTAGCTTCATTTGAGCTGAAAGTTGACTGAGTTTACATGAAACGAAGTCTTGCTTATAAGAAGATACAGAGCCTGTGATTTAACTCCATTTCTGAAGGGAAACACACAGCACAGTTCTCACAAGAAATACACTCTGCGTTTTTGAAGAATCACGCTCTTGCTTTCTAGAGTCTCTAATAGAGCAGGAAACTTGAGTGTGCTCAGAACAAAAGAACGGTGTTTCCTACACATACGGACCATAGCTAGTTCAACTCTGCTTCTGAAACTGATACAAACCACAAGTCATCTAACATCCATTGCTTTTCAGTTAAGAGCGAGAAACTTGTGAGCTTCGTGAACGGTGTAGCTTCCTTACAGCTGAGAATTGACTTAGTTTACCTGAAAACATGTCTTGCTTGTAGGAAGACACAGAGCCTGGGATTTAACTCCATTTCTGAAGGGAAACACACAGCACAGTCCTCATCCATGAAACACACTCTGCTTTAGAGCAAGAAGCACGCTCTTGCTTTCTAAGAGTCTCTAATAGAGCCGGAAACGTGACTGTCGTCAGAACAAAATAATGGTGTTTCCCACTGTACGGACCATATCTAGGTCAACTCTTCTTCTGAAACTGATACAAACCACAGTTCCTCTAACATGCAATGCTTTCCCGTTAAGAGCAAGAAACATGTCAGCTTTGTGAATGATGTAGCTTCCTTTGACCTGAAAAGTGACTGAGTTTACCTGAAAAGATGTCTTGCTAGTAGGAAGATACAGAGCCTGGGATTTAACTCCATTTCTGTAGGGAAACACACAGCACAGTTCTCATCCATGAAAAACACTCTGCTTTAGAGCACGAAGCATGCTCTTGCTTTCTAGTGTCTCTAATTGAGCCAGAAATATGAGGGTGCTCTGATCAAAATAAGGGTGTTTCCTACATATATGGACCATTGCTAGTTCAACTCTGCTTCTGAAACTGATACAATCCTCAATTCATCTAACATCCAATGCTTTTCATTTAAGAGCGAGAAATGTGTGAGCTTCGTAAGGGATTTATATTCATTTGAGCTGAAAAGTGACAGAATTTACCTGAAATGATGTCTTGCTTGTAGGAAGACACAGAGCATGGAATTTAACTCCCTTTCTGAAGGGAAACACACAGCACAGTTCTCATCCATGAAACACACTCTGCTTTAGAGCCAGAAGCACACTCTTGATTTCTAAGAATCTCTAATACAGCAGGAAACGTGACTGTGGTCAGAACAAAATAACTGTGTTTCCTACACATACGGACAATATCTAGGTTAACTCTTCTTCTGAAACTGATACAAAGCACAGTTCCATTAACATGCAATGCTTTCAAGTCAGAAGCGAGAAACGTGTGAGCTTCGTGAACGATGTAGCTTCCTTTGTGCTGAAAAGTGACTGAGTTTACCTGAAAAGATGTCTTGCTTGTAGGAAGACACAGAGCCTGGGATTTAACTCCATTTCTGAATGGAAACACACAGCACAGTTCTCACGATGAAACACACTCTGCTTTAGAGCAAGGAGCATGCTCTTTCTTTGCAGAGTCTCTAATAGAGCCAGAAACTTGAGGGTACTCAGAACAAAAGAACGGTGTTTCCTACACTTACGGATCATTGCTAGTTCAACTCTACTTTTGAAACTGATACAAACCACAAGTCATCTAACATCCAATGCTTTTCTGCTAAGAGCGAGAAACGTGTGAGCTTTGTAAACGATTGATATTCATTTGAGCTGAAAAGTGACTGCATTTACCTGAAATGATGTCTTGCTTGTAGGAAGACACAGAGCTTGGAATTTAACTCCCTTTCTGAAGGGAAACACACAGCACAGTTCTCATCCATGAAACACACTCTGCTTTAGAGCAAGAAGCATGCTCTTGCTTTCTAAAGTCTCTAATACAGCCAGAAACTTGAGGGTACTCAGAACTAAAGAATGGTGTTTCCTACACTTACGGACCATTGCTAGTTAAACTCTGCTTCTGAAACTGATACAAACCACAGTTCCATTAACTTGCAATGCTTTCAAGTTAAGAGCCAGAAACGTGTGAGCTTCGTGAACGATGTAGCTTCCTTTGAGCTGAAAAGTGACTGAGTTTACCTGAAAAGATGTCTTGGTTGTAGGAAGACACAGACCCTGGGATTTAACTCCATTTCTGAAGGGAAACACACAGCACAGTTCTCACGATGAAACACACTCTGCTTTAGAGCAAGAAGCATGCTCTTTCTTTGCAGAGTCTCTAATAGAGCCAGAAACTTGAGGGTACTCAGAACAAAAGAACGGTGTTTCCTACACATAAGGACCATTGCTAATTCAACTCTGATTCTGAAACTGATACAAATCACAGGTCCTCTAACACCAACGCTTTACAGTTAGGAGCAAGAAACGTGTGAGCTCCGTGAACGATGTAGCTTCGTTTGAGCTGAAAGTTGACTGAGTTTACGTGAAACGAAGTCTTGCTTGTAGGAAGATACGGAGCCTGTGATTTAACTCCATTTCTGAAGGGAAACACACAGCACTGTTCTCACGAGGAAACACATTCTGTATATCGGAAGAAGCATGTTCTTGCGTTCTAGAGTCTCTAATAGAGCAGGAAACATGAGTGTGCTCAGAACAAAAGAACTGTGTTTCCTACACATACGGACCATTTCTGGTTCAACTTTGCTTCTGAAACTAATACAAACCCCAAGTCTTCTAACATCCAATGCTTTTCAGTTAAGAGGGAGAAACGTGTGATCTTCCTATATGATTTATAATCATTTGAGCTGAAAAGTGACTGTGTTTTCCTGAAATGATGTCTTGCTTGTACGAAGACACAGTGCCTGGAATTTTACTCCATTTCTGAAGGGAAACACACAGCACAGTTCTCATCCATGAAACACACTCTGCTTTAGGGCAAGAAGCACGCTCTTGCTTTCTAAGAGTCTCTAATATAGCAGGAAACGTGAATGTGGTCAGAACAAAATAACAGTGTTTCCTACACATACGGACCATTGCTAGTTAAACTCTGCTTCTGAAACTGATACACACCACAGGTCCTCTAACATCCAACGCTTTACAGTTAGGAGCAAGAAACATGTAAGCTACGTGAACGATGTAGCTTCATTTGAGCTGAAAGTTGACTGAGTTTACCTGAAACGAAGTCTTGCTTATAGGAAGATACAGAGCCTGTGATTTAACTCCATTTCTGAAGGGAAACACACAGCACAGTTCTCACAAGAAACACACTCTGCATTTAGGAAGAATCACGCTCTTGCTTTCTAGAGTCTCTAATAGAGCAGGAAAATTGAGTGTGCTCAGAACAAAAGAACGGTGTTTCCTACACATACGGACCACTGCTAGTTCAACTCTGCTTCTGAAACTGATACAAACCACAAGGCATGTAACATCCAATGCTTTTCAGTTAAGAGCGAGAAACGTGTGATCTTCGTAAATGTTTTATATTCATTTGAGCTGAAAAGTGACTGCATTTACCTGAAATGATGTCTTGCTTGTAGGAAGACACAGACCGGGAATTTAACTCCATTTCTCAAGGGAAACAAACAGCACAGTTCTCATCCATGAAACACACTCTGCTTGAGAGCAAGAAGCATGCTCTTGCTTTCTATGTGTCTCTAATACAGCAGGAAACATGACTGTGGTCAGAACAAAATAACGGTGTTTCCTACACATACGGACCATATCTAGGTCAACTCTTCTTCTGAAACTGATACAAACCACAGTTCCATTAACATGCAATGCTTTCGATGTAAGAGCGAGATACGTGTGAGCTTCGTGAACGATGTAGCTTCCTCTGAACTGAAAAGTGACTGAGCTTACTTGAAAAGATATCTTGCTTGTAGGAAGACACAGGGCCTGGGATTTAACTCCATTTCTGAAGGAAAACACACAGCACATTTCTCATCTTTGAAACACACTCTGCTTTAGAGCACGAAGCATGCTCTTGCTTTCTAGAGTCTCTAATAGAGCAGGAAACTTGAGTGAGCTCAGAACAAAAGAATGGTGTTTCCTACACATACGGACCATAGATAGTTCAACTCTGCTTCTGAAACTGATACAAACCACAAGTCATCTAACATCCATTGCTTTTCAGTTAAGAGCGAGAAACTTGTGAGCTTCGTGAACGATGTAGCTTCCTTACAGCTGAGAAATGACGTAGTTTACCTGAAAACATGTCTTGCTTGTAGGAAGACACAGAGCCTGGGATTTAACTCCATTTCTGAAGATAAACACACAGCACAGTCCTCATCCAAGAAACACACTCTGCTTTAGAGCAAGAAGCACGCTCTTGCTTTCTTAGAGTTTCTAATAGCGCCAGAAACGTGACTGTCGTCAGAACAAAATAATGGTGTTTCCTACTGTACGGACCATATCTAGGTCAACTCTTCTTCTGAAACTGATACAAACCACAGTTCCTCTAACATGCAATGCTTTCCAGTTAAGAGCGAGAAACGTGTCAGCTTTGTGAATGATGTAGCTTCCTTTGACCTGAAAAGTGACTGAGTTTACCTGAAAAGATGTCTTGCTTGTAGGAAGATACAGAGCCTGGGATTTAACTCCATTTCTGTAGGGAAACACACAGCACAGTTCTCATCCATGAAACACACTCTGCTTTAGAGCACGAAGCATGCTCTTGCTTTCTAGAGTCTCTAATACAGCCAGAAACTTGAGGGTACTCAGAACAAAAGAACGGTGTTTCCTACACTTACGGACCATTGCTAGTTAAACTCTGCTTCTGAAACTGATACAAACCACAGTTCCATTAACTTGCAATGCTTTCAAGTTAAGAGCCAGAAACGTGTGAGCTTCGTGTACGATGTAGCTTCCTTTGAGCTGAAAAGTGACTGAGTTTACCTGAAAAGATGTCTTGCTTGTAGGAAGACACAGAGCCTGGGATTTAACTCCATTTCTGAAGGGAAACACACAGCACAGTTCTCACGATGAAACACACTCTGCTTTAGAGCAAGAAGCATGCTCTTTCTTTGCAGAGTCTCTAATAGAGCCAGAAACTTGAGGGTACTCAGAACAAAAGAACGGTGTTTCCTACACATAAGGACCATTGCTAATTCAACTCTGCTTCTGAAACTGATACAAATCACAGGTCCCCTAACACCAACGCTTTACAGTTAGGAGCAAGAAACGTGTGAGCTCCGTGAACGATGTAGCTTCGTTTGAGCTGAATGTTGACTGAGTTTACGTGAAACGAAGTCTTGCTTGTAGGAAGATATGGAGCCTGTGATTTAACTCCATTTCTGAAGGGAAACACACAGCACTGTTCTCACGAGGAAACACATTCTGCATATCGGAAGAAGCATGTTCTTGCGTTCTAGAGTCTCTAATAGAGCAGGAAACGTGAGTGTGCTCAGAACAAAAGAACTGTGTTTCCTACACATACGGACCATTTCTAGTTCAACTCTGCTTCTGAAACTGATACAAACCCCAAGTCATCTAACATCCAATGCTTTTCTGTCAAGAGGGAGAAACGTGTGATCTTCCTATACGATTTATATTCATTTGAGCTGAAAAGTGACTGTGTTTTCCTGAAATGATGTCTTGCTTGTAGGAAGACACAGAGCCTGGAATTTTACTCCATTTCTGAAGGGAAACACACGGTGTTTCCTACACATACGGATCATATAGTTCAACTCTGCTTCTGAAACAGATAGAAACCACAGATCCTCTAACATCCCATGCTTCTCAGTTAAGCGCGAGAAACATGTGAGCTTCCTGAACGATGTAGCTTCATTTGAGCTGAAAAGTGACTGCGTTTACCTGAAAGAAGTCTTTCTTGTAGGAAGACACAGAGCCTGGGATTTAGCTCCATTTATGAAGGAAACACACTGCACAGTCTCATCCATGAAACACACTCTGCTTTAGAGCAAGTAGCACGCTCTTGCTTTCTAGAGTCTGTAATAAAGCAGGAAATGTGAGTGTGATCATAAACGAAGAATTTTGTATCCTACACCTATGGACCATATCGAGTTCAACTCTGCTTCTGAAACTGATACAAACCACAGGTCCTCTAACATCCAAAGCTTTTCAGAAAAGAGCAGGAAAAGTGTGAGCTTTGTTAATGTTGTTGCTTTGCTTTAGCTGAAAAGTGACTGCGTTTACCTGAAACTAAGTCTTATTGTAGGAAGACACAGAGCCTGGGATTTAACTCCATTTCTGAAGGAAAAACAAAGCACAGTTCCCATCCATGAAACACACTCTGCTTTAGCGCAAGAAGCACAATCTTGCTTTCTAGAGTCTCTACTAGAGCAGGAAATGTGAGTGTGCTCAAAACAAAAGGACCTTGTTTCTTATCCATATGGACCACATCTAGTTCTACTCTGCTTCTCAAACTGATAGAAACCACAGATCCTCTAACATCCAACGCTTCTCATTTAAGAGCGAGAAACGTGTGAGCTTCGTGAATGATGTAGCTTCCTTTGAGATGAAAAGCAACTGTGTTTACCTAAAAAGATGTCCTGCTTGTAGGAAGACACAGGGCCTGCGATTTAACTCCATTTCTAAAGGGAAATACACTGCACAGTTCTCATCCATGAAACACAGTCTGCTTTAGAGCAAGAAGCACGCTATTGCTTCTAAAGGCTCTAATACAGCAGGAAACGTGAGGGTGCTCAGAACAAAAGAACGGTGTTTCCTACAATACGGACGATATTTAGTTCAACTGTGCTTCTGAAACTGAAACAAACCACAGGTCCTCTAACATCCAATGCTTTTCAGTTAAGAGCAAGAAACGTGTGAGCTTCGTGAACGTTGTTTTTTTGATCTGAAAAGGGACTGCGTTTACCTGAAACGAAGTCTTGCTTGTAGAAGACACAGAGTATGGGATTTAACGCCATTTCTGAAGAGCAGCACGCAGCAAAGTTCCCATCCATGAAACACACTGTGCTTTAGAGCAAGAAGCACGCTATTGCTTTCTAGAATCTCTAATACAGCAGGAAACGTGAGTGTGCTCAGAACAAAAGAACTGTTTTTCCTATGCATATGGACCTCATCTTCTTCAACCCTGCTTCTTAAACTGTTACAAACCACAGGTCCTCTAACATCCAATGCCTTGTATTTTAAAGCGAGAAACGTGTGAGGTTCGTGACGGTTTTTGTTTTGTTTGAGCTGAAAATTGATTGCATTTACCAGAAACGAAGTCTTGCTTGTAGGAAGACAAAGAGCCTGGGATTTAACTCCATTTCTGAAGGAAACACACAGCACAGTCTCATCCATGAAACACACTCTGCTTTAGAGCAAGAAGCACGCTCTTACTTTCTAGATTCTGTAATACAGCAGAAAATGTGAGTGGGATCAAAAACAAAGAACTGTGTTTCCTACACACATGGCCCATATCTAGTTCAACTCTGCTTCTGAAACTGATACAAATCACAGGTCCTCTAAAGTCCAATGCTTTTCAGTTAAGAGTGAGAAACATGTGAGCTTTGGGAACGTTGTTCCTTTGTTTGATCTGAAAAGTGTCTGCGTTTACCTTAAACGAAGTCTTGCTTGTAGGAAGACACAGAGGCTGGGATTAAACTCCATTTCTGAAGGGAAACACACAGCCCAGTTCTCAAACATGAAACACAATCTGCTTTAGAGCAAGAAGAACACTCCTGCTTTCTAGAGTCTATAATAGAGCAGGAAACGTGAGTGTGCTCAGACCAAAAGAACGGTGTTTTCTACACATACAGACCTTATCTACTTCAACTCTGCTTATGAAACTGACAAAAATATCAGGGCCTCTAACATACAATGCTTTTTATTTAAGCGCAAGAAACGTGAGAACTTCTTGAACGATGTAGCTTCGTTTGAGCTGAAAAGGGACTGCATTTATCCGAAACGAAGTCTTGCTTGTAGGAAGACATAGCACCTGGGATTTAACACCATTTCTGTAGGAAAACACACTTCACAGTTCCCATCCATGACACACTCTGCTTTAGAGCAAGAAGCACGCTCTTGCTTTCTAAAGTCTCTAATACAGCAGGAAACGTGAGTGTTCTCAGAACAAGAGAACAGTGTTTTCTACACATACAGACTTTATCTCCTTCAACTCTGCTTCTGAAACTGACACAAGTCACAGATCCTCTAACATCCAATGCCTCTCAGTTAAGCACGATAAACGTGTGAGCTTCGTGAATGGTGTAGCTTCGTTTGAGCTGTAAAGGGACTGCGTTTACCTGAAACGAAGTCTTTCTTGTAGGAAGACAAAGAGCCTGGGATGTAACTTCATTTCTGAATGGCAACACTCCACACAGTTCCCATCAATGAAACACACTCTGCTTTAGAGCAAGTAGCATGCTCTTGCTTTCTAGAATGTGTAATACAGCAGGAAATGTGAGTGTGATCATAAAAAAAGAACTGTGTTTCCTACAAACACGGACCATATCGAGTTCAACTCTGCTTCTGAAACTGATACGAACCACAGGGCCTCTAACATCCCATGCTTTTCAGTTAAGAGCGGGAAACGTGTGAGCTTCGTGAACGTTGTTGTTTTGTTTGATCTAAAAAGTGACTGCGTTTACCTTAAACGAAATCTTGGTTGTGATAAGACACAAAGCCTGGGATTTAAGTCCATTTCTGAAGGGAAACAAACAGCACAGTTCTCATCCATGAAACACACTCTGCTTTAGAGCAAGAAGCACGCTCTTCCTTTCTAGAGTCTCTAATACATCAAGAAACGTGAGTGTGCTCAGAACAAAAGAGCGGTGTTTCCTACACATACAGACCGTATCTAGTTCAACTCTGCTTCTGAAACTGATACACACCACAGGTCCTCTAACATCCAATGCTTTATATTTTAAAGCGACAAACGTGTGAGGTTCGTGACGGTTTTTGTTTTGTTTGAGCTGAAAAGTGATTGCATTTACCAGAAACGAAGTCTTGCTTGTAGGAAGACAGAGAGCCTGGGATTTAACTCCATTTCTGAAGGAAACACACAGCACAGTCTCATCCATGAAACACACTCTGCTTTAGAGCAAGAAGCACGCTCTTACTTTCTAGATTCTGTAATACAGCAGAAAATGTGAGTGGGATCAAAAACAAAGAGCAGTGTTTCCTACACATACTGACCATATCGAGTTCATCTCTGCTTCTGAAACTGAAATGAACCACAGGGCCTCTAACATCCCATGCTTTTCAGTTAAGAGCGGGAAACGTGTGTGCTTCGCGAACGTTGTTGTTTTGTTTGATCTGAAAAGTGACTGTGTTTACCTTAAACGAAGTCTTGGTTGTGGGAAGACACAGAGCCTAGGATTTAACCCCATATCTGTAGGGCAACACTCAGCACAGTTCCCATCCATGAAACATAATCTGCTTTAGAGGAAGAAGCATGCTTTTGCTTTCTAGAGTCTCTAATACAGCAGGAATCGTGACTGTGATCACAACTAAAGGACTGTGTTTCCTACATATATGGACCATATCGAGTTCAACTCTGCTCAAGAAACTGATACAAACCACAGGGCCTCTAACATCGCATGCTTGACAGTTAAGAGCATGAAACGTGTGAGCTTTGTTAACGTTGTTGCTTTGTTTTAGCTGAAAAGGGACTGCTCTTACCTGAAACTAAGTCTTATTGTAGGAAGACACAGAGACTGGGATTTATCTCCATTTCTGAAGGAAAAACACAGCACAGTTCCCATCCATGAAACACATTCTGCTTTAGCGCAAGAAGCACGCTCTTGCATTCTAGAGTCTCTAATAGAGCAGGAAATGTGAGTGTGCTCAAAACAAAAGAACCTTGTTTCTTACCCATATGGACCACATCTAGTTCTACTCTGCTTCTCAAACTGATAGAAACCACAGATCCTCTAACATCCAACGCTTCTCAGTTAAGAGCGAGAAACGTGTGAGCTTCGTGAATGATGTAGCTTCCTTTGAGCTGAAAAGCAAATGTGTTTACCTAAAAAGAAGTCTTGCTTGTAGGAAGACACAGGGCATGCGATTTAGCTCCATTTCTAAAGGGAAACACACTGCATAGTTCTCATTCATGAAACACACTGCTTTAGAGCAAAAAGCACGCTCTTGGTTTCTAGAGTCTCTTATACAGCAGGAAACGTGAGTGTGCTCAAAACAAAAGGACGGTGTTTCCTACCCATCTGGACCACATCTAGTTCAACTTTGCTTCTGTAACTGATAGAAACTACAGATCCTCTAACATCCAATGCTTTACAGTTAACAGCGAGAAACGTGTGAGCTTCGTGAACATTGTTGCTTTGTTTGAGCTGGAAAGTGACTGCGTTTACCTGAAACGAAGTCTTGCTTGTAGGAAGACACAGAGCCTGGGATTTAACTCCGTTTCTGAAGGGAAACACACAGCACAGTTCCATTCATGAAACACTCTCTGCTTTAGAGCAAAAAGCACGCTCTTGGTTTCTAGAGTCTCTAATACAGCAGGAAACATGAGTGTGCTCAAAACAAAAGAACAGTGTTTCCTACCCAAATGGACCACATCTAGTTCAACTCTGCTTCTGAAACTGACTCAAATCATAGGTACTCTAACATCTAATGCATTTCAATTAAGCGTGAGAAACGTGTGAGTTTTGTGAACGATGTAGCTTCCTTTGAGCTGAAAAGTGACTGCGTTTACCCAATACGAAGTCTTGCTTGTAGGAAGACACAGCACCTGGGATTTAACTCCAATTCTGAAGGGAAACACGCTGCACAGTTCCCATCCATGAAACACACTCTGCTTTAGAGCAAAAAGCACGCTCTTGCTTTCTAGAATCTCTAATACAGCAGGAAACGTGAGTGCTCTCAGAACAAGAAAACGGTGTTTTCTACAATACAGACCTCATCGACTGCAACTCTCCTTCTGAAACTGACACAAATCACAGATCCTCTAACATCCAATGCTTCTCAGTTAAGCGCGATAAACGTGTGAACTTCGTGAATGATGTAGCTACATTTGAGCTGAAAAGGGACTGCTTTTACCTGAAACGAAGTCTTTCTTGTGGGAAGACACAGAGCCTGGGATTTATCTCCATTTCTGAATATCAACACTAAGCACAGTTACCATCCATGAAACACACTCTGCTTTAGAGCAAGTAGCATGCTCTTGCTTTCTAGAGTCTGTAATACAGCAGGAAATGTGAGTGTGATCATAAAAAAAGAACTGTGTTTCCTACACACACTGACCATATCGAGTTCAACTCTGATTCTGAAACTGATACAAACCACAGGTCCTCTAACATCCAATGCTTTTCAGTTAACAGCGAGAAACGTGTGTGCTTCATGAACATTGTTGCTTTGTTTGATCTGAAAAGTGACTGCGTCTACTTGAAACGAAGTCTTGCTTGTAGGAAGACACAGAGCCTGGGATTTAACTACATTTCTGAAGGGAAACACGCTGCACAGTTCCCATCCATGAAACACACTCTGCTTTAGAGCAAAAAGCATGCTCTTGGTTTCTAGAGTCTGTAATACAGCAGGAAACGTGAGTGTGCTCAAAACAAAAGATCGGTGTTTCCTACCCATATGGACCACATCTAGTTCAACTCTGCTTCTGAAACTGACACAAATCACAGGTACTCTAACATTCAATGCTTTTTAGTTAATCAGGAGAAACGTGTGACCTTCTTGAAAGATGTAGCTTCCTTTGAGCTGAAAAGGGCCTGCATTTTACTGAAATGAAACCATGCTTGTAGGAAGACACAGAGCCTGGGATTTAACTCCATTTCTGTAGGGCAACACTCAGCAGAGTTACCATCCATGAAACACAATCTGCTTTGGAGCAAGAAGCCTGTTTTTGCTTTCTAGAGTCTCTAATACAGCAGGAAACGTGAGTGTGATCACAAACAAAGTACTGTGTTTCCTACATATATGGTCGATATCGAGATCAACTCTGCTCAGGAAACTGATACAAACCACAGGACCTCTAACATCCCATGCTTGACAGTTAAGAGCGAGACACGTGTGAGCTTCGTGAACGTTTTTGTTTTGTTTGATCTGAAAAGTGTCTGCGTTTACCTTAAACGAAGTCTTGCTTGTAGGTAGACCCAGAGGCTGGGATCTAACTCCATTTTTTAAGGGAAACACACAGCACAGTTCTCATCCATGAAACACACTCTGCTTTAGAGCATAAGCACACTTTTGCTTTCTAGAGTCTCTAATAGAGCAGGAAACGTGAGTGGGCTCAGAACAAAAGAGCGGTGTTTCCTACACATACGGATCATATAGTTCAACTCTGCTTCTGAAACTGATAGAAACCACATATCCTCTAACATCCAATGCTTCTCAGTTAAGCGTGAGAAACGTGTGAGCTTCGTGAACGGTGTAGCTTCATTTGAGCTGAAACGTGACTGCGTTTACCTTAAACGAAGTCTTTCTTGTAGGAAGACACAGAGCTTGGGATTTAACTCCATTTCTGAAAGGCAACACTCAGCACAGTTCCCATCCATGAAACACACTCTGCTTTAAAGCAAGATGGATGCTCTTGCTTTCTAGAGTCTGTAATACAGCAGGAAATGTGAGTGTGATCATATTCAACGGACTATGTTTCCTACACATACGGACCATATCGAGTTCAACACTTCTTCTGAAACTGATACAAACCACAGGTCCTCTAACATCCAGTTCATTTCAATTAAGCGCGAGAAACGTGTGAGTGTTGAAAACGATGTAGCTTCCTTTGAGCTGAAAAGTGAATGCGTTTACCTGAAACGAAGTCTTGCTTGTAGGAAGACACAGCGCATGGGATTTAACTCCATTACTGAAGGACACACTGCACAGTTCCCATCCATGAAACACACTCTGCTTTAGAGCAAGAAGCACGCTCTTGCATTCTAGAGTGTCGAATACAGCAGGAAACGTGAGTGTGCTCAAAACAAAAGAAGAGTGTTTCCTACCCATATGGACCACATCTAGTTCAACTCTGCTTCTGAAACTGACTCAAATCACAGGTACTCTAACTTCCAATGCATCTCAATTAAGCGCGAGATACGTGTGAGTTTTGTGAACAATGTAGCTTCCTTTGAGCTGAAAAGTGAATGCGTTTACCTGAAACGAAGTCTTGCTTGTAGGAAGACACAGCGCATGGGATTTAACTCCATTTCTGAAGGGACACACTGCACAGTTCCCATCAATGAAACACACTCTGCTTTAGAGCAAGAAGCATGCTCTTGCATTCTAGAAACTCTAATACAGCAGGAAACTTGAGTGTTCTCAGAACAAGAAAACGGTGTTTTCTACAATACAGACCTCATCTACTTCAACTCTGCTTCTGAAACTGACACAAATTACAGATCCTCTAACATCCAATGCTTTTCAGTTCAGCACGAAAAACGTGTGAGGTTCTTGAATGATGTAGCTTCGTTTGTGCTGAAAAGGGACTGCATTTACATGAAATGAAGTCATGCTTGTAGGAAGACACAGGGGCTGGGATTTAACTCCATTTCTGAATGGCAACACTCAGCACAGTTCCCATCCATTAAACACACTCTGCTTTAGAGCAAGAAGGACGTTCTTGCTTTCTAGAGTCTGTAATACATCAGGAAATGTGAATGTGATCATAACCAACGGACTGTGTTTCCTACACATATGGACCTTATCGAGTTCAACTCTTCTTCTGAAACTGATACAAACCACAGGTCCTCTAATATCCAATGCATTTCAATTAAGCGTGAGAAACGTGTGAGCTTCGTGAACGTTGTTGTTTTCTTTGATCTGAAATGTGACTGCATTTACCTTAAACGAATTCTTGCTTGTAGGAAGACACATAGGCTGGGATTTAACTCCATTTCTGAAGGGAAATACACAGCACAGTTCTCATCCATGTAACACACTCTGCTTTAGAGCAAGAAGCACACTTTTGCTTTCTAAAGTCTGTAATAGAGAAGGAAACGTGAGTGGGCTCAGAACAAAAGAGCGGTGTTTCCTACACATATGGATCATATATAGTTGAACTTTGCTTCTGAAACTGATAGAAACCACAGATCCTCTAACATCCAATGCTTCTCAGATAAGAGCGAGAAACGTGTGAGCTTCGTAAACGTTGTAGTTTTGTTTGAGCTGAAAAGTGATTGCATTTACCTGAAATGAAGTTTTGCTTGTAGGAAGACACAGAGCCTGGGATTTAACTCCATTTCTGAAGGGAAACACACAGCACAGTTCTCAACCAGGAAACACACTCTGCTTTAGAGCAAGAAGCACGCTCTTGCTTTCTAGAGTCTCTAATACAGCAGGAAACTTGAGTTTGCTCAGAACAAAAGAGCGGTGTTTCCTATACTTACAGACGATATCTAGTTCAACTGTGCTACTGAAACTGATACGCACCACAGGTCCTCTAACATCCAATGCTTTTCAGTTAACAGCGAGAAACGTGTGAGCTTCGTGAACATTGTTGCTTTGTTTGAGCTGAAAAGTGACTGCGTTTACCGGAAACGAAGTCTTGCTTGTAGGAAGAAACAGAACCTGGGATTTAACTCCCTTTATGAAGGGAAACACACAGCACAGTTCTAATCTATGAAAGAAAATCTGCTTTAGAGCAAGAAGCACGCTCTTGCATTCTAGAGTGTCTAATACAGCAGGAAACGTGAGTGTGCTCAAAAAAAAAGAACAGTGTTTCCTACCCATATGGACCACATCTAGCTCAACTCTGCTTCTGAAAGTGACACAAATCACAGGTACTCTAACATCCAATGCATTTCAATTAAGCGCAAGAAACGTGTGAGTTTCGTGAACGATGTAGCTTCGAGCTGAAAAGTGACTGCGTTTACCCGAAAAGGAAGTCTTGCTTGTAGGAAGACACAGCACCTGGGATTTAACTCCATTTCTGAAGGGAAACACACTGCACAGTTCCCACCCATGAAACACACTCTGCTTTAGAGCAAGAAGCACACTTTTGCTTTCTAGATTCTCTAATACAGCCGGAAACATTAGTGTGCTCAGGACAAAAGAGCGGTGTTAACTACACATATGGACAATACCTACTTCAACTCTGCTTCTGAAACTGATACAAACAAGAGGTCCTATATCATCCAATGATTTTCAGTTAAGAGCGAGAAACGTTTGAGCTTCTTGTTCGTTGTTTCTTTATTTTATCTGAAAAGTGATGGCGTTTACCTGAAACGAAGTCTTCCTTGTAGAAAGAAACATAGCCTGGGATTTAACTCCATTTCTGAAGGGAAATAAACAGCACAGTTCTCATTCATGAAACACACTCTGCTTTAGAGCAAGAAGCATGCTCTTGCTTTCTAGAGTCTCTAATACAGCAGGAAACGTGAGTGTGCTCAAAACAAAGAATGGTGTTTCGTACTCATATGGACCACATCTAGTTCAACTCTTCTGAAACTGATACAAACCACAGGTCCTCTAACATCCAATGCATTTCAATTAAGCACGAGAAACGTGTGAGTTTTGTGAACGATGTAGCTTCCTTTGAGCTGAAAAGTGACTGCGTTTACCTGAAACGAAGTCTTGCATGTAGGAAGACACAGCGCCTGGGATTTAACTCCATTTCTGAAGGGAAACATACGGCACAGTTCCCATCCATGAAACACACTCTGCTTTAGAGCAAGAAGCACACTCTTGCTTTCTAAAGTCTCTAATACAGCAGGAAAAGTGAGTGTTCTCAGAACAATGGAACGGTGTTTTCTACACTTACAGACCTTATCTACTTCAACTATGCTTCTGAAATTGACACAAATCACAGATACTCTAACATCGAATGCTTTTCAGTTAAGCGCGAGAAAAGTGTGAGCTTCTTGAACGATGTAGCTTCTTTTGGGCTAAAAAGGGACTGCATTTACCTGAAATGAAGTCATGCTTGTAGGAAGACACAGAGCCTGGGATTTAACTCCATTTCTGAAGGTCAACACTCAGCGCAGTTCCCATCCATGAAACACAATCTGCTTTAGAGCAAGAAGCACGGTTTTGTTTTCTAGATTCTCTAATACAGGAGGAAACATGAGTGTGATCACAACCAAAGGACTATGTATCCTACATATATGGACCATATCGAGTTCAACTCTGCTCAGGAAACTGATACAAACCACAGGGCCTCTAACATCCCATGCTTGACAGTTAAGAGCGAGACATGTGTGAGCTTCGTGAACGTTTTTGTTTTGTTTGATCTGAAAAGTGACTGCGTTTACCTTAAATGGATTCTTGCTTGTAGGAAGACACAGAGCCTGGTATTGAACTCCATTTCTGAAGGGAAACACACAGCACAGTTTCCATCCATGAAACACACTCTGCTTTAGAGCAAGAAGCACGCTCTTACTTTCTAGAGTCTCTAATACAGCAGGAAACGTGAGTGTGCTCAGAACAAAAGAGCGGTGTTTCCTACACATACGGACCTTATCTAGTTCAACTCTGCTTCTGAAACTGATACGCACCACAGGTCCTCTAACATCCAATGCTTTTCAGTTAACAGCGAGAAACGTGTGAGCTTTGTGAATGTTGTTGCTTTGTTTGAGCTGGAAAGTGATTGCATTTACATGAAACAAAGTCTTTCTTGTAGGAAGACACAGAGCCTGGGATTTAACTCCATTTCTGAAGGGAAAAACACAGCACAGTTCTAATCCATGAAAGACACTCTGCTTTAGAGCAAGAAGCACGCTCTTGCATTCTAGAGTGTCTAATACAGCAGGAAACGTGAGTGTGCTCAAAACAAAAGAAGAGTGTTTCTTACCCATATGGACCACATCTAGTTCAACTCTGCTTCTGAAACTGACTCAAATCACAGGTACTCTAACTTCCAATGCATCTCAATTAAGCGCGAGATACGTGTGAGTTTTGTGAACGATGTAGCTTCCTTTGAGCTGAAAAGTGAATGCGTTTACCTGAAACGAAGTCTTGCTTGTAGGAAGACACAGTGCATGGGATTTAACTCCATTTCTGAAGGGACACACTGCACAGTTCCCATCAATGAACCACACTCTGCTTTAGAGCAAGAAGCATGCTGTTGCTTTCTAGAATCTCTAATACAGCAGGAAACTTGAGTGTTCTCAGAACAAGAAAACGGTGTTTTCTACAATACAGACCTCATCTACTTCAACTCTGCTTCTGAAACTGACACAAATCACAGATCCTCTAACATTGAATGCTTTTCATTTAAGCGCGAAAAACGTGTGAGCTTCTTGAATGATGTAGCTTCGTTTGTGCTGAAAAGGGACTGCATTTACATGAAATGAAGTCATGCTTGTAGGAAGACACAGAGCCTGGGATTTAACTCCATTTCTGAACTTCAACACTCACCGCAGTTCCCATCCATGAAACACAATCTGCTTTAGAGCAAGAAGCACAATCTTGTTTCTAGAGTCTCTAATACAGCAGGAAACGTGAGTGTGATCACAACCAAAGGACTGTGTTTCCTACATATATAGACCCTATCGAGTTCAACTCTGCTCAGGAAACTGATACAAACCACAGGGCCTCTAACATCCCATGCTTGACAGTTAAGAGCAAGACACGTGTGAGCTTCATGAACGTTGTTGATTTGTTTGATCTGAAAAGTGACGGTGTTTACCTTAAAAGAATTCTTGCTTGTAGCAAGACACAGAGCCTGGGATTTAACTCCATTTCTGAAGGGAAACACACAGCACAGTTCTCAACCAGGAAACACACTCTGCTTTAGAGCAAGAAGCACACTCTTGCTTTCTAGAGTCTCTAATACAGCAGGAAACTTGAGTTTGCTCAGAACAAAAGAGCGGTGTTTCCTACACTTACAGACGATATCTAGTTCAACTCTGCTACTGAAACTGATACGCACCACAGGTCCCCTAACATCCAATGCTTTTCAGTTAACAGCGAGAAACGTGTGAGCTTCGTGAACATTGTTGCTTTGTTTGAGCTGAAAAGTGACTGCGTTTACCGGAAACGAAGTCTTGCTTGTAGGAAGAAACAGAACCTGGGATTTAACTCCCTTTATGAAGGGAAACACACAGCACAGTTCTAATCCATGAAAGACACTCTGCTTTAGAGCAAGAAGCACGCTCTTGCATTCTTGAGTGTCTAACACAGCAGGAAACGTGCGTGTGCTCAAAAAAAAAGAACAGTGTTTCCTACCCATATGGACCACATCTAGCTCAACTCTGCTTCTGAAAGTGACACAAATCACAGGTACTCTAACATCCAATGCATTTCAATTAAGCGCAAGAAACGTGTGAGTTTCGTGAACGATGTAGCTTCCTTTGAGCTGAAAAGTGACTGCGTTTACCCGAAACGAAGTCTTGCTTGTAGGAAGACACAGTGCATGGGATTTAACTCCATTTCTGAAGGGAAACACACTGCACAGTTCCCACCCATGAAACACACTCTGCTTTAGAGCAAGAAGCACACTTTTGCTTTCTAGAGTCTCTAATACAGCTGGAAACGTTAGTGTGCTCAGAACAAAAGAGCGGTGTTAACTACACATATGGACAGTATCTACTTCAACTCTGCTTCTGAAACTGATACAAACAAGAGGTCCTCTATCATCCAATGATTTTCAGTTAAGAGCGAGAAACGTTTGAGCTTCTTGTTCGTTGTTGCTTTATTTTATCTGAAAAGTGATGGCGTTTACCTGAAACGAAGTCTTCCTTGTAGAAAGAAACATAGCCTGGGATTTAACTCCATTTCTGAAGGGAAATACACAGCACAGTTCTCATTCATGAAACACACTCTGCTTTAGAGCAAGAAGCATGCTCTTGCTTTCTAGATTCTCTAATACAGCAGGAAACGTGAGTGTGCTCAAAACAAAGAATGGTGTTTCGTACTCATATGGACCACATCTAGTTCAACTCTTCTTCTGAAACTGATACAAACCACAGGTCCTCTAACATCCAATGCATTTCAATTAAGCACGAGAAACATGTGAGTTTTGTGAACGATGTAGCTTCCTTTGAGCTGAAAAGTGACTGCGTTTACCTGAAACGAAGACTTGCATGTAGGAAGACACAGCGCCTGGGATTTAACTCCATTTCTGAAGGGAAACACACTGCACAGTTCCCATCCATGAAACACACTCTGCTTTAGAGCAAGAAGCACACTCTTGCTTTCTAAAGTCTCTAATACTGCAGGAAAAGTGAGTGTTCTCAGAGCAAAGGAATGGTGTTTTCTTCACATACAGACCTTATCTACTTCAACTATGCTTCTGAAACTGACACAAATCACAGATCCTCTAACATCGAATGCTTTTCAGTTAAGCGCGAGAAAGGTGTGAGCTTGTTGAACGATGTAGCTTCATTTGCGCTAAAAACGGACTGCATTTACCTGAAATGTAGTCATGCTTGTAGGAAGACACAGAGCCTGGGATTTAACTCCATTTCTGAACTTCAACACTCAGCGCAGTTCCCATCCATGAAACACAATCTGCTTTAGAGCAAGAAGCACGATCTTGTTTTCTAGATTCTCTAATACAGGAGGAAACGTGAGTGTGATCACAACCAAAGGACTGTGTATCCTACATATATGGACCATATCGAGTTCAACTCTGCTCAGGAAACTGATACAAACCACAGGGCCTCTAACATCCCATGCTTGACAGTTAAGAGCGACACATGTGTGAGTTTCGTGAACGTTTTTGTTTTGTTTGATCTGAAAAGTGACTGCATCTACCTTAAATGAATTCTTGCTTGTAGGAAGACACAGAGCCTGGTATTGAACTCCCTTTCTGAATGGAAACACACAGCACAGTTCTCATCCATGAAACACACTCTGCTTTAGAGCAAGAAGCACGCTCTTGCTTTCTAGAGTCTCTAATACAGCAGGAAACGTGAGTGTGCTCAGAACAAAAGAGCGGTGTTTCCTACACATACGGACCTTATCTAGTTCAACTCTGCTTCTGAAACTGATATGCACCACAGGTCCTCTAACATCCAATTCTTTTCAGTTAACAGTGAGAAACGTGTGAGCTTCGTGAACGTTGTTGCTTTGTTTGAGCTGAAAAGTGATTGCATTTACATGAAACGAAGTCTTTCTTTTAGGAAGACACAGAGCCTGGGATTTAAGTCCATTTCTGAAGCGAAAAACACAGCACAGTTGTAATCCATGAAAGACACTCTGCTTTAGAGCAAGAAGCACGCTCTTGCATTCTAGAGTGTCTAATACAGCAGGAAAAGTGAGTGTGCTCAAAAAAAAGAAGAGTGTTTCCTACCCATATGGACCACATCTAGTTCAACTCTGCTTCTGAAAATGACACAAATAACAGGTACTCTAATTTCCAATGCATCTCAATTAAGCGTGAGATAAGTGTGAGTTTTGTGAACGATGTAGCTTCCTTTGAGCTGAAAAGTGACTGTGTTTACCCTAAACGAAGTCTTGCTGGTAGGAAGACACAGCACCTGGGATTTAACTCCATTTCTGAAGGGAAACACGCTGCACAGTTCCCATCCATGAAACACACTCTGCTTTAGAGCAAGAAGCACACTCTTGCTTTCTAAAGTCTCTAATACAGCAGGAAACGTGAGTTTTCTCAGAACAAGAGAACGGTGTTTTCTACAATACAGACCTCATCTACTTCAACTTTGCTTCTGAAACTGACACAAATCACAGATCCTCTAACATCGAATGCTTTTCATTTAAGCGCGAAAAACGTGTGAGCTTCTTGAAGGATGTAGCTTCGTTTGTGCTGAAAAGGGACTGCATTTACCTGAAATGATGTCATGTTTGTAGGAAGACACAGAGCCTGGGATTTAACTCCATTTCTGAAGGTCAACACTCAGCGCAGTTCCCATCCATGAAAAACAATCTGCTACAGAGGAAGAAGCACGATCTTGTTTCTAGAGTCTCTAATACAGCAGGAAACGTGAGAGTGATCACAACCAAAGGACTGTGTTTCCTACATATATAGACCATATCGAGTTCAACTCTGCTCAGGAAACTGATACAAACCACAGGGCCTCTAACATCCCATGCTTGACATTTAAGAGCGAGAAAAGTGTGAGCTTCATGAATGTTGTTGATTTGTTTGATCTGAAAAGTGACGGCGTTAACCTTAAAGCTCAAAGTTTTTGCTCTTAACTGAGAAGCATTGTGTGTTAGCGGATCTGTGGTTTCTATCAGTTTCAGAAGCACAGTTGAACTCAATATGGTCCATATGTGTAGTAAACACAGACCATTTGTTATTATCACACTCACGATTCCTGTTCTATTAGAGACTCTAGAAAGCAAGAGCGTGCTTCTTGCTCTAATGTAGAGTGTGTTTCATGGAGGAGAACTGTGCTGTGTGTTTCCCTTCAGAAATGGAGTTAAATCCCAGCTTCTGTGCTTCCTACACATACAGACCATATCGAGTTCAATTCTTCTTCTGAAACTGATACAAACCACAGGTCCTATAACATCGAGTGCTTTTCAGTTTAGAGTGAGAAACGTGTGAGCTTCATGAACGTTGTAGTTTTGCTTGATCTGAAATGTGACTGCCTTTGCTTGAAACGAAGTCTTGCTTGTAGGAAGACACAGACGGTGGGATTTAACTCCATTTCTGAATGGAAACACACAGCACAGTTTCCATCCATGAAACACACTCTGCTTTAGAGCAAGAAGCACGGTCTTGCTTTCTAGAGTCTCTAATACAGCAGGAAACGTGAGTGTGATCACAACCAAAGGAATGTGATTCCTACATATACGGACCATATCGAGTTCAACTCTGCTCAGGAAACTGATACAAACCACAAGTCCTCTAACATCTCATGCTTGTGAGTTAAGAGCGAGACACGTGAGAGCTCCTTGTACGTTGTTGCTTTGTTTTAGCTGAAAAGTGTTTGCATTTACTATAAAACGAAGCCTTCCTTGTAGGAATAAACAGAGACTGGGATTTAACTCCATTTCAGAAAGGAAACACACAGCACAGTTCTCATCCATGTAACACACTCTGCTTTAGAGCAAGAAGCACGCTCTTGCATTCTAGAGTCTCTAATACAGCAGGATACGTGAGTGTGCTCAAAACAAAAGGACGGTGTTTCCTACCTGAATGGACCACGTCTAGTTCAACTCTGCTTCTGAAACTGATAGAAACCACAGATCCTCTAAAATCCAATGCTTCTCAGATAAGAGCGAGAAATGTGTGAGCTTCGTGAACGTTGCAGTTTTGTTAGAGCTGAAAAGTGATTGCGTTTACCTGAAATGAAGTTTTGCTTGTAGGAAGACACAGAGCCTGGTATTTAACTCCATTTCTGAAGGGAAACACACAGCACAGTTCTCAACCAGGAAACACACTCTGCCTTAGAGCAAGAAGCACGCTCTTGCTTTCTAGAGTCTCTAATACAGCAGGAAACATGAGTTTGCTCAGAACAAAAGAGCGGTGTTTCCTACACTTACAGACGATATCTAGTTCTACTCTGCTACTGAAACTGATACGCACCACAGGTCCTCTAACATCCAATGCTTTTCAGTTAACAGCGTGAAACGTGTGAGCTTCGTGAACAGTGTTGCTTTGTTTGAGCTGAAAAGTGACTGCGTTTACCTGAAACGAAGTCTTTCTTGTAGGAAGACACAGAGCCTGGGATTTAACTCCATTTCTGAAGGGAAACACACAGCACAGTTCTAATCCATGAAAGACACTCTGCTTTAGAGCAAGAAGCACGCTCTTCCTTTCTAGAGTCTCTAATACATCAAGAAACGTGAGTGTGCTCAGAACAAAAAAGCGGTGTTTCCTACACATACAGACCGTTTCCAGTTCAACTCTGCTTCTGAAACTGATACACACCACAGTTCCTCTAACATCCAATGCTTTATATTTTAAAGCGAGAAACGTGTGAGGTTCTTGACGGTTTTTGTTTTGTTTGAGCTGAAAAGTGATTGCATTTACCATAAACGAAGTCTTGCTTGTAGGAAGACAGAGAACCTGGGATTTAACTCCATTTCTGAAGGAAACACACAGCATAGTCTCATCCATGAAACACACTCTGCTTTAGAGCAAGAAGCACGCTCTTACTTTCTAGATTCTGTAATACAGCAGAAAATGTGAGTGGGATCAAAAACAAAGAGCAGTGTTTCCTACACATACGGGCCATATCGAGTTCAACTCTGCTTCTGAAACTGATACAAACCACAGGTCCCCTAACATCCAATGCTTTTCAGTTAAGAGTGAGAAACGTGTGAGCTTTGTGAACGTTGTTGCTTTGTTTGATCTGAAAAGTGACTGCGTTTACCTTAAATGAAGTCTTGCTTGTAGGAAGACACAGAGGCTGTGATTAAACTCCATTTCTGAAGGGAAACACACAGCCCAGATCTCATCCATGAAACACACTCTGCTTTAGAGCTGGAAGAACACTCCTGCTTTCTAGAGTCTATAATAGAGCAGGAAACGTGAGTGTGCTCAGACCCAAAGAACGTTGTTTTCTACACATACAGACCTTATCTACTTTAACTCTGCTTACGAAACTGACACAAATATCAGGGCCTCTAACATACAATGCTTTTCATTTAAGCGGAAGAAACGTGAGAACTTCTTGAACGATGTAGCTTCTTTTGAGCTGAAAAGGGACTGCATTTATCCGAAACGAAGTCTTGCTTGTTGGAAGACACAGCACCTGGGATTTAACACCATTTCTGTAGGAAAACACACTGCACAGTTGCCATCCATGAAACACACTCTGCTTTAGAGCAAGAAGCACGTTCTTGCTTTCTATAGTCTCTAATACAGCAGGAAACGTGAGTGTTCTCAGAACAAGAGAACGGTGTTTTGTTCACATACAGACCTCATCTACTTCAACTATGCTTCTGAAAATGACACAAAACACAGATCCTCTAACATCCAATGCTTCTCAGTTAAGCGCGAAAAACATGTGAGCTTCGTGAACGGTGTAGCTTCGTTTGAGCTGAAAAGGGACTGCGTTTACCTGAAACGAAGTCTTTCTTGTAGGAAGACAAAGAGCCTGGGATGTAACACCATTTCTGAATGGCAACACTCAGCACAGTTCCCATCAATGAAACACACTCTGCTTTAGAGCAAGTAGCACGCTCTTGATTTCTAGAGTGTGTAATACAGCAGGAAATGTGAGTGTGATCATAAAAAAAGAACTGTGTTTCCTACATATCCGGACCATATCGAGTTCAACTCTGCTTCTGAAACTGATACAAACCACAGGGCCTCTAACATCCCATGCTTTTCAGTTAAGAGCGGGAAACGTGTGAGCTTTGTGAACGTTGTTGTTTTGTTTGATCTGAAAAGTGACTGTGTTTACCTTAAACGAAGTCTTGGTTGTGGGAAGACACAAAGCCTAGGATTTAACCCCATTTCTGTAGGGCAACACTCACCACAGTTCCCATCCATGAAACATAATCTGCTTTAGAGGAAGAAGCACGCTTTTGCTTTCTAGAGTCTCTAATACAGCAGGAATCGTGAGTGTGATCACAACCAAAGGACTGTGTTTCCTACATATATGGACCATATCGAGTTCAACTCTGCCCAGGAAACTGATACAAACCACAGGGCCTCTAACATCCCATGCTTGACATTTAAGAGTGAGACACATGTGAGCTTTGTGAACTTTGTTGTTTTGTTTGATCTGAAAAGTGACTGCGTTTACCTTAAACAAAGTCTTGCTTGTAGGAGGACACAGAGGCTGGAATTTAACTCCATTTCTGAAGGGAAACACACAGCACAGTCCTCATCCATGACACACACTGTGCTTTAGAGCAAGAAGCACACTTTTGCTTTCTAGAGTCTCTAATAGAGCATGAAACGTGAGTGTGTTCAGAACAAAAGATATGGTGTTTCCTACCTAAATGGACCACATCTAGTTCAACTCTCCTTCTGAAACTGATAGAAACCACAGGTCCTATAACATCCAATGCTTTTCAGTTAAGCGGGAGAAACGTGTGAGCTTTGTGAATGATTTAGCTTCGTTTGAGCTGAAAAGTGACTGCTTTTACCTGAAACGAAGTCTTGCTTGTAGGAAGACATAGAACATGGGATTTAAGTCCATTTCTGAAGAGCAGCACTCAGCACAGTTCCCTTCTACGAAACACACTCTGCTTTAGAGCAAGAAGCACGCTATTGCTTTCTAGATTCTCTAATAGAGCAGGAAATGTGAGTGTGCTCAGGACAAAAGAACTGTGTTTCCTACGCAGATGGACCACATCTAGTTCAACTCTGCTTCTGAAACTGATAGAAACCACAGATCCTCTAACATCCAATGCTTCTCAGTTAAGAGCGAGAAACGTGTGAGCTTTGTGAACGATATAGCTTCCTTTGAGGTGAAATGGGACTGCATTTACGTGAAACGAAGTCTTGCTTGTAGGAAGACAGAGCCTGGGATTTAACTCCATTTCTGAAGGAAACACACTGCACAGTTCTCATTCATGAAACACACTCTGCTTTAGAGAAAAAAGCACGCTCTTGCTTTCTAAAATCTCTAATATAGGCAGAAAAGTGGGTGTGCTCAGAACAAAAGAACGTTGTTTCATACACATATGGACGATATTTAGTTCAACTCTGCTTTTGAAACTGATACAAACCATAGGTCCTGTAACATCCAATGCTTTTCAGTCAAGCGTGATAAACGTGTGAGCTTCATAATTGATGTAGCTTCGTTTGAGCTGAATAGGGACTGCGTTTTCCTGAAAGATATCTTGAATGTAGTAAGACACAGAGCCCTGGATTTAACTCAATTTCTGAAGGGAAATACACAGCACAGTTCTCATCCATGAAACACACTCTGCTAACAAGCAAGAAGCATGCTCTTGCTTTCTAGGATCTGTAATACAGCAGGAAATGGGAGTGTGAACATTACCAAAGGACTGTGTTTCCTAACCTCGGACCATATCAAGTTAAACTCTGCTTCTGAAACTGATACAAACCACAGGTCCTCTAACATGCCATTCGTGTCTGTTAAGAGCGAGACACGTGTGAGCTTCTTGTACGTTGTTGCTTTGTTTTAGCTGAAAAGTGATTGCATTTACCTGAAAAGAATTCTTCCTTGTAGGAAGAAACAGAGCATAGGATTGAACTCCATTTCTGAAGGGAAATACACAGCACAGTATTCATCTATGAAACACTCTCTGCTTTAGAGCAAGAAGCACACTCTTGCTTTCTAAATTCTCTAATACAGCAGTAAACGTGAATGTGCTCAGAGCAAGAGAACGTTGTTTTCTGCACATACATACCTTATCTACTTCAACTCTGCTTCTGAACTGATACAAACCACAGGTGCTCTAACATCCAATGCTTTTCAGTTAAGTGCGAGAAACCTGTGAGCTTCGTGAACCATGTAGCTTCCTTTGAGCTGAATAGGGATTGCATTTTCCTGAACGATGTCTTGAATGTAGTAAGACACAGAGCCTGGGATTTAACTCCATTTCTGAAGGGGAACACACAGCACAGTTCTCATACATGAAACACACTCTGCTTTCAAGCAAGAAGCACGCTCTTGCTTTCTAGAATCTGTAATAGAGCAGCAAATGGGAGTGTGAACATAACCAAAGGACTGTGTTTCCTACACTACGGACCATATCTAGTTAAACTCTGCTTCTGAAACTGATACAAACCACAGGTCCTCTAAAATACCATTCTTGTTTGTTAAGAGATAGACACTTGTGAGCTTCTTGTACGTTGTTGCTTTGTTTTAGCTGGAAAGTGATTGCATTTACCTGAAAAGAAGTCTTCCTTGTAGGAAGAAACAGAGCATGGGATTGAACTCCATTTCTGTAGGGAAACACACAGCACAGTTTTCATCCATGAACCACTCTCTGCTTTAGAGCAAGAAGCAAACTCTTGCTTTCTAAAAGCTCTAATACAGCAGGAAACGTGAGTGTCCTCAGAAGAAAAGAACTGTGTTTCCTAGGCATATTGACCTATCTAGTTCAACAGTGCTTCTGAAACTGATACAAACCACAGGTCCTCTAACAGCCAATGCTTTTCAGTTAAGAGAGAGAAACGTGTAGACTTTATGAACGATGTAGCTTCCTTTGAACTGAAAAGGGACTGCGATTACCTCAAACTAAGTCTCGCTTGTAGGAAGACACAGAGACTGGGTTTTAACTCCATTTCTAAAGGGAAACACACTGCACAGTTCTCATCCATGAAACACACTCTGCTTTAGAGCAAAAATCAAGCTCTTGCTTTCTAAAGTCTCTAATACAGCAGGAAACATGGGTGTGCTCAGAACAAAAGAACGGTATTTCCTACACATACAAACGATATTTAGTTCAACTCTGTTTCTGAAACTGATACAAACCATAGGTCATCTAACATCCAATGCTTTTCAGTTAAGAGCGATAAACGTGTGAGCTCTGTGAGCGACCTAGCTTCGTTTGAGCTGAATAGGGACTGCGTTTACCTGAAACGAAGTCTTGCTTGTAGGAAGACACAGAGTATGAGATTTATTGGCATTTCTGAAGAGCAGCACTCAGCACAGTTCCCATCCATGATACACATTCTGCTTTAGAGCAAGAAGCACGCTATTGCTTTCTAGAATCTCTAACACAGCAGGAAACGTGATTGTGCTCAGAAAAAAGAGCGGTGTTGACTACGCATATGGACCGTATCTAGTTAAACTCTGCTTCTGGAACTGATAGAAAACATGGATCCTCTAACATCCAATGCTTCTCAGTAAAGAGCGAGAAATGTGTGAGCTTTGATAACGATGTAGCTTCATTTGAGCTGAGTAGGAACTGCGTTTACCTGAAACGAAGTCTTGCTTTTAGGAAGACGAAGAGTATGGGATTTAACGCCATTTCTGAAGAGCAGCACTCAGCACAGTTCCCATCCATGAAACACACTCTGCTTTATGGCAAGAAGCAAGCCCTTGCTTTCTAGAGTCTGTAATAAAGCAGGAACGTGAGTGTGATCACAACCAAAGGACTCAGTTTCCTACATAAACAGACAATATCGAGTTCAACTCTGCTCAGGAAACTGATACAAACAACAGGTCCTCTAACATCTCATGCTTGTCATTTAAGAGCGAGAAACGTGTGAGCTTGGTGAACGTTGTAGTTTTGTTTGAGCTTAAAAGTGATTGCATTTATATGAAATGAAGTCTTGCATGTACGAAGACACAGATTCTGGTATTTAACTCCATTTGTGAAGGGAAACACACACCACAGTTCTCAACCATGAAACACACTCTACTTTAGAGCACATAGCACGCTCTTACTTTCTAGAGTCTGTAATATATCAGGAACGTGAGTGTGATCATAACCAAAGGACTGTGTTTCCTACCCATATGGACCACATCTAGTTCAACTCATCTTCTGAAACTGATACAAACCACAGGTCTTCTAACATGCAATGCTTTTCAGTTAAGCACGAGAAACGTGTGAGCTCCGTGAACGATGTAGCTTCGTTTAAGCAGAAAAGGGACTGCGTTTACGTGAAACGAATTCTTGCTTGTAGCAAGGCAGAGAACCTGGGATTTAAATCCCTTTCTGAAGAGCAGCACTCAGCACATTTCCCATCCATGAAACACACTCTGCTTTAGTGCAAGAAGCACGCTTTCTAGAGTCTCTAATACAGCAGGAAACTTGAGTGTGCTCAGAACAAAAGAACTGTGTTTCCTACCCAAATGGATCACATCTAGTTCAATTCTGCTTCTGAAACTGATAGGAAACACAGATCCTCTAACATCCAATACTTCTTATTTAAGAGCGAAAACTTGTGAGCTTTGTGAATGATGTAGCTTCCTTTGAGCTGAAAAGGGACTGAGTTAACCTGAAAAGAAGTCTGGCTTGTAGGAAGACAGAGAGCCTGGGATTTAAATCCATTTCTGAAGGGAAACAAACTGCACAGTTCTCATCCATGAAACACACTCTGCTTTAGAGCAAGAAGCATGCTCTTGCTTTCTAGGGTCTCTAATACAGCAGGAAACGTGAGTTTGCTCAGAACAAAAGAACGGTCTTTCCTACACATATGGACCATATTTAGTTCAACTCTGCTTCTGAGAGTGTTACAAACCACAGGTCCTCTATCATCCAATGATTTACCCCCAAGCGCAATAAACATGTTAGCTTCGTGTATGATGTAGCTACGTTTGAGCTGAAAAGGGACTGCGATTACCTGAAACGAAGGCATTATTTTAGGAAGACACAGAGTCTGGGATTTAACTCCATTTCTGAAGGGAAACACTCAGCACAGTTCACATCCATCACACAATCTCTTCTTTAGAGCAAGAAACACGGTCTTGCTTTCTAGATTCTGTAATACAGCAGGAAATGTGAGTGTGATCATAAACAAAGAAGTGTGTTTCCTACATATACGGACCATATCGAGTTCAACTCTGCTTCTGAAACTGATACAAACCAGATGTCCTCTAACATCCAATGCTTTTCAGTTAAGAGTGGGAAACGTGTGAGCTCCGTGAACGTTGTTGCTTTGTTTGAGCTGAAAAGGGACTGTGTTTACCTGAAACTAAGTCTTGCTTTTAGGAAGACACAGAGCCTGGGATTTAACACCATTTCTGAAGGGAAACACACTGCACAGTTCTCATCAATAAAACACACTTTGCTTTAGATCAAGAAGCACCCTCTTGCTTTCTAGAGTCTCTAATACAGCAGGAACGTGAGTGTGATCATTCCAAAGGTCTGTGTTTCCTACACATACGGACCATATCAAGTTGAACTCTGCTTCTGAAACTGATAGAAACCACAGGTCCTCTTACATCCAATGCTTTTCAGTTAAGAGCGAGAAACGTGTGAGCTTCGTGAAAGTTGTTGCTTTGTTTGAGCTGAAAAGGTACTGTGTTTACCTGAAACTAATTCTTGCTTGTAGGAAAACACAGAGACTGGGATTTAACTCCATATCTGAAGGGAAACACACAGCACAGTTCTCATCCATGAAACACACTCTGCTTTAGAGCAAGAAGCACCCTCTTGCTTTCTAGAGTCTCTAATAGAGCAGGAAACGTGAGTGTGCTCAGAACAAAAGAATTGTGTTTCCTACCCATATGGACCACATCTAGTACAACTCTTCTTCTGAAACTGATACAAACCACAGGATCTCTAACATCCAATGCTTTTTAGTTAAGAGCGAAAAACGTGTGAGCTTCGTGAACGATGTACCTTCCTTTGAGCTGATAAAGAACTGGGTTTACCTGAAACGAAATCTTGCTTGTAGGAAGACAGAGAGTATGGGATTTCAGTCCATTTCTGATGAGCAGCACTCAGCACAGTTCCCCTCCATGAAGCACACTCTGCTTTATGTCAAGAAGCACGCTCTTGCTTTCTAGAGTCTGTAATATATCAGGAACGTGAGTGTGATCATAACCAAAGGACTGTGTTTCCTACCCATATGGACCACATCTAGTTCAACTCTTCTTCTGAAACTGATACAAACCACAGGTCCTCTAACATGCAATGTTTTTCAGTTAAGCACGAGAAACGTGTGAGTTTCGTGATCGATGTAGCTTCATATGAGCTGAAAAGGGACTGCATTTACCTGAAACGAATTCTTGTTTGTAGGAAGACACAGAGCCTGGGATTTAACTCCATTTCTGAAGAGGAACACTCAGCACAGTTCCCAGCAATGAAACACACGCTGCTTTAGAGCAAGAAGCAAGCTCTTACTTTCTAGAGTCTCTAATAGATCAGGAAACATGAGTGTGATCACAACCAAAGGACTGAGTTTCCTACATATACGGACCATATCGAGTTCAACTCTGTTCAGGAAACTGATACAAACCACAGGTCCTCTAACATCTTATGCTTGTTGGTTAAGAGCGAGACACGTGTGAGCTTCTAGTAAGTTGTTGCTTTGTTTTAGCTGAAAAGTGTTTGCGTTTACCTGAAAGGAAGTCTTCCTTGTAGGAAGACACATAGCCTTGGATTTAACACCATTTCTGAAGGGCAACACTCAGCACAGTTCCCATCCATAAAACACACTCTGCTTTAGAGCAAGAAGCACGTTCTTGATTTCTAAAGTCTCTAATAAAGCAGGAAACATGTGTGTTCAAAGAACAAAATAATGGTGTTTCCTACACATACAGACCTTATCTATTTCAACTCTGCTTTTTAAACTGATACAAACCACGGTACTCTAACATCCAATGCTTTTCAGTTAAGAGTGAGTATCGTGTGAGCCTCGTGAACATTGTAGTTTTGTTTCAGCTGAAAAGTGACCTCTATTACCTGAAACGAAATCTTGCTTGTAGGAAGACACACAGCCTGTGATTTAACTCCATTTCTGAAGTGAAACTCACAGCACAGTTCTCATCCATGAAACACACTCTGCTTTAGAGCAAGAAGCACGCTCTTGCTTTCTAGAGTCTCTAATACAGGAGGAAACGTGAGTGTGCTCAGAACAAAAGAGCGGTGTTAACTACACATACAGACTGTATCTAGTTCAACACTGGTTCTGAAACTGATTCACACCACAGGTCCTCTAACATCCAATGCTTTTCAGTTAAGAGCGGGAAACGTGAGAGCTTTGTGAACGATGTAGCATCTTTTTTGCTGAAGAGTGATTGTGTTTACCTGAAATAAAGTCTTGCATGTAGGATGACACAGAGCCTGGGATTTAACTCCATTTCTGAAGGGAATCACTCAGCACAGTTCTCATCCATGAAACACACTCTGCTTTAGAGCAAGAATCACGCTCTTGCATTCTAGAGTCTCTAATACAGCAGGAAATGTGAGCGTGCTCAGAACAAAAGAACGTTGTTTCCTACACATACGGACCATATTTAGTTCAACTCAGCTTCTGAAACTGATACAAATCATAGGTCCTCTAACATCCAATGCTTTTCACTCAAGTGCGATAAACGTGTGCGCTTCGTGAAAGATTTAGTTTCATTTGAGCTGAATAGGGACTGCGTTTACCTGAAACGAAGTCTTGCATGTAGGAAGACACAGAGTATGTCATTTAACACCATTTCTGAAGAGCAGCACTCAGCACAGTTCCCATCCATGAAACACACTCTGCTTTAGAGGAAGAAGCATGCTCTTGCTTTCTAGAGTCTCTAATACAGCAGGAACGTGAGTGTGATCATAACCAAAGGACTGTGTTTCCTACACATACGGACCATATGGAGTTCAACTCTGCTTCTGAAACTGATACACACCACAGGTCCTTTAACATCCAATGCTTTTCAGTTAAGAGCGAGAAACGTGTGAGCTTTGTGGACGATGCAGCATCGTTTGAGCTGAAAGGGTCTGCGATTTCCTGAAATGGAGTCTTGCTTGTAGGAAGACACAGAGCCTGGGATTTAACTCCACTTCTAAAGGGAAACAAATACACTGTTCTCATCCATAAAACACACTCAGCTTTAGACTGAGATGCATGCTATTGCTTCTAGAATCTCTAATACAGCAGGAAACGTGGGTGTGATCACAACCAAAGGACTGTGTTTCCTACACATACGGACCATATGGAGTTCAACTCTGCTTCTGAAACTGATACACACCACAGGTCCTTTAACATCCAATGCTTTTCAGTTAAGAGCGAGAAACGTGTGAGCTTCTTGAACGATGCAGCTTCCTTTGAGCTGAATAGGAACTGTGTTTACCTGAAACGAAGTCTTTCATGTAGGAAGACGCAGAGCCTGGGATTTAACACCATTTCTGAAAGGCAACACTCAGCACAGTTCCCATCCATGAAACACACTCTGCTTTAGAGCAAGAAGGACGCTCTTGCTTTCTAGAGTCTCTAATACAGCAGGAAACGTGAGTGTGCTCAAAACAAATTAACGGTGTTTCCTACACATACAGACTGTATCTAGTTCAACTCTGCTTCCAAAACTGATATACAACACAGGTCCTCTAACATCCAATGCTATTCAGTAAAAAGCGAGAAACATGTGAGCTTTGTGAATGATTTAGCTTTGTTTGAGCTGAAATGGAACTGTTTTTACCTTAAACGAAATCTTGCTTGTAGGAAGACAGAGAACATGGGATTTAAGTCCATTTCTGAAGAGCAGCAATCAGCACAGTTCCCATCCAGGAAACACACTCTGCTTTTGAGCAAGAAGCACGCTATTGCTTTCTAGAATCTCTAATACAGCAGGAAATGTGAGTGTGATCAGAAAAAAGGATCAGTGTTAACTACACATACGGACCGTATCTAGTTCAACTCTGCTTCTGAAACTGATACACAGCACAGGTCCTCTAACATCCAAAGCTTTTCAGTTAAGAGCGAGAAACGTGTGAGCTTCGTGAACGACGTAGCTTTGTTTGAGCTGAATAGGAAATGCGTTTACCTGTAACGAAGTCATGCTTGTAGGAAGACAGAGACAAGGGATTTAAGTCCATTTCTGAAGAGCAGCACTCAGCACAGTTCCCATCCAGGAAACACACTCTGCTTTAGAGCAAGAAGCACGCTACTGCTTCTAGAATCTCTAATACAGCAAGAAACGTGAGTGTGCTCAGAACAAAAGAACTGTGTTTCCTACGCATACGGACGATATTTAGTTCAACTCAGCTTCTGAAACTGATTCAAACCACAGGTCCTCTAACATCCAATGCTTCTCAGTTAAGAGCGATAAACGTGTGAGCATCGTGAACGTTGTTGCTTTGTTTGATCTGAAAAGGGACTGTGTTTATGTGAAACTAAGTCTTGATTTTAGGAAGACACAGAGCCTGGGATTTAACTCCATTTCAGAAGGGAAACACACAGCACAGTTCTAAGCCATGAAATACACTCTGCTTTAGAGCAAGAAGCTCGCTCTGGCTTTCTAGATTCTCTAATACATCAGGAACCGTGAGTGTGCTTAAAACAAAAGAACAGTGTTTCATACCCATATGGACCACATCTAGTTCAACACTGCTTCTGAAACCGAGAGAAACAACAGATCCTCTAACATCCAATGCTTCTCAGTTAAGAGCAACAAATGTGTTAGCTTCGTGAACGATGTAGCTTCTTATGACCTGAAACGGGACTGCATTTACCTGAAATGAAGTCTTGCTTGTAGAAGACATAGAGCTTGGGATTTAACTCCGTTTCTGAAGGCAACACTCAGCACAGTCCCTATCCATGATACACAGTCTGCTTTAGAGCAAGAAACAAGCTATTGCTTTCTAGAGTCTCTAGTACAGCAGTAAACTTGAGTGTGATCACAACCAAAGGACTGAGTTTCCTACATATACAGACCATATCGAGTTCAACTCTGCTCAGGAAACTGATACAAACCACAGGTCCTCTAATATCTCATGCTTGTCAGTTAAGAGCGAGACACGTGTGAGCTTCTTGTACGTTGTTGCTTTGTTTTAGCTGAAAAGTGTTTGTGTTTACCTGAAAAGAAGTCTTCCTTGTAGGAAGAAACAGAGCCTGGGATTAAACTCCATTTGTGAAGGAAAACACACAGCACAGTTCTCATCCATGAAACACACTCTGCTTTAGAGCAGGTGGCATGCTCTTGCTTTCTAGAATCTCTAATACAGCAGGAAACGTGAGTGTGCTCCATACAAAAGGACGCTGTTTCCTACCTAAATGGAACACATCTACTTCAACTCTGCTTCTGAAACTGATAGAAACCACAGATCCTCTAACATCCAAGCTTTTCAGTTAAGAGCGAGAAACGTGTGAGTTTTGTGAACGAAGTTGCTTCGTTTGAGCTGAAAAGGGTCTGCGTTTACCTGAAACAAAGTCTTGCTTGTAGGAAGACACAGAGCCTGGGATTTAACTCCATTTCTGAAGGGAAACACACAGCACACTTCTCTTCCATGGAACACACTCTGCATTAGTGCAAGAAGTACACACTTGCTTTCTAGAGTCTCTAATACAGCAGGAACATGAGTGTGCTCAAAACAGAGAACGGTGTTTCCTACCCATATGGACCACATGTAGTTCAACTCTGCTTCTGAAACTGAAAGAAAACATAGATCCTCTAACACCCAATGCTTCTCAGTTAAGAGCGAGAAATGTGTGAGCTTCGTGAATGATGTAGTTTCGTTTGAGCTTAGTAGTATCTGGGTTTACCTGAAACGAAGTCTTTCTTGTAGGAAGACGCAGAGTATGGGACTTAACGCCATTTCTGAAGACCAGCACTCAGCACAGTTCCCATCCATGAAACACACTGCTTTAGAGCAAGGAGCAAGCTCTTGCTTTCTAGAGTCTCTAATACACCAGGAAACGTGTGTCTGCTTAGAACAAAAGAACGATGTTTCCTACACAAAAGGACCATATTTAGTTCAACTCAGCCTCTGAAACTGATACAAACCACAGGTCCTCTAACATCCAATCCTTTTCAGTTAAAAGCGAGAAGCGTGTGAGCTTTGTGAATGATGTAGCTTCGTTTGAGCTGAAAAGGGACTGCGTTTACCTGAAACGAAGTCTTTCTTGTAGGAAGAAACAGAGCCTTGGATTTAACACCATTTCTGAAGGGCAACACTCAGCACAGTTCCCATCCATTAAACACAGTCTGCTTTAGAGTAAGAAGCACCTTCTTGTTTTCTAAAGTCTCTAATAAAGCAGGAAATGTGTGTGTTCCCAGAACAAAAGAATAGTGTTTCCTACACATACAGACCTTATCTATTTCAACTCTGCTTCTGAAACTGATACAAACCACAGGTCCTCTAACATCTAATCCTTTTCAGTTAAAAGCGAGAAGCGTGTGAGCTTTGTCAATGATGTAGCTTCGTTTGAGCTGAAAAGGTACTGCGTTTACCTGAAACTAAGTCTTGCATGTAGGAAGACACAGAGCCTGGGATTTAACTCCATTTCTGAAGGGAAACACACAGCACAGTTCTCAGCCATGAAACACAATCTGCTTTAGAGCAAGAAGCTTGTTTTGCTTTGTAGAGTCTCTAATAATCAGGAAATGTGAATGTGCTCAAAACAAAAGAACGGTGTTTCATACCCATATGGACCACATCTAGTTCAACTCTGCTTCTGAAACTGATAGAAACAACAGATCCTCTAACATCCAATGCTTTTTAGTTAAGAGCAAGAAACGTGTTAGCTTCGTGAACGATGTAACTTCGGTTGAGCTGAAAAGGGACTGCGTTTACCTGAAATGAAGTCTTTCTTGTAGGAAGACACAGAGCCTGGGATTTAACTCCATTTCTGAAGGGGAACACTCAGCACAGTTTATAGCAATGAAACACACTCTGCTTTAGAGCAAGAAACACGCTCTTGCTTTCTAGAGTCTTTAGTACGGCAGGAAATGTGAGTGTGATCATAAATAAAGAACTGTGTTTCCTACACATACGGACTGTATCTAGTTCAACTCTGCTTCTGAAACTGATACAAACCACAGGTCCTCTAACATCCAATGCTTTTCAGTTAAGCACGAGAAACGTGTGAGTTTCGTGATCGATGTAGCTTCATATGAGCTGAAAAGGGACTGCATTTACCTGAAACGAATTCTTGTTTGTAGGAAGACACAGAGCCTGGGATTTAACTCCATTTCTGAAGAGTAACACTCAGCACAGTTCCCAGCAATGAAACACACGCTGCTTTAGAGCAAGAAGCAAGCTCTTACTTTCTAGAGTCTCTAATAGATCAGGAAACCTGAGTGTGATCACAACCAAAGGACTGAGTTTCCTACATATACGGACCATATCGAGTTCAACTCTGTTCAGGAAACTGATACAAAACACAGGCCCTCTAACATCTTATGCTTGTTGGTTAAGAGCGAGACACGTGTGAGCTTCTAGTACGTTGTTGTTTTGTTTTAGCTGAAAAGTGTTTGCGTTTACCTGAAAGGAACTCTTCCTTGTAGGAAGACACATAGCCTTGGATTTAACACCATTTCTGAAGGGCAACACTCAGCACAGTTCCCATCCATAAAACACACTCTGCTTTAGAGCAAGAAGCACGTTCTTGATTTCTAAAATCTCTAATAAAGCAGGAAACATGTGTGTTCCCAGAACAAAATAATGGTGTTTCCTACACGTACAGCCCTTATCTATTTCAACTCTGCTTTTTAAACTAATACAAACCACGGTTCTCTAACATCCAATGCTTTTCAGTTAAGAGCGAGTATCGTGTGAGCCTCGTGAACATTGTAGTTTTGTTTCAGCTGAAAAGTGACCTCTATTACCTGAAACGAAATCTTGCTTGTAGGAAGACACACAGCCTGTGATTTAACTCCATTTCTGAAGCGAAACTCACAGCACAGTTCTCATCCATGAAACACACTCTGCTTTAGAGCAAGAAGCACGCTCTTGCTTTCTAGAGTCTCTAATACAGGAGGAAACGTGAGTGTGCTCAGAACAAAAGAGCGGTGTTAACTACACATACAGACTGTATCTAGTTCAACACTGCTTCTGAAACTGATTCACACCACAGGTCCTCTAACATCCAATGCTTTTCAGTTAAGAGCGGGAAACGTGAGAGCTTTGTGAACGATGTAGCATCTTTTGTGCTCAAGAGTGATTGTGTTTACCTGAAACAAAGTCTTGCATGTAGGATGACACAGAGCCTGGGATTTAACTCCATTTCTGAAGGGAATCACTCAGCACAGTTCTCATCCATGAAACACACTCTGCTTTAGAGCAAGAATCACGCTCTTGCATTCTAGAGTCTCTAATACAGCAGGAAACGTGAGCGTGCTCAGAACAAAAGAACGTTGTTTCCTACACATACGGACCATATTTAGTTCAACTCAGCTTCTGAAACTGATACAAACCATAGGTCCTCTAACATCCAAACCTTTTCACTCAAGTGCGATAAACGTGTGCGCTTCGTGAAAGATTTAGTTTCATTTGAGCTGAATAGGGACTGCGTTTACCTGAAACGAAGTCTTGCATGTAGGAAGACACAGAGTATGTCATTTAACACCATTTCTGAAGAGCAGCACTCAGCACAGTTCCCATCCATGAAACACAATCTGCTTTAGAGGAAGAAGCACACTCTTGCTTTCTAGAGTCTCTAATACAGCAGGAACATGAGTGTGATCATAACCAAAGGACTGTGTTTCCTACATATACGGACCATATGGAGTTCAACTCTGCTTCTGAAACTGATACACACCACAGGTCCTTTAACATCCAATGCTTTTCAGTTAAGAGCGAGAAACGTGTGAGCTTTGTGGACGATGCAGCATCGTTTGAGCTGAAAAGGGTCTGCAATTTCCTGACATGGATTCTTGCTTGTAGGAAGACACAGAGCCTGGGATTTAACTCCACTTCTAAAGGGACACAAATGCACTGTTCTCATCCATAAAACACACTCTGCTTTAGACTGAGATGCATGCTATTGTTTCTAGAATCTCTAATACAGCAGGAAACGTGGGTGTGATCACAACCAAAGGACTGTGTTTCCTACACATACGGACCATATGGAGTTCAACTCTGCTTCTGAAACTGATACACACCACAGGTCCTTTAACATCCAATGCTTTTCAGTTAAGAGCGAGAAACGTGTGAGCTTCTTGAACGATGCAGCTTCCTTTGAGCTGAATAGGAACTGGGTTTACCTGAAACGAAGTCTTTCATGTAGGAAGACACAGAGCCTGGGATTTAACACCATTTCTGAAAGGCAACACTCAGCACAGTTCCCATCCATGAAACACACTCTGCTTTAGAGCAAGAAGGACGCTCTTGCTTTCTAGAGTCTCTAATACAGCAGGAACGTGAGTGTGATAATAAGCAAAGGACTGTGTTTCCTACAAATACGGACAAAATCGAGTTCAACTCTGCTCAGGAAACTGATACAAACCACAGGTCCTCTAATATCTCATGCTTGTCAGTTAAGAGTGAGACACCTGTGAGCTTCTTGTACGTTGTTGCTTTTTTTTAGCTGAATAGTGTTTGTGTTTACCTGAAAAGAAATCTTCCTTGTAGGAAGAAACAGAGGCTATGATTAAACTCCATTTGTGAAGGGAAACACACAGCACAGTTCTCATCCATGAAACACACTCTGCTTTAGAGCAGGTGGCACGCTCTTGCTTTCTAGAGTCTCTAATACAGCAGGAAACGTGAGTGTGCTCCATACAAAAGGACGCTGTTTCCTACCTAAATGGAACACATCTAGTTCAACTCTGCTTCTAAAACTGATAGAAACCACAGATCCTCTAACATCCAAGCCTTTCAGTTAAGAGCGAGAAACGTGTGAGTTTTGTGAACGAAGTTGCTTCGTTTGAGCTGAAAAGGGTCTGCGTTTACTTGAAACTAAGTCTTGCTTGTAGGAAGACACAGAGCCTGGGATTTAACTTCATTTCTGAAGGGAAACACACAGTACACTTCTCATCCATGGAACACACTCTGCATTAGTGCAAGAAGTACACACTTGCTTTCTAGAGTCTCTAATACAGCAGGAACATGAGTGTGCTCAAAACAGAGAACTGTGTTTCCTACCCATATGGACCACATGTAGTTCAACTCTGCTTCTGAAACTGAAAGAAAACATAGATCCTCTAACACCCAATGCTTCTCAGTTAAGAGCGAGAAACGTGTGAGCTTCGTGAACGATGTAGCTTCGTTTGAGCTTAGTAGTATCTGGGTTTACCTGAAACGAAGTCTTTCTTGTAGGAAGACGCAGAGTATGGGACTTAACGCCATTTCTGAAGACCAGCACTCAGCACAGTTCCCATCCATGAAACACACTGCTTTAGAGCAAGGAGCAATCTCTTGCTTTCTAGAGTCTCTAATACACCAGGAAACGTGTGTGTGCTTAGAACAAAAGAACGATGTTTCCTACACAAAAGGACCATATTTAGTTCAACTCAGCCTCTGAAACTGATACAAATCACAGGTCCTCTAACATTCAATGCTCTTTGGTCAAGCGCAGTAAACGTGTGAGCTTAGTGAACGATGTAGCTTCGTTTGAGCTGAAAAGGGACTGCGTTTACCTGAAACGAAGTCTTTCTTGTAGGAAGAAACAGAGCCTTGGATAACACCATTTCTGAAGGGCAACACTCAGCACAGTTCCCATCCATTAAACACACTCTGCATTAGAGCAAGAATCACCTTCTTGTTTTCTAAAGTCTCTAATAAAGCAGGAAATGTGTGTGTTCCCAGAACAAAAGAATAGTGTTTCCTACACATACAGACCTTATCTATTTCAACTCTGCTTCTGAAACTGATACAAACTACAGGTCCTCTAACATCCAATCCTTTTCAGTTAAAAGCGAGAAACGTGTGAGCTTTGTGACTGATGTAGCTTCGTTTGAGCTGAAAAGGTACTGCGTTTACCTGAAACTAAGTCTTGCTTGTAGGAAGACACAGAGCCTGGGATTTAACTCCATTTCTGAAGGGAAACACACAGCACAGTTCTCAGCCATGAAACACAATCTGCTTTAGAGCAAGAAGCTTGTTTTGCTTTGTAGAGTCTCTAATAATCAGGAAATGTGAATGTGCTCAAAACAAAAGAACGGTGTTTCATACCCATATGGACCACATCTAGTTCAACTCTGCTTCTGAAACTGATAGAAACAACAGATCCTCTAACATCCAATGCTTTTCAGTTAAGAGCAAGAAACGTGTTAGCTTCGTGAACGATGTAGCTTCGGTTGAGCTGAAAAGGGACTGCGTTTACCTGAAACGAAGTCTTTCTTGTAGGAAGACACAGAGCCTGGGATTTAACTCCATTTCTGAAGGGGAACACTCAGCACAGTTTATAGCATTGAAACACACTCTGCTTTAGAGCAAGAAACACGCTCTTGCTTTCTAGAGTCTTTAGTACGGCAGGAAATGTGAGTGTGATCATAAATAAAGAACTGTGTTTCCTACACATACGGACCATATCTAGTTCAACTCTGCTTCTGAAACTGATACAAACCACAGGTCCTCTAACATCCAATGCTTTTCATTTAAGCGTGAGAAACGTGTGAGTTTCGTGATCGATATAGCTTCATATGAGCTGAAAAGGGACTGCATTTACCTGAAACGAAGTCTTGTTTGTAGGAAGACACAGAGCCTGGGATTTAACTCCATTTCTGAAGAGGAACACTCAGCACAGTTCCCAGCAATGAAACACACGCTGCTTTAGAGCAAGAAGCAAGCTCTTACTTTCTAGAGTCTCTAATAGATCTGGAAACCTGAGTGTGATCACAACCAAAGGACTGAGTTTCCTACATATACGGACCATATCGAGTTCAACTCTGTTCAGGAAACTGATACAAACCACAGGTCCACTAACATGTCATGCTTGTTGATTAAGAGCGAGACACGTGTGAGCTTCTAGTACATTGTTGCTTTGTTTTACCTGAAAAGTGTTTGCGTTTACCTGAAAGGAATTCTTCCTTGTAGGAAGACACATAGCCTTGGATTTAACACCATTTCTGAAGGGCAACACTCAGCACAGTTCCCATCCATAAAACACACTCTGCTTTAGAGCAAGAAGCACGTTCTTGATTTCTAAAGTCTCTAATAAAGCAGGAAACATGTGTGTTCCCAGAACAAAATAATGGTGTTTCCGACACGTACAGACCTTATCTATTTCAACTCTGCTTTTTAAACTGATACCAACCATGGTTCTCTAACATCCAATGCTTCTCAGTTAAGAGCGAGTATCGTGTGAGCCTCGTGAACATTGTAGTTTTGTTTCAGCTGAAAAGTGACCTCTATTACCTGAAACGAAATCTTGCTTGTAGGAAGACACACTGCCTGTGATTTAACTCCATTTCTGAAGCAAAACTCACAGCACAGTTCTCATCCATGAAACACACTCTGCTTTAGAGCAAGAAGCACGCTCTTGCTTTCTAGAGTCTCTAATACAGGAGGAAACGTGAGTGTGCTCAGAACAAAAGAGCGGTGTTAACTACACATACAGACTGAATCTAGTTCAACACTGCTTCTGAAACTGATTCACACCACAGGTCCTCTAACATCCAATGCTTTTCAGTTAAGAGCGGGAAACGTGTGCGCTTCGTGAAAGATTTAGTTTCATTTGAGCTGAATAGGGACTGCGTTTACCTGAAACGAAGTCTTGCATGTAGGAAGACACAGAGTATATCATTTAACGCCATTTCTGAAGAGCAGCACTCAGCACAGTTCCCATCCATGAAACACACTCTGCTTTAGAGGAAGAAGCATGCTCTTGCTTTCTAGAGTCTCTAATACAGCAGGAACATGAGTGTGATCATAACCAAAGGACTGTGTTTCCTACACATACAGACCATATGGAGTTCAACTCTGCTTCTGAAACTGATACACACCACAGGTCCTTTAACATCCAATGCTTTTCAGTTAAGAGCGAGAAACGTGTGAGCTTTGTGGACGATGCAGCATCGTTTGAGCTGAAAAGGGTCTGCGATTTCCTGAAATGGAGTCTTGCTTGTAGGAAGACGCAGAGCCTGGGATTTAACTCCACTTCTAAAGGGAAACAAATGCACTGTTCTCATCCATAAAACACACTCTGCTTTAGACTGAGATGCATGCTATTGCTTCTAGAATCTCTAATACAGCAGGAAACGTGAGTGTGCTCAGAACAGAGGAAGAGTGTTTCCTGTAAATAAGGACCATATTTAGTTCAATTCAGCTTCAAAAACTGATGCAAACCACAGTTCCTCTAACTTCCAATACTTTTCAGTCAAGCGCGATAAACGTGTGAGCTTCGTGAACGATGTAGATTGGTTTGATCTGAAAAGGGACTGTGTTTACCTGAAACGAAGTCTTTCTTGTAGGAAGACAAAGAGCCTGGGAGTTAACTCCATTTCTGAAGGGAAACACTCAGCACAGTTCCCATCCATGAAACACACTCTGCTTTAGAGCAAGAAGGACGCTCTTGCTTCTAGAGTCTGTAATACATCAGGAAAGTGAGTGTGATCATAACAAAAGGACTGTGTTTCCTACACATACGGACCATATGGAGTTCAACTCTGCATCTGAAACTGATATAAACCACAGGTCCTCTAACATCCAGTGCTTCTCAGTTAAGAGTGAGAAACATGTGAGCTTCGTGAAAGTTGTTGCTTTGTTTGATCTGAAAAGGAACTGCGTTCACCCGAAAATAAATCTTGCTTTTAGGAAGACACAGAGCCTGGGATTTTACTCCATTTCTGAAGGGAAACACACAGCACAGTTCTCAGCCATGAAACACACTCTGCTTTAGAGCAAGAAGCTTGCTCTTGCTTTCTAGAGTCTCAAATATATCACAAAATGTGAGTGTGCTCAAAACAAAAGTACGGTGTTTCCTATCCATATGGACCACATCTAGTTCAACTCTGCTTCTGAAACTGATAGAAGCAACAGATCCTCTAACATCAGATGCTTTTCAGTTAAGAGCAAGAAACGTGTTAGCTTGTGATTGATGTAGCTTTGTTTGAGCAGAATAGGAACTGGGTTTACCTGCAACGAAGTCATGCTTGTAGGAAGACACAGAGCGTGGGATTTAAAACCATTTCTTTAGGGCAACATCAGCACAGTTCCCATCCATGAAACACACTCTGCTTTAGAGCAAGAAGCACTCTCTAGATTTCTAAAGTCTCTAATAAAGCAGGAAACGTGTGTGTTCCCAGAACAAAAGAACGATGTTTCCTACACATACGAACTATATTTAGTCCAACTTTGCTTCTGAAACTGATACAAACCATAGGTCCTATAACATCCAATGCTTTTCAGTCAGGCGCAATTAACGTGTGAGCTTAGTGAATGATGTAGTTTCATTTGATCTGAATAGGGATTGCGTTTAGCTGAAACGAAGTCTTGCATGTAGGAAGAAACAGAGTATGGCATTTAACCCCATTTCTGAAGAGCAGCACTCAGCACAGTTCCCATCCATGAAACACACTCTGCTTTAGAGCAAGTAGGATGCTTTGCTTTATAGAGTCTCTAATACAGCAGGAAACGTGAGAGTGCTCAGAACAAAAGACTGGTGTTAACTACACATATGGACCATATCTAGTTCAACTCTGCTTCTGAAACTGATACACACCACAGGTCCTCTAACATTCAATGCTTTTCAGTTAAAAGCGAGAAACGTGTGAGCTTCGTGAACGATGTTGCTTTGTTTGAGCTGAATAGGAACTGAGTTTACTTGAAGTGAAATCTTGCTTGTAGGAAGACAGAGAACATGGGATTTAAGTCCATTTCTGAAGAGCAGCAATCAGCCCAGTTCCCATCAATGAAACTCACTCTGCTTTAGAGCAAGAAGCATGCTATTGATTTCTAGAATCTCTAATACAGCAGGAAACATGTGTGTGCTCAGAACAAATGAACTGTGTTTTCTATGCATATGGACCACATCTAGTTCAACTCTGCTTCTGAAACTGTTACAAACCAAAGGTCCTCTAACATCCAGTTCTTTTCAAGTTAAGAGCGAGAAACGTGTGAGCTTCGTGAACATTGTAGTTTTGTTTTTGCTTTAAATTACTGCGTTTACCTGAAACGAAGTCTTGCTTGTAGGAAGACACAGAGCCTGGGATTTAACTCCATTTCTGAAGTCAAACAAACAGCACAGTACCCATTCATGAAACACACTCTGCTTTAGATGGAGATGCATGCTCTTGCTCTCTAGAGTCTCTAATACAGCAGGAAAGTGAGTGTGCTCAGAACAAAAGAACAGTGTTTCCTACACATACGGATCATATTTACTTCAACTCTGCTTCTGAAACTGATACAAACCACAGGTACTCCAACATCCAATGCTTTTCAGTCAAGCGCGATAAAAGTGTGAGCTTTGTGATCGAAGTAGCTTCCTATGAGCTGAATAGGAACTGGGTTTACTTGAAACGAAGTCTTACTTGTAGGAAGACACAGAGTATGGGATTTCATGCCATTTCTGAAGAACAGCATTCAGCACAGTTCCCATCCATGAAACACACTCTGATTTAGAGCAAGAAACACGCTCTTGCTTTCAGATACAGCAGGAAACGTAAGTGTGCTCAGAACAAAAGAACTGTGTTTCATACCCATATGGACCACATCTAGTTCAACTCTTCTGAAACTGATACAAACCACAGGTCCTCTAACATCCAATGCTTTTCAGTTAAGAGTGAGAAACTTGTGTGCCTCGTGAACGTTGTTGTTTTGTTTGAGATGAAAATGGACTGCGTTTAGCTGAAACGAAGTGTTACTTGTAGGAAGACACAGAGCATGGGACTTAACTCCATTTCTGAAGTGAAACAAAGTGCACCGTTCCCATCCATGAAACACACTCTGCTTTAGAGTAAGAAGCACGCTGTTGCTTTCTAGAGTCTCTAATACAGCAGGAAACGTGAGTGTTCTCAAAACAAAATAACCATGTTTACTAACCATATGGGCCACATCTAGTTCAATTCTGCTTCTGAAACTGATACAAAACACAGGTCCTCTAACATCCAATGCTTTTCAGTTAAGCGCGAGAAACATGTCAGCTTCGTGAAGGATGTAGCCTCCTGTGAGCTGAAAAGGGACTGCATTTTCCTGAAATGAAGTGTAGCTTGTAGGAAGACACAGAGCCTGGGATTTAACCCCATTTCAGAAGAGCAGCACTCAGCACAGTTCCCATCCATGAAACACACTCTGCTTTAGAGAAAGAAGCATGCACATGCTTTCTAGAATCTGTAATACAGCAGGAACGTGAGTGTGATGATAACCAAAGGACTGTGTTTCCTACACATACGGACCATATCGAGTTCAATTCTGCTTCTTAAACTGACACAAACCACAGGAACTCTAACATCCAATGCTTTTCAGTTAAGCGCTTGAAACGTGTGAGCTTTGGGAATGATGTAGCTTCGTTTGAGCTGAAAAGTGACTGTTTACCTGAAATGATGTCTTGCTTGTAGGAAGACAGACAACATGGGATTTAAGTCCATTTCTGAAGAGCATCATTCAGCACAGTTCCCATCCATGAAACACACTCTGCTTTAGAGCATGAAGCATGCTATTGCTTTCTAGAATCTCTAATACAGCAGGAAACATGAGTGTGTTGAGAACAAAAAACTGTATTTCGTATGCATATGGACCACATCTAGTTCAACTCTGCTTCTGGAACTGATAGAAACCACAGGTCCTCTAACATCCAATGCTTTGCACGTTAAGAGCGAGAAACTTGTGAGCTTTGTGAAAGTTGTCGTTTTGTTTGAGCTGAAAAGTGACTGCGTTTACCTGAAACGGATTATTGCTTGTAGGAAGAAACAGAGCCTGAGATTTAACTCCATTTCTGAAGGGAAACACACAGCACAGTTCCCATCAATCAAACACACTCTGCTTTAGAGCAAGAAGCACGCTCTTGCTTTCTAGAGTCTCTAATACATCAGGAAACGTGGGTGCTCAAAACAAAAGAACAGTGTTTCCTACCAATATGGAACACATCTAGTTCAACTCTGCTTCTGAAACTGATAGAAACCACAGATCATCTAACATACAATGCTCTTCAGTTAAGAGCTAAAACTTGTTTGCTGTGTGAATGATGTAGCTTCTTTTGAGCTGAAAATTGACTGTGTTAACCTGAAACGAAGTCTTGCTTGTAGGAAGACACAGAGCCTGGGATTTAACTCCATTTCTGAAGGGACACAAACTGCAAAGTTCTCATCCCTGAACGACACTCCGCTTTAGAGCAAGAAGCATGCTCTTGATTTCTAGAATCTCTAATACAGCAGGAAACATGAGTGTGCTCAGAACAAGAGAACAGTGTTTCCTACACATACAGACCATATTTAGTTCAACTCAGCTTCTGAAACTGATACAAACCACAGTACCTCTAACATCCAATGCCTTTCAGTCAAGCGCGATAAACGTGTGTGCTTTGTGAATGATGTAGCCTCGTTTGTGCTGAATAGGGACTGTGTATACCTGCAAAGAGGTCTTGCTTGTAGGAAGACACAGAGTATGGGATTTAACGCCATTTCTGAAGAGCAGCATTCAGCACAGTTCCCATCCATGAAACACACTCTGCTTTAGAGCAACAAGCACGCTCTTGCTTTCTAGCGTCTCAGATGCAGCATGAAACATATGTGTGCTCAGAACAAAAGAACTGTGTTTCATACCAATACGGACCATATTTATTTCAACTCAGCTTCTGAAACAGATAAAAACCACAGGTCCTCTAACATCCAATGCTTTTCAGTCAAGCGCGACAAACGTGTGAGCTTGGTGAATGATGTAGCTTCCTGTGAGCTGAATAGGGACTGAGTATACCTGAAAAGAAGTCTTGCTTGGAGGAAGACACAGAGTATGTCATTTATCACCATTTCTGAAGAGCAGCACTCAGCACAGTTCCCATCCATGAAACACACTCTGCTTTAGAGCAACAAGCACGCTCTTGCTTTCTAGAGTCTGTAATACAGCAGGAACATGAGTGTGATGATAACCAAAGGACTGTGTTTCCTACACATACGGACCATATCGACTTAAACTCTGCTTCTGAAACTGATACAAACTACAGGACCTCTAACATTCAATGTTTTTCCATTAAGCGCGAGAAACATGTGAGCTTCGTGAACGATGTAGCTTCGTTTGTGCTGAATAGGGACTGTGTATACCCTAAAAGAAGTCTTGCTTGTAGGAAGACACAGAGTATGGGATTTAACACCATTTCTGAAGAGCAGCACTTAGCACACTTCCCATCCATGAAACACACTCTGCTTTAGAGCAAGAAGCACGCACATACTTTCTAGAGTCTGTAATATAGCAGGAACGTGAGTGTGATGATAACCAAAGGACTGTGTTTCCTACACATACAGACCATATCGAGTTCAATTCTGCTTTTGTAACTGATATAAACCACAGGACATCTAACATTCAGTGCTTTTCAGTTAAGCGCGAGAAACATGTGAGCTTTGTGAATGATGTAGCTTCTTTTGGGCCAAAAAGTGACTGCGTTTACCTGGAACGAAGTCTTGCTTGTAGGAAGACAGAGAACATGGGATTTAAGTCCATTTCTGAAGAGCAGCATTCAGCACAGTTCCCATCCAAGAAACACACTCTGCTTTAGAGCATGAAGCACGCTATTGCTTTCTAGAATCTCTAATACAGCAGGAAACATGAGTGTGCTCAGAATAAAAGAACTGTGTTTCCTACGCATATGGACCAAATCTAGTTCAACTCTGCTTCTGAAACTGATACAAACCACAGGTCCTCTTACATCCAATGCTTTTCAGTTTCGCACGAGAAATTTGAACTTCGTGAACGTTGTTGCTTCCTTTGAGCTGAAAAGGACCTGCGTTTACATGAAACGAAATGTTGCTTGTAGGAAGACACAGAGCCTGGGATTTAACTCCATTTCTGAAGGGAAACACACATCACAGTTCTCATGCATGAAACACACTCTGCTTTAGAGCAAGAAGGACGTTCTTGCTTTCTAGAGTCTCTAATACAGCAGGAAACGTGAGTGTGCTCAGAACAAAAGAACGGTGTTTCCTACACATATGGACCATATTTAGTTCAACTCAGCTTCTGAAACTGAAACAAACGACAGGTCCTCTAACATCCAATGCTTTTCATTCAAGCGCAATAAACGTGTGAGCTTCGTGAACCATGTAGCTTCCTTTGAGCTGAATAGGGACTGTGTATACCTGAAAAGAAGTCTTGCTTGTAGGAAGACACAGAGTATTGGATTTAACTCCATTTCTGAAGGTCAACACTCAGCACAGTTCCCATCCATCAAACACACTCTGCTTTAGAGCAAGAAGCATGCTGTTGCTTTCTAGAGTCTCTAATAGAGCAAAAAAACTGAGTGTGCTCAGAACAAAAGAGCGGTGTTTCCTACACATACGGACCATATCTAGGTCAACTCTGCTTCTGAAACTTATACAGACCACAGATTCTCTAATATCCAATGCTTTTCATGTAAGAGCGAGAAACGTGTGAGCTTCTTGAACATTGTTGCTTTGTTTGATCTGAAAAGTGACTGCATTTACCTGAAAGGAAGTCTTGCTTGTACGAAGACACAGAGCCTGGGATTTAACTCCATTTCTGAAGGGAAACACACCACACAGTTCTCAGCCATGATACACACTCTGCTTTACAGCAAGAAGCACGGTCTTACTTTTTAGAGTCTCTAATACATCAGGAAATGTGAGTGTCCTGAAAACAAAAGAACGGTGTTTCCCACCCATATGGCCCACATCTAGTTCAACTCTGCTTCTCAAACTGATAGAAACCACACGTCCTCTAACATCCAATGCTTTTCAGTTAAGTGAGAGAAACGTGTGAGCTTTTTGAATGATGTAGCCTCCTTTGAACTGACAAGGGACTGTGTTTACCTGAATTAAGTGTTGCTTGTAGGAAGACACAGAGCCTAGGATTTAACTTCATTTCCGAAGTGAAACAAACTGCACAGTTCCCATTCATGAAACACACTCTGCTTTAGAGTGAGAAGCACGCTCTTGCTTTCTAGAGTCTCTAATACAGCAGGAAACATGAGTGTGCTCAAAACAAAAGAACCATGTTTACTAACCATATGGACCACATCTAGTTCAAGTCTGCTTCTGAAACTGATACAAACCACAGGTACTCTAACATCCAATGCTTTTCAGTTAAGAGCGACAAATGTGTGAGCTTTGTGAACGATGTAGCCTCCTTTGAGCTGACAAGGGACTGCGTTTACCTGAATTATGTGTTGCTTGTAGGAAGACACAGAGCCTAGGATTCAACTCTATTTCTGAAGTGAAACAAACTGCACAGTTCCCATCCATGAAACACACTCTGCTTTAGAGCGATAAGCACGCTCTTGCTTTCTAGAGTCTCTAATACAGCAAGAAATGTGAGTGTGCTCAGAACAAAAGAACGGTGTTTGCTATACATACGGATCATATTTAGTTCAACTCAGCTTCTGAAACTGATACAAACCACAGGTACTCTAACATCCAATGCTTTTCAGTCAATCGCGATAAACGTGTGAGCTTCGTGAACGATGCAGCTTCCTTTGAGCTGAATAGGGCCTGCGTATACTTGAAAAGAAGTCTTGCTTGTAGGAAGACAGAGAGTATGGGATTTAATGCCATTTCTGAAGACCAGCACTCAGCACAGTTCCCATCCATGAAACACACTCTGCCTATGAACAAGTAGCACGCTCTTGCTTTCCAGATTTTCTAATACAGCAGGTAACATGAGTGTGCTCCGAACAAATGAACGGTGTTTCCTACGTATACGGACCGTATGTAGTTCAACTATGCTTCTCAAACTGATACACACCACAGATTCTCTAACATCCAATGCTTTTCATGTAAGAGCGAGAAACGTGTGAGCTTCTTGAACATTGTTGCTTTGTTTGATCTGAAAAGTGACTGCGTTTACCTGAAAGGAAGTCTTGCTTGTAGGAAGACACAGAGCCTGGAATTTAACTCCATTTCTGAAGTGAAACACACAGCAGAGTTCTCATCCATTGATCACACTCTGCTTTAGAGCAAGAAGCACGCACTTGCTTTCTAGAGTCTCTAATACAGCAGGAAACGTGTGTGTGCTCAGAACAAAAGAATGGTGTTTCCTACACATATGGACCATATTTAGTTCAACTCAGCTTCGGAAACTGAAACAAACGACAGTTCCTCTAACACCCAATGCTTTTCATTCAAGCGCAATAAACGTGTGAGCTTCGTGAACCATGTAGCTTCCTTTGAGCTGAATAGGGCCTGCGTATACCTGAAAGGAAGTCTTGCTTGTAGGAAGATACCGAGTATGGGATTTAACTCAATTTCTGAAGGTCAACACTCAGAACAGTTCCCATCCATCAAACACACTCTGCTTTAGAGCAAGAAGCATGCTGTTGCTTTCTAGAGTCTCTAATAGAGCAAGAAAACTGAGTGTGCTCAGAACAAAAGAGCGGTGTTTCCTACACATACGGACCGTTTCTAGTTTAACTCTGCTTCTGAAACTTATACAGACCACATATGCTCTAATATCCAATGCTTTTCATGTAAGAGCGAGAAACGTGTTAGCTTCTTGAACATTGTTGCTTTGTTTGATCTGAAAAGTGACTACATTTACCTGAAAGGAAGTCTTTCTTGTAGGAAGACACAGAGCCTGGGATTTAACTCCATTTCCGAAGGGAAACACACAGCACAGTTCTCAGCCATGAAACACACTCTGCTTTACAGCAAGAAGCACGCTCTTGCTTTCTAGAGTCTCTAATACAGCAGGAAACGTGAGTGTGCTCAAAACAAAAGAACGGTGTTTCCCACCCTTATGGCCCACATCTAGTTCAACTCTGCTTCTCAAACTGATAGAAACCACACGTCCTCTAACATCCAATGCTTTTCAGTTAAGTGAGAGAAACGTGTGAGCTTTTTGAATGATGTAGCCTCCTTTGAACTGACAAGGGACTGTGTTTACCTGAATTAAGTGTTGCTTGTAGGAAGACACAGAGCCTGGGATTTAACTCCATTTCTGAAGGGAAACATACAGCACAGTTCTCAACCATGAAACACACTCTGCTTTAGAGCAAGAAGCACGCTCTTGCTCTGTAGAGTCTCTAAGACTGCAAGAAACTTGAGTGTGCTCAGAACAAAAGAACTGTGTTACGTACACACACAGACCATATCTAGTTGACCCCTGCTTCAGAAACTGTTAAAAACCACAGTTCCTCTAACTTCCAATGCTTTTCAGTTAAGAGCGAGAAACCTGTGACCTTCGTGAACGATGTAGCTTCGTTTGAGCTGAAAAGTGACTGCGTTTACCTGAAACGAATTCTTGCTTGTAAGAAGACACAGAGCCTGGGATTTAACTCCATTTCTGAAGGGAAACCCACAGCACAGTTCTCATCCAATGAACCCACTCTGCTTTGGAGCAAGAAGCACGATTTTGCTTTCTAGAGTCTCTAATACAGCTGTAAAAATGAGTGTGCTCCAAACAAAAGAACTGTGTTTCCTACACAAACGGACAATATCTAGTTCAACTCTGCTTCTTAAACTGATACAAACCACAGGTCCTGTAACATCCAATGCTTTTAAGTTAAGAGCGAGAAACCTGTGTGCTTCGTGAATGATTAAGCTTCATTTGAGCTGAAAAGTGACTGTGTTTACCTGAAACGAAGTCTTGCTTGTAGAAAGACACAGAGCATGGGATTTAACTCTATTTCTGAAGGGAAAAACACAGCGCTGTTCTTGGCCATGAAACACACTCTGCTTTAGAGCAAGAGGTGCGATCTTTCTTTCTACATTCTCTAAGACAGTAAGAAACGTGAGTGTGCTCAGAACAAAAGGACTGTGTATCCTAATCATAAGGACCATATCGAGATCAACTCTGATCAGAAACCGTTACAACCACAATTCCTCTAACTCCCAATGCTTTATAATTATGTGCGAGAAACGTCTGACCTTCGTGAATGATGTAGCTTCCTTTGAGCTGAAAAGGGACTGTGTTTACCTGCAACGAAGTCTGGTATGTAGGAAGACACAGAGCGAGTTATTTAAATCCATTTGTGATGGGCATCACACAGCACAGTTCTCATCTGTGGAACACACTCTGCTTTAGAGGAAGAAGCACACTCTTGCCTTCTAGAGTCTCTAATAGAGCAGGAAATATGAGTGTACTCAGAACAAAAGAACTGTGTATCCTAAACATACGGACCATATCTAGTACAACAATACTTCTGAAACTGATACAAAAAACAGGTCCTCTAATATCCAATGCTTTTAAATTTGGAGCAAGAAACGTGTGAGCTTCGTGAATGATGTAGCTTCATTTGAGCTGAAAAGTTACTGTGTTTACCTGAAACGAAATCTTGCTTGGAGGAAGACACAGAACCTGAGATTTAACTACATTTCTGACGGGCAACACACAGCACAGGTCTCATCCATGGAACACACTATGGTTTAGAGCAAGGAGCACGCTCTTGCTTTCTAGAGTCTCTTATACAGCAAGAAATGTGAGTGTGCTCAGAACAAAAGAACTGTGTTTCCTACACATGGGGACCATCTCTAGGTCAACTCTACTTCTGAAACTGATACAAACCATAGGTCCTCGAACATCCAATCTTTTCAGTTAAGAGCGAGAAACATGTGAGCTTCGTGAACAATGTAGCTTCGTTTGAGCAGAAAATTGACTGCGTTTACATGAAAAGAAGTCTTGCTTGTAGAAAGACGAAGAGCATGCGGTTTAACTCTACTTCTGAAGTGAAACACACAGCACAGTTCTCATAAATGAAACACACTCTGCAAGAAATTGAGTGTGCTCAGAACAAAAGAACTGTGTTTCGTACACACACGGACCATATCTAGTTCAACTCTGTTTCTGAAACTGATAAAACCACAGGTCCTCAAACACCCAAAGCGTTTCATTTAAGAGGGAGAAACGAATAAGCTTCATGAACAATGTAGATTCCTTTGAGCCTAAAAGTGACTGCATTTACCTGAAACGAAATTTTGCTTGTAGGAAGGCACAGAGCCAGGGATTTAACTCCATTTCTCACGGGACACACAGCACAGCTCTCAACCAAAACAAAAGTACGGTGTTTCCTACCCATATGGACCACATCTGATAGAAACCACAGATCCTCTAACATCCAATGCTTCTCAGTTAAGAGCGAAAACTTGTGAGCTGTGTGAACGATATAGCTTCCTTTGAGCTGAAAAGGGACTGTGTTAACCTGAACGATATCTTGCTTGTAGGAAGACACAGAACCTGGGATTTAACTCCATTTCTGATGGGAAACAAACTGCACAGTTCTCATCCATGAAAGGCACCCTGCTGTAGAGCAAGAAGCATGCTCTTGTTTTCTAGTGTCTCTAATACCGCAGGAAACATTTCTGTGCTCAAAACAAAAGAACGGTGTTTCCTACAAATACGGACAATATTTGGTTCAGCTCTGCTTCTGAAACTGATACACACCACAGATTCTCTTACATCCAATGCTTCAGGTAAGAGCAAGAAACGTGAGAGTTTCTTGAACATTGTTGCATTATTTGAGCTGAAAAGTGACTGCGTTTACCTGAAACGAAGTATTGCTTGTACGAAGAAACAGAGCCAGAGATTTAACTCCATTTCTGAAGGGAAACACACAGCACAGTTAAGAGCGAAAACTTGTTAGGTGTGTGAACGATGTAGCTTCTTTTGAGCTGAAAAGCGACTGTGTTAACCTGAAACGAAGTCTTGCATGTAGGAAGACAGAGAACATGGGATTTAAGTCCATTTCTGAAGAGCAGCATTCAGCACAATTCCCATCCATGAAACACATCTACTTTAGAGCAAGAAGCACGCTCTTGCATTCTAGATTCTGTAATACAGCAGGAATGTGAGTGTGATCATAACCAAAGGACTAGGTTTCCTACACATACGGGCCATATCGACTTCAACTCTGCTTCTGAACCTGATACAAACCACAGAGCATGGGATTTAACTCTATTTCTGAAGGGAAAAACACAGCGCAGTTCTCATCCATGAAACACACTCTGGTTTAGAGCAAGAGGCACGCTCTTTCTTTCTACATTCTCTAAGACAGTAAGAAACGTGATTGTGCTCAGAACAAAAGGACTGTGTATCCTACATGTAAGGACCATATCTAGATCAACTCTGCATCGGAAACTGATACAAACCACTGCTCCTCTAACATCGAATGCTTTTCAGTGAAGAGCGAGAAATGTGTGAGGTTCGTGAACAATGTGGCTTCCTTAGAGCTGAAAAATTACTGCGTTTACCTGAAATGAAGCATGGGATTTAACTCTATTTCTGAAGGGAAACACACAGCACAGTTCTCATCCATGGAACACACTCTGCTTTAGACCAAGGAGCACGCTCTTGCTCTCTAGATTCTCTAAGACAGTAAGAAACGTTTCTGTGCTCAGAAAAAAACAACTGTGTATCCTAATCATAAGGACCATATCGAGATCAACTCTGATCAGAAACTGTTACAACCACAATTCCTCTAACTCGCAATGCTTTTTAATTAAGAGCGAAAAACATCTGACCTTCGAGAATGATGTAGCTTCCTTTGAGCTGAAAAGGGACTGTGTATACCTGCAACGAAGTCTGGTATGTAGGAAGACACAGAGCGAGTTATTTAAATCCATTTCTGATGGGCATCACACAGCACAGTTCTCATCCGTGGAACACACTCTGCTTTAGAGCAAGGAGCATGCTCTTGCTTTCTAGATACTCTGACAGTAAGAAACGTGATTGTGCTCAGAACAAAAGGACTGTGTAGCCTACACATAACGACCATATCGAGATCAACTCTGCTTCAGAAACTGATACAAACCAGAGATCCTCTAACTTCCAATGCTTTTCAGTTAAGAGTGAAGAACATGTGAGCTTCATGAATGATGTGGCTTCATTTGAGCTGAAAACTGACTGTGTTTACCTGAAATGAAGTCTTGCTTGTAGGAAGACACAGAGCAAGGGATTTTACTCCATTTCTGATGGGCAACACACAGCACAGTTCTCATCCATGAAACACACTCTGCTTTAGAGCAAAGAACACGCTCTTGCTTTGTAGATTCTCTAAGTCAGTAAGAAACGTGATTGTGCTCAGAGCAAAAGGACTGTGTATCATACACATAAGGACCATATCGAGATCAACTGTGCTTCAGAAACTGATACAAACCACAGTTCCTCCAACTTTGCATGCTTTTCAGTTAAGAGCGAGAATCGTGTGAGCTTCCTGAACGACGTAGATCCGTATGAGCTGAAAAATGACTGTGTTTACCTGAAATGATTTCTTGCTTGTAGAAGACAAAGAGCATGGGATTTAACTCTACTTCTGAAGGGAAACACACAGCAAAGTTCTCATCCATCAAACACACTCTGCTTTAGAGCAAGACGCGTGCTCTTTTTTTCTAGATTCTCTAAGAGAGTAAGAAACGTGAGTGTGCTCAGAAAAAAAGAACTGTGTATCCTACACATAAGAACCTTATCGTGAACTATGTAGCTTCGTTTGAGCTGAAAAGTGACTGCGTTTACCTGCAACGAAATCTGGCATGTAGGAAGACACAGAGCCAGGGATTTAACTCCATTTTTGACGTGCAACTCACAGCACAGTTCTCTTCCATGGAACACACTCTGATTTAGAGCAAGAAGCACGCTCTTGCTTTCTAGATTCTCTAAAAGAGCAGGAAACGTGAGTGTGCTCAGAACAAAAGAATAGTGTATCCTACACATACGGACCATATGTAGTTCAACTCTGCTTTTGAAACTGATACAACCCACAAGTCCTCTAACTTCCAATGCTTTTAATTTAAGAGCGAGAAACGTGTGTGCTTCATGAATGATTAAGCTTCATTTGACCTGAAAAGTGACTGTGTTTACCTGAAACGAAGTCTTGCTTCTAGAAAGACACAGAGCCTGGGATTTAACTCCATTTCTGAAGGGAAAAACACAGCACAGTTCTCATCCATGAAACACACTCTGCTTTAGAGCAAGAAGCACTCTCGTTCTTGCTAGATTCTCTAAGACAGTACGAAACGTGAGTGTGCTCAGAACAAAAGGACTGTGTATCCTCCACATAAGGACCATATCGAGATCAACTCTGCTTCAGAAAGTGATACAAACCACAGTTCCTCTAACTTCCAATGCTTTTCAATTAAGAGTGAGGAAGGTATGAACTTCATGTACGGTGTAGCTTCGTTTGAGCTGAAAACTGACTGTGTTTACCTGCAATGCAGTCTTGCTTGTAGGAAGACATAGAGTGAGGGATTTAACTCCATTTCTTATGGGCAACACACAGCACAGTTCTCATCCATGGAACACACTCTGCTTTAGAGCAAAGAACATGCTCTTGCTTTCTAGATTCTCTAAGACAGTAAGAAACGTGAGTGTGCTCAGAACAAAAGGACTGTGTATCCTACAAATAAGGACCATATGGATATCATCTGTGCTTCAGAAACTGATACAAACTACAGGTCCTCTAACTTCCAAGGCTGTTCAGTTAAGAGCCAGAAACGTGTGAGCTTCCTGAACGATGTAGCTTCGTTGGAGCTGAAAAGTGACTGCCTTTACATGAAACGAAGTCTTGCTTGTAGAAAGACAAAGAGCATGCGATTTAACTCTACTTCTGAAGTGAAACACGCAGCACAGTTCTCATCCATGAAACACACTCAGCTTTAGAGCAAGAAGCACACTCTTGCTTTCATGGGTCTCTAATGCAGTAAGAAAAGTGAGTGTGCTCAGAACAAAAGAACTGTGTATCCTACACATATGGACCATATCGAGTTCAAATCTACTTCTGAAACTGTTACAAACCACAGTTCCTCAAACATCCAATGCTTTTCAGTTAAGAGAGAGAAATGTGTGAGCTTCGTGAACGATGTACCTTAGTTTGAGCTGAAAAGGGACTGTGTTTACCCGAAACGAAGTCTTGCTTGGAGGACGACACAGAGACTGGGATTTAACTCCTTTTCTGAAGGGAAACACACAGCACTGTTCTCATCCATCAAACACACTCTGCTTTAGAGCAAGATGCATGCTATTTTTTTCTAGATACTCTAAGACAGTAAGAAACATGAGTGTGCTCAGAACAAAAGAACTGTGTATCCTACACATAAGGACCATATCGAGATCAACTCTGTTTCAGAAACTGTTAAAAAACCACAGTTCCTCTACCTTCCAATGCTTTTCAGTTAAGAGTGAGAAACGTGTGAGGTTCGTGAACTATGTAGCTACGTTTGACCTGAAAAATGACTTCGTTTACCTGAGATGAAGTCTTGCTTGTAGGAAGACACAGAGCCAGGGATTTAACTCCATTTCTGACGGGCAACACACAGCACAGTTCTCATCCATGGAACACACTCTGCTTTAGAGCAAGGAGCATGCACTTGCTTTTTAGAGTCTCTAATACAGCAGGAAACGTGAGTGTGCTCAGAACAAGAGAACTGTGTTTCCTACACTTGGGGACCATATCTAGTTCAACTCTGCTTCTGAAACTGATACAAACCCCATGTCCTCGTACATCCAATCTTTTCAGATAAGAACGAGAGACATGTGAGCTTCGTGAACGATGTAGCTTCGTTTGAGCTGAAAAGTGACTGCGTTTACAGGAAAAGAAGTCTTGCTTGTATAAAGAGAAAGAGCATGGGATTTAACTCTACTTCTGAAGGGAAATACACAGCACAGTTCTCATCCATGAAACACACTCTGGTTTAGAGCAAGAAGCACGCTCTTTCTTTCGAGATTCTCTAAGACAGTAAGAAACATGAGTGTGCTCAGAACAAAAGAACTGTGAATCCTACACATAAGGTACATATCGAGATCAACTCTGCTTCTGAAACTGCTACAAACCACAGGTCCTCAAGCATCCAATCTTTTCAGTTAAGAGCGAGAGACATGTGAGCTTCGTGAACTATGTAGCTTCGTTTGAGCTGAAAAGTGACTGCATTTACCTGCAACGAAGTCTGGCATGTAGGAAGACACAGAGCCATGGATTTAACTCCATTTCTGACGTGCAACACACAGCACAGTTCTTATCCATAGAACACACTCTGATATAGAGCAAGAAGCATGCTCTTGCTTTCTAGAGTCTCTAATAGAGCAGGAATCGTGAGTGTGGTCAGAACAAAAGAACAGTGTATCCTACACATACGGACCATATGTAGTTCAACTCTGTTTCTGAAACTGATACAAACCACAAGTGCTCTAACATCCAATGCTTTTAAGTTAAGAGCGAGAAACGTGTGTGCTTCGTGAATTTTTAAGCTTCATTTGACCTGAAAAGTGACTGTGTGTACCTGAAACGAAGTCTTGCTTCTAGAAAGACACAGAGCATGGGATTTAACTCTATTTCTGAAGAGAAACACACAGCACAGTTATCATCCATGAAACACACTCTACTTTAGAGCAAGAAGCACGCTCGTTCTTGCTAGATTCTCTAAGACAGTATGAAATGTGAGTGTGCTCAGAAAAAAAGGACTGTGTATCCTACACATAAGGACCATATCGAGATCTACTCTGCTTCAGAAAGTGATATAAACCACAGTTCCTTTAACTTCCAAGGCTTTTCCTTAAGAGCAAGAAACGTGTGAACTTCCTGAACGATGTAGCTTCGTTTCAGCTGAAAACTGACTGCGTTTACCTGAAATGATGTCTTGCTTGTAGGAAGACACAGAGCCTGGGATTTAACTCCATTTATGATGGGCAACACACAGCACAGTACTCATCCATGAAACACACTCTGCTTTAGAGCAAGAAGCACTCTCATTCTTGCTAGATTCTCTAAGTATGAAACGTGAGTGTGCTCAGAACAAAAGGACTGTGTATCCTACACATAAGGACCATATCGAGATCAACTCTGCTTCAGAAAGTGATACAAACCACAGTTCCTCTAACTTCCAATGCTTTTCAGTTAAGAGTGAGGAAGGTATGAACTTCATGTACGGTGTAGCTTCGTTTGAGCTGAAAACTGACTGTGTTTATCTGAAATGCAGTCTTGCTTGTAGGAAGACACAGAATGAGGGATTTAACTCCATTTCTGATGGGAAACACAAAGCACAGTTCTCATCCATGGAACACACTCTGCTTTAGAGCAAAGAACATGCTCTTGCTTTCTAGATTCTCTAAGACAGTAAGAAACGTGAGTGTGCTCAGAACAAAAGGACTGTGTATCCTACACATAAGGACCATATCGAGATAAACTCTGCTTCAGAAAGTGATACAAACCACAGTTCCTCTAACTTCCAATGCTTTTCAGTTAAGAGTGAGGAAGGTATGAACTTCATGTACGGTGTAGCTTCGTTTGAGCTGAAAACTGACTATGTTTACCTGAAATGCAGTCTTGCTTGTAGGAAGACACAGAGCCAGGGATTTAACTCCATTTCTGATGGGCAACACACAGCACAGTTCTCATCCATGGAACACACTCTGCTTTAGAGCAAGGAGCACACACTTGCTTTTTAGAGTCTCTAATACAGCAGGAAACGTGAGTGTACTCAGAACAAAAGAACTGTGTATCCTATACATACGGACCATATCTAGTTCAACTCTGCTTCTAAAACTGATACAAACCACAGGTCCTCTAATATCCAATGCTTTTAAGTTAAGAGCGAGAAACGTGTGAGCTTCATGAAAGATGTAGCTTCATTTGAGCTGAAAAGTAACTGTGTTTAACTGAAACGAAGTATTGCTTGGCAGAAGACACAGAGTCTGGGATATAACTCCTTTTGTGAAGGCAAACACACAGGACAGTTCTCATCCATGAAACATACTCTGCTTTAGAGCAAGAAGCACACTATTGCTTTCTCGGGTCTCAAAGGCAGTAATAAATGTGAGTGTGCTCAGAACAAAAGAACTGTGAATCCTACACATAAGGACCATATCGAGATCAACTCTACTTAAAAAACTGTTACAAACCACAGTTCCTCTAACTTCCAATGCTTTTCAGTTAAGAGCGAGAAACGTCTGAGCTTCGTGAACGATGTAGCTACATTTGAGCTGAAAAGTGACTGTGTTTACCTGAAAAGATGTCTTGCTTGTAGGAAGACACAGAGGGTGGAATTTAACCCCATCTCTGAAGGGAAACAAAGAGCACGGTTCTCATCCATGGAACACACTCTGCTTTAGATCAAGAATCATGCTCTCTCTTTCTAGATTCTGTAAGACATTAAGAAAAGTGAGTGTGCTCAGAACAAAAGAACTGTGTAGCATACACAAAAGGACCATATCAAGAACAACTCTGCATCAGAAACTGTTAAAAACCATAGGTCCTCTAACTTCCAATGCTTTTCAGTTAAGAGCGAGAAACCTGTGACCTTCGTGAACAATGTAGCTTCGTTTGAGCTGGAAAGTGACTGCATTTACCTGCAACGAAGTCTGGCATGTAGGAAGACACAGAGCGAGGGAGTTAACTCCATTTCTGAGGGGCAACACACAGCACAGTTCTCATCCATTGAACGCACTCTGCCTTAGAGCAAGAAGCACACTCTTGCTCTCTATAGTCTCTAATACTGCAGGAATCTTGAGTGTGCTCAGAAAAAAAGAACTGTGTATTCTACACATAAGGACCATATCGAGATCAACTCATCTTCAGAAACGTTTACAAACCACAGTTCCTCTAACTTCCAATGCTTTTCAGTTAAGAGCTAGAAACGTGAGAGCTTCGTGAACGATGTAGCTTCATTTGAGCTGAAAAGTGACTGTGTTTACCTGAAACGAAGTCTTGCTTGTAGGAAGTCACAGAGCCAGGGATTTAACTCCATTTCTGAAGGGAAACACAGAGCACATTTCTCATCCATGTAACACAATCTGATTTAGAGGAAGAAGCACGCTCTTGCTTTCTAGAGTCTCTAATACAGCAGGAAACGTGAGTGTGCTCAGAACAAAAGAACAGTGTATCCTACACATACGGACCATATGTAGTTCAACTCTGCCTCTGAAACTGATACAAACCACATGTCCTCTAACTTTCAAATCTTTTCAGTTAAGAGGGGGAAACATGTGAGCTTGGTGAACTATGTAGCTTCGTTTGAGCTGAAAAGTGACTGCGTTTACCTGAAACGAATTCTTGCTTGTAAGAAGACACAGACCCTGGGATTTAACTCCATTTCTGAAGGGAAACCCACAGCACAGTTCTCATCCAATGAACCCACTCTGCTTTGGAGCAAGAAGCACGATTTTGCTTTCTAGAGTCTCTAATACAGCTGTAAAAATGAGTGTGCTCCAAACAAAAGAACTGTGTTTCCTACACAAACGGACAATAACTAGTTCTACTCTGCTTCTGAAACTGATACAAACCACAGGTCCTGTAACATCCAATGCTTTTAAGTTAAGAGCGAGAAACGTGTGTGCTTCGTGAATGATTAAGCTTCATTTGAGCTGAAAAGTGACTGTGTTTACCTGAAATGAAGTCTTGCTTGTAGAAAGACACAGAGCATGGGATTTAACTCTACTTCTGAAGGGAAAAACACAGTGCAGTTCTCATCCATGAAACACACTCTGCTTTAGAGCAAGAGGCACGCTCTTTCTTTCTACATTCTCTAAGACAGTAAGAAACGTGATTGTGCTCAGAACAAAAGGACTGTGTATCCTACACGTAAGGACCATATCTAGATCAACTCTGCTTCAGAAACTGATACAAACCACTGCTCCTCTAACATCGAATGCTTTTCAGTGAAGAGCGAGAAATGTGTGAGGTTCGTGAACAATGTGGCTTCCTTAGAGCTGAAAAATTACTGCGTTTACCTGAAATGAAGTCTTGCTTGTAGGAAGACACAGAGCCAGGGATTTATCTCCATTTCTGACGGGCAACACACACCACAGTTCTCTTCCATGGAACACACACTGCTTTAGAGCAAGGAGCACGCTCTTGCTTTCTATATTCTCTTATACAGCAGGAAATGTGAGTGTGCTCAGAACAAGAGAACTGTGTTCCTTAAACATGGGGAACATATCTAGTTCAACTATGCTTCTGAAACTGATACAAACCACAGGTCCTCTAACATCCATTGCTTTTAAGTTAAGAGCGAGAAAGGTGTGAGCATGAACGAAGTAGCTTCGTTTGAGCTGAAAAGTGACCGCGTTTACATGAAACGAAGTCTTGCCTGTAGGAATACACAGTGTCTGTGATTTCACTCCATTTCTGAAGGCAAAAACACAGCACAGTTCTCATCCATGAAACACACTCTGCTTTAGACCAAGGAGCACGCTCTTGCTCTCTAGATTCTCTAAGACAGTAAGAAACGTTTCTGTGCTCAGAAAAAAACAACTGTGTATCCTAATCATAAGGACCATATCGAGATCAACTCTGATCAGAAACTGTTACAACCACAATTCCTCTAACTCGCAATGATTTTTAATTAAGAGCAAAAAACATCTGACCTTCGTGAATGATGTAGCTTCCTTTGAGCTGAAAAGGGACTGTGTATACCTGCAACGAAGTCTGGTATGTAGGAAGACACAGAGCGAGTTATTTAAATCCATTTCTGATGGGCATCACACAGCACAGTTCTCATCCGTGGAACACACTCTGCTTTAGAGGAAGAAGCACGCTCTTGCCTTCTAGAGTCTCTAATACAGCAGGAAACATGAGTGTACTCAGAACAAAAGAACTGCGTATCCTAAACATACAGACCATCTCTAGGTCAACTCTACTTCTGAAACTGATACAAACCATAGATCCTCCAACATCCAATCTTTTCAATTAAGAACGAGAGACATGTGAGCTTCGTGAACGATGTAGCTTCCTTTGAGCTGAAAAGTGACTGCGTTTACAAGAAAAGAAGTCTTGCTTGTAGAAAGACAAAGAGCAGGGGTTTAACTCTACTTCTGAAGGGAAACACACAGCACAGTTCTCATCCGTGGAACACACTCTGCTTTAGAGCAAGGAGCATGCTCTTGCTTTCTAGATTCTCTGACAGTAAGAAACGTGATTCTGCTCAGAACAAAAGGACTGTGTAGCCTACACATAAGGACCATATCGAGATCAACTCTGCTTCAGAAACTGATACAAACCAGAGATCCTCTAACTTCCAATGCTTTTCAGTTAAGAGTGAAGAACATGTGAGCTTCATGAACGATGTGGCTTCATTTGAGCTGAAAACTGACTGTGTTTACCTGAAATGAAGTCTTGCTTGTAGGAAGACACAGAGCCAGGGATTTATCTCCATTTCTGACGGGCAACACAAAGCACAGTTCTCTTCCATGGAACACACACTGCTTTAGAGCAAGGAGCACGCTCTTGCTTTCTAGATTCTCTAAGAGAGTAAGAAACGTGATTGTGCTCAGAACAAAAGGACTGTGTATCATACACATAAGGACCATATCGAGATCAACTGTGCTTCAGAAACTGATACAAACCACAGTTCCTCCAACTTTGCATGCTTTTCAGTTAAGAGCGAGAATCGTGTGAGCTTCCTGAATGACGTAGCTCCGTATGAGCTGAAAAATGACTGTGTTTACCTGAAATGATGTCTTGCTTGTAGGAAGACAAAGAGCATGGGATTTAACTCTACTTCTGAAGGGAAACACACAGCAAAGTTCTCATCCATCAAACACACTCTGCTTTAGAGCAAGACGCGTGCTCTTTTTTTCTAGATTCTCTAAGACAGCACGAAACGTGAGTGTGCTCAGAACAAAAGGACTGTGTATCCTCCACATAAGGACCATATCGAGATCAACTCTGCTTCAGAAAGTGATACAAACCACAGTTCCTCTAACTTCCAATGCTTTTCAATTAAGTGTGAGGAAGGTATGAACTTCATGTACGGTGTAGCTTCGTTTGAGCTGAAAACTGACCGTGTTTACATGAAATGCAGTCTTGCTTGTAGGAAGACATAGAGTGAGGGATTTAACTCCATTTCTTATGGGCAACACACAGCACAGTTCTCATCCATGGAACACACTCTGCTTTAGAGCAAAGAACATGCTCTTGCTTTCTAGATTCTCTAAGACAGTAAGAAACGTGAGTGTGCTCAGAACAAAAGGACTGTGTATCCTACAAATAAGGACCATATGGATATCAACTGTGCTTCAGAAACTGATACAAACTACAGGTCCTCTAACTTCCAAGGCTGTTCAGTTAAGAGCCAGAAACGTGTGAGCTTCCTGAACGATGTAGCTTCGTTGGAGCTGAAAAGTGACTGCCTTTACATGAAACGAAGTCTTGCTTGTAGAAAGACAAAGAGCATGCGATTTAACTCTACTTCTGAAGTGAAACACGCAGCACAGTTCTCATCCATGAAACACACTCAGCTTTAGAGCAAGAAGCACACTCTTGCTTTCATGGGTCTCTAATGCAGTAAGAAAAGTGAGTGTGCTCAGAACAAAAGAACTGTGTATCCTACACATATGGACCATATCGAGTTCAAATCTACTTCTGAAACTGTTACAAACCACAGTTCCTCAAACATCCAATGCTTTTCAGTTAAGAGCGAGAAATGTGTGAGCTTCGTGAACGATGTAGCTTAGTTTGAGCTGAAAAGGGACTGTGTTTACCCGAAACGAAGTCTTGCTTGGAGGACGACACAGAGACTGGGATTTAACTCCTTTTCTGAAGGGAAACACACAGCACTGTTCTCATCCATCAAACACACTCTGCTTTAGAGCAAGATGCATGCTATTTTTTTCTAGATACTCTAAGACAGTAAGAAACATGAGTGTGCTCAGAACAAAAGAACTGTGTATCCTACACATAAGGACCATATCGAGATCAACTCTGTTTCAGAAACTGTTAAAAAACCACAGTTCCTCTACCTTCCAATGCTTTTCAGTTAAGAGTGAGAAACGTGTGAGGTTCGTGAACTATGTAGCTACGTTTGACCTGAAAAATGACTTCGTTTACCTGAGAAGAAGTCTTGCTTGTAGGAAGACACAGAGCCAGGGATTTAACTCCATTTCTGACGGGCAACACACAGCACAGTTCTCATCCATGGAACACACTCTGCTTTAGAGCAAGGAGCATGCACTTGCTTTTTAGAGTCTCTAATACAGCAGGAAACGTGAGTGTGCTCAGAACAAGAGAACTGTGTTTCCTACACTTGGGGACCATATCTAGTTCAACTCTGCTTCTGAAACTGATACAAACCCCATGTCCTCGTACATCCAATCTTTTCAGTTAAGAACGAGAGACATGTGAGCTTCGTGAACGATGTAGCTTCGTTTGAGCTGAAAAGTGACTGTGTTTACAGGAAAAGAAGTCTTGCTTGTATAAAGTGAAAGAGCATGAGATTTAACTCTACTTCTGAAGGGAAACACACAGCACAGTTCTCATCCATGAAACACACTCTGGGTTAGAGCAAGAAGCACGCTCTTTCTTTCGAGATTCTCTAAGACAGTAAGAAACATGAGTGTGCTCAGAACAAAAGAACTGTGAATCCTACACATAAGGTACATATCGAGATCAACTCTGCTTCTGAAACTGCTACAAACCACAGGTCCTCAAACATCCAGTCTTTTCAGTTAAGAGCGAGAGACATGTGAGCTTCGTGAACTATGTAGCTTCGTTTGAGCTGAAAAGTGACTGCATTTACCTGCAACGAAGTCTGGCATGTAGGAAGACACAGAGCCATGGATTTAACTCCATTTCTGACGTGCAACACACAGCACAGTTCTTATCCATAGAACACACTCTGATATAGAGCAAGAAGCATGCTCTTGCTTTCTAGAGTCTCTAATAGAGCAGGAATCGTGAGTGTGGTCAGAACAAAAGAACAGTGTATCCTACACATACGGGCCATATGTAGTTCAACTCTGTTTCTGAAACTGATACAAACCACAAGTGCTCTAACATCCAATGCTTTTAAGTTAAGAGCGAGAAACGTGTGTGCTTCGTGAATTTTTAAGCTTCATTTGACCTGAAAAGTGACTGTGTGTACCTGAAACGAAGTCTTGCTTCTAGAAAGACACAGAGCATGGGATTTAACTCTATTTCTGAAGAGAAACACACAGCACAGTTATCATCCATGAAACACACTCTACTTTAGAGCAAGAAGCACGCTCGTTCTTGCTAGATTCTCTAAGACAGTATGAAATGTGAGTGTGCTCAGAAAAAAAGGACTGTGTATCCTACACATAAGGACCATATCGAGATCTACTCTGCTTCAGAAAATGATATAAACCACAGTTCCTCTAACTTCCAAGGCTTTTCTGTTAAGAGCAAGAAACGTGTGAGCTTCCTGAACGATGTAGCTTCCTTTCAGCTGAAAACTGACTGCGTTTACCTGAAATGATGTCTTGCTTGTAGGAAGACACAGAGCCTGGGATTTAACTCCATTTATGATGGGCAACACACAGCACAGTTCTCATCCATGAAACACGCTCTGCTTTAGAGCAAGAAGCACTCTCGTTCTTGCTAGATTCTCTAAGACAGTACGAAACGTGAGTGTGCTCAGAACAAAAGGACTGTGTATCCTACACATAAGGACCATATCGAGATCAACTCTGCTTCAGAAAGTGATACAAACCACAGTTCCTCTAACTTCCAATGCTTTTCAGTTAAGAGTGAGGAAGGTATGAACTTCATGTACGGTGTAGCTTCGTTTGAGCTGAAAACTGACTGTGTTTATCTGAAATGCAGTCTTGCTTGTAGGAAGACACAGAATGAGGGATTTAACTCCATTTCTGACGGGAAACACAAAGCACAGTTCTCATCCATGGAACACACTCTGCTTTAGAGCAAAGAACATGCTCTTGCTTTCTAGATTCTCTAAGACAGTAAGAAACGTGAGTGTGCTCAGAACAAAAGGACTGTGTATCCTACAAATAAGGACCATATGGATATCAACTGTGCTTCAGAAACTGATACAAACTACAGGTCCTCTAACTTCCAAGGCTGTTCAGTTAAGAGCCAGAAACGTGTGAGCTTCCTGAACGATGTAGCTTCGTTGGAGCTGAAAAGTGACTGCCTTTACATGAAACGAAGTCTTGCTTGTAGAAAGACAAAGAGCATGCGATTTAACTCTACTTCTGAAGTGAAACACGCAGCACAGTTCTCATCCATGAAACACACTCAGCTTTAGAGCAAGAAGCACACTCTTGCTTTCATGGGTCTCTAATGCAGTAAGAAACGTGAGTGTGCTCAGAACAAAAGAACTGTGTATCCTACACACATGGACCATATCGAGTTGAAATCTGCTTCTGAAACTGGTACAAACCACAGTTCCTCTAACATCCAATGCTTTTCAGTTAAGAGCAAGAAATGTGTGAGCTTCATGAACGATGTAGCTTAGTTTGAGCTGAAAAGGGACTGTGTTTACCCGAAACGAAGTCTTGCTTGGAGGACGACACAGAGACTGGGATTTAACTCCTTTTCTGAAGGGAAACACACAGCACTGTTCTCATCCATCAAACACACTCTGCTTTAGAGCAAGAAGCACGCTATTTCTTTCTAGATACTCTAAGACAGTAAGAAACATGAGTGTGCTCAGAACAAAAGAACTGTGTATCCTACACATAAGGACCATATCGAGATAAACTCTGCTTCAGAAAGTGATACAAACCACAGTTCCTCTAACTTCCAATGCTTTTCAGTTAAGAGTGAGGAAGGTATGAACTTCATGTACGGTGTAGCTTCGTTTGAGCTGAAAACTGACTATGTTTACCTGAAATGCAGTCTTGCTTGTAGGAAGACACAGAGCCAGGGATTTAACTCCATTTCTGATGGGCAACACACAGCACAGTTCTCATCCATGGAACACACTCTCCTTTAGAGCAAGGAGCACACACTTGCTTTTTAGAGTCTCTAATACAGCAGGAAACGTGAGTGTACTCAGAACAAAAGAACTGTGTATCCTATACATACGGACCATATCTAGTTCAACTCTGCTTCTAAAACTGATACAAACCACAGGTCCTCTAATATCCAATGCTTTTAAGTTAAGAGCGAGAAACGTGTGAGCTTCATGAAAGATGTAGCTTCATTTGAGCTGAAAAGTAACTGTGTTTAACTGAAACGAAGTATTGCTTGGCAGAAGACACAGAGTCTGGGATATAACTCCTTTTGTGAAGGCAAACACACAGGACAGTTCTCATCCATGAAACATACTCTGCTTTAGAGCAAGAAGCACACTATTGCTTTCTCGGGTCTCAAAGGCAGTAATAAATGTGAGTGTGCTCAGAACAAAAGAACTGTGAATCCTACACATAAGGACCATATCGAGTTCAACTCTACTTAAAAAACTGTTACAAACCACAGTTCCTCTAACTTCCAATGCTTTTCAGTTAAGAGCGAGAAACGTCTGAGCTTCGTGAACGATGTAGCTACATTTGAGCTGAAAAGTGACTGTGTTTACCTGAAAAGATGTCTTGCTTGTAGGAAGACACAGAGGGTGGAATTTAACCCCATTTCTGAAGGGAAACAAAGAGCACGGTTCTCATCCATGGAACACACTCTGCTTTAGATCAAGAATCATGCTCTCTCTTTCTAGAGTCTGTAAGACATTAAGAAAAGTGAGTGTGCTCAGAACAAAAGAACTGTGTAGCATACACAAAAGGACCATATCAAGAACAACTCTGCATCAGAAACTGTTAAAAACCATAGGTCCTCTAACTTCCAATGCTTTTCAGTTAAGAGCGAGAAACCTGTGACCTTCGTGAACAATGTAGCTTCGTTTGAGCTGGAAAGTGACTGCATTTACCTGCAACGAAGTCTGGCATGTAGGAAGACACAGAGCGAGGGAGTTAACTCCATTTCTGAGGGGCAACACACAGCACAGTTCTCATCCATTGAACGCACTCTGCCTTAGAGCAAGAAGCACACTCTTGCTCTCTATAGTCTCTAATACTGCAGGAATCTTGAGTGTGCTCAGAAAAAAAGAACTGTGTATTCTACACATAAGGACCATATCGAGATCAACTCATCTTCAGAAACGTTTACAAACCACAGTTCCTCTAACTTCCAATGCTTTTCAGTTAAGAGCTAGAAACGTGTGAGCTTCGTGAACGATGTAGCTTCATTTGAGCTGAAAAGTGACTGCGTTTACCTGAAACGAAGTCTTGCTTGTAGGAAGTCACAGAGCCAGGGATTTAACTCCATTTCTGAAGGGAAACACAGAGCACATTTCTCATCCATGTAACACAATCTGATTTAGAGGAAGAAGCACGCTCTTGCTTTCTAGAGTCTCTAATACAGCAGGAAACGTGAGTGTGCTCAGAACAAAAGAACAGTGTATCCTACACATACGGACCATATGTAGTTCAACTCTGCCTCTGAAACTGATACAAACCACATGTCCTCTAACTTTCAAATCTTTTCAGTTAAGAGGGGGAAACATGTGAGCTTGGTGAACTATGTAGCTTCGTTTGAGCTGAAAAGTGACTGCGTTTACCTGAAACGAATTCTTGCTTGTAAGAAGACACAGAGCCTGGGATTTAACTCCATTTCTGAAGGGAAACCCACAGCACAGTTCTCATCCAATGAACCCACTCTGCTTTGGAGCAAGAAGCACGATTTTGCTTTCTAGAGTCTCTAATACAGCTGTAAAAATGAGTGTGCTCCAAACAAAAGAACTGTGTTTCCTACACAAACGGACAATAACTAGTTCTACTCTGCTTCTGAAACTGATACAAACCACAGGTCCTGTAACATCCAATGCTTTTAAGTTAAGAGCGAGAAAGGTGTGTGCTTCGTGAATGATTAAGCTTCATTTGAGCTGAAAAGTGACTGTGTTTACCTGAAACGAAGTCTTGCTTGTAGAAAGACACAGAGCATGGGATTTAACTCTATTTCTGAAGGGAAAAACACAGTGCAGTTCTCATCCATGAAACACACTCTGCTTTAGAGCAAGAGGCACGCTCTTTCTTTCTACATTCTCTAAGACAGTAAGAAACGTGATTGTGCTCAGAACAAAAGGACTGTGTATCCTACACGTAAGGACCATATCTAGATCAACTCTGCTTCAGAAACTGATACAAACCACTGCTCCTCTAACATCGAATGCTTTTCAGTGAAGAGCGAGAAATGTGTGAGGTTCGTGAACAATGTGGCTTCCTTAGAGCTGAAAAATTACTGCGTTTACCTGAAATGAAGTCTTGCTTGTAGGAAGACACAGAGCCAGGGATTTATCTCCATTTCTGACGGGCAACACACACCACAGTTCTCTTCCATGGAACACACTCTGCTTTAGAGCAAGGAGCACGCTCTTGCTTTCTATATTCTCTTATACAGCAGGAAATGTGAGTGTGCTCAGAACAAGAGAACTGTGTTCCTTAAACATGGGGAACATATCTAGTTCAACTATGCTTCTGAAACTGATACAAACCACAGGTCCTCTAACATCCATTGCTTTTAAGTTAAGAGCGAGAAAGGTGTGAGCATGAACGAAGTAGCTTCGTTTGAGCTGAAAAGTGACCGCGTTTACATGAAACGAAGTCTTGCCTGTAGGAATACACAGTGTCTGTGATTTCACTCCATTTCTGAAGGCAAAAACACAGCACAGTTCTCATCCATGAAACACACTCTGCTTTAGACCAAGGAGCACGCTCTTGCTCTCTAGATTCTCTAAGACAGTAAGAAACGTTTCTGTGCTCAGAAAAAAACAACTGTGTATCCTAATCATAAGGACCATATCGAGATCAACTCTGATCAGAAACTGTTACAACCACAATTCCTCTAACTCGCAATGCTTTTTAATTAAGAGCAAAAAACATCTGACCTTCGTGAAAGATGTAGCTTCCTTTGAGCTGAAAAGGGACTGTGTATACCTGCAACGAAATCTGGTATGTAGGAAGACACAGAGCGAGTTATTTAAATCCATTTCTGATGGGCATCACACAGCACAGTTCTCATCCGTGGAACACACTCTGCTTTAGAGGAAGAAGCACGCTCTTGCCTTCTAGAGTCTCTAATACAGCAGGAAACATGAGTGTACTCAGAACAAAAGAACTACGTATCCTAAACATACAGACCATCTCTAGGTCAACTCTACTTCTGAAACTGATACAAACCATAGATCCTCCAACATCCAATCTTTTCAGTTAAGAACGAGAGACGTGTGAGCTTCGTGAATGATGTAGCTTCCTTTGAGCTGAAAAGTGACTGCGTTTACAAGAAAAGAAGTCTTGCTTGTAGAAAGACAAAGAGCAGGGGTTTAACTCTACTTCTGAAGGGAAACACACAGCACAGTTCTCATCCGTGTAACACACTCTGCTTTAGAGCAAGGAGCATGCTCTTGCTTTCTAGATTCTCTGACAGTAAGAAATGTGAGTGTGCTCAGAACAAAAGGACTGTGTAGCCTACACATAAGGACCATATCGAGATCAACTCTGCTTCAGAAACTGATACAAACCAGAGATCCTCTAACTTCCAATGCTTTTCAGTTAAGAGTGAAGAACATGTGAGCTTCATGAACGATGTGGCTTCATTTGAGCTGAAAACTGACTGTTTATCTGAAATGAAGTCTTGCTTGTAGGAAGACACAGGGCAAGGGATTTTACTCCATTTCTGATGGGCAACACACAGCACAGTTCTCATCCATGAAACACACTCTGCTTTAGAGCAAGGAGCACGCTCCTGCTTTCTAGATTCTCTGACAGTAAGAAATGTGATTGTGCTCAGAACAAAAGGACTGTGTATCATACACATAAGGACCATATCGAGATCAACTGTGCTTCAGAAACTGATACAAACCACAGTTCCTCCAACTTTGCATGCTTTTCAGTTAAGAGCGAGAAACGTGTGAGCTTCCTGAACGACGTAGCTCCGTATGAGCTGAAAAATGACTGTGTTTACCTGAAATGATGTCTTGCTTGTAGGAAGACAAAGAGCATGGGATTTAACTCTACTTCTGAAGGGAAACACACAGCACAGTTCTCATCCATCAAACACACTCTGCTTTAGTGCAAGACGCGTGCTCTTTTTTTCTAGATTCTCTAAGAGAGTAAGAAACATGAGTGTGCTCAGAAAAAAAGAACTGTGTATCCTACACATAAGAACCTTATCGTGAACTATGTAGCTTTGTTTGAGCTGAAAAGTGACTGCGTTTACCTGCAACGAAATCTGGCATGTAGGAAGACACAGAGCCAGGGATTTAACTCCATTTTTGACGTGCAACTCACAGCACAGTTCTCTTCCATGGAACACACTCTGATTTAGAGCAAGAAGCACGCTCTTGCTTTCTAGATTCTCTAAAAGAGCAGGAAACGTGAGTGTGCTCAGAACAAAAGAATAGTGTATCCTACACATACGGACCATATGTAGTTCAACTCTGCTTTTGAAACTGATACAACCCACAAGTCCTCTAACATCCAATGCTTTTAAGTTGAGAGCGAGAAACGTGTGTGCTTCGTGAATTTTTAAGCTTCATTTGACCTGAAAAGTGACTGTGTGTACCTGAAACGAAGTCTTGCTTCTAGAAAGACACAGAGCATGGGATTTAACTCTATTTCTGAAGGGAAACACACAGCACAGTTCTCATCCATGAAACACACTCTATTTTAGAGCAAAAAGCATGCTCGTTCTTGCTAGATTCTCTAAGACAGTACGAAACGTGAGTGTGCTCAGAAAAAAAGGACTGTGTATCCTACGCATAAGGACCATATCGAGATCAACTCTGCTTCAGAGAGTGATATAAACCACAGTTCCTCTAACTTCCAAGGCTTTTCAGTTAAGAGTGATGAAGGTATGAACTTCATGTATGGTGTAGCTTCATTTGAGCAGAAAACTGACTGTGTTTACCTGAAATGCAGTCTTGCTTGTAGGAAGACACAGAATGAGGGATTTAACTCCATTTCTGACGGGAAACACAAAGCACAGTTCTCATCCATGGAACACACTCTGCTTTAGAGCAAAGAACATGCTCTTGCTTTCTAGATTCTCTAAGACAGTAAGAAACGTGAGTGTGCTCAGAACAAAAGGACTGTGTATCCTACAAATAAGGACCATATGGATATCAACTGTGCTTCAGAAACTGATACAAACTACAGGTCCTCTAACTTCCAAGGCTGTTCAGTTAAGAGCCAGAAACGTGTGAGCTTCCTGAACGATGTAGCTTCGTTGGAGCTGAAAAGTGACTGCCTTTACATGAAACGAAGTCTTGCTTGTAGAAAGACAAAGAGCATGCGATTTAACTCTACTTCTGAAGTGAAACACGCAGCACAGTTCTCATCCATGAAACACACTCAGCTTTAGAGCAAGAAGCACACTCTTGCTTTCATGGGTCTCTAATGCAGTAAGAAAAGTGAGTGTGCTCAGAACAAAAGAACTGTGTATCCTACACACATGGACCATATCAAGTTGAAATCTGCTTCTGAAACTTGTACAAACCACAGTTCCTCTAACATCCAATGCTTTTCAGTTAAGAGCGAGAAATGTGTGAGCTTCATGAACGATGTAGCTTAGTTTGAGCTGAAAAGGTACTGTGTTTACCCGAAACGAAGTCTTGCTTGGAGGACGACACAGAGACTGGGATTTAACTCCTTTTCTGAAGGGAAACACACAGCACTGTTCTCATCCATCAAACACACTCTGCTTTAGAGCAAGAAGCACGCTATTTCTTTCTAGATACTCTAAGACAGTAAGCAACATGAGTGTGCTCAGAACAAAAGAACTGTGTATCCTACACATAAGGACCATATCGAGATCAACTCTGCTTCAGAAAGTGATATAAACCACAGTTCCTCTAACATCCAATGCTTTTCAATTAAGAGCAAGGAACGTGTGAACTTCGTGAACTATGTAGCTTCGTTTGACCTGAAAAGGGACTGCGTTTACCTGCAACGAAGTCTGGCATGTAGGAAGACACAGAGCCAGGGATTTAACTCCATTTTTGACGTGCAACACACAGGACAGTTCTCATCCGTGGAACACACTCTGATTTAGAGCAAGAAGCACGCTCTTGCTTTCTAGAATCTCTAAGAGTGCAGGTAACGTGAGTGTGGTCAGAACAAACGAACAGTGTATCCTACACATACGTACCATATGTAGTTCAACTCTGCTTCTGAAACTGATACAAACAACATGTCCTCTAACATTCAAATCTTTTCAGTTAAGAGGGAGAAACATGTGAGCTTGGTGAACGATGTAGCTTCGTTTGAGCTGAAAAGTGAATGCGTTTACCCGAAAATAATTCTTGCTTGTAGGAAGACACAGAGCCTGGTATTTAACACCATTTCTAAAGGGAAAACCACAGCACAGTTCTCATCCATGGAACACACTCTGCTTTAGATCAAGGAGCACGCTCTTGCTTTCTAGATTCTCTGACAGTAAGAAACGTGAGTGTGCTCAGAACAAAAGGACTGTGTAGCCCACACATAAGGACCATATCGAGATAAACTCTGCTTCAGAAACTGATACAAACCAGAGTTCCTCTAACTTCCAATGCTTTTCAGTTAAGAGTGAAGAACATGTGAGCTTCATGAACGATGTGTATTCGTTTGAGCTGAAAAATGACTGTGTTTACCTGAAATGAAGTCTTGCTTGTAGGAAGACACAGAGCAAGGGATTTTACTCCATTTCTGATGGGCAACACACAGCACGGTTCTCATCCATGAAACACACTCTGCTTTAGAGCAAGGAGCACCCTCTTTCTTTCTAGAGTCTGTAATACAGCAGGAAATGTGAGTGTGCTCAGAACAAAAGGCCTGTGTATCCTACACATAAGGATCATATCGAGATCAACTCTCCTTCAGAAACTGATACAAACCAGAGTTCCTCTAACTTCCCATGCTTTTCAGTTAAGAGCGAGAAACATGTGAGCTTCCTGAACGACATAGTTTCGTTTGAGCTGAAAAATGACTGTGCTTACTTGAAATGATGTCTTCCTTGTAGGAAGACACAGAGCCAGTCATTTAACTCAATTTCTGATGGGAAACACACAGCACACTTCTCATCCATGAAACACACTCTGCTTTAGAGCAAGGAGCACCCTCTTTCTTTCTAGAGTCTGTAATACAGCAGGAAATGTGAGTGTGCTCAGAACAAAAGGCCTGTGTATCCTACACATAAGGATCATATCGAGATCAACTCTCCTTCAGAAACTGATACAAACCAGAGTTCCTCTAACTTCCCATGCTTTTCAGTTAAGAGCGAGAAACATGTGAGCTTCCTGAACGACATAGTTTCGTTTGAGCTGAAAAATGACTGTGCTTACTTGAAATGATGTCTTCCTTGTAGGAAGACACAGAGCCAGTCATTTAACTCAATTTCTGATGGGAAACACACAGCACACTTCTCATCCATGAAACACACTCTGCTTTAGAGCAAGGAGCACCCTCTTGCTTTCTAGAGTCTGTAATACAGCAGGAATCGTGAGTGTGCTCAGAACAACTGAACTGTGTTTCCTACACATGGGGACCAAATCTAGTTCAACTCTGCTTCTGAAACTGATACAAACCACAGGTCCTCGAACATCCAATCTTTTCAGTTAAGAGCAAGAAACATTTGAGCTTCGTAAACGATGTAGCTTCGTTTGAGCTGAAAAGTGACTGCGTTTCCATGAAACGAAGTCTTGCTTGTAGAAAGACAAAGAGCATGCGATTTAACTCTACTTCTGAAGGGAAACACACAGCATAGTTCTCATCCATCAAACACACTCTGCTTTAGAGCAAGAAGCACGCACTTTTTTTCTAGATTCTGAAAGAGAATAAGAAACGTGAGTGTGCTCAGAATAAAAGAATTGTGTATCCTACACATAAGGACCTTATCGAGATGATCTCTGCTTCAGAAACTGATACAAAGCACAGTTCTTCTAACTTCCAATGCTTTTCAGTTAAGAGCAAGGAACGTGTGACCTTCGTGAACTGTGTAGCTTCGTTTGAGCTGAAAAGTGACTGCGTTTACCTGCAACGAAGTCTGGCATGTAGGAAGACAGAGAGCCAGGGATTTAACTCCATTTTTGACGTGCAACACACAGCACAGTTCTCATCCATGGAACACACTCTGATTTAGAGCAAGAGGCACGCTCTTGCTTTCTAGAATCTCTAATAGAGCAGGAAACGTGAGTGTGGTCAGAATAAAAGAACAGTGTATCCTACATATACGGACCATATGTAGTTCAACTCTGCTTCTGAAACTGATACAAACCACATGACCTCTAACATTCAAATCTTTTCAATTAAGAAGGAGAAACATGTGAGCTTGGTGAACGATGTAGCTTCGATTGAGCTGAAAAGTGAATGCATTTACCTGAAAAGAATTCTTGCTTGTAGGAAGACACAGAGCCAGGCATTTAACTCAATTTCTGATGGGAAACACACAGCACAGTTCTCATCCATGAAACACACTCTGCTTTAGAGCAAGGAGCACCCTCTTGCTTTCTAGAGTCTGTAATACAGCAGGAATCGTGAGTGTGCTCAGAACAAGAGAACTGTGTTTCCTACACTTGGGGACCATATCTAGTTCAACTCTGCTTCTGAAACTGATACAAACCACAGGTCCTTGTACATCCAATCTTTTCAGTTAAGAGCGAGAGACATGTGAGCTTCATGAACGATGTAGCTTCGATTGAGCTGAAAAGTTACTGCGTTTACAGGAAAAGATGTCTTACTTGTAGAAAGACAAAGAGCATGGGATTTAACTCTACTTCTGAAGGGAAACACACAGCACAGTTCTCATCCATGGAACACACTCTGCTTTAGAGCAAGGAGCACGCTCTTGCTTTCTAGATTCTCTGACAGTAAGAAACGTGAGTGTGCTCAGAACAAAAGGACTGTGTAGCCTACACATAAGGACCATATCGAGAACAACTCTGCTTCAGAAACTGATACAAACCAGAGTTCCTCTAACTTCCAATGCTTTTCAGTTAAGAGTGAAGAACATGTGAGCTTCATGAACGATGTGGATTCGTTTGAGCTGAAAATTGACTGTGTTTACCTGAAATGAAGTCTTGCTTGTAGGAAGACACAGAGCAAGGGATTTTACTACATTTCTGATGGGTAACACATAGCACAGTTCTCATCCATGAAACACACTCTGCTTTAGAGCGAACAACACGCTCTTGCTTTCTAGATTGTCTAAGACAGTAAGAAACGTGATTGTGCTCAGAACAAAAGGACTGTGTAGCCTACACATAAGGACCATATCGGGATCAACTCTGCTTCAGAAACTGATACAAACCACAGTTCCTCTAACTTCTCATGCTTTTCAGTTAAGAGCAAGAATCCTGTGAACTTCCTGAACGACATAGCTTCGTTTGAGCTGAAAAATGACAGTGTTTACCTGAAATGATGTCTTGCTTGTAGGAAGACACAGAGCCAGGGATTTAACTCCATTTCTGATGGGCAACTCACAGCACAGTTCTCATCCATGGAACAAACTCTGCTTTAGAGCTAGAGTACGCTCTTGCTTTCTAGAGTCTCTAATACAGCAGGAAACCTGAGTGTGCTCAGAACAACTGAACTGTGTTTCCTACACATGGGGACCATATCTAGTTCAACTCTGCTTCTGAAACTGATACAAACCACAGGTCCTTGTACATCCAATCTTTTCAGTTAAGAGCAAGAAACATTTGAGCTTCGTAAACGATGTAGCTTCGTTTGAGCTGAAAAGTGACTGCGTTTACATGAAACGAAGTCTTGCTTGTAGAAAGACAAAGAGCATGCGATTTAACTCTACTTCTGAAGGGAAACACACAGCATAGTTCTCATCCATCAAACACACTCTGCTTTAGAGCAAGAAGCACGCTCTTTTTTTCTAGATTCTCTAAGAGATTAAGAAACGTGAGTGTGCTCAGAATAAAAGAACTCTGTATCCTACACTTAAGGACCTTATCGAGATGATCTCTGCTTCAGAAACTGATACAAAGCACAGTTCTTCTAACTTCCAATGCTTTTCAGTTAAGAGCAAGGAACGTGTGACCTTCGTGAACTATGTAGCTTCGTTTGAGCTGAAAAGTGACTGCGTTTACCTGCAACGAAGTCTGGCATGTAGGAAGACAGAGAGCCAGGGATTTAACTCCATTTTTGACGTGCAACACACAGCACAGTTCTCATCCATGGAACACACTCTGCTTTAGAGCAAGAAGCACGCTGTTTCTTTCTAGATTCTCTAAGACAGTAAAAAACATGAGTGTGCTCAGAACAAAAGAACTGTGTATCCTACACATAAGGATCATATCGAGATCAACTATGCTTCAGAAACTGTTACAACCCATAGTTCCTCTAACATCCCATGCTTTTCAGTTAAATGCTAGAAACGTGTGAGCTTCGTGAATGATGTAGCTTCTTTTGAGCTGAAAAGAGACTGTTTTAATCTGAAACGAAGTCTTGCTTGTAGGAAGACACAGAGGCTGGGATATAACCCCATTTCTGAAGGGAAACACACAGCACAGTTCTCATCCATGGAACACACTCTGCTTTAGAGCAAGAAGCAAGCACTTGCTTTCCAGAGTTTTTAATACAGAAGGAAAGATGAGTGTGCTCAGAACAAAAGAATTGTGTTTCGTACACACGGACCATTTCTAGTTCAACGCTGCTTCTGAAACTGAAAAAACCACCGGACCTCTAACATCCAATGCTTTTCAGTTAAGAGCGAGAATCTTGTGAGCTTCGTGAACTATGTAGCTGCGTTTGAGCTGAGTAGTGACTGCGTTTACCTGAAATGAGGTCTAGCTTGTAGAAAGAGACAGAGCATGGGATTCAACTCTATTTCTGAAGGCAAACTCACAGCACAGTTAATATCCATGAAACACACTCTGCTTTAGAGCAAGAAGCATGCTCTTTCTTTCTAGATTCTCTCAGACAGTAAGAAAAGTGAGTGTGCTCAGAAAAAAAGAACTGTGTATCCTACACATAAGGACCATATCGAGATCAACTCTGCTTCAGAAACTGATACAAACCACAGTTCCTCTAACTTCCAATGCTTTTCAGTTAAGAGTGAGAAACGTGTGAGCTTCGTGATCGATGTAGCATCATTTGAGCTGAAAAGTGACTGCGTTTACCTGAAATGAAGTCTTGCTTCTAGGTAGACACAGAGGGAGGGACTTAAATCCATTTCTGACGGGCAACACAGAGCACAGTTCTCATCCATGGAACACACTCTGCGTTAGAGCAAGGAGCAAGCTCATGCTTTTTAGAGTCTCTTATATAGCAGGAAACGTGATTGTGCTCAGAACAAGAGAACTGTGTTTCCTACACATGTTGGCCATATCTTGTTCAACTCTGCTTCTGAAACCGATACAAACCACAGGTCCTCGAACATCCAAACTTTTCAGTTAAAGGCGAGAAACATGTGAGCTTCGTGAATGATGTAGCTTCGTTTGAGCTGAAAAGTCACTGCGTTTACCTGAAACCAAGTCTTATTTCTAGGAAGACCAAGAGCATGGGATTTATCTGTACTTCTGAAGGGAAACACACAGCACAGATCTCATCCATGAAACACACTCTGCTTTAGAGCAAGAAGCACACTCTTGCTTACTCGAGTCTCTAAGGCAGTAAGAAAGGTGAGTGTGCTCAGAACACAAGAACAGTGTATCCTACACATATGGACCATATCGAGTTCAACTCTGCTTCAGAAACTGATACAAACCACAGTTCCTCTAACATCCAATGCTTTTCAGTTAAAAGCGATAAACGTGTGAGCTTCGTGAATGATGTAGCTTAGTTTGAGCTGAAAAGGGACTGCGTTTACCTGAAATGAAGTCTTGCTTGTAGAAAGAGACAGAGCATGGGATTTAATTCTATTTCTCAAAGGAAACACACAGCACAGTTCTCATCCATGAAACACACTCTGCTTTAGATCAAGAAGCAAGCTGTTTCTTTCTAGATTCTCTAAGACAGTAAAAAACGTGAGTGTGCTCAGAACAAAAGAACTGTGTATCCTACACATAAGGATCATATCGAGATCAACTATGCTTCAGAAACTGTTACAAACCTTAGTTCCTCTAACTTCCCATGCTTGTCAGTTAAGAGCGAGAAACGTGTGAGCTTCGTGAATGATGTAGCTTCTTTTGAGCTGAAAAGAGACTGTTTTAATCTGAAACGAAGTCTTGCTTGTAGGAAGACACAGAGGCTGGGATATAACTTCATTTCTGAACGGAAACACACAGCACAGTTCTCATCCATGGAACACGCTCTGCTTTAGAGCAAGAAGCAAGCACTTGCTTTCTAGAGTTTTTAATACAGAAGGAAAGATGAGTGTGCTCAGAACAAAAGAATTGTGTTTCGTACACACGGACCCTATCTAGTTCAACGCTGCTTCTGAAACTGAAAAAACCACCGGACCTCTAACATCCAATGCTTTTCAGTTAAGAGCGAGAATCTTGTGAGCTTCGTGAACTATGTAGCTGCGTTTGAGCTGAGAAGTGACTGAGTTTACCTGAAATGAGGTCCTGCTTGTAGAAAGAGACAGAGCATGGGATTTAACTCTATTTCTGAAGGCAAACACAGCACAGTTAACATCCATGAAACACACTCTGCTTTAGAGCAAGAAGCATGCTTTTTCTTTCTAGATTCTCTCAGACAGTAAGAAAAGTGAGTGTGCTCAGAAAAAAAGAACTGTGTATCCTACACATAAGGACCATATCGAGATCAACTCTGCTTCAGAAACTGATACAAACCACAGTTCCTCTAACTTCCAATGCTTTTCAGTTAAGAGTGAGAAACGTGTGAGCTTCGTGATCGATGTAGCATCATTTGAGCTGAAAAGTGACTGCGTTTACCTGAAATGAAGTCTTGCTTCTAGGTAGACACAGAGGGAGGGACTTAAATCCATTTCTGACGGGCAACACAGAGCACAGTTCTCATCCATGGAACACACTCTGCGTTAGAGCAAGGAGCAAGCTCATGCTTTTTAGAGTCTCTTATATAGCAGGAAACGGGGTTGTGCTCAGAACAAGAGAACTGTGTTTCCTACACATGTTGGCCATATCTTGTTCAACTCTGCTTCTGAAACCGATACAAACTACAGGTCCTCGAACATCCAATCTTTTCAGTTAAAGGCGAGAAACATGTGAGCTTCGTGAATGATGTAGCTTCGTTTGAGCTGAAAAGTCACTGCGTTTACCTGAAACCAAGGCTTATTTCTAGGAAGACCAAGAGCATGGGATTTATCTGTACTTCTGAAGGGAAACACACAGCACAGATCTCATCCATGAAACACACTCTGCTTTAGAGCAAGAAGCACACTCTTGCTTACTCGAGTCTCTAAGGCAGTAAGAAAGGTGAGTGTGCTCAGAACACAAGAACAGTGTATCCTACACATAGGGACCATATCGAGTTCAACTCTGCTTCAGAAACTGATACAAACCACATTTCCTCTAACATCCAATGCTTTTCAGTTAAAAGCGATAAACGTGTGAGCTTTGTGAATGATGTAGGTTAGTTTGAGCTGAAAAGGGACTGCATTTACCTGAAATGAAGTCTTGCTTGTAGAAAGAGACAGAGCATGGGATTTAATTCTATTTCTCAAAGGAAACACACAGCATAGTTCTCATCCATGAAACACACTCTGCTTTAGAGCAAGAAGCACGCTGTTTCTTTCTAGATTCTCTAAGACAGTAAAAAACGTGAGTGTGCTCAGAACAAAAGAACTGTATATCCTACACATAAGGATCATATCGAGATCAACTATGCTTCAGAAACTGTTACAAACCTTAGTTCCTCTAACTTCCCATGCTTGTCAGTTAAGAGCGAGAAACGTGTGAGCTTCGTGAATGATGTAGCTTCTTTTGAGCTGAAAGAGACTGTTTTAATCTGAAACGAAGTCTTGCTTGTAGGAAGACACAGAGGCTGGGATATAACCCCATTTCTGAAGGGAAACACACAGCACAGTTCTAATCCATGGAACACACTCTGCTTTAGAGCAAGAAGCAAGCACTTGCTTTCTAGAGTTTCTAATACAGAAAGAAAGATGAGTGTGCTCAAACAAAAGAATTGTGTTTCCTACACACGGACCATATCTAGTTCAACGCTGCTTCTGAAACTGAAAAAACCACAGGACCTCTAACATCCAATGCTTTTCAGTTAAGAGCGAGAATCCTTTGAGCTTCTTGAACTATGTAGCTTCATTTGAGCTGAAAAGTGACTGCGTTTACCTGCAACGAAGTGTGGCATGTAGTAAGACACAGAGCGAGGGTTTTAACTCCATTTCTGATGGGCAGCAAAGCACAGTTCTCAAACAATGAACACACTCTGCTTTAGAGCAAGAAGCATACTCTTGCTTTCTCGAGTCTCTAAGGCAGTAAGAAACGTGAGTGTGCTCAGAACTAAAGAACTGTGTTTTCTACACATATGGACCATATCGAGTTCAACTCTGCTTCAGAAACTGATACAAACCACAGTTCCTCTAACATACAATGCTTTTAAGTTAAGTGCGAGAAACGTGTGAGCATCGTGAATGATGTAGCTTCTTTTGAGCTGAAAAGTGACTGTGTTTACCTCAAACAAAGTCTTGCTTGGAGGAAGACACAGAGCCTGGGATTTAACTCCTTTTCTGAAGGGAAACACACAGGACAGTTCTCATCCATGAAACACACTCTGCTCTAGAACAAGAAGCCCACACTTGCTTTCTAGGGTTTCCAAGGCAGGAAGAAACGTGAGTGTGCTCAGAACAAAAGAACTGTGTATCCTACACAAATGGACCATATCGATTTCAACTCTGCTTCAGAAACTGATACAAACCACAGTTCCTCTAACTTCCCATGCTTGTCAGTTATGAGCGAGAAACGTGTGAGCTTCGTGAACGCTGTAGCTTTGTTTGAGCTGAAAAATGACTGTGTATTCCTGAAATGATGTCTTGCTTGTAGGAAGACACTGACCCTGGGATTTAACTCCATTTCTGATGGGCAACACACAGCACAGTTCTCATCCCTGGAACAAACTCTGCTTTAGAGCAAGGAGTACGCTCTTGCTTTCTAGAGTCTCTAATACAGCAGGAAACGTGAGTGTGCTCAGAACAACTGAACTGTGTTTCCTACACATGGGGACCATATCTAGTTCAACATTGCTTCTGAAACTGATACAAACCACAGGTCCTCGAACATCCAATCTTTTCAGTTAAGAGCAAGAAACATTTGAGATTCATAAACGATGTAGCTTCGTTTGAGCTGAAAAGTGACTGCGTTTACCTGCAACGAAGTCTAGCATGTAGGAAGACACAGAGCCAGGGATTTAACTCCATTTTTGATGTGCAACACACAGCACAGTTCTCATCCATGGAACACACTCTGATTTAGAGTAAGAAGCACTCTCTTGCTTTCTAGAATCTCTAATAGAGCAGGAAATGTGAGTGTGGTCAGAACAAAAGAACAGTGTATCCTACACATACGGACCATACGTAGTTCAACTCTGCTTCTGAAACTCATACAAACCACATGACCTCTAACATACAAATCTTTTCAGTTAAGAGGGAGAAACATGTGAGCTTGGTGAACGATGTAGCTTTTTTGAGCTGAAAAGTGAATGCGTTTACCTGAAAAGAATTCTTGCTTGTAGGAAGACACAGAGCCTGGTATTTAACTCCATTTCTGAAGGGAATACCACAGCACAGTTCTCATCCATGAAACACACTCTGCTTTAGAGCAAGGAGCACCCTCTTGCTTTCTAGAGTCTCTAATACAGCAGGAAACGTGAGTGTGCTCAGAACAAGAGAACTGTGTTTCCTACACTTGGGGACCATACCTAGTTCAACTCTGCTTCTGAAACTGATACAAACCACAGTTCCTCTTACATCCCATGCTTTTCAGTTAAAAGCGATAAACGTGTGAGCTTCGTGAACGATGTAGCTTAGTTTGAGGTGAAAAGGGACTGCATTTACCTGAAATGAAGTCTTGCTTGTAGAAAGAGACAGAGCATGGGATTTAATTCTATTTCTCAAAGGAAACACACAGCACAGTTCTCATCCATGAAACACACTCAGCTTTAGAGCAAGAAGCACACACTTGCTTTCTTGGGACTCTAATGCAGGATGAAACGTGAGTGTGCTCAGACAAAAGAACTGTGTATCCTACACATATGGACCATAATGAGTTCAACACTGCTTCGGAAACTGATACAAACCACAGTTCCTCTTACATCCCATGCTTTTCAGTTAAAAGCGATAAACATGTGAGTTTCGTGAACTATGCAGCTTCGTTTGAGCTGAAAAGTGACTGCGTTTACCTGAAAAGAAGTCTTGCTTGTAGAAAGAGACAGAGCATGGGATTTAATTCTATTTCTCAAAGGAAACACACAGCACAGTTCTCATCCATGAAACACACTCTTGTGTTAGAGAAAGAAGCACGCTCTTTCTTTCTAGATTCTCAAAGACAGTAAAAACATGAGTGTGCTCAGAACAAAAGAACTGTGTATCCTACACATAACGACCATATCGAGATCAACTCTGCTTCAGAAACTGTTACAAACCATAGTTCCTCTAACTTCCCATGCTTTTCAGTTAAGAGCGAGATACGTGTGAGCTTCGTGAATGATGTAGCTTCGTTTAGCTGAAATGTGACTTCGTTTACAGGAAAAGAAGTCTTGCTTGTAGAAAGACAAAGAGCATGGGATTTAACTTCATTTAGGACAGGCAACACACAGCACAGTTCTCATCCATGGAACACATTCTGCTTTAGAGCAAGGAGCACGCTCTTGCTTTCTAGATTCTCTAAGACACTAAGAAAAGTGAGTGTGCTCAGAACAAAAGGACCGTGTATCCTACACATGGGGACCATATCTCCCTCAACTCTGCTTCTGAAACTGATACAAACCACAGGTCCTCTAACATCCAAATCTTTTCAGTTAAGTGGGAGAAACATGTGAGCTTCATAAACGATGTAGCTTCGTTTGAGCTGAAAAGTGCCTTTGTTTACCTGAAAGGAATTCTTGCTGTAGGAAGACAAAGAGCATGCGATTTAACTCTACGTCTGAAGGGAAACAAACAGCACAGTTCTCATCCATGAAACATACTCTGCTTTAGAGCAAGAAGGACGCTCTTTCTTCCTAGATTCTCTAAGACTGGAAGAAACTTAAGTGTGCTCAGAACAAAAGAACTGTGTACACTACACATATGGACCATATCGAGTTCAACTCTGCTTTAGAAACTGTTACAAACCATAGTTCCTCTAACTTCCCATGCTTTTCAGTTAAGAGCGAGAAACGTGTGAGCTTCGTGAACAATGTAGCTTCTTTTGAGCTGAAAACTGACTGTGTTTACCTGAAACCAAGTCTTGTTTCTAGGAAAACACAGAGCCCAGGATTTAACTCCATTTCTTACCGGCAAGACACAGCACAGTTCTCATCCATGGAACACACTCTGCTTTAGAACAAGGAGCACGCTCTTGCTTTCTAGAGTCTCTAATACAGCAGGAAACGTCAGTGTGCTCAGAACAAGAGAACTTTGTTTCCTACACATGGGTCCCATATCTAGTTCAACTCTGCTTCTGAAACTGATACAATCCAGAGGTCTTCGAACATCCAATCTTTTCAGTGAAGAGCGAGAAACATGTGAGCTTCGTGAACCATGTAGCTTCCTTTAGCTGAAATGTGAATGCGTTTACAGGAAAAGAAGTCTTGCTTGTATAAAGAGACAGACCATGGGATTTAATTCTATTTCTCAAAGGAAACACACGGCAAAGTTCTCATCCGTCAAACACACTCTGCTTTAGAGCAAGAAGCACGCTCTTTCTTTCTGGATTCTTATATACAGCAGGAAACGTGAGTGTACTCAGAACAAAAGAACAGTGTATCCTACACATACGGACCATATCTAAGTCAACTCTGCTTCAGAAATTGTTACAATCCATAGTTCCTCTAACTTCCCATGCTTTTCAGTTAAGCGCAAGAAACGTGTGAGCTTCGTGAATGATGTAGCTTCGTTTGAGCTCAAAAGAGACTGTTTTAATCTGAAACGAAGTCTTGCTTGTAGGAAGACACAGAGGCTGGGATTTAACCCAATCTCTGAAGGGAAACACACAGCACAGTTCTCATCCATGGAACACACTCTTCTTTAGAGCACGAAGAAAGCTCTTGCTTTCTAGAGTCTCTAATACAAAAGAAAACATGAGTGTGCTCAGAACAAAAGAAGTGTGTTTGCTACATGGGGACCGTATCTAGGTCAACTCAGCTGCTGAAAGTGATACAAACCACAGGTCCTCGAACATCCAATCTTTTCAGTTAAGAGTGAGAAACATGTGAGCTTCGTGAACGATGTAGCTTCGTTTGAGCTGAACACTGACTGCGTTTACCTGAAACCAAGTCTTGTTTCTAGGAAAACACAGAGCCTGGGATTTAACTCCATTTCTGAAGGGAAACACACAGCACAGTTCTCATCCATGAAACACACTCTGATTTAGAGCAAGAAGCACGCTCTTGCTTTCTAGAGTCTCTGATAAGCAGGAAACGTGAGTGTGCTCAGAACAAAAGACCTGTGTTTCCTTCACATTGCGACCATATCTAGTTCAACACTGCTTCAGAAACTGATACACACCACAGTTCCTCTAACTTCCAATGCTTTTCAGTTAAGAGCGGGAAATCTGTGAGCTTCCTGAACGATGTAGCTTCGTTTGAGCTGAAAAGTGGCTGTGTTTACCTGAAACGAAGTCTTGCTTGTAGGAAGACACAGCACCAGGGATTTAACTCCATTTATGATGGGAAACACACAGCACAGGTCTCATCCATGGAACACACTTTGCTTTAGAGCAAGGAGCACGCTCTTGCTTTCTAGAGTCTTTATACAGCAGGAAATGTGAGTGTGCTCAGAACAAAGAACTGTGTTTCCTACACATGGGGACCATATCTAGTTCAACTCTGCTTCTGAAACTGACACAAACCACAGGTTCTCGAACATCCAATCTTTTCAGTTAAGAGCGAAAACATGTGACCTTCGTGAACAACGTAGCTTAGTTTGAGCTGAAAAGTGACTGCATTTACCTGAAACTAAGTCTTCTTTCTAGGAAGACACAGTGCCTAGGATTTAACACCATTTCTGAAGTGAAACACACAGCACAGTTCTCATCCATGAAACACACTCCTCTATAGAGCAAGAAGGATGCTCTTTCTTTCTAGATTCTCTAAGACAGTAAGAAACGTTCGTGTTCTCAGAACAAATGGACTGTGTATCCTACACAAAACGACCATATTGAGATCAACTCTGCTTCAGAAACTGATACAAACCACTATTCCTCTAACTTCCAATGCTTTTCAGTTAAGAGCGAGAAACGTGTGAGCTTCGTGAAAGATGTAGCTTCGTTTGAGCTGAAAAATGACTGCGTTTACCTGAAACGAAGTCTTGCATGTAGGAAGACACAGCACCAGGGATTTAACTCCATTTCTGACGGGCAACACACAGCACAGGTCTCATCTATGGAACACACTTTGCTTTAGAGCAAGGAGCATGCTCTTGCTTTCTAGAATCTCTTATACAGCAGGAAATGTGAGTGTGCTCAGAACAAAAGAACTGTGTTTCCTACACATGGGGACCGTATCTAGTTCAACTCCGCTTCTGAAACTGATACAAACCACAGGTTCTCGAACATCCAATCTTTTAAGTTAAGAGTTCGAAACATGTGACCTTCGTGAATGATGTAGCTTCGTTTGAGCTGAAAAGTGACTACATTTACCTGAAACCAAGTCTTCTTTCTAGGAAGACACAGTGCCTGGGATATAACACCATTTCTGAAGGGAAACACACAGAACAGTTCAAATCCATGAAACACACTCTGCTTTATAACAAGAAGCATGCTCTTGCTCTCTAGAGTCTCTAATACTGCTGGAAATTTGAGTGTGCTCAGAAAAAAAGAACTATGTATCCTACACATAAGGACCATATCGAGATCAACTCTGCTTCAGAAACTGATAGAAACCACAGTTCCTCTAACTTCCAATGCTTTTCAGTTAAGAGCGAGAAACGTGTGAGCTTCGTGAATGATGTAGCTTCATTTGAGCAGAAAAGTGACTGTGTTAATCTGAAACGAACTCTTGCTTGTAGGAAGACACAGAGGCTGGGATTTAACCCCATTTCTGAAGGGAAACACACAGCACAGTTTTCATCCATGGAACACACTCTGCTTTAGAGCAAGAAGGAGGCTCTTGCTTTCTAGAGTCTCTAATACAGAAGGAAACATGAGTGTTCTCAGAACAAAAGAACTGTGTTTCCTACACATAAGGACCATATCGAGATCAACTCTGCTTCTGAAACTGACACAAACCACAGGTTCTCGAACATCCAATCTTTTCAGTTAAGAGCGAAAAACATGTGACCTTCGTGAACAACGTAGCTTAGTTTGAGCTGAAAAGTGACTGCATTTACCTGAAACTAAGTCTTCTTTCTAGGAAGACACAGTGCCTAGGATTTAACACCATTTCTGAAGTGAAACACACAGCACAGTTCTCATCCATGAAACACACTCCTCTATAGTGCAAGAAGGATGCTCTTTCTTTCTAGATTCTCTAAGACAGTAAGAAACATTCGTGTTCTGAGAACAAATGGACGGTGTATCCTACACAAAACGACCATATTGAGATCAACTCTGCTTCAGAAACTGATACAAACCACTATTCCTCTAACTTCCAATGCTTTTCAGTTAAGAGCGAGAAACGTGTGAGCTTCGTGAAAGATGTAGCTTCGTTTGAGCTGAAAAATGACTGCGTTTACCTGAAACGAAGTCTTGCATGTAGGAAGACACAGCACCAGGGATTTAACTCCATTTCTGACGGGCAACACACAGCACAGGTCTCATCTATGGAACACACTTTGCTTTAGAGCAAGGAGCATGCTCTTGCTTTCTAGAATCTCTTATACAGCAGGAAATGTGAGTGTGCTCAGAACAAAAGAACTGTGTTTCCTACACATGGGGACCATATCTAGTTCAACTCCGCTTCTGAAACTGATACAAACCACAGGTTCTCGAACATCCAATCTTTTAAGTTAAGAGTTCGAAACATGTGACCTTCGTGAATGATGTAGCTTCGTTTGAGCTGAAAAGTGACTACATTTACCTGAAACCAAGTCTTCTTTCTAGGAAGACACAGTGCCTGGGATTTAACACCATTTCTGAAGGGAAACACACAGAACAGTTCAAATCCATGAAACACACTCTGCTTTATAACAAGAAGCATGCTCTTGCTCTCTAGAGTCTCTAATACTGCTGGAAATTTGAGTGTGCTCAGAAAAAAAGAACTATGTATCCTACACATAAGGACCATATCGAAATCAACTCTGCTTCAGAAACTGATAGAAACCACAGTTCCTCTAACTTCCAATGCTTTTCAGTTAAGAGCGAGAAACGTGTGAGCTTCGTGAATGATGTAGCTTCATTTGAGCAGAAAACTGACTGTGTTAATCTGAAACGAACTCTTGCTTGTAGGAAGACACATAGGCTGGGATTTAACCCCATTTCTGAAGGGAAACACACAGCACAGTTTTCATCCATGGAACACACTCTGCTTTAGAGCAAGAAGCAAGCTCTTGTTTTCTAGAGTCTCTAATACAGAAGGAAACATGAGTGTGCTCAGAACAAAAGAACTGTGTTTCCTACACATAAGGACCATATCGAGATCAACTCTGCTTCAGAAACTGTTACAAACCACTGTTCCTCTAACTTCCAATGCTTTTCAGTTAAGAGCAAGAAACGTGTGACCTTCGTGAACGATGTAGCTTCGTTTGAGCTAAAAAGTGACTGTGTTTACCTGCAATGATTTCTGGCATGTAGGAAGATACAGCGCGAGGGATTTAACTCCATTTCTGACGGGCAACACACAGCACAGTTCTCATCCATGGAACACACTCTGCTTTATAGCAAGAAGCACACTCTTGCCTTCCAGTGTCTCTAATACAGCAGGAAATGTAAGTGTGCTCAGAACAAAAGTACTGTGTATCCTACACATATGGACCATATCTAGTTCAACTCTGCTTCTGAAACTGATACAAATCACAGTTCCTCTAACTTCCCATGCTTTTCAGTTAAGAGCGATAAACGTGTAAGCTTCGTGAAGTATGTAGGTCCGTTTGAGCTGAAAAGTGACTGCGTTTAACTAAAACGAAGTCTTGCTTGTAAGAAGACACAGAGCCAGGGATTTAACTCCATTTCTGACGGGCAACACACAGCATAGGACTCATCCATGGAACACAACCTGCTTTAGAGCAAGGAGCACGCTCTTGCTTTCTAGAGTCTCTTATACAGCAGGAAATGTGAGTGTGCTCAGAACAAAAGAACGGTGTTTCCTACACATGGGGACCATATCTAGTTCAACTCTGCTTCTGAACCAGATACACACCACAGGTGCTTGGATATCCGATCTTTCCATTTAAGAGACAGAAGCATGTGAGCTTCATGAACTATGTAGCATCGTTTGAGCTTAAAAGTGATTGCGTTTACCTGAAACCAAGTCTTGTTTCTAGGAAGACACAGAGCCTGGGATTTAACTCCATTTCTGAAGGGAAACACACAGCACAGTTCTCATGCATGAAACACACTCTGCTTTAGAACAAGGAGCACGCTCTTGCTTTCTAGAGTCTCTAAGAAAGTAAGAAACATGAGGGTGCTCAGAACAAAACAACTGTGTAACGTATACATACGGACCATATCGAGTTCAACTCTGCTTCTGAAACTCATACAAACCACAGGTCCTCTAACATCCAATGCTTTTCAGTTAACAGCGAGAAAGGTGTGAGCTTCTTGAACGAAGTAGCTTCGTTTGACCTGAAAAGTGACTGCGTTTACTTTAAATGAAGTCTTGCTTGTAGGAAGACACAGAGCCTGGGATTTAACTCCATTTCTGAAGGGAAACACACAGCACAGTTCACATCCATGGAATACAGTCTGCTTTAGAGCAAGACGCATGCTCTTGCTTTCTGGAGTCTCTAAGGCAGTAAGAAACTTGAGTGTGCTCAGAACAAAAGAACTGTGTATCCTACACATATGGACCATACCGATTTCAACTCTTATTCAGATACTGATACAAACCCCAGTTCCTCTAACATCCAATGCTTTTCAGTTATGAGTGAGAAACGTGTCATCTTCGTTAACAATATAGCTTATATGAGCTGAAAAGTAACTGCGTTTACCTGAAACGACGTCTTGCTTGTAGAAAGACACAGAGCATGGGATTTAACTTTTTCTGAACGGAAGCACAAAGCAGAGTTCTCATCCATGAAACACATTCTGCTTTAGAGCAAGAAGCACGCTGTTGTTTCCTAGTGTCTCTAAGACAGTAAGAAATGTGAGTGTGCTCAGAACAAAACAACTGTGTATCCTACTCATACAGACCATATCGAGTTCAACTCTGCTTCAGAAACTGATACAAACCACAGTTCCTCTAACATCCAATGCTTTTCAGTTAAGAACGAGAAACGTGTGAGCCTAGTGACCGATGTAGCTTAGTTTGAGCTGAAAAGAGACTGAGTTTACCTGAAACGAAGTCTTAGTTGTAGGAAGACACAGAGCCTGGGATTTAACTCCATTTCCGAAGGGAAACAAACAGCACAGTTCTCATCCATGGAACACCCACTGCTTTAGAGGAAGAAGTAGGCTCTTGCTTTCTAGAGTCTCTAATACTTCTGGAAACATGAGTGTGCTAAAAAGAAAAGAACTGTGTTTCCTACACACAGAGACCATATCTAGTTAAACTCTGCTTCTGAAACTGATAGCAACCACAGGTCCTCTAACATCCAATGATTTTCATTTAAGCGCGAGAAACGTGTTATCTTCGTGAACGATGTAGCTTCGTGTGAGCTGAAAAGTGCCTGCGATTACCTGAAACGATGTCTTGCTTGTAGGAAGACACAGAGCCAGGGATTTAACTCCATTTCTGAAGGGAAACACACAGCACAGTTCTCATCCTTGAAACACACCCTGCTTTAGAGCACGAAGCACGCTATTGCTTTCTAGAGTCTCTAATACAGGAGGAAACGTGAATGTGCTCAGAACAAAAGGAATGTGTTTCCTACACACACGGACCATATCTAGTACAACTCTGCTTCTGAAACGGATACAAACAAAAGTTCCTTTAACATCCAATGCTTTTCAGTTAAGAGTGAGAAACGTGTGAGCTTTGTGAACGATGTAGCTTCGTTTGAGCTGAAAAGTGCCTGCGATTTCCTGAAACGAAGTCTTGCATGTAGGAAGACACAGAGCCAGGGATTTAACTCCATTTCTGATGGGAAACACACAGCACAGTTCTCAATCATGAAACAAAGGCTGCTTTAGAGCAAGAAGCACGCTGTTGCTTTCTTGTGTCTCTAAGTCAGCAGCAAACGTGAATGTGCTCAGAACAAAAGAACTGAGTATCCTACACATACAGACCATGTCTAGTTCAACGCTCCTTCTGAAACTGATACAAACCACAGGTCCTTAACATCCAATGCTTTTCACTTAACAGCGAGAAACGTGTGAGCTAATTGAACAGTGTATGTTCCCTTGAGCTGAAAAGGGGCTGCGTTTACCTGAAAATAAGTCTTGCTTAGAGGAAGACACAGAACCTGGGATGTAACTCCAGTTCTGAAGGGAAACACACAGCACAGTTCTCATCCATGAAACACATTCTGCTTTAGAGCAAGAAGCACGCTCTTGCTTTCTAGAGTCTCTAAGACAGTAAGAAACGTGAGGGTGCTCAGAACAAAACAACTGTGTAACGTATACATACGGACCATATCGAGTTCAACTCTGCTTCTGAAACTCATACAAACCACAGGTCCTCTAACATCCAATGCTTTTCAGTTAACAGCGAGAAAGGTGTGAGCTTCTTGAACGAAGTAGCTTCGTTTGACCTGAAAAGTGTCTGTGTTTACTTGAAACGAAGTCTTGCTTGTAGGAAGACACAGAGCCTGGGATTTAACTCCATTTCTGAAGGGAAACCCACAGAACTGCTCTCATCCAATGATCACACTCTGCTTTAAACAAGAAGCACGCTATTGCTTTCTAGAGTCTCTAATACAGCTGGAAACATGAGTGTGCTCAAAACAAAAGAACTGTGTTTTCTACACACACGGACCATATCCAGTTCAACTCTCCTTCTAAAACTGATAGAAACGACCGGTCCTTTTCTTCCAATGCTTTTCAGTTAACAGCGAGAAACGTCTGAGCTTCATGAACAATGTAGGTTCCTTTGACCTGAAAAGTGACTGTGTTTACATGAAACAAAGTCTTGCTTATAGGAAGACACAGAACCTGGGATCTAACTCCATTTCTGAAGGGAAACACAGAGCACAGTTGTAACAGGAATCTTAAAAGTTCTTATTAATGAAACCAAACCCCAGGCCAGTTATTGGGGTGAATGCTGGAAGATCAAAGAAGGAAACTTAAAGACTCTTATTAATAAAACCAAACCCGAGGCCAGTTATTGGGGTGAATGCTGGAAGATCAGAGAAGCAGAACCAGCCACAGCTATCTCACCTTGCTAGTTCCTCAGGTGATCCTGTTTCCTCAGGCTGGAAGCTTCTGAGTCCTCCTCCACATGAATCTCAGCTGAACTGTGTTGCTCCAAAGCTTAACTAACTACATGCTTTTTCCTCTTTAGTTCCTGGCCCTCTCTTTTACTTATTATGTATACAGGGTTCTGCCTGCATGTATGCCTGCAGGCCAGAAGAGGGCGCCAGATCTCATTACAGATGGCTGTGAGCCACCATGTGGTTGCTGGGAATTGAACTCAGTACCTCTGGAAGAGCAGTCAGTGCTCTTAACCTCTGAGCCTTCTCTCCAGCCCTTGCCTGTGGCCTTTTGAGCCCTAGCTCAGGCCTCCTCAGCAGGCTGTGGTGGCACAGGCCAGTAGGAATTACTGAAGAAGGCAGAGGCAGGAGGATCCCGAGTTGAGGCTGGCCTAGGAGAAGCTTCAACCGAGGCAGAGACACAAACAGTGTTGGTGTGACCATGGGCACAGCAGCTGCTGCTCCGACTTGCAGGCTGCTTCTCATTGTGTTGGTGACTGCAGTGATGCTGCTACCTGGAACAAAGAATTTACTGCTGCTTGTTCAGAGAAGAATTGCCAGGACCAGTGTGTTACAAGAAAACATCAGCAAAGGTCAGTTTGGAAATGTTTGGCAAGACAAATGCTGGGGAGAAATTGCTGTGAAGATTTTCTCTTCTAGGGAAGAACGTTCATGGTCCCGAGAGACAGACATTTATCAGACTGTGATTACTCCAAACCACAGAGGAGGCAAAAAAAATAAAAATAAAAATAAAATAAAAAAGAAGGGAACCATGATCATGCCTAACAGTGACTGAAACCTTCAAAATGATGATGGGACTCCACAATGATGATGCCACATGAACTATGGTAAAGCCATTAACACCATGGAAAGATTGACTCTGGACTACAAACTGCTCAGGACAATTTCGAGATGACTGGCTGAGATGATACAGCCTGACAGACTACCTGAACAAGGACTTGAAACAAGCCCTGCACTTTCTCACTATGCATGGGGCAGGACAAATGATACAGGACTTGACAATTAACCCAAAAATTTTCTTTTCAGGATCCCCTAAAAATGGATGTAATTTTAAGAAAATGATGCCCATATCCCCAAAAGGTGGGATGGGAAGTTTTTGGTCGTTTAATAAGTTTTGGATATTGTTATTGTTTATGATGATTGGTTACAAGTTGTTAATTGTTAATGACCAGGAAAAAAGCTGAACATGAAGATTAGATTCTGAGGTTTAGTTTAAAAGAGAAAAGGAAAAAGTAGAATATAGATATGAGGTAGATCACTGAATCTACTCTGAGAAAAAAAGACAAAGAAATAATAGGATAAATGGGTAGATCACTGAATCTACTCTAAAAAGAAAAAGAAGATATAAAAATGACAAAAGTTAAACTACTGAATCTATTATGAAAAGAAAAGATAGGATAAGTAATGAAAAATTTTTGTCTGAGTTTATCAAATGTTACTAGACTGGATATTATTATAGATAATGGAGTTTTTTGCCTGAATCTGTCAAATGTTAATGGACTAGACATCATTAATGTAATCTTGACTGTGTATATTGCATATACTTATTGGATAGTTTTTCTTGTATTAGTTATAAGCTTTTTTAAATTTTAGACAAAAACAGGGGAAATGTGGTGGTATTGTGTTCCCTGAAATATTGTGTGTTCCCCGAAATAAAAATATCTGGAGTCAGAAAACAGACAGCCACCAGAACAGAGCAAGAAATGGTGGCTAGAAAATGGGAAGAGTAAGCTATAGCAGAAGTTGTGCGGTGGTGGTACACACCTTTAATCCCAGCACTTGGGAGGAAGAGCTAGCCAGATCTCTGAGTTCAAGGCCACTTTAGAAACAGCTAAGCATGGTGACCCACACCTTTAATCCCAGGGAGTGAAGGCAGAAAGAAAAAAGGTATATAGGCGTGAGGACCAGGAACTAAAGAGGAAAAAGCATGTAGTTAATTAAGCGTTGTAGCAACACAGTTCAGCTGAGATTCATGTGGAGGAGGACTCAGAAGCTTCCAGCCTGAGGAAACAGGATCACCTGAGGAACTAGCAAGGTGAGATAGCTGTGGCTTGTTCTGCTTCTCTGATCTTCCAGCATTCACCCCAATAACTGGCCTCGGGTTTGGTTTCATTAATAAGATCTTTTAAGATTCCTGTTACACACAGTTCTCATCCAAGAAACACATTCTGCTTTAGAGCAAGAAGCACGCTATGGCTTTCTATATTCTCTAAGACAGTAAGAAACGTGAGTGTGCTCAGAACAAAAGAACTGTGTATCCTACACATACAGACCATATCGAGTTCAACTCTGCTTCAGAAACTGATACAAACCACATTTCCTCTAACATCCAAGGCTTTTCAGTGAAGAGCGAGAAACGTTTGAGCTTCCTGAACGATGTAGCATAGTTTGAGCTGAAAAGTGACTGCGTTTAGCTGAAATGAAGTCTTGCTTGTAGGAAGAAACAGAGCCTGGGATTAACTCCATTTCTGAAGAGAAACAAACAGCACAGTTCTCATCTATGGAACACACTCTGCTTTAGAGCAAGATGCATGCTCTTGCTCTCTAGAGACTCTAAGTCAGCAGGAAACTTGAGTGTGCTCAGAACAAAAGAACTGTGCTTACTACACACATGGACCATATGTATTTCAACTCTGCTTCTGAAAGTGATACAAACCACAGGTCCTCTAAAATCCAAAGCTTTACAGTTAAAAGCGAGAATCATGTGAGCTTCGTGAACGATGTTGCTTCGTTTAAGCTGAAAGTGACTGTGTTTACCTGAAACGAAGTCTTGCTCATAGAAAGACACAGAGCCTGGGATTGAACTCCAATTGTGAAGTGAAACACAGAGCAAGTTCTCATCCATGAAAAACACTCTGCTTTAGAGCAAGAAGCACGCACTTGCTTTCTAGAGTCTCTAATACAGCAGTAAACATGAGTGTGCTCCGAACAAAATAACTGTGTTTTCTACACACACAGACCATATCCAGTTCAACTCTGCTTCTGAAATTGATACAAACCACAAGGCCTTTAACATCCAATGCTTTTCAGTTAAGGTTGAGAAACATGCGAGGTCATGAACGATGTAGCTTCATTTGAGCTGAAAAGTGACTGTGTTTACCTGAAACGAAATCTTGCTGGTAGGAAGACACAGTGCCTGGGATTTAACTCCATTTCAGAAGGGAAACCCACAGCACAGCACTCATCCAATGAACACACTCTGCTTTAGAGCAAGAAGCACGCTCTTGATTTCTAGAGTTTCTAATACAGCTGGAAATTGAGTGTGCTCAAAACAAAAGAACTGTGTTTTCTAACACACACTGACCATATCTACTTCAACTCTGCTTCAGAAACTGATACAAACCACAGTTCCTCTAACATCCAATGCTTTTCATTTAAGAGCAAGAAACGTGTGACCTTCGTGTACGTTATAGCTTCGTTTGAGCTGAAAAGTGCCTGTGTTTATCTGAAACGAAGTATTGCTTGTAGGTAGACACAGAGCCTGGGATTTAACTCCATTTCTGAAGGGATACACACAGCATAGTTTTCATCCATGGAACACACTCTGCTTTAGAGCAAGAAGCACGCTCTTGCTTTCTAGAGACTCTAAGTCAGCAGGAAACGTGAGTGTGCCCAGAACAAAAGAACTGTGCTTACTACACACATGGACCATATCTAGTTCAACACTGCTTCTGAAAGTGATACAAACCACAGGTCCTCTAACTTCCAAAGCTTTTCAATTACAAGCGAGAAACATGTGAGCTTCGTGAACAATGTAGCTTCGTTTGAGCTAAAAAGTGACTGTGTTTACCTGAAACGAAGTCTTCCTTGTAGGAACACACAGAGCCTGGGATTTAACTCCATTTCTGAAGTGAAACACACAGCAAGTTCTCATCCATGGAACACACTCTGCTTTAGAGCAAGAAACACGCTCTTGCTCTCTAGAGTCTCTAATACAGCAGGAAACATAAGTGTGCTCAGAACAAAAGAACTGTGTTTCCTACACACACGGCCCATATCTAGTTCAACTCTGCTTCGGAAACTGATACAAACTACAGGGGCTTAACATCCAATACTTTTCAGTTAAGTGTGAGAAACATGTGAGCTTCATCAAAGATGTAGCTTCATTTGAGCTGAAAAGTGACTGTGTTTACCTGAAACGAATTCTTGCTTGTAGGAAGACACAGAGCCAGGGATTTAACTCCATTTCTGAAGGGACACACACAGCACAGTTCTCATCCATGAATCACACTTGGCTTTAGAACAAAAAGCACGCACTTGCTTTCTACAGTGTCTAATACATCAGATAACTTGAGTGTGCTCAGAACAAAAGAACTGTGTATCCTACACACACGGACCATATCGAGTTCAATTCTGCTTCAGAAACTGATACAAACCACAGTTCCTCTAACATCTAATGCTTTTCATATAAGAGCGAGAAACATGTGAGCTTCCTGAACAATGTAGCTTAGTTTGAGCTGAAAAGTTACTGCGTTTACATGAAACGAAGTCTTGCAGGTAGGAAGACACAGAGCCTGGGATTTAACTTCATATCTGAAGGGAAACACACAACACAGTTCTCATCCATGAAACACACTCTGCTTTAGAGCAAGAAGCCTGCTTTTTCATTCTAGAGTCTCTAAAACAGCAGGAAACGTGAGTGTGCTCAGAACAAAACAACTGTGTTTTCTACACACACGCACCATATCTAGTTCAAATTGCTTCTGAAACTGATACAAACCACAGGTCCTCTAACATCCAATACTTTTCAATTAAGAGCCAGAAATGAGTGAGCTTCGTGAACAATGTTGTAGTGGATATCCATCCCAGCATTGGCTTGGAAGTTCCAACCCCCACTGAGGCTTCGGTAATGGTCATGCCCACAAGGCGGGGAGAGGAGGAAGCGGAAGACCAAGGATCGGGAAGAGCTCCATCTCTTGGTTCCCAGACTCTGGACGCTGGAGGTTGACTGAGCATAGTTCTCCAGAGAACACTGCTGGAGTGCGCTATACCCTTGCCAGACCCTGTAACCTACCCCTTCATTTGTAAGTTACCCCAAAAAATAATCCTCCCTTTTAACTACATTGAGTGGCCTTAATTATTTCACCAATACAATGTAGCTACGTTTGAACTGAAAAGTGACTGCATTTACCTGGAAAGTAGTGTTGCTTGTAGGAAGACACAGAGCCTGGGATTTAACTCCATTTCTGAAGGGAAACAAACTGCACAGTTCTCATCCATGAAAAACACTCTGCTTCACAGCAAAAACCACGCTCTTGCTTTCTAGATTCTATAATACAGCAGGAAACTTGAGTGTGCTCAAACAAAAGAAATGTGTTTCCTACACACACGGACCATATCTAGTTCAACTCTGCTTCTGAAACTGATACAAACCACAGGTCCTCTAATATCCCATGGTTTTCATTTAAGAGTGGGAAACTTGTTTGCTTCGTGAACGATGTAGTTTCATTTGAGCTGAAAATGACTAAGGTTACCTGAATCGAAGTCTTGCATGTCGGAGGACACAGAGCCTGGGATTTAACTCCATTTCTCAAGGGAAACACACTCTGCTTTAGAGCAAGAAGCACACTCTTGCTTTCTAGAGGCTCTAATAAAGCAGGAAAATTGAGTGTGCTCAGAACAGAAGAACTGTGTTTCCTACACACACAGACCATATCGAGTGCAATTCTGCTTCAGAAACTGATACAAACCACAGTTCCTCTAACATCTAATGCTTTTCATTTAAGAGCGAGAAACATGTGAGCTTCCAGAACAATGTAGCTTAGTTTGAGCTGAAAAGTTACATGAAATGAAGTCTTGCAGGTAGGAAGACAGAGAGCCTGGGATTTAACTTCATTTCTGAAGGGAAACACACAACACAGTTCTCATCCATGAAACACACTCTGCTTTAGAGCAAGAAGCACACTCTTTCTTTCTAGAGTCTCTAATACAACAGGAAACGTGAGTGTGCTCAGAACAAAAGAACTGTGTTTTCTACACACATGGCCCATATCTAGTTCAAATGTGCTTCTGAAACTGTTACAAACCACAGGTCCTCTAACATCCAAATCTTTTCAATTAAGTGTGAGAAACGTGTGATCTTCGTGGACAATGTAGCTTCATTTGAGCTGAAAAGTGACTGCATTTACTTTAAAGTAGTGTTGCTTGTAGGAAGACACAGAGCATTGGATTTAAGTCCATTTCTGAAGGGAAACACACAGCAGAGTACTCATCCATGGAGCACACTCTTCTTTAGAGCAAGAATCACGCTCTTGCTTTCTAGAGACTCCAAGAGAGCAGGAAACTTGAGTGTGCTCAGAACAGAAGAACTGTGTTTCCTACACACACGCCCCATATCTAGTGCAACTCTGCGTCGGAAACTGATACAAACTACAGGGGTTTTATATCCAATACTTTTCAGTTAAGTGTGAGAAACATGTGAGCTTCGTCAACGATGTAGCTTCATTTGAGCTGAAAAGTGACTGTGTTTACCTGAAAAGAATTCTTGCTTGTAGGAAGACACCGTGCCTGGGTTTTAACTCCATTTCTGAAGGGAAACCCACAGCATATCTTTCGTCCATGAAACACACTCTGATTTAGAGCAAGAAGCACGCTCTTTCTTTCTAGAGACTCTAAGAGTGCAGGAAACATGAGTGTGCTCAGAACAGAAGAACAGTGTTTCCTACACACACGGACCATATCGAGTTCAATTCTGCTTCAGAAACTAATACAAACCACAGTTCCTCTAACATCCAATGCTTTTCAGTTAAGAGCGAGAAACATGTGAGCTTCCTGAACAATGTAGCTTAGTTTGAGCTGAAAAGTGACTGCGTGTACCTGAAAAGAAGTGTTGCTTGTAGGAAGACACAGAGCCAGGGATTAAACTCCATTTCTGAAGGGAAACACAAAGCACAGTTCTCAACCATGAATCACACTTGGCTTTAGAACAAAAAGCATGCACTTCCTTTCTAGAGTGTCTAATACATCAGATAACGTGAGTGTGCTCAGAACAAAAGAACTGTGTATCCTAAATACACAGACCATATCGAGTTCAATTCTGCTTCAGAAACTAATACAAACCACAGTTCCTCTAACATCCAATGCTTTTCAGTTAAGAGCAAGAAACATGTGAGCTTCCTGAACAATGTAGCTTAGTTTGAGCTGAAAAGTGCCTGCGTTTACCTGAAACGAAGTCTTGCAGGTAGGAAGACACATAGCCTGGGATTTAACTCCATTTCTGAAGGGAAACACACAACACAGTTTTCATCCATGAAACACACTCTGCTTATAGCAGGAAGCCTGCTCTTTCTTTCTAGAGTCTCTAATACAGCAGGAAACGTGAGTGTGCTCAGAACAAAAGAACTGTGTTTTCTACACACATGCACCGTATCTAGTTCAAATGTGCTTCTGAAACTGATACAAACCACAGTTCTTCTAACATCCAATGCTTTTCAATTAAGTGCGAAAACGTGTGAGCTACATGAACAATGTTGTTATGGATAGCCATCCCAGCATTGGCCTGGAAGTTCCAACCTCCACTGAGGCTTCGGTAATGTTCACGCCCACAAGGCAGGGAGAGGAAGAAGTGCAAGTCCAAAGATCGGGAAGAGCTCCATCTCTTGGTTCCCAGACTCTGGACGCTTGAGGTAGACCGAGCAGAGTTCTCCAGAGAACACCGCCGGACTGCGCTATACCCTTGCCAGAATCTGTAACCTACCCTTTCATTTGTAAGTTACCACAAAAAATAAACCTCCCTTTTAACTATGTGGAGTGTCCTTAATAATTTCACCAATACAAGGTAGAATCGTTTGAGCTGAAAAGTGACTGCATTTACCTGAAAAGTATTGTTGCTTGTAGGAATACACAGAGCCTGGGATTTAACTCCATTTCTGAAGGGAAACACACAGTAGAGATCTCATCCATGAAACACACACTTCTTTAGAGCAAGAAGCACGCTCTTGCTTTCTAGAGTCTCTAATACATCAGGAAACATGAATGTGCTCAGAACAAAAGAACTGTGTATCCTACACATAATGACCCTATGTAGATAACCTCTGCTTCTGAAACTGATACAAACCAGAGGTCCTCTAACATCCAATGCTTTTCAGTTAAGAGCGAGAAACGTGTGAGCTTTTTGAACGATGTAGCTTCTTTTGGGCTGAAAAGTTACTGCGTTTACCTGAAACGAAGTCTTGCTTGTAGGAAGACACAAAACCTGGCATTTAACTCCAATTCTGAAGTGAAACACACAGCAAGTTCTCATCCATGCAACGCACTCTGCTTTAGAGCAAGAAGCACGCTCTTACTTCGTGAACAATGTAGGTTCCTTTGAGCTGACAATTGACTGCGTTTACCTGAAACGAATTCTTGCTTATAGGAAGACAGAGAACCCGTCAATTAACTCCATTTCTGAAGGGAAACACACAGCACAGTTCTCATCCATGAAACATATTCTGCTTTAGAGCAAGAAGAACACTCTTGCTTTGTAGATTCTCTAAGACAGCAGGAAACGTGAGTGTGCTCAGAACAAAAGAACTGTGTGTCCTAGACATACGGTACATAATTACTTCAACTATGCTTCTGAAACTGATACAAATCACAGGTCCTCTAATATCACATTCTTTTCAGTTAAGAGTGAGAAACGGTGAGCTTCGTGTACAACGAAGCTTCCTAGGAGCTGAAAATTGACTGAGTTTACCTTAAACCAAGTGTTGCTTGTAGGAAGACACAGAGCATGGCATTTAACTCCATTTCTGAAGAGAAACACATAGCACAGTTCTCATCCGTTGAACATACTCTGCTTTAGAGCAAGAATCACGCTCTTGCTTTCTAGAGTCTCTAAGACAGTAGGAAACATGGGTGTGCTCAGAACAAAAGAACTGTTTTTCCTACACATTCGGACCATATCTAGTTCAACTCTGCTTCTGAAACTGATACAAACCACAGGTCCTATAACATCCCATGCTTGTGTCTTAAGAGCGAGAAACGTGTGAGCTTCATGAACGATATAGCTTTGTTTGAGCTGAAAAGTGACTGTGTTTACCTGAAACGAAGTCTTGCTTGTACGAAGAAATAGAGCCTGGGATTTAACTCCATTTCTGAAGGGAAACACACAGCACAGTTCTCATCTATGAAACACAATCTGCTTTAGAGCAAGAAGCACGCTGTTGAATTCTAGAGTCTCTAATACAGCAGGAAACGTGAGTGTGCTCAGAACAAATGAACGGTATTTCCTACACATACGGACCATATCTAGTTCAACTCTGCTTCGGAAAATGATACAAACCCCACGTCCTCTACCATCCAATGCTTTTCAGTTTAGAGCGAAAAACTTGTGAGCTTTGTGGACGCTGTAGCTTCCTTTGAGCTCTAAAGTTACTGTGGTTACCTGAAACGAAGTCTTGCTTGTTGGAAGATACAGAGCATGGGATATAACTCCATTTCTGAAGGGTAACTCCGTTTCTGATGGGTAACACACAGCACCATTCTCATCCATGAAACACACTCTGCTTTAGAGCAAAAAGCACACACTTACTTTCTATACTCTCTAATACAGCAGGAAATGTGAGTGTGCTCATAAAAAAGCACAGTGTGTCCTACACATTCAGAGCATATCTAGTTCAACTCTGCTTCTGAAAGTGATACAAACCACAGGTCCTCTAACATCAATGCTTTTCAGGTAAGAGCGTAAAACATGTGAGCTTCGTGAATGATGTAGCATGCTTTGAGCTCTAAACTGACTTTGACTACGTGAAACGAAGTCTTGCTTGTAGGAAGACACAGAACATGGGATTTAAATCTATTTCTGATGGAAACACACAGCACAGTTCTCATCCATGAAACACACTCTGCTTTTGAGCAAGAAGCACGCTCTTGCTTTCTAGAGTCTCTAAGAGAGCAGGAAACGTGAGTGTTCTCAGAAGAAAAGAACTGTGTGTCATACACATACGGACCATATCTAGTTCAACTCTGCTTCTGAACCTGATACAAAACACAGGTCCTCTAACATCCAATGCTTTTCAGTTAAGAGCGAGAAACGTGTGAGCTTTGTGAAAATTGTAGCTTCGTTTGAGCTGAATAGTGACTGTGTTTACCTGAAACAAAGTCTTACATGTAGGAAGACACAGAGCCTGGGATTTAACTCCATTTCTGAAGGGAAACACAGAGCACAGTTCTCATCCCTTGAACACATTCTGCTTTAGAGCAAGAAACATGCTCTTGCTTTCTAGGGTCTCTAATACAGCAGGAAACGTGAGTGGGCTCAGAAAAAAAGTACTGTTTTTCATACACATTCGGACCATATCTAGTTCAACTATGCTTCTGAAACTGATACAAACCACAGGTCCTCTAACATCCCATGCTGGTCATTTAAAAGTGATAAACGTGTGAGCTTCATGAACGATACAGCTTTGTTTGAGATGAAAAGTTATTGTGGTTACCTGAAACGAAGTTAGCTTGTATGAAAAAAAAAGAGCCTAGAATTTAACTCCATTTTTGAAGGGAAATACACTGCACAGTTCTCATCCATGAAACACAATCTGCTTTAGTGCAAGAAGCACGCTCTTGCTTTCTAGAGCCTCTAATACAGCAGGAAATGTGAGTGTGCCCAGAACAAAAGAACAGTGTTTCCTACACATACAGACCATATCAAGTTCAACTCTGCTTCTGAAAGTGATACAAACCACAGGTCCTCTACCATGCAATGCTTTTCAGGTAAGAGCTAAAAACATGTGAGTTTCGTGAACGATGTAGCGTCCTTTGAGCTCTAAACTGACTGTGATTACATGAAACGAAGTCTTGCTTGTAGGAAGACACAGACATGGGATTTAAATCCATTTCTGATGGAAACACACAGCACAGTTCTCATCCATGAAACACACTCTGCTTTTGAGCAAGAGGCACGCTCTTGCTTTCTAGAGTCTCTAAGAGAGCAGGAAACGTGAGTGTGCTAAGAACAAAAGAATTGTGTGTCGTACACATACGGACCATATCTAGTTCAACTCTGCTTCTGAAACTGATACAAACCACAGGTCCTCTAATATCCAATGCTTGTCAGTTAAGTGCGAGAAACGTGTGAGCTTCGTGAATGATGTAGCTTCCTTTGTGATCTAAACTGACTGTGTTTACCTGAAATAAATTCTTGCTTGTAGGAAGACACAGAGGCTGGGATTTAACTCCTTTTCTGAAGGGAAACACACAGCACAGTTCTCATCCATAAACCACACTCTGCTTTAGAGCAAGAAGCACTCTCTTGCTTTCTAGAGTCTCTAATACAGCAGGAAATGTGGGTGTGCTCAGAACAAAAGTACAGTGTTTCCTACACATACAGATCATATCTAATTCCACCCTGCTTCTGAAACTGATCGAAACCACATGTCCACTAACATCCAATGATTTTCAGTTAAGAGCGAGAAACGTGTGAGCTTTGTGAACGATGTAGCTTCATTTGAGCTGAAAAGGGACTGAGTTTACTTGAAACAAAGTCTGGCTTGTAGGAAGACACCGAACTTGGGATTTAACTCCATTTCTGAAGGGAAACAAAAAGCACAGTTCTCATCCATGAAACACACTCTGATTTTGAGCAAGAGGCATGATCTTGCTTTCTAGAGACTCTAATACACCAGTAAACGTCAGTTTGCACAGAACGAAAAAACGGTATTTCCAAAACATACATATCATATCTAGTACAACTCTTCTACTAAAACTGATACAAACCGCAGGTCTTCTAAAATCCAATTCTTTTCAGTTAAGAGCGAGAAACTTGTGAGCTTCATGAACGATGTAGCTTCGTTTCAGCTGAAAAGCGACTGCATTTATTTGAAACAAAGTCTTGCTTGTAGGAAGACACAGAGCCTGGGATTTAAATCCATTTCTGAAGGGAAACACACAGCACAGTTCTCATCCATGAAACACACTGTGCTTTAGAGCAAGAAACACGCACTTGCTTTCTAGGGTATCTATTAGAGCAGAAAAGGTGAGTGTACTCTGAACAAAAGAACAATATTTACTATACATACAGACCCTATGTAGTTCATCTTTGCTTCTGAAAATGATACAGTCCTAAGGTCCTCTAACATCCAATGCTTGTCAGTTAATAAGAGAAATATGTGAGTTTCGTGAACGATGTAGGTCCATTGAGCTGAAAAGTGACTACCCTTACATGAAAAGCAGTCTTGCTGGTAGGAAGACAAAGAGCATGGGATTTAACTCAATTTCTGAAGGGAAACACACAGCACAGTTCTCATCCATGAAACACACTCTGCTTTAGAGCAAGAAGCACGTTCTTGCTTTCTAAGAGTCTCTAATAGATCAGGAAACGTGACTGTGTTCAGAACAAAATAACGGTATTTCCTACACATACGGACCATATCTAGGTCAACTCTACTACTGAAACTGATACAAACCACACTTCCTCTAACATGCAATTCTTTCCAGTTAAGAGTGAGAAACTTGTGAGCTTCGTGAATGATAGAGCTTCATTTGAGCTGAAAAGGGACTGCGTTTACTTGAAATAATGTCTTGCTTGTAGGAAGACACAGAAGCTAGGATTTAACTCCATTTGTGAAGGGAAACTCACAGCACAGTTATTATCCATTACACACACTCTGCTTTAGAGCAAGAAGCACACTTTTGCTTTCTATAGTCTCTAATGCAGCAGGAAACGTTGGTGTGCTCAGAACAAAGTACGGTGTTTACTACACTTACAGACCATATCCTGTTCAACTTGGTTCTGAAAATGATACAAACCACAGGTCCTCTAACATCCTATGATTTTCATTTAAGAGCAAGAAACATGTGAGCTTCGTGAACGATGTAGCTTCGTTTGAGCTGAAAAGGCACTGTGTTAACCTTAAACGAAGTCTTGTTTGTAGGAAGACACAGAGCCTGATATTTTACTCCATTTCTGTAGGGAAACACACAGCACAATTCTCATCCATGAAACACACTGTGCTTCAGAGCAAGAAACACGCTCTTGCATTCTAGAGTCTATAATAGAGCAAGAAACATAGGTGTGCTCAGAAGCTAAGTACGGTGTTTACTACACATACAGATCACATCTAGTTCAACACTGCTTCCGTAACTGATACAAACCACCGCTCCTCTAACATCCAATGATTTTCAGGTAAGAGCGACAAATGTGTGAGCTTCCTGAACGATGTAGCTTCCTTTGAGCTGAAAAGGGACTGTGTTTACTTGAAACGAAGTATTGCTTGTAGGAAGACACAGAGCCTGGGATATACCTCCATTTCTAAAGGGAAAAACCCAGCACAGTTCTCATCCATGAAAAACACTGTGCTTTAGAGCAGGAAGCACGCTCTTGGTTTCTTGAGTCTCTAATAAAGCAGGAAACGTTGGTGTTCACAAAACAAAAAACAGTGTTTCCTGCACATACAGACCATATCTAGTTCAACTCTCCTTCTGAAACTGATAGAAACCACAGGTCTTCTAAAATCCAATTCTTTTCAGTTAAGACCGAGAAACTTGTGAGCTTTGTGAACGATGTAGCTTCGATTCAGATGTAAAGGGACTGCGTTTATTTGAAACAAAGTCTTGATTGTAGGGAGACACAGAGCCTGGGATTTTACTCCATTTCTGAAGGGAAACACACAACACAGTTCTCATCCATGAAACACACTGTTCTTCAGAGCAAGAAACACGCTTTTACTTCTAGAGTCTATAATAGAGCAGGAAACCAGGGTGTGCTCAGAACAAAAGAAGAGTATTTACTATACATACGGACCATATCTAGTTCAACTCTGCTTCTGAAACTGATATAAACCACAGATCCTCTAACGTCCAATACTTGTCAGTTAATAAGAGAAATGTGTGAGCTTTGAGAACGATGTAGCTTCGTTTGAGCTGAAAAGGCACTGCGTTTACCTGAAAGGAAGTTTTGCTTGTAGGAAGACACAGAGCCTGGGATGTAACTCCATTTCTGAAGTGAAACACACAGGACAGTTCTCATCCATGAAACACTCTTTGCTTTAGAGCAAGACGCACGCTCTTGTTTTCTAGAGTCTCTAATACAGCAGGAAACGTGGGTGTGCTCAGAACAAAAGTACGGTGTTTACTACACATACGGACCATATCTACTTCATGTCTGCTTCTGAAAATGATACAAACCACAGGTCCTCAAACATCCAATGCTTGTCAGTTAGAAAGAGAAATATGGGAGCTTTGTGAACGATTTAGGTCCTTTGAGCTGAAAAGAGACTACCCTTTCCTGAAAAGAAGTCTTGCTTGTAGGAACACACAGAGCCTGGGATTTAACTTCATTTCTAAAGGGAAACACACAGCACCTTTCCCATCGATGAAACACATTGTGCTTTAGAGGAAGAAGCACGCTCTTGCTTTCTAGAGTCTCTAAAACAGCAGGAAACGTGGGTGTGCTCAGAACAAAAGAACGAAGTTTACGACACATACGGACCATAACTAGTTCAACTCTGCTTCTGAAACTGATACAAACCACAGGTCCTCTAACATCCAATGCTTTCAGTTAAGAGTGAGAAACGTGTTAGCTTCAAGAACAATGTAGCTTCATATGAGCTGAAAAGGGACTGTGTTTACTTGAAACGAAGTCTTGCTTGTAGGAAGACACAGAACCTATGATTTAACTCTGTTTCTGAAGGGAAACACACAGCACAGTTCTCATCCCTGAAACACTATCTGCTTAAGAGCAAGAAGCACGCTCTTGCTTTCTAGACTCTCTAATGCAGCAGGAAACGTGAGAGTGCTCAAAACAGAACAACGGTGTATCCTACACATTCAGACCATATCTAGTCAACTCTGCTTCTGAAAATTATACAAACTACAGGTCCTCTAACATCCAATGCTTTTCAGTTAAGAGCAAAAAACGTGTGAGATTCATGAACGATGTAGCTTCCTATGAGCACTAAAGTTACTGTGGTTACCTGAAAAGAAAAGTTGCTTGTTGGAAGACACAGAGCATGGGATTTAACTCCATTTCTGTAGGGAAACACACAGCACCGTTCTCATCCATGAAACACACTCTGCTTTAGAGCAAAAAGCACGCTCTTGCTTTCTATACTCTCTAATACAGCAGTAAACGTGAGTGTGCTCATAAAAACAGCACTGTGTTTCCTACACATTCGGACCATATCTAGTCAACTCTGCTTCTGAAAGTGATACAAACCACAGGTCCTCTACCATGCAATGCATTTCAGGTAAGAGCAAAAAACATGTGAGCTTCGTGAACGATGTAGCATCCTTTGAGCTCTAAACTGACTGTGATTACATGAAACGAAGTCTTGCTTGTAGGAAGACACAGACATGGGATTTAAATCCATTTCTGATGGAAACATACAGTACAGTTCTCATCCATGAAACACACTCTGCTTTTGAGCAAGAGGCATGCTCTTGCTTTCTATAGTCTCTAAGAGAGCAGGAAACGTGAGTGTGCTAAGAACAAAAGAATTGTGTGTCATATACACATATGGACCATATCGAGGTCAACTCTGCTTCTGAAACTGATACAAACCACAGGTCCTCTAACATCCAATGCTTGTCAGTTAAGAGCGAGCAACGTGTGAGCTTCGTGAACAATGTAGCTTCGTTTGAGCTGAAAAGTGACTACGTTTACCTGAAAGGAAGTCTTACATGTAGGAAGACACAGAGCCTGGGATTTAACTCCATTTCTGAAGGGAAACATATAGCACAGTTCTCATCCGTGGAACACACTCTGCTTTAGAGCAAGAAGCATGCTCTTTCTTTCTAGAGTCTCTAATACATCAGGAAACATGAGTGTGCTCAGAACAAAAGAATTGTTTTTCCTACACATTCGGACCATATCTAGTTCAACTCTGCTTCTGAAACTCATAGAAACCACAGGTCCTCTAACATCCAATGCTTTTCATTTTAGAGCGAAAAACTTGTTAGCTCCGTAAACGATGTAGTTTACGTTGAGCTCTAAAGTTACTGGGGTTACCTGAAACGAAGTCTTGCTTGTTGGAAGACATAGAGCATGGGATTTAAATCCATTTCTGTAGGCAAACACACAGTACCGTTCTCATCCATGAAACAAACTGTGCTTTAGAGCAAAAAGCACGCTCTTGCTTTCTATACTCTCTAATACAGCAGTAAACGTGTGTGTCCTCATAAAAAAAAGCACTGTGTGTCCTACACATTCGGACAATATGTAGTTCAACTTTGCTTCTGAAAGTGATACAAACCACAGGTCCTCTAGCATCCAATGCTTTTCAGGTAAGAGCGAAAAACATGTGAGCTTCGTGAACAAAGTAGCATCCTTTGAGCTCTAAACTGACTGTGATTACCGTAAAGGAAGTGTTGCTTGTAGGAAGGCACAGAACTTGGGATTTAAATCCATTTCTGATGGAAACACACAGCACAGTTCTCATCTATGAAACACACTCTGCTTCAGAGCAAGAAGCACGCTCTTGCTTTCTAGAGTCTCTGAGAGAGCAGGAAACATGAGTGTGCTCAGAACAAATAATTGTGTGTCATACACATACAGACCATATCTAGTTCAACTCTGCTTTGATACTGAAACAAACCTCAGGTCCTCTAGCATCCAATGCTTTTCAGTTAAGAGCGAGAAACGTGTGAGCTTCGTGAACAATGTAGCTTCGTTTGAGCTGAAAAGTGACTGTGTTTACCTGAAACGAAGTCTTACATGTAGGAAGACACAGAGCCTGGGATTTAACTCCATTTCTGAAGGGAAACACATAGCACAGTTCTCATCCCTTGAACACACTCTGCTTTAGAGCAAGAAGCATGCTCTTGCTTTCTAGGGTCTCTAATACAGCAGGAAACGTGAGTGTGCTCAGAACAAAAGAACTGTTTTTCCTACACATTCGGACCATATCTAGTTCAACTCTGGTTCTGAAACTGATACAAAGCACAGGTCCTCTAACATCTCATGCTTGTCATTTAAAAGTGATAAACGTGTGAGCTTCATGAACGATACAGCTTTGTTTGAGATGAAAAGTTACTGTGGTTACCTGAAACGAAGTTTGCTTGTAAGAAGAAACAGAGCCCAGAATTTAACTCCATTTCTGAAGGGGAACACACAGCACAGGTCTTATCCATGGTACACACTCTGATTTAGAGCAAGAAGCACGTTCTTGCTTTCTAGAATCTCTAATACAGAGGGAAACCTGAGTGTGCTCAGAACAAAACGACAGTGTTTCCTGCACAATCGGACCATATATAGATCAACCCTGCTTCTGAATGTGAAACAAACCACATGTCCTCTAACATTCCATGCATTTCATTTAAGAGCAAAAAACGTGTGAGCTTCGTAAACAATTTAGCTTCCTTTGAGCTCTAAAGTGACTGTGTTTACCTGAAACAAAGACTTGCTTGTAGGAAGACACAGAGCCTGGGATTTACCTCCATTTCTGAAGGGAAACACACAGCACTGTTCTCATCCATGGTACACATTCTGCTTTAGAGCAAAAAGCACGCTCTTGCTTTCTAGAGTCTCTAAGAGAGCAGGAAAAGTGAGTGTGCTCAGAACAAAAGAACTGAGTGTCGTACACATACGGACCATATGTAGTTCAACTATGCTTCTGAAAGTGATACAAACCAGAGTTCCTCTCACATCCAATGCTTTTCAGTTAAGAGCGAGTAATGTGTGAGCTTCGTGAACAATGTAGCTTCGTTTGAGATGAAAAGAGACTATGTTTACCTGAAAGGAAGTCTTGCTTGTAAGAAGACACAGAGCCTGAGATTTAAATCCATTTCAAGGGAAACACATAGCACAGTTCTCATCCATGATACATACTGTCCTTCAGAGCAAGACGCACGCTCTTGCTTTCTAGAGTCTCTAATACAGCAGGAAAAGTGGGTGTGCACAGAAGCAAAGAAAGGTGTTTCCCACACATATATACCACATCTAGTTCAAATTGCTTCTGAAACTGATACAAACCACAGGATTTCTATCATCCAATGCTTTTCAGTTAAGAGCGAGAAACATGTGAGCTTCGTGAATGATGTTGCTTCGTTTGAGCTGAAAAGGGACTGGGTTTACCTGAAATGAAGTCTTGCTTGGAGGAAGACACAGAACCTGGCATTTAACTCCTTTTCTGAAGGGAAACACACAGCACAGTTCTCATCCATAAACCACACTCTGCTTTAGAGCAAGAAGCACTCTCTTGCTTTCTAGAGTCTCTAATACAGCAGGAAATGTGGGTGTGCTCAGAACAAAAGTACAGTGTTTCCTACACATACAGATCATATCTAATTCCACCCTGCTTCTGAAACTGATCGAAACCACATGTCCACTAACATCCAATGATTTTCAGTTAAGAGCGAGAAACGTGTGAGCTTTGTGAACGATGTAGCTTCATTTGAGCTGAAAAGGGACTGAGTTTACTTGAAACAAAGTCTGGCTTGTAGGAAGACACCGAACTTGGGATTTAACTCCATTTCTGAAGGGAAACAAAAAGCACAGTTCTCATCCATGAAACACACTCTGATTTTGAGCAAGAGGCATGATCTTGCTTTCTAGAGACTCTAATACACCAGTAAACGTCAGTTTGCACAGAACGAAAAAACGGTATTTCCAAAACATACATATCATATCTAGTACAACTCTTCTACTAAAACTGATACAAACCGCAGGTCTTCTAAAATCCAATTCTTTTCAGTTAAGAGCGAGAAACTTGTGAGCTTCATGAACGATGTAGCTTCGTTTCAGCTGAAAAGCGACTGCATTTATTTGAAACAAAGTCTTGCTTGTAGGAAGACACAGAGCCTGGGATTTAAATCCATTTCTGAAGGGAAACACACAGCACAGTTCTCATCCATGAAACACACTGTGCTTTAGAGCAAGAAACACGCACTTGCTTTCTAGGGTATCTATTAGAGCAGAAAAGGTGAGTGTACTCTGAACAAAAGAACAATATTTACTATACATACAGACCCTATGTAGTTCATCTTTGCTTCTGAAACTGATACAGTCCTAAGGTCCTCTAACATCCAATGCTTGTCAGTTAATAAGAGAAATATGTGAGTTTCGTGAACGATGTAGGTCCATTGAGCTGAAAAGTGACTACCCTTACATGAAAAGCAGTCTTGCTGGTAGGAAGACAAAGAGCATGAGATTTAACTCAATTTCTGAAGGGAAACACACAGCACAGTTCTCATCCATGAAACACACTCTGCTTTAGAGCAAGAAGCACGTTCTTGCTTTCTAAGAGTCTCTAATAGATCAGGAAACGTGACTGTGTTCAGAACAAAATAACGGTATTTCCTACACATACGGACCATATATAGGTCAACTCTACTTCTGAAACTGATACAAACCACACTTCCTCTAACATGCAATTCTTTCCAGTTAAGAGTGAGAAACTTGTGAGCTTCGTGAATGATAGAGCTTCATTTGAGCTGAAAAGGGACTGCGTTTACTTGAAATAATGTCTTGCTTGTAGGAAGACACAGAAGCTAGGATTTAACTCCATTTGTGAAGGGAAACTCACAGCACAGTTATTATCCATTACACACACTCTGCTTTAGAGCAAGAAGCACACTTTTGCTTTCTATAGTCTCTAATGCAGCAGGAAACGTTGGTGTGCTCAGAACAAAGTACGGTGTTTACTACACTTACAGACCATATCCTGTTCAACTTGGTTCTGAAAATGATACAAACCACAGGTCCTCTAACATCCTATGATTTTCATTTAAGAGCAAGAAACATGTGAGCTTCGTGAACGATGTAGCTTCGTTTGAGCTGAAAAGGCACTGTGTTAACCTTAAACGAAGTCTTGTTTGTAGGAAGACACAGAGCCTGATATTTTACTCCATTTCTGTAGGGAAACACACAGCACAATTCTCATCCATGAAACACACTGTGCTTCAGAGCAAGAAACATGCTCTTGCATTCTAGAGTCTATAATAGAGCAAGAAACATAGGTGTGCTCAGAAGCTAAGTACGGTGTTTACTACACATACAGATCACATCTAGTTCAACACTGCTTCCGTAACTGATACAAACCACCGCTCCTCTAACATCCAATGATTTTCAGGTAAGAGCGACAAATGTGTGAGCTTCCTGAACGATGTAGCTTCCTTTGAGCTGAAAAGGGACTGTGTTTACTTGAAACGAAGTATTGCTTGTAGGAAGACACAGAGCCTGGGATTTACCTCCATTTCTAAAGGGAAAAACCCAGCACAGTTCTCATCCATGAAAAACACTGTGCTTTAGAGCAGGAAGCACGCTCTTGGTTTCTTGAGTCTCTAATAAAGCAGGAAACGTTGGTGTTCACAAAACAAAAAACAGTGTTTCCTGCACATACAGACCATATCTAGTTCAACTCTCCTTCTGAAACTGATAGAAACCACAGGTCTTCTAAAATCCAATTCTTTTCAGTTAAGACCGAGAAACTTGTGAGCTTTGTGAACGATGTAGCTTCGATTCAGATGTAAAGGGACTGCGTTTATTTGAAACAAAGTCTTGATTGTAGGGAGACACAGAGCCTGGGATTTTACTCCATTTCTGAAGGGAAACACACAACACAGTTCTCATCCATGAAACACACTGTTCTTCAGAGCAAGAAACACGCTTTTACTTCTAGAGTCTATAATAGAGCAGGAAACCAGGGTGTGCTCAGAACAAAAGAAGAGTATTTACTATACATACGGACCATATCTAGTTCAACTCTGCTTCTGAAACTGATATAAACCACAGGTCCTCTAACGTCCAATACTTGTCAGTTAATAAGAGAAATGTGTGAGCTTTGAGAACGATGTAGCTTCGTTTGAGCTGAAAAGGCACTGCGTTTACCTGAAAGGAAGTTTTGCTTGTAGGAAGACACAGAGCCTGGGATGTAACTCCATTTCTGAAGTGAAACACACAGGACAGTTCTCATCCATGAAACACTCTTTGCTTTAGAGCAAGACGCACGCTCTTGTTTTCTAGAGTCTCTAATACACCAGGAAACGTGAGTGTTCTCAAAACAAAAAACGGTATATCCTACATATACGGATCTTATCTAGTTCAACTCTCCTTCTGAAACTGATACAAACCACAGGTATTCTAACATCCAATGCTTGTCAGTTAATAAGAGAAATGTGTGAGATTTGTGAACGATGAAGCTTTGTTTGAGCTGAAAAGGGACTGTGTTTACCACAAACGAAGTCTTGCTTGTAAGAAGACACAGAGCCTGAGATTTAAATCCATTTCAAGGGAAACACATAGCACAGTTCTCATCCATGATACATACTGTCCTTCAGAGCAAGACGCACGCTCTTGCTTTCTAGAGTCTCTAATACAGCAGGAAAAGTGGGTGTGCTCAGAACAAAAGTATGGTGTTTACTACACATACGGACCATATCTAGTTCAAGTCTGCTTCTGAAAATGATACAAACCTCAGGTCCTCTAACATCCAATGCTTGTCAGTTAGAAATAGAAATATGTGAGCTTTGTGAACGATTTAGGTCCTTTGAGCTGAAAAGAGACTACCCTTTCCTGAAAAGAATTCTTGCTTGTAGGAACACACAGAGCCTGGGATTTAACTCCATTTCTAAAGGGAAACACACAGCACCTTTCCCATCGATGAAACACATTGTGCTTTAGAGGAAGAAGCATGCTCTTGCTTTCCAGAGTATCTAATACAGCTTTAAACGTGGGTGTGCACAGAACAAAAGAACGAAGTTTACGACACATACGGACCATATCTAGTTCAACTCTGCTTCTGAAACTGATACAAACCACAGGTCCTCTAACATCCAATGCTTTCAGTTAAGAGCGAGAAACGTGTGAGCTTCAAGAACAATGTAGCTTCGTATGAGCTGAAAAGGGACTGTGTTTACTTGAAACGAAGTCTTGCTTGTAGGAAGACACAGAACCTGGGATTTAACTCCGTTTCTGAAGGGAAACACACAGCACAGTTCTCATCCATGAAACACACTCTGCTTTAGAGCAAGAAGTCTGCTCTTGCTTCCTATAGTATCTAATACAGCAGGAAACGTGAGTGTGCACAGAAGCAAAGAAAGGTGTTTCCCACACATATATACCACATCTAGTTCAAATTGCTTCTGAAACTGATACAAACCACAGGTCCTCTATCATCCAGTGCTTTTCAGTTAAGAGCGAGAAACATGTGAGCCTCGTGAATGATGTTGCTTCGTTTGAGCTGAAAAGGGACTGGGTTTACCTGAAATGAAGTCTTGCTTGGAGTAAGACACAGAACCTGGCATTTAACTCCTTTTCTGAAGGGAAACACACAGCACAGTTCTCATCCATAAACCACACTCTGCTTTAGCGCAAGAAGCACTCTCTTGCTTTCTAGAGTCTCTAATACAGCAGGAAATGTGGGTGTGCTCAGAAAAAAAGTACAGTATTTCGTACACATACAGATCATATCTAATTCCACCCTGCTTCTGAAACTGATCGAAACCACATGTCCACTAACATCCAATGATTTTCAGTTAAGAGCGAGAAACGTGTGAGCTTTGTGAACGATGTAGCTTCATTTGAGCTGAAAAGGGACTGAGTTTACTTGAAACAAATTCTGGCTTGTAGGAACACACTGAACTTGGGATTTAACTCCATTTCTGAAGGGAAACAAAAAGCACAGTTCTCATCCATGAAACACACTCTGATTTTGAGCAAGAGGCATGATCTTGCTTTCTAGAGACTCTAATACACCAGTAAACGTCAGTTTGCACAGAACGAAAAAACGGTATTTCCAAAACATACATATCATATCTAGTACAACTCTTCTCCTAAAACTGATACAAACCGCAGGTCTTCTAAAATCCAATTCTTTTCAGTTAAGAGCGAGAAATTTGTGAGCTTCATGAACGATGTAGCTTCGTTTCAGCTGAAAAGCGACTGCATTTATTTGAAACAAAGTCTTGCTTGTAGGAAGACACAGAGCCTCGGATTTAAATCCATTTCTGAAGGGAAACACACAGCACAATTCTCATCCATGAAACACACTGTGCTTTAGAGCAAGAAACACGCACTTGCTTTCTGGGTATCTATTAGAGCAGAAAAGGTGAGTGTACTCTGAACAAAAGAACAATATTTACTATACATACAGACCCTATGTAGTTCATCTTTGCTTCTGAAACTGATACAGTCCTAAGGTCCTCTAAAATCCAATGCTTGTCAGTTAATAAGAGAAATATGTGAGCTTCGTGAACGATGTAGGTCCATTGAGCTGAAAAGTGACTACCCTTACATGAAAAGCAGTCTTGCTGGTAGGAAGACAAAGAGCATGGGATTTAACTCAATTTCTGAAGGGAAACACACAGCACAGTTCTCATCCATGAAACACACTCTGCTTTAGATCAAGAAGCCCGCTGTTGCTTCCTAGAGTCTCTAATACAGCAGGAAACGTGAGTGTGCACAGAAACAAAGAACGGTGTTTACCACACATATAGACCACATCTAGTTCAAATTGCTTCTGAAACTGATACAAACCACAGGATTTCTAACATCCAATGCTTTTCAGTTAAGAGTGAGAAACGTGTGAGCTTTGTGAACGATATTGCTTCTTTTGAGCATAAAAAGGGACTGAGTTTAGCAGAAATGAAGTCTTGCTTGTAGGAAGACACAGAACATGGGATTTAACTCCTTTTCTGAAGGGAAACACACAGCACAGTTCTCATCCATGAAACACACTCTGCTTTAGAGCAAGAAGCACTCTCTTGCTTTCTAGAGTCTCTAATACAGCAGGAAACGTGGGTGTGCTCAGAACAAAAGTACGGTGTTTCCTACACATACGGACCATATCTAGTTCCACTCTGCTTCTGAAACTGATCCAAACCACAGGTACACTAACATCCAGTGATTTTCATTTAGAGTGAGAAACGTCTGAGCTTCCTGCTCAATGTAGCTTCCTTTGAGCTGAAAAAGGACTGCGTTTTCTTAAAACGAAGTCTTGCTTATAGGAAGACACAGAGCCTGGGATTTAACTCCATTTCAAATGGGAAACACTCTGCACATTTCTCATCCATGAAACACACTGTGCTTTAGAGCAAGAAGCACGCTCTTGCTTTCTAGAGTCTCTAATACAGCAGGAAAAGTGGGTGTTCTCAAAACAAAAACCGGTGTTTCCTACACATACTGTCCATATCTAGTTCAACTCTCCTTCTGAAACTGATGCAAATCGCAGGTCCTCTAAATTCCAATTCTTTTCAGGTAAGGGCCAGAAAAGTATGAGCTTCGTGAACGATGTAGCTTCGTTGGAGCTGAAAAGGGACTGCGTTTACTTGAAATGAAGTCTTGCTTGAAGGAAGACACAGAACCTAGGATTTAATTCCACTTCTGAAGGAAAACACATAGCACAGTTCTCATTCATGAGACACACTGTGCTCAGAGTAAGAAACACTCTCTTGCTTTCTAGAGTCTATAATAGTGCAGGAGACCTGGGTGTGCTCAGAACAAAAGTACGTTGTTTCCTAAACATACGCGCCATATCTAGTTCTACTCTCCCCCTAAACTGATACAAACCACAGGTCCTCTAAAATCCAATTATTTTCAGTTAAGAGCAAGAAACTTGTGAGTTTTGTGAAGGTTGTAGCTTCGTTTGAGCTGAGAGGGACTGCGTTTACCTGAAAGGAAGTTTTGATTGTAGGAAGACAAAGAGCATGGGATTTTACTCCATTTCTGAAGGGAAACACACAGCACAGTTCTCATCCATGAAATACACTGTGCTACAGAGCAAGAAACATGCTCTTGGTTTCTAGAGTATTTAATAGAGCAGAAAACCTGGGTGTGCTCAGAACAAAAGAACAGTGTTTACTCCACATACGGACCATATATAGTTCAACTCTGCTTCTAAAACTGATACAAACCACAGGTCCTCTAACATCCAATGCTTGTTCAGTTAATCAGAGAAATGTGTGAGCTTCGTGAACGATATAACTTCCTTTGAGCTGAAAAGGGACTGCGTTTACCTGAAAGGATGTCTGGCTTGTAGGAAGACACAGAGCCTGGGATGTAACTCCATTTCTGAAGGGAAACACACAGCACAGTTCTAATCCTTGAAACACACTTTGCTTTAGAGCAAGACGCATGCTCTTGCTTTCTAGAGTCTCTAATACAGCAGAAAACATGGGTGTTCTCAAAACAAAAAGCGGTGTTTTCTACACATAAGGCCATATCTATTTCAACTCTCCTTCTGAAACTGATGCAAACCGCAGGTCTTCTAAAATCCTTTTCTTTTCACTTAACAGCGAGAAAGTTGTGAGCTTCTTGAATGATGTAGCTTCTTTCAGCTGAAAAGCGACTGCGTTTATTTGAAACAAAGTCTTGCTTGTAGAAAGACACAGAGACTGGGATTTAACCTCATTTCAGAAAGGACACACAGCACAGTTATCATCCATTACACACACTCTGCTTTAGAGCAAGAAGCACACTTTTGCTTTCTATAGTCTCTAATGCAGCAGGAAACGTTGGTGTGCTCAGAACAAAGTACGGTGTTTACTACACTTACAGACCATATCCTGTTCAACTTGGTTCTGAAAATGATACAAACCACAGGTCCTCTAACATCCTATGATTTTCATTTAAGAGCAAGAAACATGTGAGGTTCGTGAACGATGTAGCTTCGTTTGAGCTGAAAAGGCACTGTGTTAACCTTAAACGAAGTCTTGTTTGTAGGAAGACACAGAGCCTGATATTTTACTCCATTTCTGTAGGGAAACACACAGCACAATTCTCATCCATGAAACACACTGTGCTTCAGAGCAAGAAACACGCTCTTGCATTCTAGAGTGTATAATAGAGCAAGAAAAATAGGTGGGCTCAGAAGCTAAGTACGGTGTTTACTACACATACAGATCACATCTAGTTCAACTCTGCTTCCGTAACTGATACAAACCACCGCTCCTCTAACATCCAATGATTTTCAGGTAAGAGCGACAAATGTGTGAGCTTCCTGAACGATGTAGCTTCGTTTGAGCTGAAAAGGGACTGTGTTTACTTGAAACGAAGTATTGCTTGTAGGAAGACACAGAGCCTGGGATTTACCTCCATTTCTAAAGGGAAAAACCCAGCACAGTTCTCATCCAGGAAACACACTGTGCTTTAGAGCAAGAAGCACGTTCTTGGTTTCTTGAGTCTCTAATACAGCAGGAAACCTGGGTGTGCTAGAACAAAAGAACAGTGTTTTCTATACAAACGGACCATATCTAGTTCAACTCTGCTTCTGAAACTGATATAAACCACAGGTCCTCTAACGTCCAGTACTTGTCAGGTAATAAGAGAAATGTGTGAGCTTTGAGAACGATGTAGCTTCGTTTGAGCCGAAAAGGCACTGCGTTTACCTGAAAGGAAGTCTTGCTTGTAGGAAGAAACAGAGACTGGGATTTCACTCCATTTCTGAAGTGAAACACACAGCACAGTTTTCATCCATGAAATACACTTTGCTTTAGAGTAAGACGCACGCTCTTTCTATCTAGAGTCTCTAATACAGCAGAAAATGTTGGTGTTCTCCAAACAAAAAACGGTGTTTCCTAAACATACAGACCATATCTAGTTCAACTCTCCTTCTGAAACTGATACAAACCACAGGTGCTCTAAAATCCAATTCTTTTCAGTTAAGAGCAAGAAAGTTGTGAGCTTCGTGAATGATGGAGCTTCGTTTGAGCTGAAAAGGGACTACGTTTAACTGAAACGAAGTCTTGCTGGTAGGAAGACAGAGAGCCTGGTATTCAACACCATTTCTAAAGGGAAACACTCAGCACAGTTCTCATCCATGAAACCCACTGTGCTTTAGAGCAAGAAGCACACTCTTGGTTTCTTGAGTCTCTAATACAGCAGGAAACGTGGGTGTGGTCAGAACAAAAGTATGGTGTTTACTACACATATGGACCATATCTACTTCAAGTCTGCTTCTGAAACTGATACAAACCTCAGGTCCTTTAACATCCAATGCTTCAGTTAATAAGAGAAATACGTGAGCTTTGTGAACGATATAGGTCCTTTGAGCTGAAAAGTGACTACCCTTACGTGAAAGGAAGTCTTGCTTGTAGGAAGACACAGAGACTGGGATTTTACTCCATTTCTGAAGGGAAACACATAGCACAGTTCTCTTCCATGAAACACGCTGTGCTTCAGAGCAAGAAACACGCTCTTGCTTTCTAGAGTCTATAAAAGAGCAGGAAAGTTGGCTGGGCTCAGAAGCTAAGTACGGTGTTCACTACACATACGGACCACATCAAGTTCAACTCTGCCTCTGAAACTGATACAAACCACAGGTCCTCTAACATCCAATGATTTTCAGGTAAGAGTGACAAATGTGTGAGCACCTGAAAGATGTAGCTTCGTTTGAGCTGAAAAGGGACTGCGTTTACTTGAAACGAAGTCTTGATTGTTGGAAGACACAGAGACTGGGATTTAACTCCATTTAAAGGGAAACACTCAGCACAGTTCTCATCCATGAAAAACACTGTGCTTTAGAGCAGGAAGCACGCTCTTGGTTTCTTGAGTCTCTAATAAAGCAGGAAACGTTGGTGTTCACAAAACAAAAAACAGTGTTTCCTGCACATACAGACCATATCTAGTTCAACTCTCCTTCTGAAACTGATAGAAACCACAGGTCTTCTAAAATCCAATTCTTTTCAGTTAAGACCGAGAAACTTGTGAGCTTTGTGAACGATGTAGCTTCGATTCAGATGTAAAGGGACTGCGTTTATTTGAAACAAAGTCTTGATTGTAGGGAGACACAGAGCCTGGGATTTTACTCCATTTCTGAAGGGAAACACACAACACAGTTCTCATCCATGAAACACACTGTTCTTCAGAGCAAGAAACACGCTTTTACTTCTAGAGTCTATAATAGAGCAGGAAACCAGGGTGTGCTCAGAACAAAAGAAGAGTATTTACTATACATACGGACCATATCTAGTTCAACTCTGCTTCTGAAACTGATACAAACCACAGGTATTCTAACATCCAATGCTTGTCAGTTAATAAGAGAAATGTGTGAGATTTGTGAACGATGAAGCTTTGTTTGAGCTGAAAAGGGACTGCGTTTACCTGAAACGAAGTCTTGCTTGTAAGAAGACACAGAGCCTGAGATTTAAATCCATTTCAAGGGAAACACATAGCACAGTTCTCATCCATGATACATACTGTCCTTCAGAGCAAGACGCACGCTCTTGCTTTCTAGAGTCTCTAATACAGCAGGAAAAGTGGGTGTGCTCAGAACAAAAGTACGGTGTTTACTACACATACGGACCATATCTAGTTCAAGTCTGCTTCTGAAAATGATACAAACCTCAGGTCCTCTAACATCCAATGCTTGTCAGTTAGAAAGAGAAATATGTGAGCTTTGTGAACGATTTAGGTCCTTTGAGCTGAAAAGAGACTACCCTTTCCTGAAAAGAATTCTTGCCTGTAGGAACACACAGAGCCTGGGATTTGACTCCATTTCTAAAGGGAAACACACAGCACCTTTCCCATCGATGAAACACATTGTGCTTTAGAGGAAGAAGCACGCTCTTGCTTTCCAGAATATCTAATACAGCTTTAAACGTGGGTGTGCACAGAACAAAAGAACGAAGTTTACGACACATATGGACCATATCTAGTTCAACTCTGCTTCTGAAACTGATACAAACCACAGGTCCTCTAACATCCAATGCTTTCAGTTAAGAGCGAGAAACGTGTGAGCTTCAAGAACAATGTAGCTTCGTATGAGCTGAAAAGGGACTGTGTTTTCTTGAAACGAAGTCTTGCTTGTAGGAAGACACAGAACCTGGGATTTAACTCCGTTTCTGAAGGGAAACACACAGCACAGTTCTCATCCATGAAACACACTCTGCTTTAGAGCAAGAAGCCTGCTCTTGCTTCCTAGAGTCTCTAATACAGCAGGAAACATGAGTGTGCACAGAAGCAAAGAAAGGTGTTTCCCACACATATATACCACATCTAGTTCAAATTGCTTCTGAAACTGATACAAACCACAGGATTTCTATCATCCAGTGCTTTTCAGTTAAGAGCGAGAAACAGGTGACCTTCGTGAATGATGTTGCTTCGTTTGAGCTGAAAAGGGACTGGGTTTACGTGAAATGAAGTCTTGCTTGGAGGAAGACACAGAACCTGGCATTTAACTCCTTTTCTGAAGGGAAACACACAGCACAGTTCTCATCCATAAACCACACTCTGCTTTAGAGCAAGAAGCACTCTCTTGCTTTCTAGGGTCTCTAATACAGCAGGAAATGTGGGTGTGCTCAGAACAAAAGTACAGTGTTTCCTACACATACAGATCATATCTAATTCCACCCTGTTTCTGAAACTGATCGAAACCACATGTCCACTAACATCCAATGATTTTCAGTTAAGAGCGAGAAACGTGTGAGCTTTGTGAACGATGTAGCTTCATTTGAGCTGAAACGGGACTGAGTTTACTTGAAACAAATTCTGGCTTGTAGGAACACACTGAACTTGGGATTTAACTCCATTTCTGAAGGGAAACAAAATGCACAGTTCTCATCCATGAAACACACTCTGATTTTGAGCAAGAGGCATGATCTTGCTTTCTAGAGACTCTAATACACCAGTAAACGTCAGTTTGCACAGAACGAAAAAACGGTATTTCCAAAACATACATATCATATCTAGTACAACTCTTCTCCTAAAACTGATACAAACCGCAGGTCTTCTAAAATCCAATTCTTTTCAGTTAAGAGCGAGAAACTTGTGAGCTTCATGAACGATGTAGCTTCGTTTCAGCTGAAAAGCGACTGCATTTATTTGAAACAAAGTCTTGCTTGTAGGAAGACACAGAGCCTGGGATTTAAATCCATTTCTGAAGGGAAACACACAGCACAGTTCTCATCCATGAAACACACTGTGCTTTAGAGCAAGAAACACGCACTTGCTTTCTAGGGTATCTATTAGAGCAGAAAAGGTGAGTGTACTCTGAACAAAAGAACAATATTTACTATACATACAGACCCTATGTAGTTCATCTTTGCTTCTGAAACTGATACAGTCCTAAGGTCCTCTAAAATCCAATGCTTGTCAGTTAATAAGAGAAATATGTGAGCTTCGTGAACGATGTAGGTCCATTGAGCTTAAAAGTGACTACCCTTACATGAAAAGCAGTCTTGCTGGTAGGAAGACAAAGAGCATGGGATTTAACTCAATTTCTGAAGGGAAACACACAGCACAGTTCTCATCCATGAAACACACTCTGCTTTAGAGCAAGAAGCCCGCTCTTGCTTCCTAGAGTCTCTAATACAGCAGGAAACGTGAGTGTGCACAGAAACAAAGAACGGTGTTTACCACACATATAGACCACATCTAGTTCAAATTGCTTCTGAAACTGATACAAACCACAGGATTTCTAACATCCAATGCTTTTCAGTTAAGAGTGAGAAACGTGTGAGCTTCATGAACGATGTAGCTTCATTTCAGCTGAAAAGCGACTGCATTTATTTGAAACAAAGTCTTGCTTGTAGGAAGACACAGAGCCTGGGATTTTACTCCATTTCTGAAGGGAAACACATAGCACAGTTCTCGTCCATGAAACACACTGTGCTTCAGAGCAAGAAACACGCTCTTGCTTTCTAGAGTCAATAAAATAGCAGGAAAGTTGCGTGGGCTCAGAAGCTAAGTATGGTGTTTACTACACATACGGACCACATCTAGTTCAACTCTGCCTCTGAAACTGATACAAACCACAGGTCCTCTAACATCCAATGATTTTCAGGTAAGAGCGACAAATGTGTGAGCTCCTGAAAGATGTAGCTTCGTTTGAGCTAAAAAGTGACTGTGTTTACTTGAAAAGAAGCCTTGCTTGGAGGAAGACACAGAACCTGGGATTTAACAACATTTCTGAAGGGAAACACACAGCACAGTTCTCATCCATGAAACACACTGTTCTTTAGAGCAAGAAACACTCTTTTACTTCTAGAGTCTATAATAGAGCAGGAAACCAGGGTGTGCTCAGAAAAAAAGAAGAGTGTTTACTATACATACGGACCATATCTAGTTCAACTCTGCTTCTGAAACTGATATAAACCATAGGTCCTCTAACGTCCAATACTTGTCAGTTAATAAGAGAAATGTGTGAGCTTTGAGAACGATGTAGCTTCGTTTGAGCTGAAAAGGCACTGCGTTTACCTGAAAGGAAGTTTTGCTTGTAGGAAGACACAGAGCCTGGGATGTAACTCCATTTCTGAAGTGAAACACACAGCACAGTTCTCATCCATGAAACACACTGTGCTTTAGAGCAAGAAGCACGCTCTTGCTTTCTACAGTCTCTAATACAGCAAGAAACGTGGGTGTTCTCAAAACAAAAAACGGTGTTTTGACACATACGGACCGTATCTAGTTCAACTCTCCTTCTGAAACTGATACAAACCACAGATCCCCTAAATTCCAATTCTTTTCAGTTAAGAGCGAGAAACGTGTGAGCTTCGTTAACCAGGTAGCTTCGTTTGAGCTGAAAAGTGACTGTGTTTACTTGAAAAGAAGTCTTGCTTGGAGGAAGACACAGAACCTGGGATTTAACAACATTTCTGAAGGGAAACACACAGCACAGTTCTCATCCATGAAACACACTCTGCTTTCGAGCAAGAAGCACGCTCTTGCTTTCTAGAGTCTCTAATACAACAGGAAATGTGAGAGAGCACAGAACCAAAGAATGGTGTTTCCTAAACATACGGACCATATCTAGTTCAACTCTCCTTCTGAAACTGATACAAACCGCAGTTCCTCTAAAATGCAATTATTTTCAGTTAGGAGTGAGAAACTTGTGAGCTTCGTGAATGATAGAGCTTCATTTGAGCTGAAAAGGGACTGCGTTTACTTGAAATAATGTCTTGCTTGTAGGAAGACACAGAACCTAGGATTTAACTCCATTTGTGAAGGGAAACTCACAGCACAGTTATTATCCATTACACACACTCTGCTTTAGAGCAAGAAGCACACTTTTGCTTTCTATAGTCTCTAATGCAGCAGGAAACGTTGGTGTGCTCAGAACAAAGTACGGTGTTTACTACACTTACAGACCATATCCTGTTCAACTTGGTTCTGAAAATGATACAAACCACAGGTCCTCTAACATCCTATGATTTTCATTTAAGAGCAAGAAACATGTGAGCTTCGTGAACGATGTAGCTTCGTTTGAGCTGAAAAGGCACTGTGTTAACCTTAAACGAAGTCTTGTTTGTAGGAAGACACAGAGCCTGATATTTTACTCCATTTCTGTAGGGAAACACACAGCACAATTCTCATCCATGAAACACACTGTGCTTCAGAGCAAGAAACACGCTCTTGCATTCTAGAGTCTATAATAGAGCAAGAAACATAGGTGGGCTCAGAAGCTAAGTACGGTGTTTACTACACATACAGATCACATCTAGTTCAACTCTGCTTCCGTAACTGATACAAACCACCGCTCCTCTAACATCCAATGATTTTCAGGTAAGAGCGACAAATGTGTGAGCTTCCTGAACGATGTAGCTTCGTTTGAGCTGAAAAGGGACTATGTTTACTTGAAACGAAGTACTGCTTGTAGGAAGACACAGAGCCTGGGATTGACCTCCATTTCTAAAGGGAAAAACCCAGCACAGTTCTCATCCATGAAAAACACTGTGCTTTAGAGCAGGAAGCACGCTCTTGGTTTCTTGAGTCTCTAATAAAGCAGGAAACGTTGGTGTTCACAAAACAAAAAACAGTGTTTCCTGCACATACAGACCATATCTAGTTCAACTCTCCTTCTGAAACTGATAGAAACCACAGGTCTTCTAAAATCCAATTCTTTTCAGTTAAGACCGAGAAACTTGTGAGCTTTGTGAACGATGTAGCTTCGATTCAGATGTAAAGGAACTGCGTTCATTTGAAACAAAGTCTTGATTGTAGGGAGACACAGAGCCTGGGATTTTACTCCATTTCTGAAGGGAAACACACAACACAGTTCTCATCCATGAAACACACTGTTCTTCAGAGCAAGAAACACGCTTTTACTTCTAGAGTCTATAATAGAGCAGGAAACCAGGGTGTGCTCAGAAAAAAAGAAGAGTGTTTACTATACATACGGACCATATCTAGTTCAACTCTGCTTCTGAAACTGATATAAACCACAGGTCCTCTAACGTCCAATACTTGTCAGTTAATAAGAGAAATGTGTGAGCTTTGAGAACGATGTAGCTTCGTTTGAGCTGAAAAGGCACTGCGTTTACCTGAAAGGAAGTTTTGCTTGTAGGAAGACACAGAGCCTGGGATGTAACTCCATTTCTGAAGTGAAACACACAGGACAGTTCTCATCCATGAAACACTCTTTGCTTTAGAGCAAGACGCACGCTCTTGTTTTCTAGAGTCTCTAATACAGCAGGAAACGTGGGTGTTCTGAAAACAAAAAACGGTATATCCTACATATACGGATCATATCTAGTTCAACTCTCCTTCTGAAACTGATACAAACCACAAGTATTCTAACATCCAATGCTTGTCAGTTAATAAGAGAAATGTGTGAGATTTGTGAACAATGAAGCTTTGTTTGAGCTGAAAAGGGACTGCGTTTACCTGAAACGAAGTCTTGCTTGTAGGAAGACACAGCGCCTGGGATTTAACTCCCTTTCTAAAGAGAAACACTCTGCACAATTCTCATCCATGAAACACACTGTGCTTTAGAGCAAGAAGCATGCTCTTGCTTTCTACAGTCTCTAATACAGCAAGAAACGTGGGTGTTCTCAAAACAAAAAACGGTGTTTTGACACATACGGAACGTATCTAGTTCAACTCTCCTTCTGAAACTGATACAAACCACAGATCCCCTAAATTCCAATTCTTTTCAGTTAAGAGCGAGAAACGTGTGAGCTTCGTTAACCAGGTAGCTTCGTTTGAGCTGAAAAGTGACTGTGTTTACTTGAAAAGAAGTCTTGCTTGGAGGAAGACACAGAACCTGGGATTTAACAACATTTCTGAAGGGAAACACACAGCACAGTTCTCATCCATGAAACACACTCTGCTTTCGAGCAAGAAGCACGCTCTTGCTTTCTAGAGTCTCTAATACAACAGGAAATGTGAGCGAGCACAGAACCAAAGAATGGTGTTTCCTAAACATACGGACCATATCTAGTTCAACTCTCCTTCTGAAACTGATACAAACCGCAGTTCCTCTAAAATGCAATTATTTTCAGTTAGGAGTGAGAAACTTGTGAGCTTCGTGAATGATAGAGCTTCATTTGAGCTGAAAAGGGACTGCGTTTACTTGAAATAATGTCTTGCTTGTAGGAAGACACAGAACCTAGGATTTAACTCCATTTGTGAAGGGAAACTCACAGCACAGTTATTATCCATTACACACACTCTGCTTTAGAGCAAGAAGCACACTTTTGCTTTCTATAGTCTCTAATGCAGCAGGAAACGTTGGTGTGCTCAGAACAAAGTACGGTGTTTACTACACTTACAGACCATATCCTGTTCAACTTGGTTCTGAAAATGATACAAACCACAGGTCCTCTAACATCCTATGATTTTCATTTAAGAGCAAGAAACATGTGAGCTTCGTGAACGATGTAGCTTCGTTTGAGCTGAAAAGGCACTGTGTTAACCTTAAATGAAGTCTTGTTTGTAGGAAGACACAGAGCCTGATATTTTACTCCATTTCTGTAGGGAAACACACAGCACAATTCTCATCCATGAAACACACTGTGCTTCAGAGCAAGAAACACGCTCTTGCATTCTAGAGTCTATAATAGAGCAAGAAACATAGGTGGGCTCAGAAGCTAAGTACGGTGTTTACTACACATACAGATCACATCTAGTTCAACTCTGCTTCCGTAACTGATACAAACCACCGCTCCTCTAACATCCAATGATTTTCAGGTAAGAGCGACAAATGTGTGAGCTTCCTGAACGATGTAGCTTCGTTTGAGCTGAAAAGGGACTATGTTTACTTGAAACGAAGTACTGCTTGTAGGAAGACACAGAGCCTGGGATTGACCTCCATTTCTAAAGGGAAAAACCCAGCACAGTTCTCATCCATGAAAAACACTGTGCTTTAGAGCAGGAAGCACGCTCTTGGTTTCTTGAGTCTCTAATAAAGCAGGAAACGTTGGTGTTCACAAAACAAAAAACAGTGTTTCCTGCACATACAGACCATATCTAGTTCAACTCTCCTTCTGAAACTGATAGAAACCACAGGTCTTCTAAAATCCAATTCTTTTCAGTTAAGACCGAGAAACTTGTGAGCTTTGTGAACGATGTAGCTTCGATTCAGATGTAAAGGGACTGCGTTCATTTGAAACAAAGTCTTGATTGTAGGGAGACACAGAGCCTGGGATTTTACTCCATTTCTGAAGGGAAACACACAACACAGTTCTCATCCATGAAACACACTGTTCTTCAGAGCAAGAAACACGCTTTTACTTCTAGAGTCTATAATAGAGCAGGAAACCAGGGTGTGCTCAGAACAAAAGAAGAGTGTTTACTATACATACGGACCATATCTAGTTCAACTCTGCTTCTGAAACTGATATAAACCACAGGTCCTCTAACGTCCAATACTTGTCAGTTAATAAGAGAAATGTGTGAGCTTTGAGAACGATGTAGCTTCGTTTGAGCTGAAAAGGCACTGCGTTTACCTGAAAGGAAGTTTTGCTTGTAGGAAGACACAGAGCCTGGGATGTAACTCCATTTCTGAAGTGAAACACACAGGACAGTTCTCATCCATGAAACACTCTTTGCTTTAGAGCAAGACGCACGCTCTTGTTTTCTAGAGTCTCTAATACAGCAGGAAATGTGGGTGTTCTGAAAACAAAAAACGGTATATCCTACATATACGGATCATATCTAGTTCAACTCTCCTTCTGAAACTGATACAAACCACAGGTATTCTAACATCCAATGCTTGTCAGTTAATAAGAGAAATGTGTGAGATTTGTGAACAATGAAGCTTTGTTTGAGCTGAAAAGGGACTGCGTTTACCTGAAACGAAGTCTTGCTTGTAGGAAGACACAGTGCCTGGGATTTAACTCCCTTTCTAAAGAGAAACAATCTGCACAATTCTCATCCATGAAACACACTGTGCTTTAGAGCAAGAAGCATGCTCTTGCTTTCTACAGTCTCTAATACAGCAAGAAACGTGGGTGTTCTCAAAACAAAAAACGGTGTTTTGACACATACGGACCGTATCTAGTTCAACTCTCCTTCTGAAACTGATACAAACCACAGATCCCCTAAATTCCAATTCTTTTCAGTTAAGAGCGAGAAACGTGTGAGCTTCGTTAACCAGGTAGCTTCGTTTGAGCTGAAAAGTGACTGTGTTTACTTGAAAAGAAGTCTTGCTTGGAGGAAGACACAGAACCTGGGATTTAACAACATTTCTGAAGGGAAACACACAGCACAGTTCTCATCCATGAAACACACTCTGCTTTCGAGCAAGAAGCACGCTCTTGCTTTCTAGAGTCTCTAATACAACAGGAAATGTGAGAGAGCACAGAACCAAAGAATGGTGTTTCCTAAACATACGGACCATATCTAGTTCAACTCTCCTTCTGAAACTGATACAAACCGCAGTTCCTCTAAAATGCAATTATTTTCAGTTAGGAGTGAGAAACTTGTGAGCTTCGTGAATGATAGAGCTTCATTTGAGCTGAAAAGGGACTGCGTTTACTTGAAATAATGTCTTGCTTGTAGGAAGACACAGAACCTAGGATTTAACTCCATTTGTGAAGGGAAACTCACAGCACAGTTATTATCCATTACACACACTCTGCTTTAGAGCAAGAAGCACACTTTTGCTTTCTATAGTCTCTAATGCAGCAGGAAACGTTGGTGTGCTCAGAACAAAGTACGGTGTTTACTACACTTACAGACCATATCCTGTTCAACTTGGTTCTGAAAATGATACAAACCACAGGTCCTCTAACATCCTATGATTTTCATTTAAGAGCAAGAAACATGTGAGCTTCGTGAACGATGTAGCTTCGTTTGAGCTGAAAAGGCACTGTGTTAACCTTAAACGAAGTCTTGTTTGTAGGAAGACACAGAGCCTGATATTTTACTCCATTTCTGTAGGGAAACACACAGCACAATTCTCATCCATGAAACACACTGTGCTTCAGAGCAAGAAACACGCTCTTGCATTCTAGAGTCTATAATAGAGCAAGAAACATAGGTGGGCTCAGAAGCTAAGTACGGTGTTTACTACACATACAGATCACATCTAGTTCAACTCTGCTTCCGTAACTGATACAAACCACCGCTCCTCTAATATCCAATGATTTTCAGGTAAGAGCGACAAATGTGTGAGCTTCCTGAACGATGTAGCTTCGTTTGAGCTGAAAAGGGACTATGTTTACTTGAAACGAAGTACTGCTTGTAGGAAGACACAGAGCCTGGGATTTACCTCCATTTCTAAAGGGAAAAACCCAGCACAGTTCTCATCCATGAAAAACACTGTGCTTTAGAGCAGGAAGCACGCTCTTGGTTTCTTGAGTCTCTAATAAAGCAGGAAACGTTGGTGTTCACAAAACAAAAAACAGTGTTTCCTGCACATACAGACCATATCTAGTTCAACTCTCCTTCTGAAACTGATAGAAACCACAGGTCTTCTAAAATCCAATTCTTTTCAGTTAAGACCGAGAAACTTGTGAGCTTTGTGAACGATGTAGCTTCGATTCAGATGTAAAGGGACTGCGTTCATTTGAAACAAAGTCTTGATTGTAGGGAGACACAGAGCCTGGGATTTTACTCCATTTCTGAAGGGAAACACACAACACAGTTCTCATCCATGAAACACACTGTTCTTCAGAGCAAGAAACACGCTTTTACTTCTAGAGTCTATAATAGAGCAGGAAACCAGGGTGTGCTCAGAAAAAAAGAAGAGTGTTTACTATACATACGGACCATATCTAGTTCAACTCTGCTTCTGAAACTGATATAAACCACAGGTCCTCTAACGTCCAATACTTGTCAGTTAATAAGAGAAATGTGTGAGCTTTGAGAACGATGTAGCTTCGTTTGAGCTGAAAAGGCACTGCGTTTACCTGAAAGGAAGTTTTGCTTGTAGGAAGACACAGAGCCTGGGATGTAACTCCATTTCTGAAGTGAAACACACAGGACAGTTCTCATCCATGAAACACTCTTTGCTTTAGAGCAAGACGCACGCTCTTGTTTTCTAGAGTCTCTAATACAGCAGGAAACGTGGGTGTTCTGAAAACAAAAAACGGTATATCCTACATATACGGATCATATCTAGTTCAACTCTCCTTCTGAAACTGATACAAACCACAGGTATTCTAACATCCAATGCTTGTCAGTTAATAAGAGAAATGTGTGAGATTTGTGAACAATGAAGCTTTGTTTGAGCTGAAAAGGGACTGCGTTTACCTGAAACGAAGTCTTGCTTGTAGGAAGACACAGCGCCTGGGATTTAACTCCCTTTCTAAAGAGAAACACTCTGCACAATTCTCATCCATGAAACACACTGTGCTTTAGAGCAAGAAGCATGCTCTTGCTTTCTACAGTCTCTAATACAGCAAGAAACGTGGGTGTTCTCAAAACAAAAAACGGTGTTTTGACACATACGGACCGTATCTAGTTCAACTCTCCTTCTGAAACTGATACAAACCACAGATCCCCTAAATTCCAATTCTTTTCAGTTAAGAGCGAGAAACGTGTGAGCTTCGTTAACCAGGTAGCTTCGTTTGAGCTGAAAAGTGACTGTGTTTACTTGAAAAGAAGTCTTGCTTGGAGGAAGACACAGAACCTGGGATTTAACAACATTTCTGAAGGGAAACACACAGCACAGTTCTCATCCATGAAACACACTCTGCTTTCGAGCAAGAAGCACGCTCTTGCTTTCTAGAGTCTCTAATACAACAGGAAATGTGAGCGAGCACAGAACCAAAGAATGGTGTTTCCTAAACATACGGACCATATCTAGTTCAACTCTCCTTCTGAAACTGATACAAACCGCAGTTCCTCTAAAATGCAATTATTTTCAGTTAGGAGTGAGAAACTTGTGAGCTTCGTGAATGATAGAGCTTCATTTGAGCTGAAAAGGGACTGCGTTTACTTGAAATAATGTCTTGCTTGTAGGAAGACACAGAACCTAGGATTTAACTCCATTTGTGAAGGGAAACTCACAGCACAGTTATTATCCATTACACACACTCTGCTTTAGAGCAAGAAGCACACTTTTGCTTTCTATAGTCTCTAATGCAGCAGGAAACGTTGGTGTGCTCAGAACAAAGTACGGTGTTTACTACACTTACAGACCATATCCTGTTCAACTTGGTTCTGAAAATGATACAAACCACAGGTCCTCTAACATCCTATGATTTTCATTTAAGAGCAAGAAACATGTGAGCTTCGTGAACGATGTAGCTTCGTTTGAGCTGAAAAGGCACTGTGTTAACCTTAAACGAAGTCTTGTTTGTAGGAAGACACAGAGCCTGATATTTTACTCCATTTCTGTAGGGAAACACACAGCACAATTCTCATCCATGAAACACACTGTGCTTCAGAGCAAGAAACACGCTCTTGCATTCTAGAGTCTATAATAGAGCAAGAAACATAGGTGGGCTCAGAAGCTAAGTACGGTGTTTACTACACATACAGATCACATCTAGTTCAACTCTGCTTCCGTAACTGATACAAACCACCGCTCCTCTAACATCCAATGATTTTCAGGTAAGAGCGACAAATGTGTGAGCACCTGAAAGATGTAGCTTCGTTTGAGCTGAAAAGGGACTGCGTTTACTTGAAACGAAGTCTTGATTGTTGGAAGACACAGAGACTGGGATTTAACTCCATTTAAAGGGAAACACTCAGCACAGTTCTCATCCATGAAAAACACTGTGCTTTAGACCAGGAAGCACGCTCTTGGTTTCTTGAGTCTCTAATAAAGCAGGAAACGTTGGTGTTCACAAAACAAAAAACAGTGTTTCCTGCACATACAGACCATATCTAGTTCAACTCTCCTTCTGAAACTGATAGAAACCACAGGTCTTCTAAAATCCAATTCTTTTCAGTTAAGACCGAGAAACTTGTGAGCTTTGTGAACGATGTAGCTTCGATTCAGATGTAAAGGGACTGCGTTCATTTGAAACAAAGTCTTGATTGTAGGGAGACACAGAGCCTGGGATTTTACTCCATTTCTGAAGGGAAACACACAACACAGTTCTCATCCATGAAACACACTGTTCTTCAGAGCAAGAAACACGCTTTTACTTCTAGAGTCTATAATAGAGCAGGAAACCAGGGTGTGCTCAGAACAAAAGAAGAGTGTTTACTATACATACGGACCATATCTAGTTCAACTCTGCTTCTGAAACTGATATAAACCACAGGTCCTCTAACGTCCAATACTTGTCAGTTAATAAGAGAAATGTGTGAGCTTTGAGAACGATGTAGCTTCGTTTGAGCTGAAAAGGCACTGCGTTTACCTGAAAGGAAGTTTTGCTTGTAGGAAGACACAGAGCCTGGGATGTAACTCCATTTCTGAAGTGAAACACACAGGACAGTTCTCATCCATGAAACACTCTTTGCTTTAGAGCAAGACGCACGCTCTTGTTTTCTAGAGTCTCTAATACAGCAGGAAACGTGGGTGTTCTGAAAACAAAAACGGTATATCCTACATATACGGATCATATCTAGTTCAACTCTCCTTCTGAAACTGATACAAACCACAGGTATTCTAACATCCAATGCTTGTCAGTTAATAAGAGAAATGTGTGAGATTTGTGAACGATGAAGCTTTGTTTGAGCTGAAAAGGGACTGCGTTTACCTGAAACGAAGTCCTGCTTGTAGGAAGACACAGCGCCTGGGATTTAACTCCCTTTCTAAAGAGAAACACTCTGCACAATTCTCATCCATGAAACACACTGTGCTTTAGAGCAAGAAGCATGCTCTTGCTTTCTACAGTCTCTAATACAGCAAGAAACGTGGGTGTTCTCAAAACAAAAAACGGTGTTTTGACACATACGGACCGTATCTAGTTCAACTCTCCTTCTGAAACTGATACAAACCACAGATCCCCTAAATTCCAATTCTTTTCAGTTAAGAGCGAGAAACGTGTGAGCTTCGTTAACCAGGTAGCTTCGTTTGAGCTGAAAAGTGACTGTGTTTACTTGAAAAGAAGTCTTGCTTGGAGGAAGACACAGAACCTGGGATTTAACAACATTTCTGAAGGGAAACACACAGCACAGTTCTCATCCATGAAACACACTCTGCTTTCGAGCAAGAAGCACGCTCTTGCTTTCTAGAGTCTCTAATACAACAGGAAATGTGAGCGAGCACAGAACCAAAGAATGGTGTTTCCTAAACATACGGACCATATCTAGTTCAACTCTCCTTCTGAAACTGATACAAACCGCAGTTCCTCTAAAATGCAATTATTTTCAGTTAGGAGTGAGAAACTTGTGAGCTTCGTGAATGATAGAGCTTCATTTGAGCTGAAAAGGGACTGCGTTTACTTGAAATAATGTCTTGCTTGTAGGAAGACACAGAACCTAGGATTTAACTCCATTTGTGAAGGGAAACTCACAGCACAGTTATTATCCATTACACACACTCTGCTTTAGAGCAAGAAGCACACTTTTGCTTTCTATAGTCTCTAATGCAGCAGGAAACGTTGGTGTGCTCAGAAAAAAGTACGGTGTTTACTACACTTACAGACCATATCCTGTTCAACTTGGTTCTGAAAATGATACAAACCACAGGTCCTCTAACATCCTATGATTTTCATTTAAGAGCAAGAAACATGTGAGCTTCGTGAACGATGTAGCTTCGTTTGAGCTGAAAAGGCACTGTGTTAACCTTAAACGAAGTCTTGTTTGTAGGAAGACACAGAGCCTGATATTTTACTCCATTTCTGTAGGGAAACACACAGCACAATTCTCATCCATGAAACACACTGTGCTTCAGAGCAAGAAACACGCTCTTGCATTCTAGAGTCTATAATAGAGCAAGAAACATAGGTGGGCTCAGAAGCTAAGTACGGTGTTTACTACACATACAGATCACATCTAGTTCAACTCTGCTTCCGTAACTGATACAAACCACCGCTCCTCTAACATCCAATGATTTTCAGGTAAGAGCGACAAATGTGTGAGCTTCCTGAACGATGTAGCTTCCTTTGAGCTGAAAAGGGACTGTGTTTACTTGAAACGAAGTACTGCTTGTAGGAAGACACAGAGCCTGGGATTTACCTCCATTTCTAAAGGGAAAAACCCAGCACAGTTCTCATCCATGAAAAACACTGTGCTTTAGAGCAGGAAGCACGCTCTTGGTTTCTTGAGTCTCTAATAAAGCAGGAAACGTTGGTGTTTACAAAACAAAAAACAGTGTTTCCTGCACATACAGACCATATCTAGTTCAACTCTCCTTCTGAAACTGATAGAAACCACAGGACTTCTAAAATCCAATTCTTTTCAGTTAAGACCGAGAAACTTGTGAGCTTTGTGAACGATGTAGCTTCGATTCAGATGTAAAGGGACTGCGTTCATTTGAAACAAAGTCTTGATTGTAGGGAGACACAGAGCCTGGGATTTTACTCCATTTCTGAAGGGAAACACACAACACAGTTCTCATCCATGAAACACACTGTTCTTCAGAGCAAGAAACACGCTTTTACTCCTAGAGTCTATAATAGAGCAGGAAACCAGGGTGTGCTCAGAACAAAAGAAGAGTGTTTACTATACATACGGACCATATCTAGTTCAACTCTGCTTCTGAAACTGATATAAACCACAGGTCCTCTAACGTCCAATACTTGTCAGTTCATAAGAGAAATGTGTGAGCTTTGAGAACGATGTAGCTTCGTTTGAGCTGAAAAGGCACTGCGTTTACCTGAAAGGAAGTTTTGCTTGTAGGAAGACACAGAGCCTGGGATGTAACTCCATTTCTGAAGTGAAACACACAGGACAGTTCTCATCCATGAAACACTCTTTGCTTTAGAGCAAGACGCACGCTCTTGTTTTCTAGAGTCTCTAATACAGCAGGAAACGTGGGTGTTCTGAAAACAAAAAACGGTATATCCTACATATACGGATCATATCTAGTTCAACTCTCCTTCTGAAACTGATACAAACCACAGGTATTCTAACATCCAATGCTTGTCAGTTAATAAGAGAAATGTGTGAGATTTGTGAACGATGAAGCTTTGTTTGAGCTGAAAAGGGACTGCGTTTACCTGAAACGAAGTCTTGCTTGTAGGAAGACACAGCGCCTGGGATTTAACTCCCTTTCTAAAGAGAAGCACTCTGCACAATTCTCATCCATGAAACACACTGTGCTTTAGAGCAAGAAGCATGCTCTTGCTTTCTACAGTCTCTAATACAGCAAGAAACGTGGGTGTTCTCAAAACAAAAAACGGTGTTTTGACACATACGGACCGTATCTAGTTCAACTCTCCTTCTGAAACTGATACAAACCACAGATCCCCTAAATTCCAATTCTTTTCAGTTAAGAGCGAGAAACGTGTGAGCTTCGTTAACCAGGTAGCTTCGTTTGAGCTGAAAAGTGACTGTGTTTACTTGAAAAGAAGTCTTGCTTGGAGGAAGACACAGAACCTGGGATTTAACAACATTTCTGAAGGGAAACACACAGCACAGTTCTCATCCATGAAACACACTCTGCTTTCGAGCAAGAAGCACGCTCTTGCTTTCTAGAGTCTCTAATACAACAGGAAATGTGAGCGAGCACAGAACCAAAGAATTGTGTTTCCTAAACATACGGACCATATCTAGTTCAACTCTCCTTCTGAAACTGATACAAACCGCAGTTCCTCTAAAATGCAATTATTTTCAGTTAGGAGTGAGAAACTTGTGAGCTTCGTGAATGATAGAGCTTCATTTGAGCTGAAAAGGGACTGCGTTTACTTGAAATAATGTCTTGCTTGTAGGAAGACACAGAACCTAGGATTTAACTCCGTTTGTGAAGGGAAACTCACAGCACAGTTATTATCCATTACACACACTCTGCTTTAGAGCAAGAAGCACACTTTTGCTTTCTATAGTCTCTAATGCAGCAGGAAACGTTGGTGTGCTCAGAACAAAGTACGGTGTTTACTACACTTACAGACCATATCCTGTTCAACTTGGTTCTGAAAATGATACAAACCACAGGTCCTCTAACATCCTATGATTTTCATTTAAGAGCAAGAAACATGTGAGCTTCGTGAACGATGTAGCTTCGTTTGAGCTGAAAAGGCACTGTGTTAACCTTAAACGAAGTCTTGTTTGTAGGAAGACACAGAGCCTGATATTTTACTCCATTTCTGTAGGGAAACACACAGCACAATTCTCATCCATGAAACACACTGTGCTTCAGAGCAAGAAACACGCTCTTGCATTCTAGAGTCTATAATAGAGCAAGAAACATAGGTGGGCTCAGAAGCTAAGTACGGTGTTTACTACACATACAGATAACATCTAGTTCAAATCTGCTTCCGTAACTGATACAAAGCACAGGTCCTCTAACATCCAATGATTTTCAGGTAAGAGCGACAAATGTGTGAGCTTCCTGAACGATGTAGCTTCGTTTGAGCTGAAAAGGGAATGTGTTTACTTGAAACGAAATCTTGCTTGTAGGAAGACACAATACCTGGCATTTAACTCCGTTTCTGAAGGGAAACACACAGCACAGTTCTCATCCATGAAACACACTCTGTTTTAGAGCAAGAAGCCCGCTCTTGCTTCCTAGAGTCTCTAATACAGCAGGAAACGTGGGTGTGGTCAGAACAAAAGTATGGTGTTTACTACACATATGGACCATATCTACTTCAAGTCTGCTTCTGAAAATGATACAAACCTCAGGTCCTTTAACATCCAATGCTTCAGTTAATAAGAGAAATATGTGAGCTTCGTGAACGATATAGGTCCTTTGAGCTGAAAAGTGACTACCCTTACGTGAAAGGAAGTCTTGCTTGTACGAAGACACAGAGCATGGGATTTTACTCCATTTCTGAAGGGAAACACATAGCACAGTTCTCATCCATGAAACACACAGTGCTTCATAGCAAGAAACATGCTCTTGCTTTCTAGAGTCTATAAAAGAGCAGGAAAGTTGGGTGGGCTCAGAAGCTAAGTACGGTGTTTACTACACATACAGACCACATCTAGTTCAACTCTGCCTCTGAAACTGATACAAACCACAGGTACTATAACATCCAATGATTTTCATGTAAGAGCGACAAATGTGTGAGCTTCCTGAAAGATGTAGCTTCATTTGAGCTGAAAAGGGACTGCGTTTACTTGAAACGAAGTCTTGATTGTTGGAAGACACAGAGACTGGGATTTAACTCCATTTCTAAAGGGAAACACTCAGTACAGTTCTCATCCATGAAAAACACTGTGCTTTACAGCAGGAAGCACGCTCTTGGTTTCTTGAGTCTCTAATAAAGCAGGAAACGTTGGTGTTCACAAAACAAAAAACGCTGTTTCCTGCACATACAGATCATATCTAGTTCAACTCTCCTTCTGAAACTGATACAAACCACAGGTCTTCTAAAATCCAATTCTTTTCAGTTAAGACCGAGAAACATGTGAGCTTTGTGAATGAAGTAGCTTCATTTCAGCTGAAAAAGGAGTACGTTTATTTGAAACAAAGTCTTGATTGTAGGGAGACACAGAGCCTGGGATTTTACTCCATTTCTGAAGGGAAACCCACAACACAGTTCTCATCCATGAAACACACTGTTCTTCAGAGCAAGAAACACGCTGTTGCTTTCTAGAGTCTATTATAGAGCAGGAAACCAGGGTGTGCTCAGAACAAAAGAAGAGTGTTTACTATACATACGGACCATATCTAGTTCAACTCTGCTTCTGAAACTGATATAAACCACAGGTCCTCTAACGTCAAATACTTGTCAGTTAATAAGAGAAACGTGTGAGCTTCGTGAACGATGTAGCTTCGTTTGAGCTGATAAGGCACTGCGTTTACCTGAAAGGAAGTCTTGCTTGTAGGAAGACACAGAACCTAGGATTTAACCCCATTTGTGAAGGGAAACTCACAGCACAGTTATCATCCATTAAACACACTCTGCTTTAGAGCAAGAAGCACACTCTTGCTTTCTATAGTCTGTAATGCAGCAGGAAACGTTGGTGTGCTCAGAACGAAACTACGGAGTTTACTACACTTACAGACCATATCTTGTTCAACTTGGTTCTGAAACTGATACAAACCACAGGTCCTCTAACATCCTATGATTTTCATTTAAGAGCGAGAAACATGTGAGCTTCGTTAATGATGTAGCTTCGTTTGAGCTGAAAAGGCACAGCATCAACCTGAAACGAAGTCTTGTTTGCAGGAAGACACAGAGCCAGATATTTCACTCCATTTCTGTAGGGAAACACACAGCAAAACTCTCATCCATGAAACACACTGTGCTTCTGAGCAAGAAACACGCTCTTGCATTCTAGAGTCTATAATAGAGCAAGAAACGTAGGTGTGCTCAGAAGCTAAGTACCGTGTTTACTACACATACAGATCACATCTAGTTCAACTCTGGTTCTGTAACTGATACAAACCACAGGTCTTCTAACATCCAATGATTTTCAGGTAAGAGCGACAAATGTATGAGCTTCCTGAACGATGTAGCTTCGTTTGAGCTGAAAAGGGACTGTGTTTACTTGAAACGAAGTCTTGCTTGTAGGAAGACACAGAGCCTGGGATTTACCTCCATTTCTATAGGGAAAAACCCAGCATAGTTCTCATCCAGGAAACACACTGTGCTTTAGATCAAGAAGCATACTCTTGGTTTCTTGAGTCTCTAATACAGCAGGAAACGTGGGTGTGGTCAGAACAAAAGTATGATGTTTACTACACATACGGACCATATCTAGATCAAGTCTGCTTCTGAAAATGATAGAAACCTCACGTCCTCTCACATCCAATGCTTGTAAGTTAATAAGAGAAATATGTGAGCTTCGAGGACGATGTAGGTCCTTTGAGCTGAAAAGTGAATACCCTAACCCGAAATGAAGTCTTGCTTGTAGGAAGACACACAGCTTGGGATTTAACTCCATTTCTGAAGGGAAACACACAGCACCTTTTCCATCGATGAAACACCTTGTGCTTTAGAGCAAGAAGCATGCTCTTGCTTTCTAGAGTCTATAATAGAGCAGGGAACCTGGGTGTGATCAGAAAAAAGAACGGTGTTTCCTACACATATGGACCACATCTACTCAACTCTGCTTCTGAAACAGATACAAACCATAGGTCCTCTAAATTCCAATGCTTTTCATTTAAGCATGAGAAACATGTGAGCTTCGGGAACATTGTAGCTTTGTTTGCGCTGAAAAGGTACTGCGTTTTCCTGAAATGAAGTCTTGCTTGTAGGAAGACACAGAGCTTGGGATTTAACTCCATTTAGGAGGGAAACACACAGTATAGTTCTCATCCATGAAACACACTCTGCTTTAGATCAAGAAGCACGCTCTTGCTTTCTAGAGTCTCTGATAGAGCAAGAGAAGTGAGTGTGCACAAAACCAAAGAACGCAGTTTCCTATCCATATGGACCACATCTAGTTCAAATCTGCTTTTGAAACTGATAGAAACCACAGGTCTTCTAACATCCTATGCTTGTCAGTTAATAAGAGAAATGTGTGAGCTTTGTGAACAATGAAGCTTTGTTTGATCTGAAAAGGGACTGCGTTTACCTGAAACGATGTCTTGCTTGTAGGAAGACACAGCACCTGGGATTTAATTAAATTTCTGAAGGGAAACACACAGCACAGTTCCCATCCATGAAACACATTCTGCTATAGAGGAAGAAAAACGCTCATTCTTTATAGATCATCTAATACAGCAGGAAAAGTGGGTGTACTCAGAAAAAAAGAATGGGGTTTACTATACGTACGGACCATATCTAGTTCAACTCTGCTTCTGAAACTGATACAAACCAAAGGTCCTCTAACATCCAATGCCTTCCAGTTAAGAGCGAGAAACGTGTGAGCTTCGTGAACGATGTAGCTTCGTTTGAGCTGAAAAGGGACTGCGTTTACTTGAAATAATGTCTTGCTTGTAGGAAGACACAGAACCTAGGATTTAACTCCATTTGTGAAGGGAAACTCACAGCACAGTTATCATCCATTAAACACACTCTGCTTTAGAGCAAGAAGCACACTCTTGCTTTCTATAGTCTGTAATGCAGCAGGAAACGTTGGTGTGCTCAGAACGAAACTACGGAGTTTACTACACTTACAGACCATATCTTGTTCAACTTGGTTCTGAAACTGATACAAACCACAGGTCCTCTAACATCCTATGATTTTCATTTAAGAGCGAGAAACATGTGAGCTTCGTTAATGATGTAGCTTCGTTTGAGCTGAAAAGGCACAGCATTAACCTGAAACGAAGTCTTGTTTGCAGGAAGACACAGAGCCAGATATTTCACTCCATTTCTGTAGGGAAACACACAGCAAAATTCTCATCCATGAAACACACTGTGCTTCAGAGCAAGAAACACGCTCTTGCATTCTAGAGTCTATAATAGAGCAAGAAACGTGGGTGTGGTCAGAACAAAAGTATGATGTTTACTACACATACGGAACATATCTAGACCAAGTCTGCTTCTGAAAATGATAGAAACCTCAGGTCCTCTTACATCCAATGCTTGTCAGTTATTAAGAGAAATATGTGAGCTTCGAGAACGATGTAGGTCCTTTGAGCTGAAAAGTGAATACCCTAACCTGAAACGAAGTCTTGCTTGTAGGAAGACACACAGCCTGGGATTTAACTCCATTTCTGAAGGTAAACACACAGCACCTTTCCCATTGATGAAACACTTTGCGCTTTAGAGCAAGAAGCACGCTGTTGCTTTCTAGAGTCTATAATAGAGCAGGAAACCTGGGTATGCTCAGAACAAAAGAACAGTGTTTTCTATACAAACGGACCATATCTAGTTCAACTCTGCTTCTGAAACTGATATAAACCACAGGTCCTCTAACGTCCAATACCTGTCAGTTAATAAGAGAAATGTGTGAGCTTCGAGAACGATATAGCTTTGTTTGAGCTGAAAAGGCACTGAGTTTATCTGAAACAAAGTCTTGCTTGTAGGATGACACAGAGACTGGGATTTAACTCCATTTCTGAAGTGATACACACTGCACAGTTTTCATCCATGAAATACACTTTGCTTTAGAGTTAGACGCACGCTCTTTCTTTCTAGAGTCTCTAATACAGCAGGAAATGTTGGTCTTCTCAAAACAAAAAACGGTGTTTCCTACACATACAGACCATATGTAGTTCAACTCTCCTTCTGAAACTGATACAAACCGCAGGTCTTCTGAAATCCAATTCTTTTCAGTTGAGAGCGAGAAACTTGTGAGGTTTGTGAATGATGTAGCTTCCTTTCAGCTGAAAAGGTACTGCATTTACTTGAAACGAAGTCTTGAAGGTAGGAAGACGCAGAGCCTGGGATTTAACTCCATTTCTAAAGGGAAAAACTCAGCACAGTTCTCATCCATGAAACGCACTGTGCTTTAGAGCAAGAGGCATGCTCTTGGTTTCTTGAGTCTCTAATACAGCAGGAAACGTGGGTGTGGTCAGAACAAAAGTATGATGTTTACTACACATACGGACCATATCTAGATCAAGTCTGCTTCTGAAAATGATAGAAACCTCACGTCCTCTCACATCCAATGCTTGTCAGTTAATAAGAGAAATATGTGAGCTTCGAGGACGATGTAGGTCCTTTGAGCTGAAAAGTGAATACCCTAACCCGAAATGAATTCTTGCTTGTAGGAAGACACACAGCTTGGGATTTAACTCCATTTCTGAAGGGAAATACATAGCACCTTTTCCATCGATGAAACACCTTGTGCTTTAGAGCAAGAAGCATGCTCTTGCTTTCTAGAGTCTATAATAGAGCAGGAATCCTGGGTGTGATCAGAAAAAAGAACGGTGTTTCCTACACATATGGACCTCATCTACTCAACTCTGCTTCTGAAACAGATACAAACCATAGGTCCTCTAAATTCCAATGCTTTTCATTTAAGCATGAGAAACATGTGAGCTTCAGGAACATTGTAGCTTTGTTTGCGCTGAAAAGGTACTGCGTTTTCCTGAAATGAAGTCTTGCTTGTAGGAAGACACAGAGCTTGGGATTTAACTCCATTTAGGAGGGAAACACACAGTATAGTTCTCATCCATGAAACACACTCTGCTTTAGATCAAGAAGCACGCTCTTGCTTTCTAGAGTCTCTGATAGAGCAAGAAAAGTGAGTGTGCACAAAACCAAAGAACGCAGTTTCCTATCCATATGGACCACATCTAGTTCAAATCTGCTTCTGAAACTGATAGAAACCACAGGTCTTCTAACATCCTATGCTTGTCAGTTAATAAGAGAAATGTGTGAGCTTTGTGAACAATGAAGCTTTGTTTGATCTGAAAAGGGACTGCATTTACCTGAAACGATGTCTTGCTTGTAGGAAGACACAGCACCTGGGATTTAATTAAATTTCTGAAGGGAAACACACAGCACAGTTCCCATCCATGAAACACATTCTGCTATAGAGGAAGAAAAACGCTCATTCTTTATAGATCATCTAATACAGCAGGAAAAGTGGGTGTACTCAGAAAAAAAGAATGGGGTTTACTATACGTACGGACCATATCTAGTTCAACTCTGCTTCTGAAACTGATACAAACCAAAGGTCCTCTAACATCCAATGCCTTCCAGTTAAGAGCGAGAAACGTGTGAGCTTCGTGAACGATGTAGCTTCGTTTGAGCTGAAAAGGGACTGCGTTTACTTGAAATAATGTCTTGCTTGTAGGAAGACACAGAACCTAGGATTTAACTCCATTTGTGAAGGGAAACTCACAGCACAGTTATCATCCATTAAACACACTCTGCTTTAGAGCAAGAAGCACACTCTTGCTTTCTATAGTCTGTAATGCAGCAGGAAACGTTGGTGTGCTCAGAACGAAACTACGGAGTTTACTACACTTACAGACCATATCTTGTTCAACTTGGTTCTGAAACTGATACAAACCACAGGTCCTCTAACATCCTATGATTTTCATTTAAGAGCGAGAAACATGTGAGCTTCGTTAATGATGTAGCTTCGTTTGAGCTGAAAAGGCACAGCATTAACCTGAAACGAAGTCTTGTTTGCAGGAAGACACAGAGCCAGATATTTCACTCCATTTCTGTAGGGAAACACACAGCAAAATTCTCATCCATGAAACACACTGTGCTTCAGAGCAAGAAACACGCTCTTGCATTCTAGAGTCTATAATAGAGCAAGAAACGTGGGTGTGGTCAGAACAAAAGTATGATGTTTACTACACATACGGAACATATCTAGACCAAGTCTGCTTCTGAAAATGATAGAAACCTCAGGTCCTCTTACATCCAATGCTTGTCAGTTATTAAGAGAAATATGTGAGCTTCGAGAACGATGTAGGTCCTTTGAGCTGAAAAGTGAATACCCTAACCTGAAACAAAGTCTTGCTTGTAGGAAGACACACAGCCTGGGATTTAACTCCATTTCTGAAGGTAAACACACAGCACCTTTCCCATTGATGAAACACTTTGCGCTTTAGAGCAAGAAGCACGCTGTTGCTTTCTAGAGTCTATAATAGAGCAGGAAACCTGGGTATGCTCAGAACAAAAGAACAGTGTTTTCTATACAAACGGACCATATCTAGTTCAACTCTGCTTCTGAAACTGATATAAACCACAGGTCCTCTAACGTCCAATACCTGTCAGTTAATAAGAGAAATGTGTGAGCTTCGAGAACGATATAGCTTTGTTTGAGCTGAAAAGGCACTGAGTTTATCTGAAACAAAGTCTTGCTTGTAGGATGACACAGAGACTGGGATTTAACTCCATTTCTGAAGTGATACACACTGCACAGTTTTCATCCATGAAATACACTTTGCTTTAGAGTTAGACGCACGCTCTTTCTTTCTAGAGTCTCTAATACAGCAGGAAATGTTGGTCTTCTCAAAACAAAAAACGGTGTTTCCTACACATACAGACCATATGTAGTTCAACTCTCCTTCTGAAACTGATACAAACCGCAGGTCTTCTGAAATCCAATTCTTTTCAGTTGAGAGCGAGAAACTTGTGAGGTTTGTGAATGATGTAGCTTCCTTTCAGCTGAAAAGGTATTGCATTTACTTGAAACGAAGTCTTGAAGGTAGGAAGACGCAGAGCCTGGGATTTAACTCCATTTCTAAAGGGAAAAACTCAGCACAGTTCTCATCCATGAAACGCACTGTGCTTTAGAGCAAGAGGCATGCTCTTGGTTTCTTGAGTCTCTAATACAGCAGGAAACGTGGGTGTGGTCAGAACAAAAGTATGATGTTTACTACACATACGGACCATATCTAGATCAAGTCTGCTTCTGAAAATGATAAAAACCTCAGGTCCTCTTACATCCAATGCTTGTCAGTTATTAAGAGAAATATGTGAGCCTCGAGAACGATGTAGGTCCTTTGAGCTGAAAAGTGAATACCCTTACCTGAAAGGAAGTCTTGCTTATAGGAAGACACAGAGCCTGGGATTTTACTCATTTCTGAAGGGAAACACATAGCACAGTACTCATCCATGAAACACACTGTGCTTCAGAGCAAGAAACACGCTCTTGCTTTCTAAAGTCTATAAAAGAGCAGGAAACGTGGGTGTGCTCAGAAGCTAAGTATGGTGTTTACTACACATACGGACCACATCTAGTTCAACTCTGCTTCTGAAACTGATACAAACCACAGGTCCTCTAACATCCAATGATTTTCAGGTAAGAGCGACAAATGTGTGAGCTTCCTGAAAGATGTAGTTTCTTTTGAGCTGAAAAGGGACTGCGTTTACTTGAAATGAATTCTTGATTGTTGGAAGACAAAGATACTGGGATTTAAATCCATTTCTAAAGGGAAACACTAAGCACAGTTCTCATCCATGAAAAACACTGTGCTTTAGAGCAAGAAGAACGATCTTGTTTTCTGGAGTCTCTAATAAAGCAGGAAACGTTGGTGTTCACAAACAAAAAATGGTGTTTCCTACACATACAGACCATATCTAGTTCAACTCTCCTTCTGAAACTGATACAAACCGCAGGTCTTCTAAAATCCAATTCTTTTCAGTTAAGAACGAGAAACTTGTGAGCTTTGTCAAGGATGTAGCTTCATTTCAGCTGAAAAGGGACTGCGTTTATTTGAAACAAATTCTTGCTTGTAGGGAGACACAGAGCCTGGGATTTTACTCCATTTCTGAAAGGAAACACACAACACAGTTCTCCTCCTTGAAACATACTGTTCTTCAGAGCAAGAAACACGCTGTTGCTTTCTAGAGTCTATAATAGATCAGGAAACCTGGGAGTGCTCAGAACAAAAGAAGAGTGTTTACTATACATACAGACCATATCTAGTTCAACTCTGCTTCTGAAACAGATAGAAACCACAGATCCTTTAACATCCAATGCTTCTCATTTAAGAGCGAGAAACGTCTGAGCTTTCTGAATGATGTAGATTCCTTTGAGCTGAAAAGGGACAGCGTATACCTGAAACGAAGGCTTGCTTGTTGGATGACACAGAGCCTGGGATTTAACTCAGTTTCTGCAGGGAAACATACAGCACTGTTCCCATCCATGAAACACACTATGCTTTAGAGCAAGAATCATATTCTTGCTTTCTAGAGTGGCTAATACAGCAGGAAACGTGAGTGTGATCAGAAAAAAGAACGGTGTTTCCTACACATATGGACCACATCTACTTCAATGCTGCTTCTGAAACTGATACAAACCATAGGTCCTGTAACATCCAATGCTTCTCATTTAAGAGCAAGAAACATGTGAGCCTTGTGAACAATGTAGATTCCTTTGAGCTGAAAGGGGACTGCCTTTACCTGAAACGAAGTATTGTTTGTAGGAAGACACAGAGACTGGAATTTAACTTCATTTCTGAAGAGCAGCACTCAGCACACTTCCCATCCATGAAACACACTCTGCTTTAGAGCAAGATGCACGCTCTTGCCTTCTAGAATCTCTAATACAGCAGGAAACGTGAGTGTGCTCAGAAAAAAAGAACTGTGTTTCCTACCCCTATGGACTACATCTAGTTCAAGTCTGCTTCTGAAACTGATAGAAACTACAGATCCTCTAACATCCAATGCTTCTCATTTAAGAGCGAGAAACGTCTGAGCTTCCTGAGCAATGTAGTTTCCATTGATCTTAAAGGGACTGCATTTACCTGAAACGAAGTCTTGCTTGTAGGATGACACAGAGCCTGGGATTTAACCCAATTTCTGTAGGGAAACATACAGCACTGTTCCCATCCATGAAACACACTCTGCTTTAGAGCAAGAATCATGTTCTTGCTTTCTAGATTCTCTATACAGCAGGAAACGTGAGTGTGATCATTAAAAAAACAGTGTTTCCTACACATATGTACCACATCTACTTCAACGCTGCTTCTGAAACTGATACACACACAGGTCCTCTAACGTCAATGCTTTTAAGTTAAGAGCGAGATATGTGTGAGCTTCTTGAATGATGTAGCTTGGGATGAGCTGAAAAGTTACTGCGTTTACCTGAAACGAAGTCTTGCTTGTAGGATGACACAGAACCTGGGATTTAACTCCCATTCTGAAGAGCAGCACTCAGCACAGTTCCCATCCATGAAACACAATCTGCTTTAGAGCAAGAAGCACGCTCTTGCTTTCTAGAGTCTCTAATACAGCAGGAAATGTGAGTGTGATCATAACGAAAGGACTGTGTTTCCTACACATACAGACCAATTCGTTTTCAACTCTGCCTATTAAACTGCTCCAAACCACATGTCCTCTGACATCCAATGCTTTTCATTTAAGCGTGAGAAACGGGTGAGCTTCGTGAACGATGTAGCTTCGTTTGAGCCGAAAAGGGACTGCATTTACCTGAAACGATGTCTTGCTTATAGGAAGACACAGAGTATGGGATTTAACTCCATTTCTGAAAGGAAACACAGCACAGTTCTCATGCATGAAACACACTCTGCTTTAGAACAAGAAGCACGCTCTTGCTTTCAAGGGTCTGTAATAGAGCAGGAAAGGTGAGTGAGCTCAGAACAAAACAGCAGTGTTTCCTACACATACGGACCGTATCTAGTTCAACTCTGCTTCTGAAAGTGATACACACCACAGGTCCTCTAATATCCAATGCCTTTCAGTAAAGCGCGATAAACATGTGAGCTTCGTGAACGATGTAGTTTCGTTTGAGCAGAAAAGGGACTTCGGTTACCTGAAACGAAGTCTTGCTTGTAGGAAGACACAGAGCCTGGGATGTAACTCCATTTCTGATGGGCAACACTCAGCACAGTTCCCATCCATGAAACACACTCTGCTTTAGAGCTAGAAGCACGCTCTTGCTTTCTAGAGTCTCTAATACAGCAAGAAACGTGAGTGTGCTCAAAACCAAAGAACGCTGTTTCCTACCCTTATGGACCACATTTAGTTCAACTATGCTTCTGAAACTGATAAAAACCACATATCCTCTAACATACAATGCTTTTCAAGTTAAGAGCGAGAAACATGTGTGCTTCGTGAACGTTGTCATTTTGTTTGACTTGAAAAGGGACTGCGTTTACCTGAAATGTAGTCTTGCTTGTATGAAGACACAGAGCCTGGGATTTAACTCTATTTATGAAGGAAAACACACAGCACAGTTCTCAGCCATGAAACACACTCTGCTTTAGAGCAATAAGCACGCTCTTGCTTTTGATAGTCTCTAATACAGCAGGAACTTGAGTGTGATCATAACAAAGGACTGTGTTTTCTACATTTATGGACCATATCGAGTTCAACTCTGCTTCTGAAACTGATACAAACCACAGGACCTCTAACATCCAATGCTTTATAGTTAAGTGCAAGAAACGTTTGAGCTTTGTAAATGATGTAGATTCCTTTGAGCAAAAAAGTGACTGTGTTTACCTGAATCGATGTCTCTTGTAGGAAGACAGAGAACATGGGATTTAATTCCATTTCTGATGAGCATCATTCAGCACAGTTCCCATCCATGAAGCACACTCTGCTTTAGAGCATGAATCACGCTATTGCTTTCTACATCTCTAATACAGCAGGAAACGTGAGTGTGCTCAAAACAAAAGAACGGTGTTTCCTACCAATATGGACCACATCTAGTTCAACTCTGCTTCTGAAACTGGTAGAAACCACAGATCCTCTAACATCCAATGCTTCTCAGTTAAGAACAAAATCTTGTGAGCTATGTGAACGATGTAGCTTCCTTTGAGCGGAAAAGGGACTGTGTTGATGTGAAACGAAGTGTTGCGTGTAGGAAGACACAGAGCCTGGGATTTAACTCCATTTCTGAAGGAAAACACACAGCACAGTTCCCATCCATGAAACACACTCTGCTTTAAAGCAAGAAGCACGCTCTTGCTTTCTAGCTTCTCAGACACAGTAGGAAACATAAGTGTGCTAAGAACAAAAGAACGATGTTTCCTACACATACAGACCATATTTAGTTCAACTCTGCTTTTGAAACTGATACAAACCACAGGTCCTCTCACATCCAAAGCTTTTCACTTAAGCGCGACAAACATGTGAGTTTCGTGAACGATGTAGCTTCGTTTGAGCTGAAAAGGGACTGCGTTTACCTGAAACGAAGTCTTTCTTGTAGGAAGACACAGAGCCTGGGATTTAAAACCAGTTCTGAAGGGCAACACTCAGCCCAGTTCCCATCCATCAAACACAGTCTCCTTTAGCACAAGAAGGATGCTCTTGCTTTCTAGAGTCTGTAATACAGCAGGAAATGTGAGTGTGATCATAACCAAAGTAATGTGTTTCCTACACATATGGACAATAGCGAGCTTAACTCTGCTTCTGGAACTGATACAAACCACAGATCCTCTAACATCCAATACTTTTCAGTTAAGCGCGAGAAACATGTGAGCTTTGTAAATGATGTAGCTCCCTTTGAACTGAAAAGTGACTGTGTTTACCTGAAATGATGTCTTGCTTGTAGGAAGACAGAGAACATGGGATTTAAGTCCATTTCTGAAGAGAATCATTCAGCACAGTTCCCATCCATGAAACCCACTCTGCTTTAGAGCATGAAGGATGCTATTGCTTTCTAGAATCTCTAATACAGCAGGAAACGTGAGTGTGCTAAGAACAAAAGAACGGTGTTTCCTACACATACAGACCATATTTAGTTTAACTCTGCTTCTGAAACTGATACAAACCACCAGTGTTCTAACATCCAATGCTTTTCAAGTTAAGAGCAAGAAACCTGTGAGCTTCGTGAACGTTTTCCTTTTTTTTGAGCTGAAAAGTGCCTGCGTTTACCTGAAACGAAGTCTTGCTTGTAAGAAGACACAGAGCCTGGGATTTAACTCCATTTCTGAAGGAAAACACACAGAACAGTTCCCATCCATGAAACACACTCTGCTTTAGAGAAAGAAGCACGCTCTTGCTTTCAAGAGTCTCTAATACATCAGAAACGTGTGTGTGCTCAAAACAAAAGAACCGTGTTTACTAACCATATGGAACTCATCCTGTTCAACTCTGCTTCTGAAACTGATACAAACCACAGGTTCTCTAACATCCAATGCTTTTCAGTTAAGAGCGAAAAACGTGTGAGCATTGTGAACGAAGTAGCCTCCAATGAGCTGAAAAGGGACTACGTTTACCAGAAACGAAGTGTTGCTTGTAGGAAGACACAGACCCTGGGACTTGTCTCAATTTCTGAAGTGAAACAAACTGAACAGTTCCCATCTATGAAACACACTCTGCTTTAGAGCGAGAAGCATGCTATTGCTTCTAGAGTCTCTAATACAGCAGGAAAAGTGAGTGTGCTCAGAACCAAAGAACTGTCTTATCCTACACATACGGACCATATTTAGTTCAACTCAGCTTATGAAACTGATACAAACCACAGGTCCTCTATCATCCAAAGCTTTTCACTTAAGCGCAACAATCATGTAAGCTTCGAGAAAGATGTAGCTTCATTTGAGATGAAAAGGGACTGCGTTTACCGGAAACAAAATGTTGCTTGTAGGAAGACACAGAGCCAGGGACTTAACTCTATTTCTGAAGTGAAACAAACTGCACAGTTCCCATCCATGAAACACACTCTGCTTTATAGAGAGAAGCACGCTGTTGCTTTCTAGAGTCTGTAATACAGCAGGAACATGAGTGTAATCATAACCAAAGGACTGTGTTTCCTACACATACGGACCATATCGAGTTCAACTCTGCTCCTGAAACTGGTACAAACCACAGGACCTCTAACATCCAATGCTTTTCAGTTAAGTGAGAGAAACATGTGAGCTTTGTAAATGATGTAGCTCCGTTTGAACTGAAAAGTGACTGTGTTTACCTGAAACGATGTCTTGCTTGTAGGAAGACAGAGAACATGGGATTTAAGTCCATTTCTGAAGAGCATCATTCAGCACAGTTCCCATCCACAAAACACACTCTGCTTTAGAGCATGAGGACGCTATTGCTTTCTAGAATCTCTAATACAGCAGGAAACGTGAGTGTGCTAAGAACAAAAGAACAGTGTTTCCTACACATACGGACCATATTTAGTTCAACTCTGCTTCTGAAACTGATACAAACCACAGGTCCTCTCACATCCAAAGCTTTGCACTCTAGCGCGACAAACGTGTGAGTTTCGTGAATGATGTAGCTTCCTTTGAGCTGAAAAGGGACTGCGTTTACATGAAAAGAAGTCTTGCTTGTAGGAAGACACAGAGCCTCGGATTTAAAACCAGTTCTGAAGGGCAACACTCAGCACAGTTCCCATCCATCAAACACACTCTCCTTTAGCGCAAGTAGGATTCTCTTGCTTTCTAGAATCTGTAATACAGGAGGAAATATGAGTGTGATCATAACCAAACTAATGTGTTTCCTACACATATGGACAATAGCGAGCTTAACTCTGCTTCTGGAACTGATACAAACCACAGATCCTCTAACATCCAATGCTTCTCAGTAAATAGCAAAAACTTGTGAGCTGTGTGAACGATGTAGCTTCCTTTGAGCTGAAAAGGGACTGTGTTAACCTGAAATGAAGTCTTGCTTGTAAAAGACACAGAGCATGGGATTTAACTCCATTTCTGAAGCGAAACAAACTGAACAGTTCTCATCGATGAAAGACACTCTGCTTTAGAGCAAGAAGCATGCTCTTGCTTTCTAGAGTCTCTAATACAGCAGGAAACGTGAGTGTGCTCAGAACAAAAGAACTGTTTTTCCTACGCATATGGACCACATCTAGTTCAACTCTGCTTTTGAAACTGATACAAACCACCAGTGCTCTAACATCCAATACTTTTCAAGTTAAAAGCGAGAAACCTGTGAGCTTCGTGAACGTTGTTCTTTTTTTTTTGAGCTGAAAAGTGACTGCGTTTACCTGAAACGAAGTCTTGCTTGTAAGAAGACACAGAGCCTGGGATTTAACTCCATTTCTGAAGGAAAACACACAGAACAGTTCCCATCCATGAAACACACTCTGCTTTAGAGAAAGAAGCACGCTCTTGCTTTCGAGTGTCTCTAATACATCAGGAAACGTGTGTGTGCTCAAAACAAAAGAACCGTGTTTACTAACCATATGGAACACATCTAGTTCAACTCTGCTTCTGAAACTGATACAAACCACAGTCTTCTAACATCCAATGCTTTTCAGTTAAGAGCGAAAAACATGTGAGCATCGTGAACGAAGTAGCCTCCTTTGAGCTGAAAAGGGACTGCGTTTACCAGAAACAAAGTGTTGCTTGTAGGAAGACACAGAGCCTGGGACTTTACCCTATTTCTGAATTGAAACAAACTGCACAGTTCCCATCCAAGAAACACACTCTGCTTTATAGTGAGAAGCACGCTGTTGCTTTCTAGAGTCTGTAATACAGCAGGAACCTGAGTGTGATCATAACCAAAGGACTGTGTTTCCTACACATACGGACCATATTGAGTTCTACTCTTCTACTGAAACTGATACAAACCACAGGTACTCTAACATCCAATGCTTTTCAGTTAAGCGCGAGAAACTTGTGAGCTTGGTAAATGATGTAGCTCCGTTTGAACTGAAAAGTGACTGTGTTTACCTGAAATGATGTCTTGCTTGTAGGAAGACAGAGAACATGGGATTTAAGTCCATTTCTGAAGAGCATCGTTCAGCACAGTTCCCATCCATGAAACACACTCTGCTTTAGAGCATGAAGGACGCTATTGCTTTCTAGAATCTCTAATAGAGCAGGAAATGTAAGTGTGCTAAGAACAAAAGAACGGTGTTTCCTACATATATGGACCATATTTAGTTCAACTCTGCTTCTGAAACTGATACAAACCACAAGTCCTCTCACATCCAAAGCTTTTCACTCTAGCGCGACAAACGTGTGAGTTTTTGAAAGATGTAGCTTCATTTGAGCTGAAAAGGGACTTCATTTACCTGAAACAAAATGTTGCTTGTAGGAAGACACAGAGTCTGGGACTTAACTCCATTTCTGAAGTGAAACAACCTGCACTGTTCCCATCCATGAAACACACTCTGCTTTAGAGCGAGAAGCACGCTGTTGCTTTCTAGAGTCTGTAATACAGCAGGAACGTGAGTGTGATAATAACCAAAGGACTGTGTTTCCTACACATACAGACCATAGCGAGTTCAACTCTGCTTCCGAAACTGATACAAACCACAGATCCTCTAACATGCAATGCTTCTCAGTAAATAGCGAAAACTTTTGAGCTGTGTGAACGATGTAGCTTCCTTTGAGCTGAAAAGGGACTGCGTTTACATAAAACGAAGTCTTGCTTGTAGGAAGACACAGAGCCTGGGATTTAAAACCAGTTCTGAAGGGCAATACTCAGCACAATTCCCATCCATCAAACACACTCTGCTTTAGTGCAAGAAGGATGCTCTTGCTTTCTAGAGTATGTAATACAGCAGGAAATGTGAGTGTGATCATAACCAATGTAATGTGTTTCCTACACATATGGACCATAGCGAGCTTAACTCTGCTTCTGGAACTGATACAAACCACAGATCCTCTAACATCCAATGCTTCTCAGTAAATAGCGAAAACTTGTGAGCTGTGTGAACGAGGTAGCTTCCTTTGAGCTGAAAAGGGACTGTGTTAACCTGAAACGAAGTCTTGCTTGTAGGAAGACACAGAGCATGGGATTTAACTCCATTTCTGAAGGGAAACAAACTGCAAAGTTCTCATCCATGAAAGACACTCTGCTTTAGAGCAAGAAGCATGCTCTTGATTTCTAGAGTCTCTAATACAGCAGGAAACATGAGTGTGCTCAGAACAAAAGAACTGTGTTTACTACGCATATGGCCCACTTCTAGTTCAACTCTACTTTTGAAACTGATACAAACCACCAGTGCTCTAACATCCAATGCTTTTCACTTAAGCGCAACAATCATGTAAGCTTCGTGAAAGATGTAGCTTCATTTGAGCCGAAAAGGGACTGCGTTTACCTGAAACAAACTGTTGCTTGTAGGAAGACACAGAGCCTGGGAATTAAGTAAATTTCTGAAGTGAAACAAACTGCACAGTTCCCATCCATGAAACACACTCTGCTTTAGAGCGAGAAGCATGCTATTGCTTCTAGAGTCTCTAATACAGCAGGAAACGTGAGTGTGCTCAGAACAAAAGAATTGTGTTTCCTACGCATATGGACCACATCTAGTTCAACTCTGCTTTTGAAACTGATACAAACCACCAGTGCTCTAACATCCAATGCTTTTCAAGTTAAGAGCGAGAAACCTGTGAGCTTCGTGAACGTTGTCCTTTTTTTTTGAGCTGAAAATTGACTGTGTTTACCTGAATCGAGGTCTTGCTTGTAAGAAGACACAGAGCCTGGGATTTAACTCCATTTCTGAAGGAAAATTCACAGAACAGTTCCCATCCTTGAAACACACTCTGCTTTAGAGAAAGAAGCACGCTCTTGCTTTCACGAGTCTCTATTACAGCAGGAAACCTGTGTTTGCTCAAAACAAAAGAACCATGTTTACTAACCATATGGAACACATCTAGTTCAACTCTGCTTCTGAAACTGATACAAACCACAGGTCCTCTAACATGCAATGCTTTTCAGTTAAGAGCGAAAAACGTGTGAGCATCGTGAACGAATTAGCCTCCTTTGAGCTGAAAAGGGACTGCGTTTACCAGAAACAAAATGATACTTGTAGGAAGACACAGAGCTAGGGACTTGTCTCAATTTCTGAAGTGAAACAAACTGCACAGTTCCCATCCATGAAACACACTCTGCTTTATAGCGAGAAGCACGCTGTTGCTTTCTAGAGACTGTAATACAGCAGGAACGTGAGTGTGATCATAACCAAAGGACTGTGTTTCCTACACATACGGACCATATCGAGTTCAACTCTGCTCCTGAAACTGGTACAAACCACAGGACCTCTAACATCCAATGCTTTTCAGTTAAGTGAGAGAAACATGTGAGCTTTGTAAATGATGTAGCTCCGTTTGAACTGAAAAGTGACTGTGTTTACCTGAAATGATGTCTTGCTTGTAGGAAGACAGAGAACATGGGATTTAAGTCCATTTCTGAAGAGCATCATTCAACACAGTTCCCATCCACAAAACACACTCTGCTTTAGTGCATGAGGACGCTATTGCTTTCTAGAATCTCTAATACAGCAGGAAACGTGAGTGTGCTAAGAACAAAAGAACGGTGTTTCCTACACATACGGACCATATTTAGTTCAACTCTGCTTCTGAAACTGATACAAACCACAGGTCCTCTCACATACAAAGCTTTTCACTCTAGCGTGACAAACGTGTGAGTTTCGTGAACGAAGTTGCTCCTTTGAGCTGAAAAGGGACTGCGTTTACCAGAAACGAAGTGTTGCTTGTAGGAAGACACAGACCCTGGGACTTGTCTCAATTTCTGATGTGAAACAAACTGCACAGTTCCCATCTATGAAATACACTCTGCTTTAGAGCAAGAAGCACACTGTTGCTTCTAGAGTCTCTAATACAGCAGGAAAAGTAAGTGTTCTCAGAACAAAAGAAATGTGTTTCCTACACACGCCGACCATATGTAGTTCTACTCTGCTTCTGAAAATGATACAATGAAGAGGTCCTCTAACATCCAATGATTTTCATTTAAGAGTAAGAAACGTGTGTGCTTTGTGATCGATGTAGCTTCGTTTGAGCTGAAAAGTGACTGCGTTTACCTGAAACGAAGTCTTGATTGTAGGAAGACATAGAGCCTGGGTTTTAACTCCACTTCTAAAGGTAAACAAATAGCACAGTTCTCATCCATGAAACACTCTCTGCTTAGAGCAAGAAGCACACTCTTGCATTCTAGAATCTCTAATACAGCAGGAAATGTGAGTGTGCTCTGAAAAAAAGAACTGTGTTTCCTACACACATGGACCATATCTAATTCAACTCTGCTTATGAAACTGATGCAAACCACAGCTCCTCTTACATCCAATGCTTTTTATTTAAGAGTTAGAAACGTGTGAGCTTCGTGAAATATGTCTTTCCTTTGAGCTGAAAAGTGACTGCGTTTACCTGAAAATAAGTCTTGATTGTCTTCCTACAATCCATTTCTGAAGGGAAAAACACAGCACAGTTCTCATCCATGAAACACACTCTGCTTTAGAGCAAGAAGCAAGCTCTTGCTTTCTAGAATCTTTAAGACAGCAAGAAACATGAGTGGTCTCAGAACAAAAGAACTGTGTTTCCTACACACGCCGACCATATCTAGTTCAACTCTGCTTATGAAGCTGATACAAACCAGAGGTCCTCTAACATCCAATGATTTTCAGTTAAGAGCGAGAAACGTGTGAGCTTTGTGAATGATGTAGCTTCGTTTGAGCTGAAAAGTGACTGTGTTTACCTGAAAGGAAGTCTTGCTTGAAGGAAGATCCAGAGCCTGGGATTAAACTTTACTTCTGAAGGGAAACACACAGCACAGTTCTCATCCATGAAACACACTCTGATTTAGAGCAAGACGTGCCTTCTTGCTTCTTGATTCTCTAATACAACAATAAACGTGAGTACGCTCAGAACCAAATAACTGTGTTTCCTACAAACACGGCCCATATGTAGTTCAACTCTGCTTCTGAAACTGATACAAAACACAGGACCTCTAACATCCAATGCTTTTCAGTTAAGAGCCGTGTGTTCTTGGTGAACAGTGTAACTTCATTTGAGCTGAAAAGTGACTGCGTTTAACTGAAATGAAGTCTTGCTTGTAGGAAGACACAGAGCCTGTGATTTAACTCCATGTCTGAAGGGAAACACACAGCATAGTTCTCATCCAGGAAACACACTCTGCTTTAGAGCAACAACCACGATCTTGCCTTCTAGAGTCTCTAAGACAGCAAGAAAACTGAGTGTGCTCAGAACAAAATAACTGTATTTGCTACACACATGGATCATATCTAGTTAAAACTGCTTCTGAGACTGATACAAATCACAGAACCCCAAAATGCAATGTTTTTCAGTTAAGAACTTGAAACGTGTGAGCTTCGTGAACAATGTTGCTTCGTATGAGCTGAAAAGTGACTGCGTTTTCCTGAAGCAAATTCTTGCTCGTAGTAAGACACAGAGCCTAGGATTTAACTCCACTTCTGAAGATATACACACAGCACAGTTCTCATCCATGAAACACACTCTGCTTTAGAGCAAGAAGCAAGCTCTTGCTTTCTAGAATCTTTAAGACAGCAAGAAACATGAGTGTGCTCAGAACAAAAGAACTGTGTTTCCTACACACGGATCATATCTAGCTCAACTCTGCTTCTGAAACTGATACAAACCACCGCTCCTCTAACATCCAATGCTTTTCAGTTAAGAGCTAGAAACGTGTGAGCTTCGTGAAATATGTAGCTTCCTTTGAGCTGAAAAGTGACTGCATTTACCTGAAGCGATGTCTTGCTTGTAGGAAGACACAGAGCCTGGGATTTAACACCATTTCTAAAGGGAAAAAGAAAGGACAGTTCTCATCCATGAAACACACTCTGCTTTAGAGCAAGATGCACGGTCTTGCTTCTAGATTCTCTAAGACAGCAAGAAACGTGAGTGTTCTCAGAACAAAAGAACTGTGTTTCCTACACACACGGACCATATCTTGTTCAACTCTGCTTCTGAAACTGATACAAACCAGAGGTCTTCTAACATCCAATGCTTTTCAGTTAGGAGTGAGAAACGTGTGTGCTTTGTGTCGATGTAGCTTCTTTTGAGCTTAAATGTGACTGCATTTACCTGAAACAAAGTCTTGCTTGTAGGAAGATACAGTGCCTGGGATTTAACTCCATGTCTGAAGGGAATCACACAGCACAGTTCCCATCCATGAAAAACACTCTGCTTTAGAGCAAGAACCACGCTCTTGCTTTCTAGAGTCTCTAAGACAGCAAGAAACGTGAGAGTGCTCAGAACAAAAGAACTGTGTTTCCAAAAACACACGGACCATATCTAGTTCAACTCTGCTTCTGAAACTGATACAAACCACAGGTCCTCTAACATTCAATGCTTTTCACTTAAGAGCGAGAAACATATAAGCTTCGTGAACAATGTTGCTTCGTTTGAGCTGAAAAGTGACTGAGTTTACCTGAAACAAAGTCTTGCTTGTAGGAAGACACAGAGCCAGGGACTTAACTCCACTTCTGAAGGTAAAAACACAGCACATTTCACATCCATGAAACACACTCTGTTTAGAACAACAAGCACACTGTTGCATTCTATTTTCTCTACTTCTGCAGGAAATGTGAGTGTGCTCTGAACAAAAGAACTGTGTTTCCTACACACATGGATCATATCTAGTTCAACTCTGTTTCTGAAACAGATACAAAACCACAGGTCCTAAACATCCAATGATTTTCAGTTAAGAGCGAGAAACGTGTGAGCTTCGTGAATGATGTAGCTTTGTTTGAGCTGAAAAGTGACTGCGTTTACCTGAAGCGAAGTCTTGCTTGTAGGAAGACACAGAGCCTGGGATTTAACAACATGTCTGAAGGGAAACACACAGCATAGTTCTCATCCATGAGACACACTCTGCTTTTGAGCAAGAAGCACACTCTTGCATTCTATAATCTCTAATACAGCAGGAAATGTGATTGTGCTCTGAAAAATAGAACTGTGTTTCCTACACACACGGACCATACTAGTTCATCTCTGCTTCTCAAACTGATACAAACCACAGGTCCTCTAACATCCAATGCTTTTCACTTAAGAGTGAGAAACGTGTGAGCTTCGTGAACAATGTTGCTTCGTTTGAGCTGAAAAGTGACCTCGTTTACCTGAAGCGAAGTCTTGCTTGTAGGAAGACACAGACCTTGAGATTTAACACAATTTTTGAAGAGAAGCACAAAGCATACTTCTCATCCATGAAACACACTCTGGTTTTGAGCAAGAAGCATGCTCTTGCTTTCTGGAGTCTCTAAGAGAGGAGGAAATGTGAGTGTGCTCAGAACAAAAGAACTGTGTTTCCTACACACATGGATCATATCTAGTTCGACTCTTCTTCTAGAACTGATGAGAAACACAGGTCCTCTAACATCCAATGATTTTCAGTTAAGAGCGAGAAACGTGTGAGCTTCGTGTACGATGTAGCTTCGTTTGAGCTAAAAAAGTGACTGCGTTTACCGGAAACGAAATCTTGAATGTAGGAAGACACAGAGCCTGGGATTTACCTCTATTTCTGAAAGGAAATACACAGCACACTTCTCATCCATGAAACACAATCTGCTTTAGAGGAAGAACTACGCTCTTGCTTTCTAGAGTCTCAAAGACTGGAAGAAACGTGAGTGTGCTCAGAACAAAAGAACTGTGTTTCCTACACACGGATTATATCTAGTTCAACTCTGCTTCTGAAACTGATACAAACCACAGGTCCTCTATCATCCATTGCTTTTCATGAAAGAGCAAGAAACGTGTTAGCTTTGTGAATGATGTAGCTTCTTTTGAGCTGAAAAGTGACTGCGTTTACCTGAAAAGAAGTCTTGCTTTTAGGAAGACAAAGAGCCTGGGATTTAACTCCATTTCTGAAGGGAAACATTAAGCACTGTTCTCATCCATGAAACACACTGTGCTTTAGAGCAAGACGCACGGTCTTGCTTCTAGATAATCTAATATAACAGTAAACGTGAGTGCGCTCAGAACAAAATAACTGTGTTTCCTACACACTCGGCCAATATCTAGTTCAACTCTGCTTCTGAAACTAATACAAAACACAGAACCTCTAACATCCATAGCTTTTCAGGTAAGAGGGAGAACCGTGTGTGCTTGGTGAACAATGTACCTTCGTTTGAGCTGAAAAGTGACTGTGTTTACTTGAAACGAAGTCTTGCATGTAGGAAGACACAGAGCCTGGGATTTAACTCCATTTATGAAGGGAAACACACAGCACAGTTCTCATCCATGAACACTTTCGGCTTTAGAGCAAGAATCACGCTCTTGCTTTCTATAGTCTCTAAGACTGCAAGAAATGTGAGTGTGCTCAGATCAAAAGAACTGTTTTTCCTACACACATGGATCATATCTAGTTCAACTCTGCTTCTGAAACTGATACAAACCACAGGTCGTCTAACATCCAATGCTTTTCACTTAAGAGTGAGAAACGTGTGAGCTTCGTGAACAATGTTGCTTCGTTTGAGCTGAAAAGTGACCTCGTTTACCTGAAGCGAAGTCCTGCTTGTAGGAAGACACAGAGCCTGGGATTAAACTCCATTTCTGAAGGGAAACACACAGCACAGTTCTCATCCATGAAACATACTCTGCTTTTGAGCAAGAAGCATGCTCTTGCTTTCAAGAGTCTCTAAGAGACCAGGAAATGTGAGTGTGCTCAGAACAAAAGAACTGTGTTTCCTACACACATGGATCATATTTCGTTCAACTCTGCTTCTGAAACTGATACAAACCACAGGTCCTCTAACATCCAATGCTTTTCAGTTAAGAGCGAGAAACGTGTGACCTTCGTGAACGATGTAGCTTTTTTGGATCTGAAAAGTGACTGCATTTTCCTGAAATGAAGTCTTGCTTGTAGGAAGACACAGATCCTGGGATTTAAATCCATTTCTGAAGGTTAACACAAAGCACAGTTCTCATCCATGAAACACACTCTGCATTAGAGCAAGAAGCACACTCTTGCTTTCTAGAATCTCTAATACAGCAGTAAACGTGTGTGTGCTCTGGAGAAAAGAACTGTGTTTCCTACACACACGGACCATTTTTAGTTCAACTCTACTTCTAGAACTGATAAAAAACAAAGGTCCTCTAACATCCAATGCTTTTCAGTTAAGAGCCAGAAATGTGTGAGCTTCGTCTGCGATGTAGCTTTGTTTGAGCTAAAAAGTGACTGCGTTTACCTGAAAAGAAGACTTGCTTGTAGGAAGACACAGAGTTTGAGATTTAACTCAATTTCTGAAGGGAAACACAAAGCAGAGTTCTCATCCATGAAACACACTGTGCTTTTGAGCAAGAAGCACGCTCTTGCTTTCTAGAGTCTCTAATAGAGGAGGAAACATGAGTGTGCTCAGAACAAAAGAACTGTGTTTCCTACACACATGCATCATATCTACTTCATGTCTGCTTCTGGAAGTGATAAAAAACACAATTCCTCTAAAATCCAATGATTTTCAGTTAAGAGCGAGAAACGTGTGAGCTTCGTGTAAGATGTAGCAACGTTTGAGCTGCAAAGGGACCCGTTTACCTGAAATGAAGTCTTGCTTGTAGGAAGACAGAGAGCCTGGGATTTAAATCCATTTCAGAAGGGGAACACAAAGCACAGTTCTCATCCATGAAACACACTCTGCATTAGAGCAAGAAGCACACTCTTGCTTTCTAGAATCTCTAATACAGCAGTAAACGTGTGTGTGCTCTGTAGAAAAGAACTGTTTTTCCCTCACACGGACCATATCTAGTATAACTCTGCTTCTGAAACTGATACAAACCACAGGTTCTCTAACATCTAATGCTTTTCAATTAAGAGCGAGAAACTTGAGCTTCGTGAAATACGTAGCTTCCTTTGAGCTGAAAAGTGACTGCGTTTACCTGAAAAGAGGTCTTGCTTGTAGGAAGACACAGAGCCTGGGATTTAACTCCATTTCTGAAGATAAACAACAGCATAGTTCCTATCCATGAAACACACTCTGCTTTAGAGCAAGAAGCACACTCTTGCATTCTAGAATCTGTAATAGAGCAGGAAATGTGAGTGTGCTGTGAACAAAAGAACTGTGTTTCCTACACACACGGCCCATATCTAGTTCAACCCTGCTTCGGAAACTGATAAAAAAACACAGGAACTCTAACATCCAATGCTTTTCAATATGAGCGAGAACTGTTTGTGCTTTGTGAACGATGTAGCTTTGTTTGTCTGAAAAGTGACTGCGATTACATGAAAAGAAGTCTTGCTGGTAGGAAGGCACAGGGCTTGGGATCTGACCCAGTTTCTCAAGGGAAAAACACAGCACAGTTCTCATCCATGAAACACACTGTGCTTTAGAACAAGACGCACGTTCTTGCTTCTAGATTCTCTAATACAACAGTAAACGTGAGTGCGCTCAGAACAAAATAACTGTGTTTCCTACAAACACGGCCCATATCTAATTTAACTCTGCTTCTGAAACTGATTCAAAACAAAGGACCTCTAGCATCCAATGCTTTTCAATTAAGTGCGAGAACCGTGTGTGCTTGGTGAACAATGAACCTTCATTTGAGCTGAAAAGTGACTGCGTTTATCTGAAAAGAAGTCTTGCTTGTAGGAAGACACAGAGGCTTGGATTTAACTCCATGTCAGAAGGGAAACACACACCACAGTTCTCATCCTGAAATACAATCTGCTTCAGAGGAAGAACCATGCTCTTTCTTTGTAGAGTCTCTAAGACAGCAAGACACGTGAGTATGCTCAGAACCAAAGAACTGTGTTTCCTACACTCATGGATCATATCTAGTTCAACTCTGCGTCTGCAACTGATAAAAAACACAGGTCCTCTAACATCCAATGATTTTCAGTTAGGAGCGAGAAACGTGTGAGCTTCGTGTACGATCTAGCATTGGTTGAGCTAAAAAAGTGACTGCATTTACCTGAAACTAAGTCTTGATTGTAGGAAGACACAGAGGCTTGGATTTAACTCCATGTCTGAAGGGAAACACACAACACAGTTCTCATCCTGAAATACAATCTGCTTCAGCAGAAGAACCACGCTCTTGCTTTCTAGAGTCTCTAAGACAGCAAGACACATGAGTATGCTCAGAACAAAAGAACTGTGTTTCCTACACTCATGGATCATATCTAGTTCAACTTTGCTTCTGGAACTGATAAAAAACACAGGTCCTCTTACATCCAATGATTTTCATTTAAGAGCGAGAAACGTGTAACCTTCGTGTACAATGTAGCTTTGGTTGAGCAAAAAAGTGACTGCGTTTCCTGAAATGAAGTCTTGATTGTAGGAAGACACAGAGCATGGGATTTACCTTGATTTCGGAAGGGAAACACACAGAACAGTTCTCATCCATGATACACACTCTGCTTTAGAGCAAGAAGCACACACTTGCTTTCTACCCTCTCTAATACAGCAGGAAACATGAGTTTGCTCTGAACAAAAGAACTGTTTCCTACACACACGACCATATCTAGTTCAACTCTGTTTCTGAAACTGATACAAACCACAGGTCCTCTAACATCCAATGTTTTTCATTTAAGAGCGAGAAACGTGTGAGCTTCGTGAACAATGTTGCTTCATTTCAGCTGAAAAGTGACTGCGTTTACCTGAAGCGAAATCTTGCTTTTAGGAAGACACAGAGCCAGGGATTTAACTCCACTTCTCAAGGTAAACACACAGCACAGTTCTCATCCATGAAACACACTCTGCTTTAGAGCAAGAAGCACACTCTTGCATTCTAGAATCTCTAATAGAGCAGGAAATGTGAGTGTGCAGTGAACAAAAGAACTGTGTTTCCTACACACACGGCCCATATCTAGTTCAACTCTGCTTCTGAAACTGATACAAACCACAGGTCCTCTAACATCCAATGCTTTTCAGTTAAGAGCGAGAACCGTGTGTGTTTGGTGAAAAATGAACCTTCATTTGAGCTGAAAAGTGACTGCGTTTACCTGAAACGAAGTCTTGCATGTAGGAAACACAGAGCCTGGGTTTTAACTCCCTGTCTGGAGGGAAACACTCAGCACAGTTCTCGTCCGTGAAATACATTCTGCTTTAAAGCAAGAACCACGCTCTTGCTTCTACATTCTCTAATACAACAGGAAACATGAGTGTGCTCACAACACAATAACTATATTTCCTACACACACTGGCCATATCTAGTTCAACTCTTCCTCTGAAACTGATACAAACCTCAGGTCCTCCAACATCCAATGATTATCAGTTAAGAGCGATAAAAGTGTGAGCTTTGTGAACATTATAGCTTCATTTGAGCTGAAAAGTGACTGCGTTTACATGAAACGAAGTATTGCTTGTAGGAAGACACAGAGCCTGGGACTAAACTCCATTTCTGAAGGGAAACACACAGCACAGTTCTCATCCATGAAACATACTCTGCATTTGAGCAAGAAGCATGCTCTTGCTTTCAAGAGTCTCTAAGAGACCAGGAAATGTGAGTGTGCTCAGAACAAAAGAACTGTGTTTCCTACACACATGGATCATATTTCGTTCAACTCTGCTTCTGAAACTGATACAAACCACAGGTCCTCTAACATCCAATGCTTTTCAGTTAAGAGCGAGAAACGTGTGACCTTCGTGAATGATGTAGCTTTTTTTGATCTGAAAAGTGACTGCGTTTACCTGAAAAGAAGACTTGCTTGTAGGAAGACACAGTTCCTGGGATTTAAATCCATTTCTGAAGGGGAACACAAAGCACAGTTCTCATCCATGAAACACACTCTGCATTAGAGCAAGAAGCACACTCTTGCTTTCTAGAATCTCTAATACAGCAGTAAACGTGTGTGTGCTCTGTAGAAAAGAACTGTGTTTCCTACACACACGGACCATATCTAGTTCAACTCTACTTCTGGAAGTGATAAAAAACACAGGTCCTCTAACATCCAATGCTTTTCAGTTAAGAGCAAGAACCGTGTGTTCTTGGTGAACAGTGTAACTTCATTTGAGCTGAAAAGTGACAGTGTTTAACTGAAACGAAGTCTTGCTTGTAGGAAGACACAGAGCCTGGGATTTGACTCCACTTCTGAAGGTAAACACACAGCACAGTTCTCATCCATGAAAAACACTCTGCTTTAGAGCAAGAAGCACACTCTTGCATTCTAGAATCTCTATTACAGAAGGAAATGTGAGTGTGCACTGTAAAAAGAACTGTGTTTCCTACACACGGACCATATCTAGTATAACTCTGCTTCTGAAACTGATACAAACCACAGGTTCTCTAACATCTAATGCTTTTCAATTAAGAGCGAGAAACTTGAGCTTCGTGAAATACGTAGCTTCCTTTGAGCTGAAAAGTGACCGCGTTTACCTGAAAAGAAGTCTTGCTTGTAGGAAGACACAGAGCCTGGGATTTAACTCCATTTCTGAAGATAAACAACAGCATAGTTCCTATCCATGAAACACACTCTGCTTTAGAGCAAGAAGCACACTCTTGCATTCTAGAATCTGTAATAGAGCAGGAAATGTGAGTGTGCTGTGAACAAAAGAACTGTGTTTCCTACACACACGGCCCATATCTAGTTCAACCCTGCTTCGGAAACTGATAAAAAAAACACAGGAACTCTAACATCCAATGCTTTTCAATATGAGCGAGAACTGTTTGTGCTTTGTGAACGATGTAGATTTGTTTGGCTGAAAAGTGACTGCAATTACATGAAAAGAAGTCTTGCTGGTAGGAAGGCACAGGGCTTGGGATTTGACCCAGTTTCTCAAGGGAAAAACACAGCACAGTTCTCATCCATGAAACACACTGTGCTTTAGAACAAGACGCACGTTCTTGCTTCTAGATTCTCTAATACAACAGTAAACGTGAGTGCGCTCAGAACAAAATAACTGTGTTTCCTACAAACACGGCCCATATCTAATTTAACTCTGCTTCTGAAACTGATTCAAAACAAAGGACCTCTAACATCCAATGCTTTTCAATTAAGTGCGAGAACCGTGTGTGCTTGGTGAACAATGAACCTTCATTTGAGCTGAAAAGTGACTGCGTTTATCTGAAAAGAAGTCTTGCTTGTAGGAAGACACAGAGGCTTGGATTTAACTCCATGTCAGAAGGGAAACACACACCACAGTTCTCATCCTGAAATACAATCTGCTTCAGAGGAAGAACCATGCTCTTTCTTTGTAGAGTCTCTAAGACAGCAAGACACGTGAGTATGCTCAGAACCAAAGAACTGTGTTTCCTACACTCATGGATCATATCTAGTTCAACTCTGCGTCTGCAACTGATAAAAAACACAGGTCCTCTAACATCCAATGATTTTCAGTTAGGAGCGAGAAACGTGTGAGCTTCGTGTACGATCTAGCATTGGTTGAGCTAAAAAAGTGACTGCATTTACCTGAAACGAAGTCTTGATTGTAGGAAGACACAGAGGCTTGGATTTAACTCCATGTCTGAAGGGAAACACACAACACAGTTCTCATCCTGAAATACAATCTGCTTCAGCAGAAGAACCACGCTCTTGCTTTCTAGAGTCTCTAAGACAGCAAGACACATGAGTATGCTCAAAACAAAAGAACTGTGTTTCCTACACTCATGGGTCATATCTAGTTCAACTTTGCTTCTGGAACTGATAAAAACACAGGTCCTCTTACATCCAATGATTTTCATTTAAGAGCGAGAAACGTGTAACCTTCATGTACGATGTAGCTTTGGTTGAGCTAAAAAAGTGACTGCGTTTCCTGAAATGAAGTCTTGATTGTAGGAAGACACAGAGCATGGGATTTACCTCCCTTTCGGAAGAGAAACACACAGAACAGTTCTCATCCATGATATACACTCTGCTTTAGAGCAAGAAGCACACACTTGCGTTCTACCCTCTCTAATACAGCAGGAAACATGAGTTTGCTCTGAAAAAAAGAACTGTTTCCTACACACACGGACCATATCTAGTTCAACTCTGTTTCTGAAACTGACACAAACCACAGGTCCTCTAACATCCAATGTTTTTCATTTAAGAGCGAGAAACGTGTGAGCTTCGTGAACAATGTTGCTTCATTTCAGATGAAAAGTGACTGCGTTTACCTGAAGCGAAATTTTGCTTTTAGGAAGACACAGAGCCAGGGATTTAACTCCACTTCTCAAGGTAAACACACAGCACAGTTCTCATCCATGAAACACACTCTGCTTTAGAGCAAGAAGCACACACTTGCATTCTAGAATCTCTAATAGAGCAGGAAATGTGAGTGTGTAGTGAACAAAAGAACTGTGTTTCCTACACACACGGCCCATATCTAGTTCAACTCTGCTTCTGAAACTGATACAAACCACAGGTCCTCTAACATCCAATGCTTTTCAGTTAAGAGCGAGAAACGTGTGAGCTTCGTGAATGATGTAGCTTTTTTTTATCTGAAAAGTGACTGCGTTTACCTGAAAAGAAGACTTGCTTGTAGGAAGACACAGATCCTGGGATTTAAATCCATTTCAGAAGGGGAACTCAAAGCACAGTTCTCATCCATGAAACACACTCTGCATTAGAGCAAGAAGCACACTCTTGCTTTCTAGAATCTCTAATACAGCAGTAAACGTGTGTGTGCTCTGTAGAAAAGAACTGTGTTTCCTACACACACGGACCATATCTAGTTCAACTCTACTTCTGGAAGTGATAAAAAACACAGGTCCTCTAAAATCCAATGATTTTCATTTAAGAGCCAGAAACGTGTGAGCTTCGTGTACGATGTAGCTATGTTTGAGCTGCAAAGGGACCCGTTTACCTGAAATGAAGTCTTGCTTGTAGGAAGACACAGAGCCTGGGATTTAACTCCACTTCAGAAGGTAAGCACACAGCACAGTTCTCATCCATGAAAAATACTCAGCTTTAGAGCAAGAAGCACACTCTTGCATTCTAGAATCTCTATTACAGCAGGAAATGTGAGTGTGCACTGTAAAAAGAACTGTGTATCCTACACACGGACCATATCTAGTATAACTCTGCTTCTGAAACTGATACAAACCACAGGTTCTCTAACATCTAATGCTTTTCAATTAAGAGCGAGAAATGTGAGCTTCGTGAAATACGTAGCTTCCTTTGAGCTGAAAAGTGACTGCGTTTACCTGAAAAGAGGTCTTGCTTGTAGGAAGACACAGAGCCTGGGATTTAACTCCATTTCTGAAGATAAACAACAGCATAGTTCCTATCCATGAAACACACTCTGCTTTAGAGCAAGAAGCACACTCTTGCATTCTAGAATCTGTAATAGAGCAGGAAATGTGAGTGTGCTGTGAACAAAAGAACTGTGTTTCCTACACACACGGCCCATATCTAGTTCTACCCTGCTTCGGAAACTGATAAAAAAAAAACACAGGAACTCTAACATCCAATGCTTTTCAATATGAGCGAGAACTGTTTGTGCTTTGTGAACGATGTGGCTTTGTTTGAGCTGAAAAGTGACTGCGATTACATGAAAAGAAGTCTTGCTGGTAGGAAGGAACAGGGCTTGGGATTTGACCCAGTTTCTCAAGGGAAAAACGCAGCACAGTTCTCATCCATGAAACACACTGTGCTTTAGAACAAGACGCACGTTCTTGCTTCTAGATTCTCTAATACAACAGTAAACGTGAGTGCGCTCAGAACAAAATAACTGTGTTTCCTACAAACACGGCCCATATCTAATTTAACTCTGCTTCTGAAACTGATTCAAAACAAAGGACCTCTAACATCCAATGCTTTTCAATTAAGTGCGAGAACCGTGTGTGCTTGGTGAACAATGAACCTTCATTTGAGCTGAAAAGTGACTGCGTTTATCTGAAAAGAAGTCTTGCTTGTAGGAAGACACAGAGGCTTGGATTTAACTCCATGTCAGAAGGGAAACACACACCACAGTTCTCATCCTGAAATACAATCTGCTTCAGAGGAAGAACCATGCTCTTTCTTTGTAGAGTCTCTAAGACAGCAAGACACGTGAGTATGCTCAGAACCAAAGAACTGTGTTTCCTACACTCATGGATCATATCTAGTTCAACTCTGCGTCTGCAACTGATAAAAAACACAGGTCCTCTAACATCCAATGATTTTCAGTTAGGAGCGAGAAACGTGTGAGCTTCGTGTACGATCTAGCATTGGTTGAGCTAAAAAAGTGACTGCATTTACCTGAAACGACGTCTTGATTGTAGGAAGACACAGAGGCTTGGATTTAACTCCATGTCTGAAGGGAAACACACAACACAGTTCTCATCCTGAAATACAATCTGCTTCAGCAGAAGAACCACGCTCTTGCTTTCTAGAGTCTCTAAGACAGCAAGACACATGAGTATGCTCAGAACAAAAGAACTGTGTTTCCTACACTCATGGATCATATCTAGTTCAACTTTGCTTCTGGAACTGATAAAAAACACAGGTCCTCTTACATCCAATGATTTTCATTTAAGAGCGAGAAACGTGTAACCTTCATGTACGATGTAGCTTTGGTTGAGCAAAAAAGTGACTGCGTTTCCTGAAATGAAGTCTTGATTGTAGGAAGACACAGAGCATGGGATTTACCTTGATTTCGGAAGGGAAACACACAGAACAGTTCTCTTCCATGATACACACTCTGCTTTAGAGCAAGAAGCACACACTTGCTTTCTACCATCTCTAATACAGCAGGATACATGAGTTTGCTCTGAACAAAAGAACTGTTTCCTACACACACGGACCATATCTAGTTCAACTCTGTTTCTGAAACTGATACAAACCACAGGTCCTCTAACATCCAATGTTTTTCATTTAAGAGCGAGAAACGTGTGAGCTTCGTGAACAATGTTGCTTCATTTCAGCTGAAAAGTGACTGCGTTTACCTGAAGCGAAATCTTGCTTTTAGGAAGACACAGAGCCAGGAATTTAACTCCACTTCTCAAGGTAAACACACAGCACAGTTCTCATCCATGAAACACACTCTGCTTTAGAGCAAGAAGCACACTCTTGCATTCTAGAATCTCTAATAGAGCAGGAAATGTGAGTGTGCAGTGAACAAAAGAACTGTGTTTCCTACACACACGGCCCATATCTAGTTCAACTCTGCTTCTGAAACTGATACAAACCACAGGTCCTCTAACATCCAATGCTTTTCAGTTAAGAGCGAGAACCGTGTGTGCTTGGTGAAAAATGAACCTTCATTTGAGCTGAAAAGTGACTGCGTTTACCTGAAACGAAGTCTTGCATGTAGGAAACACAGAGCCTGGGTTTTAACTCCCTGTCTGGAGGGAAACACTCAGCACAGTTCTCGTCCGTGAAATACATTCTGCTTTAAAGCAAGAACCACGCTCTTGCTTCTACATTCTCTAATACAACAGGAAACATGAGTGTGCTCACAACACAATAACTATATTTCCTACACACACTGGCCATATCTAGTTCAACTCTTCCTCTGAAACTGATACAAACCTCAGGTCCTCCAACATCCAATGATTATCAGTTAAGAGCGATAAAAGTGTGAGCTTTGTGAACATTATAGCTTCATTTGAGCTGAAAAGTGACTGCGTTTACATGAAACGAAGTATTGCTTGTAGGAAGACACAGAGCCTGGGACTAAACTCCATTTCTGAAGGGAAACACACAGCACAGTTCTCATCCATGAAACATACTCTGCATTTGAGCAAGAAGCATGCTCTTGCTTTCAAGAGTCTCTAAGAGACCAGGAAATGTGAGTGTGCTCAGAACAAAAGAACTGTGTTTCCTACACACATGGATCATATTTCGTTCAACTCTGCTTCTGAAACTGATACAAACCACAGGTCCTCTAACATCCAATGCTTTTCAGTTAAGAGCGAGAAACGTGTGACCTTCATGAATGATGTAGCTTTTTTTGATCTGAAAAGTGACTGCGTTTACCTGAAAAGAAGACTTGCTTGTAGGAAGACACAGTTCCTGGGATTTAAATCCATTTCTGAAGGGGAACACAAAGCACAGTTCTCATCCATGAAACACACTCTGCATTAGAGCAAGAAGCACACTCTTGCTTTCTAGAATCTCTAATACAGCAGTAAACGTGTGTGTGCTCTGTAGAAAAGAACTGTGTTTCCTACACACACGGACCATATCTAGTTCAACTCTACTTCTGGAAGTGATAAAAAACACAGGTCCTCTAACATCCAATGCTTTTCAGTTAGGAGCAAGAACCGTGTGTCCTTGGTGAACAGTGTAACTTCATTTGAGCTGAAAAGTGACTGTGTTTAACTGAAACGAAGTCTTGCTTGTAGGAAGACACAGAGCCTGGGATTTGACTCCACTTCTGAAGGTAAACACACAGCACAGTTCTCATCCATGAAAAACACTCTGCTTTAGAGCAAGAAGCACACTCTTGCATTCTAGAATCTCTATTACAGAAGGAAATGTGAGTGTGCACTGTAAAAAGAACTGTGTTTCCTACACACGGACCATATCTAGTATAACTCTGCTTCTGAAACTGATACAAACCACAGGTTCTCTAACATCTAATGCTTTTCAATTAAGAGCGAGAAACTTGAGCTTCGTGAAATACGTAGCTTCCTTTGAGCTGAAAAGTGACCGCGTTTACCTGAAAAGAAGTCTTGCTTGTAGGAAGACACAGAGCCTGGGATTTAACTCCATTTCTGAAGATAAACAACAGCATAGTTCCTATCCATGAAACACACTCTGCTTTAGAGCAAGAAGCACACTCTTGCATTCTAGAATCTGTAATAGAGCAGGAAATGTGAGTGTGCTGTGAACAAAAGAACTGTGTTTCCTACACACACGGCCCATATCTAGTTCAACCCTGCTTCGGAAACTGATAAAAAAACACAGGAACTCTAACATCCAATGCTTTTCAATATGAGCGAGAACTGTTTGTGCTTTGTGAACGATGTAGATTTGTTTGGCTGAAAAGTGACTGCAATTACATGAAAAGAAGTCTTGCTGGTAGGAAGGCACAGGGCTTGGGATTTGACCCAGTTTCTCAAGGGAAAAACACAGCACAGTTCTCATCCATGAAACACACTGTGCTTTAGAACAAGACGCACGTTCTTGCTTCTAGATTCTCTAATACAACAGTAAACGTGAGTGCGCTCAGAACAAAATAACTGTGTTTCCTACAAACACGGCCCATATCTAATTTAACTCTGCTTCTGAAACTGATTCAAAACAAAGGACCTCTAACATCCAATGCTTTTCAATTAAGTGCGAGAACCGTGTGTGTTTGGTGAACAATGAACCTTCATTTGAGCTGAAAAGTGACTGCGTTTATCTGAAAAGAAGTCTTGCTTGTAGGAAGACACAGAGGCTTGGATTTAACTCCATGTCAGAAGGGAAACACACACCACAGTTCTCATCCTGAAATACAATCTGCTTCAGAGGAAGAACCATGCTCTTTCTTTGTAGAGTCTCTAAGACAGCAAGACACGTGAGTATGCTCAGAACCAAAGAACTGTGTTTCCTACACTCATGGATCATATCTAGTTCAACTCTGCATCTGCAACTGATAAAAAACACAGGTCCTCTAACATCCAATGATTTTCAGTTAGGAGCGAGAAACGTGTGAGCTTCGTGTACGATCTAGCATTGGTTGAGCTAAAAAAGTGACTGCATTTACCTGAAACGAAGTCTTGATTGTAGGAAGACACAGAGGCTTGGATTTAACTCCATGTCTGAAGGGAAACACACAACACAGTTCTCATCCTGAAATACAATCTGCTTCAGCAGAAGAACCACGCTCTTGCTTTCTAGAGTCTCTAAGACAGCAAGACACATGAGTATGCTCAGAACAAAAGAACTGTGTTTCCTACACTCATGGATCATATCTAGTTCAACTTTGCTTCTGGAACTGATAAAACACGCAGGTCCTCTTACATCCAATGATTTTCATTTAAGAGCGAGAAACGTGTAACCTTCGTGTACGATGTAGCTTTGGTTGAGCTAAAAAAGTGACTGCGTTTCATAAAATGAAGTCTTGATTGTAGGAAGACACAGAGCATGGGATTTACCTCCATTTCAGAAGGGAAACACACAGAACAGTTCTCATCCATGATACACACTCTGCTTTAGAGCAAGAAGCACACACTTGCTTTCTACCGTCTCTAATACAGCAGGATACATGAGTTTGCTCTGAACAAAAGAACTGTTTCCTACACACACGGACCATATCTAGTTCAACTCTGTTTCTGAAACTGATACAAACCACAGGTCCTCTAACATCCAATGTTTTTCATTTAAGAGTGAGAAACGTGTGAGCTTCGTGAACAATGTTGCTTCATTTCAGCTGAAAAGTGACTGCGTTTACCTGAAGCGAAATCTTGCTTTTAGGAAGACACAGAGCCAGGGATTTAACTCCACTTCTCAAGGTAAACACACAGCACAGTTCTCATCCATGAAACACACTCTGCTTTAGAGCAAGAAGCACACTCTTGCATTCTAGAATCTCTAATAGAGCAGGAAATGTGAGTGTGCAGTGAACAAAAGAACTGTGTGTCCTACACACATGGATCATGTTTTGTTCAACTCTGCTTCTGAAACTGATACAAACCACAGGTCCTCTAACATCCAATGCTTTTCAGTTAAGAGCGAGAAACGTGTGAGCTTCGTAAACGATGTAGCTTTTTTTGATCTGAAAAGTGACTGCGTTTACCTGAAAAGAAGACTTGCTTGTAGGAAGACACAGATCCTGGGATTTAAATCCATTTCTGAAGGGGAACACAAAGCACAGTTCTCATCCATGAAACACACTCTGCATTAGAGCAAGAAGCACACTCTTGCTTTCCTGAATCTCTAATACAGCAGTAAACGTGTGTGTGCTCTGTAGAAAAGAAGTGTGTTTCCTACACACACGGACCATATCTAGTTCAACTCTACTTCTGGAAGTGATAAAAAACACAGGTCCTCTAAAATCCAATGATTTTCATTTAAGAGCGAGAAACGTGTGAGCTTCGTGTACAATGTAGCTACCTTTGAGCTGCAAAAGGACCCGTTTACCTGAAATGAAGTCTTGCTTGAAGGAAGATCCAGAGCCTGGGATTAAACTTTACTTCTGAAGGGAAACACACAGCACAGTTCTCATCCTTGAAACACACTCTGCTTTAGAGCAAGACGTGCCTTCTTGCTTCTTGATTCTCAAATTCAACAATAAACGTGAGTGCGCTCAGAACAAAAGAACTGTGTTTCCTACAAACACGGCCCATATGTAGTTCAACTCTGCTTCTGAAACTGATACAAAACACAGGACCTCTAACATCCAATGCTTTTCAGTTAAGAGCAAGAACCGTGTGTTCTTGGTGAACAGTGTAACTTCATTTGAGCTGAAAAGTGACTGTGTTTAACTGAAATGAAGTCTTGCTTGTAGGAAGACACAGAGCCTGGGATTTAACTCCATGTCTGAAGGGAAACACACAGCATAATTCTCATCCAGGAAACACACTCTGCTTTAGAGCAACAACCACGATCTTGCTTTCTAGAGTCTCTAAGACAGCAAGAAAAGTGAGTGTGCTCAGAACAAAATAACTGTATTTGCTACACACATGGATCATATAAGTTAAAACTGCTTCTGAAACTGATACAAATCACAGATCCTCAAACATGCAATGTTTTTCAGTTAAGAACTTGAAACATGTGAGCTTCGTGAACAATGTTGCTTCATATGAGCTGAAAAGTGACTGCGTTTTCCTGAAGCAAATTCTTGCTCGTAGTAAGACACAGAGCATGGGATTTAACTCCACTTCTGAAGGTATACACACAACACAGTTCTCATCCATGAAACACACTCTGCTTTAGAGCAAGAAGCAAGCTCTTGCTTTCTAGAATCTCTAAGACAACAACAAACGTGAGTGTGCTCAGAACAAAAGAACTGTGTTTCCTACACACGGATCATATGTAGTTCAACTCTGCTTCTGAAACTGATACAAGCCACCGCTCCTCTAACATCCAATGCTTTTCAGTTAAGAGCGAGAAACGTGTGTGCTTGGTGAACAATGTACCTTCGTTTGAACTGAAAAGTGACTGCGTTTACTTGAAACGAAGTCTTGCATGTAGGAAGACACAGAGCCTGGGATTAAACTCCATTTCTGAAGGGAAACACACAGCACAGTTCTCCTCCATGAAACACACTCTGCATTAGAGCAAGAAGCACACTCTTGCTTTCTAAAATCTCTAATACAGCAGTAAACGTGTGTGTGCTCTGTAGAAAAGAACTGTGTTTCCTACACACACGGACCATATCTAGTTCAACTCTACTTCTGGAACTGATAAAAAACAAAGGTCCTCTAACATCCAATGCTTTTCAGTTAAGAGCCAGAAATGTGTGAGCTTCGTCTGCGATGTAGCTTTGTTTGAGCTAAAAAGTGACTGCGTTTACCTGAAAAGAAGACTTGCTTGTAGGAAGACACAGAGCTTGAGATTTAACTCAATTTCTGAAGGGAAACACAAAGCAGAGTTCTCATCCATGAAACACACTGTGCTTTTGAGCAAGAAGCACGCTCTTGCTTTCTGGAGTCTCTAATAGAGGAGGAAATGTGAGTGTGCTCAGAACAAAAGAACTGTGTTTCCTACACACATGCATCATATCTATATCATGTCTGCTTCTGGAACTGATAAAAAATACAGGTCCTTTAAAATCCAATGATTTTCAGTTAAGAACGAGAAACGTGTGAGCTTCGTGTACGATGTAGCTACGTTTGAGCTGCAAAGGGACCCGTTTACCTGAAATGAAGTCTTGCTTGTAGGAAGACACAGAGCCTGGGATTTAACTCCACTTCTGAAGGTAAACACACAGCACAGTTCGCATCCATGAAAAACACTCTGCTTTAGAGCAAGAAGCACACTCTTGCATTCTAGAATCTCTATTACAGCAGGAAATGTGAGTGTGCTCTGTAAAAAGGACTGTGTTTCCTACACACAGACCATATCTAGTATAACTCTGCTTCTGAAACTGATACAAACCAGAGGTAATCTAACATCTAATGCTTTTCAATTTAGAGCGAGAAACGTGTGCGCTTCGTGAAATACATAGCTTCCTTTGAGCTGAAAAGTGACTGTGTTTACCTGAAAAGAGGTCTTGCTTGTAGGAAGACACTGAGCCTGGGATTTAACTCCATTTCTGAAGATAAACAACAGCATATTTCCTATAAATGAAATACATTCTGCTTTAGACCAAGAAGCAAAATCTTGAATTCTAGAATCTCTAATAGAGCAGGAAATGTGAGTGTGCTGTGAACAAAAGAACTGTGTTTCCTATACACACGGCCCATATCTAGTTCACCTCTGCTTCGGAAACTAATACAAAACACAGGAACTCTAACATCCAATGCTTTTCAAAAAGAGCGAGAACTGTTTGTGCTTTGTGAATGATGTAGCTTTGTTTGAGCTGAAAAGTGATTGCGATTACATGAAAAGAAGTCTTGCTGGTAAGAAGACAAAGGGCTTGGGATTTGACCCATTTCTCAAGGGAAAAACACAACACAGTTCTCATCCATGAAAAACACTGTGCTTTAGAACAAGACGCACGGTCTTGCTTCTAGATTCTATAATACAACAGTAAACGTGAGTGCGCTCAGAACAAAATAACTGTGTTTCCTACACAAACGGCCCATATCTAATTTAACTCTGCTTCTGAAACTGATTCAAAACACACGACCTATAACAACCAATGCTTTTCAGTTAAGAGCGAGAACTGTGTGTGCTTGGTGAACAATGAACCTTCGTTTGAACTGAAAAGTGACTGCGTTTACCTGAAAAGAAGTCTTGCTTGTAGGAAGACACAGAGCCTTGGATTTAACTCCATGTCTGAAGGGAAACACACACCACAGTTCTCATCCTGAAATACAATCTGCTTCAGAGGAAGAACCACGCTCTTGCTTTCTAGAGTCTCTAAGACAGCAAGACACGTGAGTATGCTCAGAACAAAAGAACTGTGTTTCCTACACTCATGGATCATATCTAGTTCAACTCTGCTTCTCAAACTGATACAAACCACGAGTCCTCTAACATCCAATGCTTTTCAGTTATGAGCGAGAAACGTGTGAGCCTCGTGAACGAATTAGTTTCGTTTGAGCTGAAAAATGACTGTGTTTACCTGAAATGATGTCTTGCTCGTAGGAAGACACAGAGCCTGGGATTAATCTCCATTTATGAAGGGAAACACACAGCACAGTTCTCATCCATGAAACACACTCTGCTTTAGAACAAGAAGCACGCTCTTGCTTTCTAGAGTCTCTAAGAGAGGAGGAAACATGAGTGTTCTCAGAACAAAAGAACTTTGTTTCCTACACTCATGGATCATATCTAGCTTTGGTTGAGCTACAAAAGTGACTGCGTTTACCTGAAAACATGTCTTGCTTGTAGGAAGACACAGAGCCTGGGATTTAACTCCATTTCTGAAGATAAACAACAGCATACTTCCTATCCATGAAAAATACTCTGCTTTAGACCAAGAAGCAAACTCTTGAATTCTAGAATCTCTAATAGAGCAGGAAATGTGAGTGTGCTGTGAACAAAAGAACTGTGTTTCCAATACACACGGCCCATATCTAGTTCACCTCTGCTTCGGAAACTAATACAAAACACAGGAACTCTAACATCCAATGCTTTTCAATAAGAGCGAGAACTGTTTGTGCTTTGTGAATGATGTAGCTTTGTTTGAGCTGAAAAGTGATTACAATTACATGAAAAGAAGTCTTGCTGGTAAGAAGACAAAGGGCTTGGGATTTGACCCAGTTTCTCAAGGGAAAAAACACAGCACAGTTCTCATCCATGAAACACACTGTGCTTTAGAACAAGAAGCACACACTTGCTTTCTACAGTCTCTAATACAACAAGAAACATGAGTTTGCTCTGAACAAAAGAACTGTGTTTCCTACACACAAGGACCATATCTAGTTCAAATCTGTTTCTGAAACTGATACAAACCACAGGTCCTCTAACATCCAATGCTTTTCAGTTAAGATCGAGAAACGTGTGAGCTTCGTGAACAATGTTGCTTCGTTTGAGCTGAAAAGTGACTGCGTTTACCTGAAGTGAAGTCTTGCTTGTAGGAAGACACAGAGCCTGGGATTTAACTCCACTTCTCTAGGTAAACACACAGCACAGTTCTCATCAATGAAACACACTCTGCTTTAGAGCAAGAAGCACACTCTTGCTTTCTAGAATATCTGAAATAGCAAGAAATGTGAGTGTGCTCTGAACGAATGAACTGTGTTTCCTATACACACGGACCATATCTAGTCCAACTCTGCTTCTCAAACTGATACAAACCTCAGGTCCTCTAACATCCAATGATCTTCAGTTAAGAGCGATAAACGTGTGAGCTTTGGGAACAATGTAGCTTCTTTGAGATGAAAATTGACTCCGTTTACATAGAACGAAGTATGGCTTGTTGGAAGACACAGAGCGTGGGATTAAACTCCATTTCTGAAGGGAAACACACAGCAGAGTTCTCATCCATGAAACATACTCTGCTTTCTAGCAAGAAGCATGCTCTTGCTTTCTAGAGTCTCTAAGAGAGCAGGAAATGTGAGTGTGCTCAGAACAAAAGAACTGTGTTTCCTACACACATGGACCATATCTAGTTCAACTCTGCTTCTGAAACTGATACAAACCACAGGTCCTCTAACATCCAATGATTTTCTGTTAAGAGTGAGAAACGTTTGTGCTTCGTGTACGATGTAGATTCCTTTGAGCTGAAAAGTGACGCGTTTACTTGAAAAGAACTCTTGCTTGTAGGGAGACACAGTGCCTGTGATTTAACTCCACTTCTGAAGGTAAATACACAGCACAGTTCTCATCCATGAAACACACTCTGCTTTAAGGCAAGAAGCACACTATTGCATTCTACAATCTCTAAAACAGCAGGAAATGTGAGTGTTCTCTGTAAAAAGACCTCTTTTACCTACACACACGGATCATATCTAGGTCAACTCTGCTTCTGAAACTGATACAAACCACAGGTTCTCTAACATTTAATGCTTTTCAGTTTAGAGCGAAAAACATGTGAGCTTCGTGAAATATGTAGCTTCCTTTGAGCTGAAATGTCACTGCGTTGAACTGAAACGAGGTCTTGCTTGTAGGAAGACACAGAGCCTGAGATTTAACTCCATTTCTGGAGATAAACCACAGCATAGTTCCTATCCAAAAAACACACTCTGCTTTAGAGCAAGAAGCACACTCTTGCATTCTAGAATCTCTAATAGAGTAGGAAATGTGAGTGTGCTGTGAACAAAAGAACTGTGTTTCCTACACACACGGCCCAAACTAGTTCAACTCTGCTTCGGGAACTGATACAAACCACAGGTCCTCTAACATCCAATGCTTTTCAGTTAAGAATGAGAAACGTGTGAGCTTCTTGAAAAATGTTGCTTCGTTTGAACTGAAAAGTGACTGCGTTTACCTGAAGCGAAGTCTTGCTTGTAGGAGGACACAGAGCCTGGGATTTAACTCCACTTCTCAAGGTAAACACACAGCACAGTTCTCATCCATGAAACACACTCTGCTTTAGAGCAAGAAGCACACTCTTGCTTTCTAGAATATCTAAAATAGCAAGAAACGTGAGTGTGCTCTGAACCAATGAACTGTGTTTCCTACACACACGGCCCATATCTAGTTCAACTCTGCTTTGTTAACTGATAAAAAAACAGTGGAACTCTAACATCCAATGCTTTTCAATAAGAGCGAGAACTGCTTGTGCTTTGTGAACGATGTAGCTTTGTTTGAGCTGAAAAGTGACTGCGATTACATGAAAAGAAGTCTTGCTGGTAGGAAGACACAGGGCTTGGGATATGACCCAGTTTTTCAAGGGAAAAACACAGCACAGTTCTCATCCATGAAACACACTGTGCTTTAGAACAAGACGCACGGTCTTGCTTCTAGTTTCTCTAATGCAACAGTAAACGTGCATGCCCTCAGAAAAAAATAACTGTGTTTCCTAGACACACGTCCCATATCTAGTTCAACTCTTCTTCTGAAACTGATACAAAACACAGGACCTCTAACGTACAATGCTTTTCAGTTAAGAGCGAGAAACGTGTGTGCTTGGTGAACAATGATCATTCATTAAAGCTGAAAACTGACTGTGTTCACCTGAAACGAAGTCTTGATTGTAGGAATACACAGAGCATGGGATTAAACTCCATTTCTGAAGGGAAACACACAGCACAGTTCTCATCCATGAAACACACTCTGCTTTAGAGCAAGAAGCACACTCTTTCATTCTAGAATCTCTAATACAGCAGGAAATGTGAGTGTGCTCTGTAAACAGAACTGTGTTTCCTACACACACGGACCATTTCTAGTTCAACACTGCTTCTGAAACTGATACAAACCACAGGTTCTCTAACATCTAATGATTTTCAGTTAAGTGTGAGAAACATGTGAGCTTTGTGAAATATGTAGCTTCCTTTGAACTGAAAATTGACTGCGTTTACCTGAAAAGAGGTCTTGCTTGTAGGAAGACACAGAGCCTGGGATTTAACTCCACTTCTCAAGGTAAACACACAGCACAGTTCTCATCCATGAAACACACTCTGCTTTAGAACAAGAAGCCCGCTCTTGCTTCTAGTCTCTCTAAAACTACAGGAAACGTGAGTGTGCTCAGAACACAATAACTGTATTTCCTACAAACACGGACCATATCTAGTCCAACTCTTCCTCTGAAACTGATACAAACCTCAGGTCCTCTAACATCCAATGATCTTCAGTTAAGAGCGATATACGTGTGAGCTTTGGGAACAATGTAGCTTCTTTGAGCTGAAAAGTGACTGTGTTTACCTTAAACGAAGTCTTGCTTGTAGGAAGACACAGAGCCTGGGATTTAACTCCATTTCTGAAGGGAAACACACAGCGCAGTTCTCATCCATGAAACACACTCTGCTTTAGGACAAAAAGCCCGCTCTTGCTTCTAGACTCTCTAAAAAAACAGGAAACGTGAGTGTGCTCAGAACACTATAACTGTATTTCCTACAAACACTGACCATATCTAGTCCAACTCTTCCTCTGAAACTGATACAAACCTCAGGTCCTCTAACATCCAATGATCTTCAGTTAAGAGCGATAAACGTGTGAGCTTTGGGAACAATGTAGCTTCTTTGAGCTGAAAAGTGACTGTGTTTACATAAAACGAAGTATTGCTTGTTGGAAGACACAGAGCCTGCGATTAAACAGCATTTCTGAAGGGAAAAACACAGCACAGTTCTCATCCATGAAACATACTCTGCTTTCTAGCAAGAAGCATGCACTTGCTTTCTAGAGTCTCTAAGAGACTAGGAAATGTGAGTGTGCTCAGTACAAAAGAACTGTGTTTCCTACACACATGGACCATATCTTGTTCAACTCTGCTTCTGAAACTGATACAAACCACAGGTCCTCTAATATCCAATGATTTTCTGTTAAGAGTGAGAAACGTTTGAGCTTCGTGTACAATGTAGCTTCTTTGAGCTGAAAAGTGACGCGTTTACCTGAAACGAACTGTTGCTTGTAGGGAGACACAGTGCCTGGGATTTAACTCCACTTCTGAAGGTAAATACACAGCACAGTTCTCATCCATGAAACACACTCTGCTTTAGAGCAAGAAGCACACTCTTGCATTCTAGAATCTCTAATACAGCAGGAAATGTGAGTGTTCTCTGTAAAAAGAACACATTTTCCTACACACACGGACCATATCTAGGTCAACTCTGCTTCTGAAACTGATACGAACCACAAGTTCTCTAACATTTAATGCTTTTCAGTTTAGAGCGAGAAACATGTGAGCTTCGTGAAATATGTAGCTTCCTTTGAGTTGAAATGTGACTGCGTTTACCTGAAAAGAAGTCTTGCTTGTAGGAAGACACAGAGCCTGGGATTTAACTCCATTTCTGGAGATAAACCACAGCTTAGTTCCTATCCATGAAACACACTCTGCTTTAGAGCAAGAAGCACGCTCTTGCTTTCTAGAGTCTCTAAGAGAGGAGGAAACTTGAATGTGCTAAGGACAAAAGAACTGTGTTTCCTACACTCATGGATCATATCTAGTTCAACTCTGCTTCTGAAACTGATACAAACGAGAGGTCCTCTAACATCCAATGCTTTTCAAAAAAGAGCGAGAAACGTGTGAGCTTCATGAACGATTTAGCTTCGTTTGTGCTGAAAAGTGACTGTGTTTACCTGAAATGAAGTCTTGCTTGTAGGAAGACACAGAGCCTGGGATTAATCTCCATTTCTGAAGGGAAACACACAGCACAGTTCTCATCCATGAAACACACTCTGCTTTAGAGCAAGAACCGCGCTTTTGCTTTCTAGATTCTCTAAGAGAGGACGAAACGAGAGTTTGCTCAGAACAAAAGAACTGTGTTTCCTACACAAATGGATTATATCTTGTTCAACTCTGCTTCTGGAACTGATAAAAAACAAAGGTCCTCTAAAATCCAATGATTTTCAGTTAAGAGCGAGAAACGTGTGAGCTTCGTGTACGATGTAGCTTGGGTTGAGCTAAAAAAGTGACTGTGTTTACCTGAAACAAAGTCTTGATTGTAGGAATACACAGAGCATGGGATTAAACTCCATTTCTGAAGGGAAACACACAGCACAGTTCTCATCCATGAAACACACTCTGCTTTAGAGCAAGAAGCACACTCTTTCATTCTAGAATCTCTAATACAGCAGGAAATGTGAGTGTGCTCTGTAAACAGAACTGTGTTTCCTACACACACGGACCATTTCTAGTTCAACACTGCTTCTGAAACTGATACAAACCACAGGTTCTCTAACATCTAATGATTTTCAGTTAAGTGCGAGAAACATGTGAGCTTTGTGAAATATGTAGCTTCCTTTGAACTGAAAATTGACTGCGTTTACCTGAAAAGAGGTCTTGCTTGTAGGAAGACACAGAGCCTGGGATTTAACTCCACTTCTCAAGGTAAACACACAGCACAGTTCTCATCCATGAAACACACTCTGCTTTAGAACAAGAAGCCCGCTCTTGCTTCTAGTCTCTCTAAAACTACAGGAAACGTGAGTGTGCTCAGAACACAATAACTGTATTTCCTACAAACACGGACCATATCTAGTCCAACTCTTCCTCTGAAACTGATACAAACCTCAGGTCCTCTAACATCCAATGATCTTCAGTTAAGAGCGATATACGTGTGAGCTTTGGGAACAATGTAGCTTCTTTGAGCTGAAAAGTGACTGCGTTTACATAAAACGAAGTATTGCTTGTAGGATGACACAGAGCCTGGGATTAAACTCCATTTCTGAAGGGAAACACACAGCACAGTTCTCATCCATGAAACATACTCTGCTTTCTAGCAAGAAGCATGCTCTTGCTTTCTAGAGTCTCTAAGAGACCAGGAAATGTGAGTGTGCTCAGAACAAAAGAACTGTGTTTCCTACACACACGGACCATATCTAGTTCAAATCTGCTTCTGAAACTGATACAAACCACAGGTTCTCTAACATCCAATGATTTTCTGTTAAGAGTGAGAAACGTTTGAGCTTCGTGTACAATGTAGCTTCGTTTGAGCTGAAAAGTGACGCGTTTAACTGAAACGAACTCTTGCTTGTAGGGAGACACCGTGCCGGGGATTTAACTCCACTTCTGAAGGTAAATACACAGCACAGTTCTCATCCATGAAACACACTCTGCTTTAGAGCAAGAAGCACACTCTTGCATTCTAGAATCTCTTATACAGCAGGAAATGTGAGTGTTCTCTCTAAAAAGAACTCTGTTTCCTACACACACGGACCATATCTAGGTCAACTCTGTTTCTGAAACTGATACAAACCACAGGATCTCTAACATTTATTGCTTTTCAGTGTAGAGTGAGAAACATGTGAGCTTCGTGAAATATGTAGCTTCCTTTGAGCTGAAATGTGACTGCGTTTACCTGAAAAGAGGTCTTGCTTGAAGGAAGACACAGATCCTGGGATTTAACTCCATTTCTGGAGATAAACAACAGCATAATTCCTATCCATGAAACACACACTGCTTTAGAGCAAGAAGCACATTCTTGCATTCTAGAATCTCTAATAGAGCAGGAAATGTGAGTGTGCTGTGAACAAAAGAACTGTGTTTCCTACACACGGACCATATCTAGTTAAACTCTCCTTCGGAAACTGATACAAAACACAGGAACTCTAACATCCAATGCTTTTCAAAATGAATGACAACTTTTTGTGCTTTTTGAACGATGTAACTTTGTTTGAGCTGAAAAGTGACTGCGTTTACGTGAAAAGAAGTCTTGCTGGTAGGAAGACACAGTGCTTGGGATTTGACTCAATTTCTGAAGGAAAAAACACAGCACAGTTCTCATCCATGAAACACACTGTGCTTTAGAACAAGACGCACGGACTTGCTTCTAGATTCTCTAATACAACAGTAAACATGATTGCGCTCAGAACAAAATAACTGTGTTTCCTACACACATGGCCCATATCTAATTTAACTCTTCTTCTGAAACTGATTCAAAACACAAGACCTCTAACATCCAATGCTCTTCAGTTAAGAGTGAGAAACGTGTGAGCTTTGTGAACGATTTAGCTTCGTTTGAGCTGAAAAGTGACTGTGTTTACCTGAAATGAAGTCTTGCTTGTAGGAAGACACAGAGCCTGGGATTAATCTCCATTTCTGAAGGGAAACACACAGCACAGTTCTCAACCATGAAACACACTCTGCTTTAGAGCAAGAACCACGCGCTTGCTTTCTAGAGTCTCTAAGAGAGGAGGAAACGAGAGTTTACTCGGAACAAAAGAACTGTGTTTCCTACACAAATGGGTCATATCTAGTTCAACTCTGCTTCTGCAACTGATAAAAAACACAGGTCCTCTATCAACCAATGATTTTCATTTAAGAGTGAGAAACGTGTGAGCTTCGTGTACGATGTATCTTTAGTTGAGCTAAAAAAGTGACTGCGTTGACCTGAAACGAATTCTTGATTGTAGGAATACACAGAGCATGGGATTTACCTCCATTTCTGACGGGAAACACACAGAACAGTTCTCATCCATGATACACCCTCTGCTTTAGAGTAAGAAGCACACACTTGCTTTCTACCGTCTCTAATACAGCAGGAAACATGATTTTCTATGAACAAAAGAACTGTGTTTCCTACACACACGGATCATATCTAGTTAACTCTTTTTCTGGAACTGATACAAACCACAGGACCTCTAACATCCAATGCTTTTCAGTTAAGAGCGAGAACCGTGTGTGCTTGGTGAACAATGAACCTTCGTTTGAGCTAAATGTGACTGTGTTTACCTGAAAGGAAGTCTTGCTTGTAGGAAGACCGAGAGGCTTGGATTTAACTCCATGTCTGAAGGGAAACACACAGCACAGTTCTCATCCTGAATTACAATCTGCTTCAGAGCAAGAACAACGCTCTTCCTTTCTAGAGTCGCTAAGACACAAAGAAACGTGAGTATGCTCAGAACAAAAGAACTGTGTTTCCTACACTCATGGATCATATCTAGTTCAACTCTGCTTCTGGAACTGAATAAAAACACAGGTCCTCTAACATCCAATGATTTTCAGTTATGAGCGAGAAACGTGTGAGCTTTGTGAACGAGGTAGCTTAGTTTGATCTCAAATGTGACTGCATTTACCTGAAATCAAGTCATGCTTGTAGGAAGACACAGAGCCTGTCATTAAACTCCATTTCTGAAGGGAAACACACAGCACAGGTCTCATCCATGAAACACACTCTGCTTTAGAGCAAGAAGCACACTCTTGCATTCTTGAGTCTTTAATACAGCAGTAAACGTGTGTGTGCTCTGTAGAAAAGAACTGTGTTTCCTACGCACACGGACCATATCTAGTTCAACACTCCTTCTAAAACTGATACAAACCACAGGTCCTCTAACATCCAATATTTTCCAGTTAAGAGCAGGAAACATGTGAGCTGCGTGAACAATGTTGCGTCGTTTGAGCTGAAAAGTGACTGTGTTTACCTGAAACGAAGTCTTGCTTGTAGGAAGACACAGAGCCTGGGATTTAACTCCACTTCTGAAGGTAAACACACAACACAGTTATCATCCATGAAACACACTCTGCTTTTGAGCAAGAAGCACGCTCTTGCTTTCTAGAGTCTCTAAGAGAGGAGGAAACTTGAGTGTGCTCAGAACTTAATAACTGTGTTTCCTACACACATGGATCATATCTAGTTCAACTCTGCTTCTTGAACTGAAAAAAAACAAAGGTCCTCTAACCTCCAATGATTTTCAGTTAAGAGCGAGAAATGTGTGAGCTTCGTGTACTATGTAGCTTCGTTTGAGCTAAAAAAGTGACTGCGTTTACCTGAAACGAAATCCTGATTATAGGAAGACACAGAGCCTGGGATTTACCTTCATTTCTGAATGGAAACAGAAAGCACAGTTCTCATCCATGTAACATTCTGTGCTTTAGTGCAAGACGCACGGTCTTGCTTCTAGATTCTCTAATACCACATTAAACGTGCGTGCCCTCAGTAAAAATTAACTGTGTTTCCTAGACACACGGCCCATATCTAGTTCAACTCTGCTTCTGAAACTGATACAAAACACAGGACCTCTAACATCCAATGTTTTTCAGTTAAGAGCGAGAACCGTGTGTGCTTGGTGAACAAAGAAACTTCATTAGAACTGAAAAATGACTGCGTTCACCTGAAACGATGTCTTGCTTGTACGAAGACACAGAGCCTGGGATTTAACACCTTTTCTGAAGGGAAACACACAGCACAGGTCTCATCCATGAAACACACTCTGCTTTAGAGCAAGAAGCACACACTTGCTTTCTACAGTCTCTAATAAAGCAGGAAACATGAGAATGCTCTGAACAAAAGAACTATGTTGGCTACACATACGGACCTTATCTAGTTCAACTCTGCTTGTGAAACAGGTACAAACCACTGGTCCTCTAACATCCAATGGTTCTCACTTAAGAGCGAGAAACGTGTGAGCTTCGTGTACAATGTTGCTTATTTTGAGCTGAAAAGTGACTGAGTTTACCTGAAGCGAAGTCTTGCTTGTAGGAAGACACAGAGCCTGGGATTTCACTCCACTTCTGAAGGTAAACACACAGCACAGTTCTCATCCATAAAACACACTCTGTTTAGAGCAAGAAGCATGCTCTTGCATTCTAGTGTCTCCAATGCTGCAAGAAATGTGAGTGTGCTCTGAACAATGAACTGTGTTTCCTACACACACGGACCATATCTAGTTCAACTCTTCCTCTGAAACTGATATAAACCTCAGGTCCTCTAACATCAAATGATTTTCAGTTAAGAGTGATAAACGTGTGAGCTTTGGGAACAATGTAGCTTCTTTGAGCTGAAAAGTGACTGCGTTTACATGAAACGAAGTATTGCTTGTAGGAAGACACAGAGCCTGGGATTAAACTCCATTTCTGAAGGGAAACACACAGCACTGTTCTCATCCATGAAACACACTCTGCTTTAGAGCAAGAACCATGCTCTTGCTTTCTAGAGTCTCTAAGAGAGGAGGAAACGTGAGATTGCTCAGAACAAAAGAACTGTGTTTCCTACACAAATGGATCATATCTAGTTCAACTCTGCTTCTGGAACTGATAAAAAACACAGGTCCTCTAACATCCAATGCTTATCTCTTAAGAGGGAGATAATACGTGTTAGCTTCGTGTACGATGTAGCTTTGGTTGAGCTAAAAAAGTGACTGCGTTTACCTGAAACCAAGTCTTGATTGTAGGAAGACACAGAGCATGGGATTTACCTCCATTTCGGAAGGGAAACACACAGAACAGTTCTCATCCATGAAACACACTCTGCTTTAGAGCAAGAAGCACACTCTTGCATTCTAGAATCTCTAATACAGCAGGAAATGTGAGTGTGCTCTGTAAAAAGAACTCTGTTTCCTACACACACGGACCATTTCTAGTTCAACTCTGCTTCTGAAACTGATACAAACCTCAGGTTTTCTCACATCGAATGCTTTTCAGTTAAGAGCGAGAAACATGTGAGCTTCGTGAAATAATGTAGCTTCCTTTGACCTGAAAAGTGACTGTGTTTACCTCAAAAGAGGTCTTACTTGTAGGAAGTCAATGATCCTGGGATTGAACTCCATTTCTGAGGATAAACAACAGCATAGTTCCTATCCATGAAACACACTCTGCTTTAGAGCAAGAAGCACACTCTTGCATTCTAGAATCTCTAATAGAGCAGGAAATGTGAGTGTGCTGAGAACAAATGAACTGTGTTTCCTACACACACAGCCCATAGCTAGTTCAACTCTGCTTTGGAAACTGATACAAAACACAGAAACTCTACCATCCAATGCTTTTCAATAAGAGCGAGAACTGTTTGTGATTTGTGAACGATGTGGCTTTGTTTGAGCTGAAAAGTGACTGCGATTACATGAAAAGAAGTCTTGCTGGTAGGAAGACACAGGGCTTGGGATTTGACCCAGTTTCTCAAGGAAAAAAAACACAGCACAGTTCTCATCCATGAAACACACTGTGCTTTAGAACAAGACGCACGGTCTTGCTTCTAAATTCTATAATACAACAGTAAACGTGCGTGCCCTCAGAAAAAAATAACTGTGTTTCCTAGACACACGGCCCATATCTAGTTCAACTCTGCTTCTGAAACTGATATAAAACACAGGACCTCTAACATCCAATGCTTTTCAGTTAAGAGCGAGAAACATGTGTGCTTGGTGAACAATGAACCTTCGTTTGAGCTAAATGTGACTGCGTTTACCTGAAAGGAAGTCTTGCTTGTAGGAAGACTGAGAGGCTTGGATTTAACTCCATGTCTGAAGGGAAACACACAGCACAGTTCTCATCCTGAAATACAATCTGCTTCAGAGCAAGAACAACGCTCTTCCTTTCTAGAGTCGCTAAGACACAAAGACACGTGAGTATGCTCAGAACAAAAGAACTGTGTTTCCTACACTCATGGATCATATCTAGTTCAACTCTGCTTCTGGAACTGAATAAAAACAGAGGTCCTCTAACCTCCAATGATTTTCAGTTAAGAGCGAGAAACGTGTGAGCTTCGTGTACAATGTTGCTTATTTTGAGCTGAAAAGTGACTGAGTTTACCTGAAGCGAAGTCTTGCTTGTAGGAAGACACAGAGCCTGGGATTTCACTCCACTTCTGAAGGTAAACACACAGCACAGTTCTCATCCAGAAAACACACTCTGTTTAGAGCAAGAAGCATGCTCTTGCATTCTAGTGTCTCCAATGCTGCAAGAAATGTGAGTGTGCTCTGAACAATGAACTGTGTTTCCTACACACACGGACCATATCTAGTTCAACTCTTCCTCTGAAACTGATATAAACCTCAGGTCCTCTAACATCCAATGATTTTCAGTTAAGAGCGATAAACGTGTGAGCTTTGGGAACAATGTAGCTTCTTTGAGCTGACAAGTGATTGCGTTTACATGAAACGAAGTATTGCTTGTAGGAAGACACAGAGCCTGGGATTAAACTCCATTTCTGATGGGAAACACACAGCACTGTTCTCATCCATGAAACACACTCTGCTTTAGAGCAAGAAGCACGCTCTTGCTTTCTAGAGTCTCTAAGAGAGGAGGAAACGTGAGTTTGCTGAGAACAAAAGAACTGTGTTTCCTACACAAATGGATCCTATATAGTTCAACTCTGCTTCTGGAACTGATAAAAAACACAGGTCCTCTAACATCCAATGCTTATCTGTTAAGAGCGAGATACGTGTTAGCTTCGTGTACGATGTAGCATTGGTGGAGCTAAAAAAGTGACTGCGTTTACCTGAAACCAAATCTTGATTGTAGGAAGACACAGAGCACGGGATTTACCTCCATTTCGGAAGGGAAACACACAGAACAGTTCTCACCCATGATACACACTCTGCTTTAGAGCAAGAAGGACACACTTGCTTTCTACCGTCTCTAATACAGCAGGAAACATGAGTTTGCTCTGAACAAAAGAACTGTGTTTCCTACACACACGGACCATATCTACTTCAACACTGTTTCTGAAACTAATACAAACCACAGGTCCTCTAACATCCAATGTTTTTCAGTTAAGAGCAGGAAACATGTGAGCTGCGTGAACAATGTTTCTTCGTTTGAGCTGAGAAGTGATTGTATTTACATGAAGTGAAGTCTTGCTTGTAGGAAGACACAGAGCCTGGGATTTAACTCCACTTCTGAAGGTAAACACACAGCACAGTTCTCATCCATGAAACATGCTCTGCTTTTGAGCAAGAAGCACGCTCGTGCTTTCTAGAGTGTCTAAGAGAGGAGGTAACGTGAGTGTGCTCAGAGTGAGAAACGTTTGAGCTTCGTGTATGATATAGCTTCATTTGAGCTAAAAAGTGACGTGTTTTCCTGAATCGAACTCTTTCTCTAACATTTAATGCTTTTCAGTTTAGAGCGAGGAACATGTGAGCTTCATGAAATATGTAGCTTCCTTTGAGCTGTAATGTGATGAAGCATGCTTTGCTTTCTAGAGTCTCTAAGAGACCAGGAAATGTGAGTGTGCTCTGAAGAAAAGAACTGTGTTTCCTACCCACATGGACCATCTATAGTTCAACTCTGCTTCTCAAACTGATAAAAACCACAGGTCCTCTAACATCCAATGATTTTCAGTTATGAGCGAGAAACGTGTGAGCTTTGTGAACGAGGTAGCTTTGTTTGAGCTCAAATGTGACTGCATTTACCTGAAATCAAGTCATGCTTGTAAGAAGACACAGAGCCTGTCATTAAACTCCATTTCTGAAGGGAAACACACAGCACAGGTCTCATCCATGAAACACACTCTGCATTAGAGCAAGAAGCACACTCTTGCATTCTTGAGTCTTTAATACAGCAGTAAACCTGTGTGTGCTATGTAGAAAAGAACTGTGTTTCCTACACACACGGACCATATCTAGTTCAACTCTGCTCCTGAAACTGATACAAACCACAGGTCCTCTAACATCCAATGATTTTCTGTTAAGAGTGAGAAACGTTTGAGCTTCATGTACGATGTAGCTTCGTTTGAGCTGAAAAAGTGATGCGTTTACCTGAAACGAACTCTTGCTTGTAGGGAGACACAGTGCCTGGGATTTAACTCCATTTCTGGAGATAAACCACAGCATAGTTGCTATCCAGAAAACACACTCTGCTTTAGAGCAAGAAGCACACTCTTGCATTCTAGAATCTCTAATAGAGCAGTTTCTCAAGGGAAAAACACAGCACAGTTCTCATCCATGAAACACACTGTGCTTTAGAACAAGACGCACGGTCTTACTTCTAGATTCTCTAATACAACAGTAAAGGTGGGTGCCCTCAGAAAAAAATAACTGTGTTTCCTAGACACACAGCCCATATCTAGTTCAACTCTGCTTCTGGAACTGATACAAAACACAGGACCTCTAACATCCAATGCTTTTCAGTTAAGAGCGAGAAACATGTGTGCTTGGTGAACAATGAACATTCATTAGAGCTGAAAACTGACTGCGTTCACCTGGGTGCTCAAAACAAAAGAACAGTGTTTCCTACCAATATGGAACACATCTAGTTCAACTCTGCTTCTGAAACTGATAGAAACCACAGATCATCTAACATACAATGCTTCTCAGTTAAGAGCTAAAACTTGTGAGCTGTGTGAACGATGTAGCTTCTTTTGAGCTGAAAATCGACTGTGTTAACCTGAAACGAAGTCTTGCTTGTAGGAAGACACAGAGCCTGGGATTTAACTCCATTTCTGAAGGGAAACAAACTGCAAAGTTCTCATCCCTGAAAGACACTCTGATTTAGAGCAAGAAGCATGCTCTTGATTTCTAGAATCTCTAATAGAGCAGGAAACATGAGTGTGCTCAGAAAAAGAGAACAGTGTTTCCTACACATACGGACCATATTTAGTTCAACTCAGCTTCTGAAACTGATACAAACCACAGATCCTCTAACATCCAATGCTTTTCAGTTAAGCGCGAGAAACGTGTCAGCTTCGTGAAGGATGTAGCCTCCTTTGAGCTATAAAGGGGCTGCGTTTACATGAAACAAAGTGTTGCTTGTAGGAAGACACAGAGCCTGGGATTTAACTCCATTTCTGAAGAGCAGCACTCAGCACAGTTCCTATCCATGAAACACACTCTGCTTTAGAGCAACAAGCACGCTCTTGCTTTCTAGAGTCTGTAATACAGCAGGAACATGAGTGTGATGATAACCAAAGGACTGTGTTTCCTACACATACGGACCATATAGAGTTAAACTCTGCTTCTGAAACTGATACAAACTACAGGACCTCTAACATCCAATGTTTTTCCATTAAGCACGAGAAACATGTGAGCTTCGTGAACGATGTAGCTTCGTTAGTGCTGAATAGGGACTGTGTATACCCAAAAGATGTCTTGCTTGTAGGAAGACACAGAGTATGGGATTTAACACCATTTCTGAAGAGCAGCACTTAGCACAGTTCCCATCCATGAAACACACTCTGCTTTAGAGCAAGAAGCACGCACATGCTTTCTAGAGTCTGTAATACAGCAGGAACGTGAGTGTGATGATAACCAAAGGACTGTGTTTCCTACACATACAGACCATATCGAGTTCAATTCTGCTTCTGTAACTGATATAAACCACAGGACATCTAACATTCAGTGCTTTTCAGTTAAGCGCGAGAAACGTGTGAGCTTTGTGAATGATGTAGCTTCGTTTGAGCCAAAAAGTGACTGCGTTTACCTGGAACGAAGTCTTGCTTGTAGGAAGACAGAGAACATGGGATTTAAGTCCATTTCTGAAGAGCAGCACTTAGCACAGTTCCCATCCATGAAACACACTCTGCTTTAGAGCAAGAAGCACGCACATTCTTTCTAGAGTCTGTAATACAGCAGGAACGTGAGAGTGATGATAACCAAAGGACTGTGTTTCCTACACATACAGACTATATCGAGTTCAATTCTGCTTCTGTAACTGATATAAACCACAGGACATCTAACATTCAGTGCTTTTCAGTTAAGCGCGAGAAACGTGTGAGCTTTGTGAATGATGTAGCTTCGTTTGAGCCAAAAAGTGAGTGCGTTTACCTGGAACGAAGTCTTGCTTGAAGGAAGACAGAGAACATGGGATTTAAGTCCATTTCTGAAGAGCAGCACTTAGCTCAGTTCCTATCCATGAAACACACTCTGCTTTAGAGCATGAAGCACGCTATTGCTTTCTAGAATCTGTAATACAGCAGGAAACATGAGTGTGCTCAGAACAACAGAACTGTATTTCCTACGCATATGGACCACATCTAGTTCAACTCTGCTTTGGAAACTGATACAAACCACAGATCCTGTAATCTCCAATGCTTTTCAAGTTAAGCGCGAGAAACGTGTGAGCTTTGTGAATGATGTAGCTTCGTTTGAGCCAAAAAGTGACTGCGTTTACCTGGAACGAAGTCTTGCTTGTAGGAAGACAGAGAACATGGGATTTAAGTCCATTTCTGAAGAGCAGCATTCAGCACAGTTCCCATCCAAGAAACACACTCTGCTTTAGAGCATGAAGCACGCTATTGCTTTCTAGAATCTGTAATACAGCAGGAAACATGAGTGTGCTCAGAACAAAAGAACTGTATTTCCTACGCATATGGACCACATCTAGTTCAACTCTGCTTCAGAAACTGATACAAAGCACAGATCCTGTAACCTCCAATGCTTTTCAAGTTAAGCGCGAGAAACGTGTGAGCTTTGTGAATGATGTAGCTTCGTTTGAGCCAAAAAGTGACTGCGTTTACCTGGAACGAAGTCTTGCTTGTAGGAAGACAGAGAACATGGGATTTAAGTCCATTTCTGAAGAGCAGCATTCAGCACAGTTCCCATCCAAGAAACACACTCTGCTTTAGAGCATGAAGCACGCTATTGCTTTCTAGAATCTGTAATACAGCAGGAAACATGAGTGTGCTCAGAACAAAAGAACGGTGTTTCCTACACATATGGACCATATTTAGTTCAGCTCAGCTTCTGAAACTGAAACAAACGACAGGTCCTCTAACATCCAATGCTTTTCATTCAAGCGCAATAAACGTGTGAGCTTTGTGAACCATGTAGCTTCCTTTGAGCTGAATAGGGACTGCGTATACCTGAAAAGATGTCTTGCTTGTAGGAAGACACAGATTATTGGATTTAACTCCATTTCTGAAGGTCAATACTCAGCACAGTTCCCATCCATCAAACACACTCTGCTTTAGAGCAAGAAGCATGCTCTTGCTTTCTAGAATTTGTAATACAGCAGGAACGTGACTGTGATCATAACCAAAGGACTGTGTTTCCTACACATACAGAACATATCGAGTTCAACTCTGCTTCTGAAACTGATACAAACCAAAGGACCTCTAACATCCAATGCTTTTCAGTTAAGCACGAGAAACCTGTGAGCTTTGTGAAGGATGTGGCTTCGTTTGAGCTGAAAAGTGACTGCGTTTACCTGAAACTATGTCTTGCTTGTAGGAAGACAGAGAACATGATATTTAAGTCCATTTCTGAAGGGCAGCATTCAGCATAGTTCCCATCCATGAAACACACTCTGCTTTAGAGCATGAAGCACGCTATTGCTTTCTAGAGTCTCTAATACTGCATTAAACATGAGTGTGCTCAGAACAAAAGAAGTGTATTTCCTACGCATATGGACCACATCTAGTTCAACTCTGCTTCAGAAACTGATACAAAGCACAGATCCTGTAACATCCAATGCTTTTCAAGTTAAGAGCGAGAAACGTGTGAGCTTCATGAACGTTTTAGTTTTTTATGAGCTGAGAATTGACTGCGTTTACCTGAACTAAGTCTTGAGTGTAGGAAGACATAGAGCCTGGGATTTAACTTCATTTCTGAAGGGAAACACACAGCACAGTTCTCAGCCATGAAACACACTCTGCTTTAGAGGAAGAAGCATGCTCTTGCTTTCTAGAGTCTCTAATACAGCAGGAAACGTGAGTGTGCTCAAAACAAAGAACAGTGTTTCCTACTCATATGGACCACATCTAGTTCAACTCTGCTTCTGAAACTGATACAAACCACAGATCCTGTAACATCCAATGCTTTTCAGTTAAGCGCGAGAAACGTGTCAGCTTCGTGAAGGATGTAGCCTCCTTTGAGCTATAAAGGGGCTGCGTTTACATGAAACAAAGTGTTGCTTGTAGGAAGACACAGAGCCTGGGATTTAACTCCATTTCTGAAGAGCAGCACTCAGCACAGTTCCTATCCATGAAACACACTCTGCTTTAGAGCAACAAGCACGCTCTTGCTTACTAGAGTCTGTAATACAGCAGGAACATGAGTGTGATGATAACCAAAGGACTGTGTTTCCTACACATACGGACCATATAGAGTTAAACTCTGCTTCTGAAACTGATACAAACTACAGGACCTCTAACATCCAATGGTTTTCCATTAAGCACGAGAAACATGTGAGCTTTGTGAATGATGTAGCTTCGTTAGTGCTGAATAGGGACTGTGTATACCCAAAAGATGTCTTGCTTGTAGGAAGACACAGAGTATGGGATTTAACACCATTTCTGAAGAGCAGCACTTAGCACAGTTCCCATCCATGAAACACACTCTGCTTTAGAGCAAGAAGCACGCACATGCTTTCTAGAGTCTGTAATACAGCAGGAACGTGAGTGTGATGATAACCAAAGGACTGTGTTTCCTACACATACAGACCATATCGAGTTCAATTCTGCTTCTGTAACTGATATAAACCACAGGACATCTAACATTCAGTGCTTTTCAGTTAAGCGCGAGAAACGTGTGAGCTTTGTGAATGATGTAGCTTCGTTTGAGACAAAAAGTGACTGCGTTTACCTGGAACGAAGTCTTGCTTGTAGGAAGACAGAGAACATGGGATTTAAGTCCATTTCTGAAGAGCAGCACTTAGCACAGTTCCCATCCATGAAACACACTCTGCTTTAGAGCAAGAAGCACGCACATGCTTTCTAGAGTCTGTAATACAGCAGGAAGGTGAGTGTGATGATAACCAAAGGACTGTGTTTCCTACACATACAGACCATATCGAGTTCAATTCTGTTTCTGTAACTGATCTAAACCACAGGACATCTAACATTCAGTGCTTTTCAGTTAGCGCGAGAAACGTGTGAGCTTTGTGAATGATGTAGCTTCGTTTGAGCCAAAAAGTGACTGCGTTTACCTGGAACAAAGTCTTGCTTGTAGGAAGACAGAGAACATGGGATTTATGTCCATTTCTGAAGAGCAGCACTTAGCACAGTTCCCATCCATGAAACACACTCTGCTTTAGAGCAAGAAGCACGCACATGCTTTCTAGAGTCTGTAATACAGCAGGAACGTGAGAGTGATGATAACCAAAGGACTGTGTTTCCTACACATACAGACCATATCGAGTTCAATTCTGCTTCTGTAACTGATATAAACCACAGGACATCTAACATTCAGTGCTTTTCAGTTAAGCGCGAGAAACGTGTGAGCTTTGTGAATGATGTAGCTACGTTTGAGCCAAAAAGTGACTGCGTTTACCTGGAATGAAGTCTTGCTTGTAGGAAGACAGAGAACATGGGATTTAAGTCCATTTCTGAAGAGCAGCATTCAGCACAGTTCCCATCCAAGAAACACACTCTGCTTTAGAGCATGAAGCACGCTATTGCTTTCTAGAATCTGTAATACAGCAGGAAACATGAGTGTGCTCAGAACAATAGAACTGTATTTCCTACGCATATGGACCACATCTAGTTCAACTCTGCTTCAGAAACTGATACAAAGCACAGATCCTGTAACATCCAATGCTTTTCAAGTTAAGAGCGAGAAACGTGTGAGCTTCATGAACGTTTTAGTTTTTTATGAGCTGAAAATTGACTGCGTTTACCTGAAATAAGTCTTGAGTGTAGGAAGACATAGAGCCTGGGATTTAACTTCATTTCTGAAGGGAAACACACAGCACAGTTCTCAGCCATGAAACACACTCTGCTTTAGAGGAAGAAGCATGCTCTTGCTTTCTAGAGTCTCTAATACAGCAGGAAACGTGAGTGTGCTCAAAAAAAGGACAGTGTTTCCTACTCATATGGACCACATCTAGTTCAACTCTGCTTCTGAAACTGATACAAACCACAGATCCTCTAACATCCAATGCTTTTCAGTTAAGCGCGAGAAACGTGTCAGCTTCGTGAAGGATGTAGCCTCCTTTGAGCTATAAAGGGGCTGCGTTTACATGAAACCAAGTGTTGCTTGTAGGAAGACACAGAGCCTGGGATTTAACTCCATTTCTGAAGAGCAGCACTCAGCACAGTTCCTATCCATGAAACACACTCTGCTTTAGAGCAACAAGCATGCTCTTGCTTTCTAGAGTCTGTAATACAGCAGGAACATGAGTGTGATGATAACCAAAGGACTGTGTTTCCTACACATACGGACCATATAGAGTTAAACTCTGCTTCTGAAACTGATACAAACTACAGGACCTCTAACATCCAATGGTTTTCCATTAAGCACGAGAAACATGTGAGCTTTGTGAACGATGTAGCTTCGTTAGTGCTGAATAGGGACTGTGTATACCCAAAAGATGTCTTGCTTGTAGGAAGACACAGAGTATGGGATTTAACACCATTTCTGAAGAGCAGCACTTAGCACAGTTCCCATCCATGAAACACACTCTGCTTTAGAGCAAGAAGCACGCACATGCTTTCTAGAGTCTGTAATACAGCAGGAACGTGAGTGTGATGATAACCAAAGGACTGTGTTTCCTACACATACAGACCATATCGAGTTCAATTCTGCTTCTGTAACTGATATAAACCACAGGACATCTAACATTCAGTGCTTTTCAGTTAAGCGCAAGAAACGTGTGAGCTTTCTGAATGATGTAGCTTCGTTTGAGCCAAAAAGTGACTGTGTTTACCTGGAACAAAGTCTTGCTTGTAGGAAGACACAGAGTATGGAATTTAACACCATTTCTGAAGAGCAGCACTTAGCACAGTTCCCATCCATGAAACACACTCTGCTTTAGAGCAAGAAGCACGCACATGCTTTCTAGAGTCTGTAATACAGCAGGAAGGTGAGTGTGATGATAACCAAAGGACTGTGTTTCCTACACATACAGACCATATCGAGTTCAATTCTGCTTCTGTAACTGATCTAAACCACAGGACATCTAACATTCAGTGCTTTTCAGTTAAGCGCGAGAAACGTGTGAGCTTTGTGAATGATGTAGCTTCGTTTGAGCCAAAAAGTGAGTGCGTTTACCTGGAACGAAGTCTTGCTTGAAGGAAGACAGAGAACATGGGATTTAAGTCCATTTCTGAAGAGCAGCATTCAACACAGTTCCCATCCAAGAAACACACTCTGCTTTAGAGCATGAAGCATGCTATTGCTTTCTAGAATCTGTAGTACAGCAGGAAACATGAGTGTGCTCAGAACAAAAGAACGGTGTTTCCTACACATATGGACCATATTTAGTTCAGCTCACCTTCTGAAACTGAAACAAACGACAGATCCTCTAACATCCAATGCTTTTCATTCAAGCGCAATAAACGTGTGAGGTTCGTGAACCATGTAGCTTCCTTTGAGCTGAATAGGGACTGCGTATACCTGAAAAGATGTCTTGCTTGTAGGAAGACACAGATTATTGGATTTAACTCCATTTCTGAAGGTCAACACTCAGCACAGTTCCCATCCATCAAACACACTCTGCTTTAGAGCAAGAAGCATGCTCTTGCTTTCTAGAATTTGTAATACAGCAGGAACCTGACTGTGATCATAACCAAAGGACTGTGTTTCCTACACATACGGACCATATCGAGTTCAACTCTGCTTCTGAAACTGATACAAACCAAAGGACCTCTAACATCCAATGCTTTTCAGTTAAGCACGAGAAACCTGTGAGCTTTGTGAAGGATGTGGCTTCGTTTGAGCTGAAAAGTGACTGCGTTTACCTGAAACTATGTCTTGCTTGTAGGAAGATAGAGAACATGATATTTAAGTCCATTTCTGAAGGGCAGCATTCAGCTTAGTTCCCATCCATGAAACACACTCTGCTTTAGAGCATGAAGCACGCTATTGCTTTCTAGAGTCTCTAATACTGCATTAAACATGAGTGTGCTCAGAACAAAAGAACTGTATTTCCTATGCATATGGACCACATCTAGTTCAACTCTGCTTCGGAAACTGATACAAACCACAGATCCTGTAACATCCAATGCTTTTCAAGTTAAGAGCGAGAAACGTGTGAGCTTCATGAACGTTTTAGTTTTTTATGAGCTGAGAAGTGACTGCGTTTACCTGAACTAAGTCTTGAGTGTAGGAAGACATAGAGCCTGGGATTTAACTTCATTTCTGAAGGGAAACACACAGCACAGTTCTCAGCCATGAAACACACTCTGCTTTAGAGGAAGAAGCACGCTCTTGCTTTCTAGAGTCTCTAATACAGCAGGAAACGTGAGTGTGCTCAAAACAAAGAACAGTGTTTCCTACTCATATGGACCACATCTAGTTCAACTCTGCTTCTGAAACTGATACAAACCACAGATCCTCTAACATCCAATGCTTTTCAGTTAAGCGCGAGAAACGTGTCAGCTTCGTGAAGGATGTAGCCTCCTTTGAGCTATAAAGGGGCTGCGTTTACATGAAACCATGTGTTGCTTGTAGGAAGACACAGAGCCTGGGATTTAACTCCATTTCTGAAGAGCAGCACTCAGCACAGTTCCTATCCATGAAACACACTCTGCTTTAGAGCAACAAGCACGCTCTTGCTTTCTAGAGTCTGTAATACAGCAGGAACATGAGTGTGATGATAACCAAAGGACTGTGTTTCCTACACATACGGACCATATAGAGTTAAACTCTGCTTCTGAAACTGATACAAACTACAGGACCTGTAACATCCAATGTTTTTCCATTAAGCGCGAGAAACATGTGAGCTTTGTGAACGATATAGCTTCGTTTGTGCTGAATAGGGACTGTGTATACCCAAAAGATGTCTTGCTTGTAGGAAGACACAGAGTATGGAATTTAACACCATTTCTGAAGAGCAGCACTTAGCACAGTTCCCATCCATGAAACACACTCTGCTTTAGAGCAGGAAGCACGCACATGCTTTCTAGAATCTGTAATAGAGCAGGAACGTGAGTGTGATGATAACCAAAGGACTGTGTTTCCTACACATACAGACCATATCGAGTTCAATTCTGCTTCTGTAACTGATATAAACCACAGGACATCTAACATTCAGTGCTTTTCAGTTAAGCGCGAGAAACGTGTGAGCTTTGTGAATGATGTAGCTTCGTTTGAGCCAAAAAGTGACTGCGTTTACCTGGAACAAAGTCATGCTTGTAGGAAGACAGAGAACATGGGATTTAAGTCCATTTCTGAAGAGCAGCACTTAGCACAGTTCCCATCCATGAAACACACTCTGCTTTAGAGCAAGAAGCACGCACATGCTTTCTAGAGTCTGTAATACAGCAGGAACGTGAGTGTGATGATAACCAAAGGACTGAGTTTCCTACACATACAGACCATATCGAGTTCAATTCTGCTTCTGTAACTGATATAAACCACAGGACATCTAACATTCAGTGCTTTTCAGTTAAGCGGAGAAACGTGTGAGCTTTGTGAATGATGTAGCTTCGTTTGAGCCAAAAAGTGAGTGCGTTTACCTGGAATGAAGTCTTGCTTGTAGGAAGACAGAGAACATGGGATTTAAGTCCATTTCTGAAGAGCAGCATTCAGCACAGTTCCCATCCAAGAAACACACTCTGCTTTAGAGCATGAAGCACGCTATTGCTTTCTAGAATCTGTAATACAGCAGGAAACATGAGTGTGCTCAGAACAAAAGAACTGTATTTCCTACGCATATGGACCACATCTAGTTCAACTCTGCTTCAGAAACTGATACAAAGCACAGATCCTGTAACATCCAATGCTTTTCAAGTTAAGAGCGAGAAACGTGTGAGCTTCATGAACGTTTTAGTTTTTTATGAGCTGAGAATTGACTGCGTTTACCTGAAAAAAGTCTTGAGTGTAGGAAGACATAAAGCCTGGGATTTAACTTCATTTCTGAAGGGAAACACACAGCACAGTTCTCAGCCATGAAACACACTCTGCTTTAGAGGAAGAAGCATGCTCTTGCTTTCTAGAGTCTCTAATACAGCAGGAAACGTGAGTGTGCTCAAAACAAAGAACAGTGTTTCCTACTCATATGGACCACATCTAGTTCAACTCTGCTTCTGAAACTGATACAAACCACAGATCCTCTAACATCCAATGCTTTTCAGTTAAGCGCGAGAAACGTGTCAGCTTCGTGAAGGATGTAGCCTCCTTTGAGCTATAAAGGGGCTGCGTTTACATGAAACCAAGTGTTGCTTGTAGGAAGACACAGAGCCTGGGATTTAACTCCATTTCTGAAGAGCAGCACTCAGCACAGTTCCTATCCATGAAACACACTCTGCTTTAGAGCAACAAGCACGCTCTTGCTTACTAGAGTCTGTAATACAGCAGGAACATGAGTGTGATGATAACCAAAGGACTGTGTTTCCTACACATACGGACCATATAGAGTTAAACTCTGCTTCTGAAACTGATACAAACTACAGGACCTCTAACATCCAATGGTTTTCCATTAAGCACGAGAAACATGTGAGCTTTGTGAACGATGTAGCTTCGTTAGTGCTGAATAGGGACTGTGTATACCCAAAAGATGTCTTGCTTGTAGGAAGACACAGAGTATGGGATTTAACACCATTTCTGAAGAGCAGCACTTAGCACAGTTCCCATCCATGAAACACACTCTACTTTAGAGCAAGAAGCACGCACATGCTTTCTAGAGTCTGTAATACAGCAGGAACGTGAGTGTGATGATAACCAAAGGACTGTGTTTCCTACACATACAGACCATATCGAGTTCAATTCTGCTTCTGTAACTGATATAAACCACAGGACATCTAACATTCAGTGCTTTTCAGTTAAGCGCGAGAAACGTGTGAGCTTTGTGAATGATGTAGCTTCGTTTGAGCCAAAAAGTGACTGTGTTTACCTGGAACAAAGTCTTGCTTGTAGGAAGACAGAGAACATGGGATTTAAGTTCATTTCTGAAGAGCAGCACTTAGCACAGTTCCCATCCATGAAACACACTCTGCTTTAGAGCAAGAAGCATGCACATGCTTTCTAGAATCTGTAATAGAGCAGGTACGTGAGTGTGATGATAACCAAAGGACTGTGTTTCCTACACATACAGACCATATCGAGTTCAATTCTGCTTCTGTAACTGATATAAACCACAGGACATCTAACATTCAGTGCTTTTCAGCTAAGCGCGAGAAACGTGTGACCTTTGTGAATGATGTAGCTTCGTTTGAGCCAAAAAGTGACTGCGTTTACCTGGAACAAAGTCTTGCTTGTAGGAAGACAGAGAACATGGGATTTAAGTCCATTTCTGAAGAGCAGCATTCAACACAGTTCCCATCCAAGAAACACACTCTGCTTTAGAGCATGAAGCACGCTATTGCTTTCTAGAATCTGTAGTACAGCAGGAAACATGAGTGTGCTCAGAACAAAAGAACGGTGTTTCCTACACATATGGACCATATTTAGTTCAGCTCACCTTCTGAAACTGAAACAAACGACAGATCCTCTAACATCCAATGCTTTTCATTCAAGCGCAATAAACGTGTGAGGTTCGTGAACCATGTAGCTTCCTTTGAGCTGAATAGGGACTGCGTATACCTGAAAAGATGTCTTGCTTGTAGGAAGACACAGATTATTGGATTTAACTCCATTTCTGAAGGTCAACACTCAGCACAGTTCCCATCCATCAAACACACTCTGCTTTAGAGCAAGAAGCATGCTCTTGCTTTCTAGAATTTGTAATACAGCAGGAACCTGACTGTGATCATAACCAAAGGACTGTGTTTCCTACACATACGGACCATATCGAGTTCAACTCTGCTTCTGAAACTGATACAAACCAAAGGACCTCTAACATCCAATGCTTTTCAGTTAAGCACGAGAAACCTGTGAGCTTTGTGAAGGATGTGGCTTCGTTTGAGCTGAAAAGTGACTGCGTTTACCTGAAACTATGTCTTGCTTGTAGGAAGATAGAGAACATGATATTTAAGTCCATTTCTGAAGGGCAGCATTCAGCTTAGTTCCCATCCATGAAACACACTCTGCTTTAGAGCATGAAGCACGCTATTGCTTTCTAGAGTCTCTAATACTGCATTAAACATGAGTGTGCTCAGAACAAAAGAACTGTATTTCCTATGCATATGGACCACATCTAGTTCAACTCTGCTTCGGAAACTGATACAAACCACAGATCCTGTAACATCCAATGCTTTTCAAGTTAAGAGCGAGAAACGTGTGAGCTTCATGAACGTTTTAGTTTTTTATGAGCTGAGAAGTGACTGCGTTTACCTGAACTAAGTCTTGAGTGTAGGAAGACATAGAGCCTGGGATTTAACTTCATTTCTGAAGGGAAACACACAGCACAGTTCTCAGCCATGAAACACACTCTGCTTTAGAGGAAGAAGCACGCTCTTGCTTTCTAGAGTCTCTAATACAGCAGGAAACGTGAGTGTGCTCAAAACAAAGAACAGTGTTTCCTACTCATATGGACCACATCTAGTTCAACTCTGCTTCTGAAACTGATACAAACCACAGATCCTCTAACATCCAATGCTTTTCAGTTAAGCGCGAGAAACGTGTCAGCTTCGTGAAGGATGTAGCCTCCTTTGAGCTATAAAGGGGCTGCGTTTACATGAAACCATGTGTTGCTTGTAGGAAGACACAGAGCCTGGGATTTAACTCCATTTCTGAAGAGCAGCACTCAGCACAGTTCCTATCCATGAAACACACTCTGCTTTAGAGCAACAAGCACGCTCTTGCTTTCTAGAGTCTGTAATACAGCAGGAACATGAGTGTGATGATAACCAAAGGACTGTGTTTCCTACACATACGGACCATATAGAGTTAAACTCTGCTTCTGAAACTGATACAAACTACAGGACCTCTAACATCCAATGTTTTTCCATTAAGCGCGAGAAACATGTGAGCTTCGTGAACGATGTAGCTTCGTTTGTGCTGAATAGGGACTGTGTATACCCAAAAGATGTCTTGCTTGTAGGAAGACACAGAGTATGGGATTTAACACCATTTCTGAAGAGCAGCACTTAGCACAGTTCCCATCCATGAAACACACTCTGCTTTAGAGCAAGAAGCACGCACATGCTTTCTAGAGTCTGTAATACAGCAGGAACGTGAGTGTGATGATAACCAAAGGACTGAGTTTCCTACACATACAGACCATATCGAGTTCAATTCTGCTTCTGTAACTGATATAAACCACAGGACATCTAACATTCAGTGCTTTTCAGTTAAGCACGAGAAACGTGTGAGCTTTGTGAATGATGTAGCTTCGTTTGAGCCAAAAAGTGAGTGCGTTTACCTGGAACGAAGTCTTGCTTGTAGGAAGACAGAGAACATGGGATTTAAGTCCATTTCTGAAAAGCAGCATTCAGCACAGTACCCATCCAAGAAACACACTCTTCTTTAGAGCATGAAGCACGCTGTTGCTTTCTAGAATCTGTAATACAGCAGGAAACATGAGTGTGCTCAGAACAAAAGAACTGTATTTCCTACGCATATGGACCACATCTAGTTCAACTCTGCTTCGGAGACTGATACAAACCACAGATCCTGTAACCTCCAATGCTTTTCAAGTTAAGAGCGAGAAACGTGTGAGCTTCATGATCGTTTTAGTTTTTTATGAGCTGAGAAGTGACTGCGTTTACCTGAACTAAGTCTTGAGTGTAGGAAGACATAGAGCCTGGGATTTAACTTCATTTCTGAAGGGAAACACACAGCACAGTTCTCAGCCATGAAACACACTCTGCTTTAGAGGAAGAAGCACGCTCTTGCTTTCTAGAGTCTCTAATACAGCAGGAAACGTGAGTGTGCTCAAAACAAAGAACAGTGTTTCCTACTCATATGGACCACATCTAGTTCAACTCTGCTTCTGAAACTGATACAAACCACAGATCCTCTAACATCCAATGCTTTTCAGTTAAGCACGAGAAACGTGTCAGCTTCGTGAAGGATGTAGCCTCCTTTGAGCTATAAAGGGGCTGCGTTTACATGAAACAAAGTGTTGCTTGTAGGAAGACACAGAGCCTGGGATTTAACTCCATTTCTGAAGAGCAGCACTCAGCACTGTTCCTATCCATGAAACACACTCTGCTTTAGAGCAACAAGCACGCTCTTGCTTTCTAGAGTCTGTAATACAGCAGGAACATGAGTGTGATGATAACCACAGGACTGTGTTTCCTACACATACGGACCATATAGAGTTAAACTCTGCTTCTGAAACTGATACAAACTACAGGACCTCTAACATCCAATGTTTTTTCCATTAAGCGCGAGAAACATGTGAGCTTCATGAACGATGCAACTTCATTTGTGCTGAATAGGGACTGTGTATACCCAAAAGATGTCTTGCTTGTAGGAAGACACAGAGTATGGGATTTAACACCATTTCTGAAGAGCAGCACTTAGCACAGTTCCCCTCCATGAAACACACTCTGCTTTAGAGCAAGAAGCACGCACATGCTTTCTAGAGTCTGTAATACAGCAGGAACGTGAGTGTGATGATAACCAAAGGACTGTGTTTCCTACACATACAGACCATATCGAGTTCAATTCTGCTTCTGTAACTGATATAAACCACAGGACATCTAACATTCAGTGCTTTTCAGTTAAGCGCGAGAAACGTGTGAGCTTTGTGAATGATGTTGCTTCGTTTGAGCCAAAAAGTGAGTGCGTTTACCTGGAACGAAGTCTTGCTTGTAGGAAGACTGAGAACATGGGATTTAAGTCCATTTCTGAAGAGCAGCATTCAGCACAGTTCCCATCCAAGAAACACACTCTGCTTTAGAGCATGAAGCACGCTATTGCTTTCTAGAATCTGTAATACAGCAGGAAACATGAGTGTGCTCAGAACAAAAGAACAGTGTTTCCTACACATATGGACCATATTTAGTTCAACTCAGCTTCTGAAACTGAAACAAACGACAGGTCCTCTAACATCCAATGCTTTTCATTCAAGCGCAATAAACGTGTGAGCTTCGTGAACCATGTAGCTTCCTTTGAGCTGAATAGGGACTGCGTATACCTGAAAAGATGTCTTGCTTGTAGGAAGACACAGAGTATTGGATTTAACTCCATTTCTGAAGGTCAACACTCAGCACAGTTCCCATCCATCAAACACACTCTGCTTTAGAGCAAGAAGCATGCTCTTGCTTTCTAGAATTTGTAATACAGCAGGAACCTGACTGTGATCATAACCAAAGGACTGTGTTTCCTACACATAAGGACCATATCGAGTTCAACTCTGCTTCTGAAACTGATACAAACCAAAGGACCTCTAACATCCAATGCTTTTCAGTTAAGCACGAGAAACCTGTGAGCTTTGTGAAGGATGTGGCTTCGTTTGAGCTGAAAAGTGACTGCGTTTACCTGAAACTATGTCTTACTTGTAGGAAGACAGAGAACATGATATTTAAGTCCATTTCTGAAGGGCAGCATTCAGCATAGTTCCCATCCATGAAACACACTCTGCTTTAGAGCATGAAGCACGCTATTGCTTTCTAGAGTCTCTAATACTGCATTAAACATGAGTGTGCTCAGAACAAAAGAACTGTATTTCCTACGCATATGGACCACATCTAGTTCAACTCTGCTTCGGAAACTGACACAAACCACAGATCCTGTAACATCCAATGCTTTTCAAGTTAAGAGCGAGAAACGTGTGAGCTTCATGAACGTTTTAGTTTTTTATGAGCTGAGAAGTGACTGCGTTTACCTGAACTAAGTCTTGAGTGTAGGAAGACATAGAGCCTGGGATTTAACTTCATTTCTGAAGGGAAACACACAGCACAGTTCTCAGCCATGAAACACACTCTGCTTTAGAGGAAGAAGCATGCTCTTGCTTTCTAGAGTCTCTAATACAGCAGGAAACGTGAGTGTGCTCAAAACAAAGAACAGTGTTTCCTACTCATATGGACCACATCTAGTTCAACTCTGCTTCTGAAACTGATACAAACCACAGATCCTGTAACATCCAATGCTTTTCAGTTAAGCGCGAGAAACGTGTCAGCTTCGTGAAGGATGTAGCCTCCTTTGAGCTATAAAGGGGCTGCGTTTACATGAAACAAAGTGTTGCTTGTAGGAAGACACAGAGCCTGGGATTTAACTCCATTTCTGAAGAGCAGCACTCAGCACAGTTCCTATCCATGAAACACACTCTGCTTTAGAGCAACAAGCACGCTCTTGCTTTCTAGAGTCTGTAATACAGCAGGAACATGAGTGTGATGATAACCAAAGGACTGTGTTTCCTACACATACGGACCATATAGAGTTAAACTCTGCTTCTGAAACTGATACAAACTACAGGACCTCTAACATCCAATGTTTTTCCATTAAGCGCGAGAAACATGTGAGCTTTGTGAACGATATAGCTTCGTTTGTGCTGAATAGGGACTGTGTATACCCAAAAGATGTCTTGCTTGTAGGAAGACACAGAGTATGGAATTTAACACCATTTCTGAAGAGCAGCACTTAGCACAGTTCCCATCCATGAAACACACTCTGCTTTAGAGCAAGAAGCACGCACATGCTTTCTAGAATCTGTAATAGAGCAGGAACGTGAGTGTGATGATAACCAAAGGACTGTGTTTCCTACACATACAGACCATATCGAGTTCAATTCTGCTTCTGTAACTGATCTAAACCACAGGACATCTAACATTCAGTGCTTTTCAGTTAAGCGCGAGAAACGTGTGAGCTTTGTGAATGATGTAGCTTCGTTTGAGCCAAAAAGTGACTGCGTTTACCTGGAACAAAGTCTTGCTTGTAGGAAGACAGAGAACATGGGATTTAAGTCCATTTCTGAAGAGCAGCACTTAGCACAGTTCCCATCCATGAAACACACTCTGCTTTAGAGCAAGAAGCACGCACATGCTTTCTAGAGTCTGTAATACAGCAGGAACGTGAGTGTGATGATAACCAAAGGACTGAGTTTCCTACACATACAGACCATATCGAGTTCAATTCTGCTTCTGTAACTGATATAAACCACAGGACATCTAACATTCAGTGCTTTTCAGTTAAGCGCGAGAAACGTGTGAGCTTTGTGAATGAGGTAGCTTCGTTTGAGCCAAAAAGTGAGTGCGTTTACCTGGAACGAAGTCTTGCTTGTAGGAAGACAGAGAACATGGGATTTAAGTCCATTTCTGAAAAGCAGCATTCAGCACAGTACCCATCCAAGAAACACACTCTGCTTTAGAGCATGAAGCACGCTATTGCTTTCTAAAATCTGTAATACAGCAGGAAACATGAGTGTGCTCACAACAAAAGAACTGTATTTCCTACGCATATGGACCACATCTAGTTCAGCTCTGCTTCGGAGACTGATACAAACCACAGATCCTGTAACCTCCAATGCTTTTCAAGTTAAGAGCGAGAAACGTGTGAGCTTCATGAACGTTTTAGTTTTTTATGAGCTGAGAAGTGACTGCGTTTACCTGAACTAAGTCTTGAGTGTAGGAAGACATAGAGCCTGGGATTTAACTTCATTTCTGAAGGGAAACACACAGCACAGTTCTCAGCCATGAAACACACTCTGCTTTAGAGGAAGAAGCACGCTCTTGCTTTCTAGAGTCTCTAATACAGCAGGAAACGTGAGTGTGCTCAAAACAAAGAACAGTGTTTCCTACTCATATGGACCACATCTAGTTCAACTCTGCTTCTGAAACTGATACAAACCACAGATCCTCTAACATCCAATGCTTTTCAGTTAAGCGCGAGAAACGTGTCAGCTTCGTGAAGGATGTAGCCTCCTTTGAGCTATAAATGGGCTGCGTTTACATGAAACAAAGTGTTGCTTGTAGGAAGACACAGAGCCTGGGATTTAACTCCATTTCTGAAGAGCAGCACTCAGCACAGTTCCTATCCATGAAACACACTCTGCTTTAGAGCAACAAGCACGCTCTTGCTTTATAGAGTCTGTAATACACCATGAACATGAGTGTGATGATAACCAAAGGACTGTGTTTCCTACACATACGGACCATATAGAGTTAAACTCTGCTTCTGAAACTGATACAAACTACAGGACCTCTAACATCCAATGTTTTTCCATTAAGCGCGAGAAACATGTGAGCTTCGTGAACGATGCAACTTCATTTGTGCTGAATAGGGACTGTGTATACCCAAAAGATGTCTTGCTTGTAGGAAGACACAGAGTATGGGATTTAACACCATTTCTGAAGAGCAGCACTTAGCACAGTTCCCCTCCATGAAACACACTCTGCTTTAGAGCAAGAAGCACGCACATGCTTTCTAGAGTCTGTAATACAGCAGGAACGTGAGTGTGATGATAACCAAAGGACTGTGTTTCCTACACATACAGACCATATCGAGTTCAATTCTGCTTCTGTAACTGATATAAACCACAGGACATCTAACATTCAGTGCTTTTCAGTTAAGCGCGAGAAACGTGTGAGCTTTGTGAATGATGTAGCTTCGTTTGAGCCAAAAAGTGACTGCGTTTACCTGGAACGAAGTCTTGCTTGTAGGAAGACTGAGAACATGGGATTTAAGTCCATTTCTGAAGAGCAGCATTCAGCACAGTTCCCATCCATGAAACACACTCTGTTTTAGAGCAAGAAGCACTCACATGCTTTCTAGAGTCTGTAATACAGCAGGAACGTGAGTGTGATGATAACCAAAGACTGTTTTTCCTACACATACAGACCATATCGAGTTCAATTCTGCTTCTGTAACTGATATAAACCACAGGACATCTAACATTCAGTGCTTTTCAGTTAAGCGCGAGAAACGTGTGAGCTTTGTGAATGATGTAGCTTCGTTTGAGCCAAAAAGTGAGTGCGTTTACCTGGAACGAAGTCTTGCTTGTAGGAAGACAGAGAACATGGGATTTAAGTCCATTTCTGAAGAGCAGCATTCAGCACAGTTCCCATCCAAGAAACACACTCTGCTTTTGAGCATGAAGCACGCTATTGCTTTCTAGAATCTGTAATACAGCAGGAAACATGAGTGTGCTCAGAACAAAAGAACGGTGTTTCCTACACATATGGACCATATTTAGTTCAACTCAGCTTCTGAAACTGAAACAAACGACAGGTCCTCTAACATCCAATGCTTTTCATTCAAGCGCAATAAACGTGTGAGCTTCGTGAACCATGTAGCTTCCTTTGAGCTGAATAGGGACTGCGTATACCTGAAAAGATTTCTTGCTTGTAGGAAGACACAGAGTATTGGATTTAACTCCATTTCTGAAGGTCAACACTCAGCACAGTTCCCATCCATCAAACACACTCTGCTTTAGAGCAAGAAGCATGCTCTTGCTTTCTAGAATTTGTAATACAGCAGGAACGTGACTGTGATCATAACCAAAGGACTGTGTTTCCTACACATACGGACCATATCGAGTTCAACTCTGCTTCTGAAACTGATACAAACCAAAGGACCTCTAACATGCAATGCTTTTCAGTTAAGCACGAGAAACCTGTGAGCATTGTGAAGGATGTGGCTTCGTTTCAGCTGAAAAGTGACTGCGTTTACCTGAAACTATGTCTTGCTTGTAGGAAGACAGAGAACATGATATTTAAGTCCATTTCTGAAGGGCAGCATTCAGCATAGTTCCCATCCATGAAACACACTCTGCTTTAGAGCATGAAGCACGCTATTGCTTTCTAGAATCTGTAATACAGCAGGAAACATGAGTGTGCTCAGAACAAAAGAACTGTATTTCCTACGCATATGGACCACATCTAGTTCAACTCTGCTTCAGAAACTGATACAAACCACAGATCCTGTAACCTCCAATGCTTTTCAAGTTAAGAGCAAGAAACGTGTGAGCTTCATGAACGTTTTAGTTTTTTATGAGCTGAGAAGTGACTGCGTTTCCCTGAACTAAGTCTTGAGTGTAGGAAGACATAGAGCCTGGGATTTAACTTCATTTCTGAAGGGAAACACACAGCACAGTTCTCAGCCATGAAACACACTCTGCTTTAGAGGAAGAAGCACGCTCTTGCTTTCTAGAGTCTCTAATACAGCAGGAAACGTGAGTGTGCTCAAAACAAAGAACAGTGTTTCCTACTCATATGGACCACATCTAGTTCAACTCTGCTTCTGAAACTGATACAAACCACAGATCCTCTAACATCCAATGCTTTTCACTTAAGCGCAAGAAACGTGTCAGATTCGTGAAGGATGTAGCCTCCTTTGAGCTATAAAGGGGCTGCGTTTACATGAAACAAAGTGTTGCTTGTAGGAAGACACAGAGCCTGGGATTTAACTCCATTTCTGAAGAGCAGCACTCAGCACTGTTCCTATCCATGAAACACACTCTGCTTTAGAGCAACAAGCACGCTCTTGCTTTCTAGAGTCTGTAATACAGCAGGAACATGAGTGTGATGATAACCAAAGGACTGTGTTTCCTACACATACGGACCATATAGAGTTAAACTCTGCTTCTGAAACTGATACAAACTCCAGGACCTCTAACATCCAATGTTTTTCCATTAAGCGCGAGAAACATGTGAGCTTCGTGAACGATGTAGCTTCGTTTGTGCTGAATAGGGACTGTGTATACCCAAAAGATGTCTTGCTTGTAGGAAGACACAGAGTATGGGATTTAACACCATTTCTGAAGAGCAGCACTTAGCACAGTTCCCATCCATGAAACACACTCTGCTTTAGAGCAAGAAGCACGCACATGCTTTCTAGAGTCTGTAATACAGCAGGAACGTGAGTGTGATGATAACCAAAGGACTGAGTTTCCTACACATACAGACCATATCGAGTTCAATTCTGCTTCTGTAACTGATATAAACCACAGGACATCTAACATTCAGTGCTTTTCAGTTAAGCACGAGAAACGTGTGAGCTTTGTGAATGATGTAGCTTCGTTTGAGCCAAAAAGTGAGTGCGTTTACCTGGAACGAAGTCTTGCTTGTAGGAAGACAGAGAACATGGGATTTAAGTCCATTTCTGAAAAGCAGCATTCAGCACAGTACCCATCCAAGAAACACACTCTTCTTTAGAGCATGAAGCACGCTATTGCTTTCTAGAATCTGTAATACAGCAGGAAACATGAGTGTGCTCAGAACAAAAGAACTGTATTTCCTACGCATATGGACCTCATCTAGTTCAACTCTGCTTCGGAGACTGATACAAACCACAGATCCTGTAACCTCCAATGCTTTTCAAGTTAAGAGCGAGAAACGTGTGAGCTTCATGATCGTTTTAGTTTTTTATGAGCTGAGAAGTGACTGCGTTTACCTGAACTAAGTCTTGAGTGTAGGAAGACATAGAGCCTGGGATTTAACTTCATTTCTGAAGGGAAACACACAGCACAGTTCTCAGCCATGAAACACACTCTGCTTTAGAGGAAGAAGCACGCTCTTGCTTTCTAGAGTCTCTAATACAGCAGGAAACGTGAGTGTGCTCAAAACAAAGAACAGTGTTTCCTACTCATATGGACCACATCTAGTTCAACTCTGCTTCTGAAACTGATACAAACCACAGATCCTCTAACATCCAATGCTTTTCAGTTAAGCACGAGAAACATGTCAGCTTCGTGAAGGATGTAGCCTCCTTTGAGCTATAAAGGGGCTGCGTTTACATGAAACAAAGTGTTGCTTGTAGGAAGACACAGAGCCTGGGATTTAACTCCATTTCTGAAGAGCAGCACTCAGCACTGTTCCTATCCATGAAACACACTCTGCTTTAGAGCAACAAGCACGCTCTTGCTTTCTAGAGTCTGTAATACAGCAGGAACATGAGTGTGATGATAACCACAGGACTGTGTTTCCTACACATACGGACCATATAGAGTTAAACTCTGCTTCTGAAACTGATACAAACTACAGGACCTCTAACATCCAATGTTTTTCCATTAAGCGCGAGAAACATGTGAGCTTCATGAACGATGCAACTTCATTTGTGCTGAATAGGGACTGTGTATACCCAAAAGATGTCTTGCTTGTAGGAAGACACAGAGTATGGGATTTAACACCATTTCTGAAGAGCAGCACTTAGCACAGTTCCCCTCCATGAAACACACTCTGCTTTAGAGCAAGAAGCACGCACATGCTTTCTAGAGTCTGTAATACAGCAGGAACGTGAGTGTGATGATAACCAAAGGACTGTGTTTCCTACACATACAGACCATATCGAGTTCAATTCTGCTTCTGTAACTGATATAAACCACAGGACATCTAACATTCAGTGCTTTTCAGTTAAGCGCGAGAAACGTGTGAGCTTTGTGAATGATGTTGCTTCGTTTGAGCCAAAAAGTGAGTGCGTTTACCTGGAACGAAGTCTTGCTTGTAGGAAGACTGAGAACATGGGATTTAAGTCCATTTCTGAAGAGCAGCATTCAGCACAGTTCCCATCCAAGAAACACACTCTGCTTTAGAGCATGAAGCACGCTATTGCTTTCTAGAATCTGTAATACAGCAGGAAACATGAGTGTGCTCAGAACAAAAGAACAGTGTTTCCTACACATATGGACCATATTTAGTTCAACTCAGCTTCTGAAACTGAAACAAACGACAGGTCCTCTAACATCCAATGCTTTTCATTCAAGCGCAATAAACGTGTGAGCTTCGTGAACCATGTAGCTTCCTTTGAGCTGAATAGGGACTGCGTATACCTGAAAAGATTTCTTGCTTGTAGGAAGACACAGAGTATTGGATTTAACTCCATTTCTGAAGGTCAGCACTCAGCACAGTTCCCATCCATCAAACACACTCTGCTTTAGAGCAAGAAGCATGCTCTTGCTTTCTAGAATTTGTAATACAGCAGGAACGTGACTGTGATCATAACCAAAGGACTGTGTTTCCTACACATACGGACCATATCGAGTTCAACTCTGCTTCTGAAACTGATACAAACCAAAGGACCTCTAACATCCAATGCTTTTCAGTTAAGCACGAGAAACCTGTGAGCATTGTGAAGGATGTGGCTTCGTTTCAGCTGAAAAGTGACTGCGTTTACCTGAAACTATGTCTTGCTTGTAGGAAGACAGAGAACATGATATTTAAGTCCATTTCTGAAGGGCAGCATTCAGCATAGTTCCCATCCATGAAACACACTCTGCTTTAGAGCATGAAGCACGCTATTGCTTTCTAGAGTCTCTAATACTGCATTAAACATGAGTGTGCTCAGAACAAAAGAACTGTATTTCCTACGCATATGGACCACATCTAGTTCAACTCTGCTTCGGAAACTGACACAAACCACAGATCCTGTAACATCCAATGCTTTTCAAGTTAAGAGCGAGAAACGTGTGAGCTTCATGATCGTTTTAGTTTTTTATGAGCTGAGAAGTGACTGCGTTTACCTGAACTAAGTCTTGAGTGTAGGAAGACATAGAGCCTGGGATTTAACTTCATTTCTGAAGGGAAACACACAGCACAGTTCTCAGCCATGAAACACACTCTGCTTTAGAGGAAGAAGCACGCTCTTGCTTTCTAGAGTCTCTAATACAGCAGGAAACGTGAGTGTGCTCAAAACAAAGAACAGTGTTTCCTACTCATATGGACCACATCTAGTTCAACTCTGCTTCTGAAACTGATACAAACCACAGATCCTCTAACATCCAATGCTTTTCAGTTAAGCACGAGAAACATGTCAGCTTCGTGAAGGATGTAGCCTCCTTTGAGCTATAAAGGGGCTGCGTTTACATGAAACAAAGTGTTGCTTGTAGGAAGACACAGAGCCTGGGATTTAACTCCATTTCTGAAGAGCAGCACTCAGCACTGTTCCTATCCATGAAACACACTCTGCTTTAGAGCAACAAGCACGCTCTTGCTTTCTAGAGTCTGTAATACAGCAGGAACATGAGTGTGATGATAACCACAGGACTGTGTTTCCTACACATACGGACCATATAGAGTTAAACTCTGCTTCTGAAACTGATACAAACTACAGGACCTCTAACATCCAATGTTTTTCCATTAAGCGCGAGAAACATGTGAGCTTCATGAACGATGCAACTTCATTTGTGCTGAATAGGGACTGTGTATACCCAAAAGATGTCTTGCTTGTAGGAAGACACAGAGTATGGGATTTAACACCATTTCTGAAGAGCAGCACTTAGCACAGTTCCCCTCCATGAAACACACTCTGCTTTAGAGCAAGAAGCACGCACATGCTTTCTAGAGTCTGTAATACAGCAGGAACGTGAGTGTGATGATAACCAAAGGACTGTGTTTCCTACACATACAGACCATATCGAGTTCAATTCTGCTTCTGTAACTGATATAAACCACAGGACATCTAACATTCAGTGCTTTTCAGTTAAGCGCGAGAAACGTGTGAGCTTTGTGAATGATGTTGCTTCGTTTGAGCCAAAAAGTGACTGCGTTTACCTGGAACGAAGTCTTGCTTGTAGGAAGACTGAGAACATGGGATTTAAGTCCATTTCTGAAGAGCAGCATTCAGCACAGTTCCCATCCAAGAAACACACTCTGCTTTAGAGCATGAAGCACGCTATTGCTTTCTAGAATCTGTAATACAGCAGGAAACATGAGTGTGCTCAGAACAAAAGAACAGTGTTTCCTACACATATGGACCATATTTAGTTCAACTCAGCTTCTGAAACTGAAACAAACGACAGGTCCTCTAACATCCAATGCTTTTCATTCAAGCGCAATAAACGTGTGAGCTTCGTGAACCATGTAGCTTCCTTTGAGCTGAATAGGGACTGCGTATACCTGAAAAGATTTCTTGCTTGTAGGAAGACACAGAGTATTGGATTTAACTCCATTTCTGAAGGTCAGCACTCAGCACAGTTCCCATCCATCAAACACACTCTGCTTTAGAGCAAGAAGCATGCTCTTGCTTTCTAGAATTTGTAATACAGCAGGAACGTGACTGTGATCATAACCAAAGGACTGTGTTTCCTACACATACGGACCATATCGAGTTCAACTCTGCTTCTGAAACTGATACAAACCAAAGGACCTCTAACATCCAATGCTTTTCAGTTAAGCACGAGAAACCTGTGAGCATTGTGAAGGATGTGGCTTCGTTTCAGCTGAAAAGTGACTGCGTTTACCTGAAACTATGTCTTGCTTGTAGGAAGACAGAGAACATGATATTTAAGTCCATTTCTGAAGGGCAGCATTCAGCATAGTTCCCATCCATGAAACACACTCTGCTTTAGAGCATGAAGCACGCTATTGCTTTCTAGAGTCTCTAATACTGCATTAAACATGAGTGTGCTCAGAACAAAAGAACTGTATTTCCTACGCATATGGACCACATCTAGTTCAACTCTGCTTCGGAAACTGACACAAACCACAGATCCTGTAACATCCAATGCTTTTCAAGTTAAGAGCGAGAAACGTGTGAGCTTCATGAACGTTTTAGTTTTTTATGAGCTGAGAAGTGACTGCGTTTACCTGAACTAAGTCTTGAGTGTAGGAAGACATAGAGCCTGGGATTTAACTTCATTTCTGAAGGGAAACACACAGCACAGTTCTCAGCCATGAAACACACTCTGCTTTAGAGGAAGAAGCATGCTCTTGCTTTCTAGAGTCTCTAATACAGCAGGAAACGTGAGTGTGCTCAAAACAAAGAACAGTGTTTCCTACTCATATGGACCACATCTAGTTCAACTCTGCTTCTGAAACTGATACAAACCACAGATCCTCTAACATCCAATGCTTTTCAGTTAAGCGCGAGAAACGTGTCAGCTTCGTGAAGGATGTAGCCTCCTTTGAGCTATAAAGGGGCTGCGTTTACATGAAACAAAGTGTTGCTTGTAGGAAGACACAGAGCCTGGGATTTAACTCCATTTCTGAAGAGCAGCACTCAGCACAGTTCCTATCCATGAAACACACTCTGCTTTAGAGCAACAAGCACGCTCTTGCTTTCTAGAGTCTGTAATACAGCAGGAACATGAGTGTGATGATAACCAAAGGACTGTGTTTCCTACACATATGGACCATATAGAGTTAAACTCTGCTTCTGAAACTGATACAAACTACAGGACCTCTAACATCCAATGTTTTTCCATTAAGCGCGAGAAACATGTGAGCTTTGTGAACGATATAGCTTCGTTTGTGCTGAATAGGGACTGTGTATACCCAAAAGATGTCTTGCTTGTAGGAAGACACAGAGTATGGAATTTAACACCATTTCTGAAGAGCAGCACTTAGCACAGTTCCCATCCATGAAACACACTCTGCTTTAGAGCAAGAAGCACGCACATGCTTTCTAGAATCTGTAATAGAGCAGGAACGTGAGTGTGATGATAACCAAAGGACTGTGTTTCCTACACATACAGACCATATCGAGTTCAATTCTGCTTCTGTAACTGATCTAAACCACAGGACATCTAACATTCAGTGCTTTTCAGTTAAGCGCGAGAAACGTGTGAGCTTTGTGAATGATGTAGCTTCGTTTGAGCCAAAAAGTGACTGCGTTTACCTGGAACAAAGTCTTGCTTGTAGGAAGACAGAGAACATGGGATTTAAGTCCATTTCTGAAGAGCAGCACTTAGCACAGTTCCCATCCATGAAACACACTCTGCTTTAGAGCAAGAAGCACGCACATGCTTTCTAGAGTCTGTAATACAGCAGGAACGTGAGTGTGATGATAACCAAAGGACTGAGTTTCCTACACATACAGACCATATCGAGTTCAATTCTGCTTCTGTAACTGATATAAACCACAGGACATCTAACATTCAGTGCTTTTCAGTTAAGCGCGAGAAACGTGTGAGCTTTGTGAATGAGGTAGCTTCGTTTGAGCCAAAAAGTGAGTGCGTTTACCTGGAACGAAGTCTTGCTTGTAGGAAGACAGAGAACATGGGATTTAAGTCCATTTCTGAAAAGCAGCATTCAGCACAGTACCCATCCAAGAAACACACTCTGCTTTAGAGCATGAAGCACGCTATTGCTTTCTAAAATCTGTAATACAGCAGGAAACATGAGTGTGCTCACAACAAAAGAACTGTATTTCCTACGCATATGGACCACATCTAGTTCAGCTCTGCTTCGGAGACTGATACAAACCACAGATCCTGTAACATCCAATGCTTTTCAAGTTAAGAGCGAGAAACGTGTGAGCTTCATGAACGTTTTAGTTTTTTATGAGCTGAGAAGTGACTGCGTTTACCTGAACTAAGTCTTGAGTGTAGGAAGACATAGAGCCTGGGATTTAACTTCATTTCTGAAGGGAAACACACAGCACAGTTCTCAGCCATGAAACACACTCTGCTTTAGAGGAAGAAGCACGCTCTTGCTTTCTAGAGTCTCTAATACAGCAGGAAACGTGAGTGTGCTCAAAACAAAGAACAGTGTTTCCTACTCATATGGACCACATCTAGTTCAACTCTGCTTCTGAAACTGATACAAACCACAGATCCTCTAACATCCAATGCTTTTCAGTTAAGCGCGAGAAACGTGTCAGCTTCGTGAAGGATGTAGCCTCCTTTGAGCTATAAATGGGCTGCGTTTACATGAAACAAAGTGTTGCTTGTAGGAAGACACAGAGCCTGGGATTTAACTCCATTTCTGAAGAGCAGCACTCAGCACAGTTCCTATCCATGAAACACACTCTGCTTTAGAGCAACAAGCACGCTCTTGCTTTATAGAGTCTGTAATACACCATGAACATGAGTGTGATGATAACCAAAGGACTGTGTTTCCTACACATACGGACCATATAGAGTTAAACTCTGCTTCTGAAACTGATACAAACTACAGGACCTCTAACATCCAATGTTTTTCCATTAAGCGCGAGAAACATGTGAGCTTCGTGAACGATGCAACTTCATTTGTGCTGAATAGGGACTGTGTATACCCAAAAGATGTCTTGCTTGTAGGAAGACACAGAGTATGGGATTTAACACCATTTCTGAAGAGCAGCACTTAGCACAGTTCCCCTCCATGAAACACACTCTGCTTTAGAGCAAGAAGCACGCACATGCTTTCTAGAGTCTGTAATACAGCAGGAACGTGAGTGTGATGATAACCAAAGGACTGTGTTTCCTACACATACAGACCATATCGAGTTCAATTCTGCTTCTGTAACTGATATAAACCACAGGACATCTAACATTCAGTGCTTTTCAGTTAAGCGCGAGAAACGTGTGAGCTTTGTGAATGATGTAGCTTCGTTTGAGCCAAAAAGTGACTGCGTTTACCTGGAACGAAGTCTTGCTTGTAGGAAGACTGAGAACATGGGATTTAAGTCCATTTCTGAAGAGCAGCATTCAGCACAGTTCCCATCCATGAAACACACTGTGCTTTAGAGCAAGAAGCACTCACATGCTTTCTAGAGTCTGTAATACAGCAGGAACGTGAGTGTGATGATAACCAAAGACTGTGTTTCCTACACATACAGACCATATCGAGTTCAATTCTGCTTCTGTAACTGATATAAACCACAGGACATCTAACATTCAGTGCTTTTCAGTTAAGCGCGAGAAACGTGTGAGCTTTGTGAATGATGTAGCTTCGTTTGAGCCAAAAAGTGAGTGCGTTTACCTGGAACAAAGTCTTGCTTGTAGGAAGACAGAGAACATGGGATTTAAGTCCATTTCTGAAGAGCAGCATTCAGCACAGTTCCCATCCAAGAAACACACTCTGCTTTTGAGCATGAAGCACGCTATTGCTTTCTAGAATCTGTAATACAGCAGGAAACATGAGTGTGCTCAGAACAAAAGAACGGTGTTTCCTACACATATGGACCATATTTAGTTCAACTCAGCTTCTGAAACTGAAACAAACGACAGGTCCTCTAACATCCAATGCTTTTCATTCAAGCGCAATAAACGTGTGAGCTTCGTGAACCATGTAGCTTCCTTTGAGCTGAATAGGGACTGCGTATACCTGAAAAGATTTCTTGCTTGTAGGAAGACACAGAGTATTGGATTTAACTCCATTTCTGAAGGTCAACACTCAGCACAGTTCCCATCCATCAAACACACTCTGCTTTAGAGCAAGAAGCATGCTCTTGCTTTCTAGAATTTGTAATACAGCAGGAACGTGACTGTGATCATAACCAAAGGACTGTGTTTCCTACACATACGGACCATATCGAGTTCAACTCTGCTTCTGAAACTGATACAAACCAAAGGACCTCTAACATCCAATGCTTTTCAGTTAAGCACGAGAAACCTGTGAGCATTGTGAAGGATGTGGCTTCGTTTCAGCTGAAAAGTGACTGCGTTTACCTGAAACTATGTCTTGCTTGTAGGAAGACAGAGAACATGATATTTAAGTCCATTTCTGAAGGGCAGCATTCAGCATAGTTCCCATCCATGAAACACACTCTGCTTTAGAGCATGAAGCACGCTATTGCTTTCTAGAATCTGTAATACAGCAGGAAACATGAGTGTGCTCAGAACAAAAGAACTGTATTTACTACGCATATGGACCACATCTAGTTCAACTCTGCTTCAGAAACTGATACAAACCACAGATCCTGTAACCTCCAATGCTTTTCAAGTTAAGAGCAAGAAACGTGTGAGCTTCATGAACGTTTTAGTTTTTTATGAGCTGAGAAGTGACTGCGTTTACCTGAACTAAGTCTTGAGTGTAGGAAGACATAGAGCCTGGGATTTAACTTCATTTCTGAAGGGAAACACACAGCACAGTTCTCAGCCATGAAACACACTCTGCTTTAGAGGAAGAAGCACGCTCTTGCTTTCTAGAGTCTCTAATACAGCAGGAAACGTGAGTGTGCTCAAAACAAAGAACAGTGTTTCCTACTCATATGGACCACATCTAGTTCAACTCTGCTTCTGAAACTGATACAAACCACAGATCCTCTAACATCCAATGCTTTTCACTTAAGCGCAAGAAACGTGTCAGATTCGTGAAGGATGTAGCCTCCTTTGAGCTATAAAGGGGCTGCGTTTACATGAAACAAAGTGTTGCTTGTAGGAAGACACAGAGCCTGGGATTTAACTCCATTTCTGAAGAGAAGCACTCAGCACTGTTCCTATCCATGAAACACACTCTGCTTTAGAGCAACAAGCACGCTCTTGCTTTCTAGAGTCTGTAATACAGCAGGAACATGAGTGTGATGATAACCAAAGGACTGTGTTTCCTACACATACGGACCATATAGAGTTAAACTCTGCTTCTGAAACTGATACAAACTACAGGACCTCTAACATCCAATGTTTTTCCATTAAGCACGAGAAACATGTGAGCTTCGTGAACGATGTAGCTTCGTTTGTGCTGAATAGGGACTGGGTATACCCAAAAGATGTCTTGCTTGTAGGAAGACACAGAGTATGGGATTTAACACCATTTCGGAAGAGCAGCACTTAGCACAGTTCCCATCCATGAAACACACTCTGCTTTAGAGCAAGAAGCACGCACATGCTTTCTAGAGTCTGTAATACAGCATGAACGTGAGTGTGATGATAACCAAAGGACTGTGTTTCCTACACATACAGACCATTTCGAGTTCAATTCTGCTTCTGTAACTGATATAAACCACAGGACATCTAACATTCAGTGCTTTTCAGTTAAGCGTGAGAAACGTGTGAGCTTTGTGAATGATGTAGCTTCGTTTGAGCCAAAAAGTGACTGCGTTTACCTGGAACAAAGTCTTGCTTGTAGGAAGACAGAGAACATGGGATTTAAGTCCATTTCTGAAGAGCAGCATTCAGCACAGTTCCCATCCAAGAAACACACTCTGCTTTAGAGCATGAAGCACGCTATTGCTTTCTAGAATCTGTAATACAGCAGGAAACATGAGTGTGCTCAGAACAAAAGAACGGTGTTTCCTACACATATGGACCATATTTAGTTCAACTCAGCTTCTGAAACTGAAACAAACGACAGGTCCTCTAACATCCAATGCTTTTCATTCAAGCGCAATAAACGTGTGAGCTGCGTTAACCATGTAGCTTCCTTTGAGCTGAATAGGGACTGCGTAAACCTGAAAAGATGTCTTGCTTGTAGGAAGACACAGAGTATTAGATTTAACTCCATTTCTGAAGGTCAACAATCAGCACAGTTCCCATCCATCAAACACACTCTGCTTTAGAGCAAGAAGCATGCTCTTGCTTTCTAGAATTTGTAATACAGCAGGAACGTGACTGTGATCATAACCAGAGGACTGTGTTTCCTACACATACGGACCATATCGAGTTCAACTCTGCTTCTGAAACTGATACAAACCAAAGGACCTCTAACATCCAATGCTTTTCAGTTAAGCACGAGAAACCTGTGAGCTTTGTGAAGGATGTGGCTTCGTTTGAGCTGAAAAGTGACTGCGTTTACCTGAAACTATGTCTTGCTTGTAGGAAGACAGAGAACATGATATTTAAGTCCATTTCTGAAGGGCAGCATTCAGCATAGTTCCCATCCATGAAACACACTCTGCTTTAGAGCATGAAGCACGCTATTGCTTTCTAGAGTCTCTAATACTGCATTAAACATGAGTGTGCTCAGAACAAAAGAACTGTATTTCCTACGCATATGGACCACATCTAGTTCAACTCTGCTTCGGAAACTGATACACACAACAGGCCCTCTAACATCCAATGCTTTTCAAGTTAAGAGTGAGTAACGTGTGAGCTTCGTGAACGTTGTCGTTTTGTTTGAGCTGAGAAGTGACTGCGTTTACCTGAAATGATGTCTTGCTTGTAGGAAGACACAGAGCCTGGGATTTAACTCCATTTCTGAAGGGAAACACACAGCACAGTTCTCAGCCATGAAACACATTCTGCTTTAGAGCAAGAAGCATGCTCTTGATTTCTAGAGTCTCTAATACAGAAGGAAAGTGACTGTGCCCAAAACAAAAGAACCGTGTTTCATACACAGATGGACCATATTTAGTTCAACTCAGCTTCTGAAACTGAAACAAACGACAGGTCCTCTAACATCCAATGCTTTTCATTCAAGCGCAATAAACGTGTGAACTTCATGAACATGTAGCTTCCTTTGAGCTAAATAGGGACTGCGTATACCTGAAAAGATGTCTTGCTTGTAGGAAGACACAGAGTATTGGATTTAACTTCATTTCTGAAGTGAAACAAACTGCACAGTTCCCATTCATGAAACACACTCTGCTTTAAAGCGACAAGCATGCTCTTGCTTTCTAGAGTCTCTAATACAGCAGGAAATGTGAGTGTGCTCAAAACAAAAGAACCATGTTTACTAACAATATGGACCACATCTCGTTCAAGTCTGCTTCTGAAACTGACACAAACCACAGGTACTCTAACATCCAATGCTTTTCAGTTAAGAGCGAGAAATGTGTGAGATTTGTGAACGATGTAGCCTCCTTTGAGATGAAAAGGGACTGCGTTTACCTGAATTATGTGTTGCTTGTAGGAACACACAGAGCCTAGGATTCAACTCCATTTCTCAAGTGAAACAAACTGCACAGTTCCCATCCATGAAACACACAATGCTTTAGAGCGATAAGCACGCTCTTGCTTTCTAGAGTCTCTAATACAGCAAGAATCGTGAGTGTGCTCAGAACAAAAGAACGGTGTTTGCTATACATACGGATCATATTTCGTTCAACTCAGCTTCTGAAACTGATACAAACCACAGGTACTCTAACATCCAATGCTTTTCAGTCAATCGCGATAAACGTGTGAGCTTCGTGAACGATGCAGCTACCTTTGACCTGAATAGGGACTGCGTATACTTGAAAAGATGTCTTGCTTGTAGGAAGACAGAGAGTATGGGATTTAATGCTATTTCTGAAGAGCAGCATTCAGCACAGTTCCCATCCATGAAACACACTCTGCCTTAGAACCAGAAGCACGCTCTTGCTTTCTAGAGTCTCTAATACAGAAGGAAACGTGACTGTGCCCAAAACAAAAGAACCGTGTTTTCTACCCATATGGACCACATGTAGTTCAACTCTGCTTCTGAAACTGATAAAAACCAGAGGTCCTCTAACATCCAATGCTTTTCATGTAAGAGCGAGAAACGTGTGAGCTTCTTGAACATTGTTGCTTTGTTTGATCTGAAAAGTGACTGCGTTTACCTGAAAGGAAGTCTTGCTTGTAGGAAGACACAGTCCTGGGATTAAACTCCATTTCTGAAAGTAAACACACAGCACAGTTCTCAACCATGAAGCACACTCTGCTTTAGAGCAAGAAGCACGCTCTTGATTTCTAGAGTCTCTAATACAGAAGGAAACGTGACTGTGCCCAAAACAGAAGAACCGTGTTTCCTACCCGTATGGACCACATCTAGTTCAACTCTGCTTCTGAAACTGATACAAACCACAGGTCCTCTAACATCCAATACTTTTCAGTTACGCACGAGAAACGTTGAACTTCGTGAACGATGTTGATTCCTTTGAGCTGAAAAGGAACTGCGTTTACATGAAAGGAAATGTTGCTGGTAGGAAGACACAGAGCCTGGGATTTAACTCCATTTCTGAAGGGAAACACACAGCACAGTTCTCAGCCATGAAACACACTCTGCTTTACAGGAAGAAGCACGCACTTGCTTTCTAGAGTCTCTAATACAGCAGGAAACGTGAGTGTGCTCAGAACAAAAGAATGGTGTTTCCTACACATACAGACCATATTTAATTCAACTCAGCTTCTGAAACTGAAACAAACGACAGGTCCTCTAACATCCAATGCTTTTCATTCAAGCGCAATAAACGTGTGAGCTTCGTGAACCATGTAGCTTCCTTTGAGCTGAATAGGGACTGCATATACCTGAAAGGAAGTCTTGCTTGTAGGAAGAAACAGAGTATGGGATTTAACTCCATTTCTGAAGGTCAACACTCAGCACAGTTCCCATCCATCAAACACAATCTGCTTTAGAGCAAGAAGCATGCTGTTGCTTTCTGCAGTCTCTAATAGAGCAAGAAAACTGAGTGTGCTCAGAACAAAAGACCGGTGTTTCCTACACATCCGGACCATATCTAGTTCAACTCTGCTTCTGAAACTTATACAGACCACAGATTCTCTAACATCCAATCCTTTTCATGTAAGAGCGAGAAACGTGTGAGCTTCTTGAACATTGTTGCTTTGTTTGATCTGAAAAGTGACTGCATTTACCTGAAAGGAAGTCTGGCTTGTAGGAAGACACAGAGCCTGGGATTTAACTCCATTTCTGAAGGGAATCACACAGCACAGTTCTCAACCATGAAACACACTCTGCTTTAGAGCAAGAAGCACGCTCTTGATTTCTGGAGTCTCTAATACAGAAGGAAACGTGACTGTGCCCAAAACAAAAGAACTCTGTTTCCTACCCATATGGACCACATCTAGTTCAACTCGGCTTCTGATTGTGATACACACCACAGGTCCTCTAACATCCAATGCTTTTCATGTAAGAGTGAGAACCGTGTGAGCTTCTTGAACATTGTTGCTTTGTTTGATCTGAAAAGTGACTGCGTTTTCCTGAAAGGAAGTCTGGCTTGTAGGAACACACAGAGCCTGGGATTTAACTCCATTTCTGAAGGGAAACACACAGCACAGTTCTCAACCATGAAACACACTCTGCTTTAGAGCAAGAAGCACGCTCTTGATTTCTAGAGTCTCTAATACAGAAGGAAACGTGACTGTGCCCAAAACAAAAGTACCGTGTTTCCTACCCATATGGACCACATCTAGTTCAACTCTGCTTCTGAAACTGATAAAAACCACAGGTCCTCTAACATCCAATGCTTTTCAGTTACACACGAGAAACATTGAACTTTGTGAACGATGTTGCTTCCTTTGAGCTGAAAAGGAACTGCATTTACATGAAACGAAATGTTGCTTGTAGGAAGACACAGAGCCTGGGATTTAACTCCTTTTCTGAAGGGAAACACACTGCACAGTTCTCAGCCATGAAACACACCCTGTTTAAAGCAAGAAGCACGCACTTGCTTTCTAGAGTCTCTAATACAGCAGGAAACATGAGTGTGCTCAAAACAAAAGAACCATGTTTACTAACCATATGGACCACATCTCGTTCAAGTCTGCTTCTGAAACTGATACAAACCACAGGTACTCTAACATCCAATGCTTTTCAGTTAAGAGCGAGAAATGTGTGAGCTTTGTGAACGATGTAGCCTCCTTTGAGATGACAAGGGACTGTGTTTACCTGAATTATGTGTTGTTTGTAGGAAGACACAGAGCCCAGGGTTCAACTCCATTTCTGAAGTGAAACAAACTGCACAGTTCTCAACCATGAAACACACTCTGCTTTAGAGCAAGAAGCACGCTCTTGCTTTCTAGAGTCTCTAATACAGCAAGAATCGTGAGTGTGCTCAGAACAAAAGAACGGTGTTTGCTATACATACGGATCATATTTCGTTCAACTCAGCTTCTGAAACTGATACAAACCACAGGTACTCTAACATCCAATGCTTTTCAGTCAATCGCGATAAACGTGTGAGCTTCGTGAACGATGCAGCTACCTTTGACCTGAATAGGGACTGCGTATACTTGAAAAGATGTCTTGCTTGTAGGAAGACAGAGAGTATGGGATTTAATGCCATTTCTGAAGAGCAGCACTCAGCACAGTTCCCATCCATGAAACACACTCTGCCTTAGAACCAGAAGCACGCTCTTGCTTTCTAGAGTCTCTAATACAGAAGGAAACGTGACTGTGCCCAAAACAAAAGAACCGTGTTTTCTACCCATATGGACCACATGTAGTTCAACTCTGCTTCTGAAACTGATAAAAACCAGAGGTCCTCTAACATCCAATGCTTTTCATGTAAGAGCGAGAAACGTGTGAGCTTCTTGAACATTGTTGCTTTGTTTGATCTGAAAAGTGACTGCGTTTACCTGAAAGGAAGTCTTGCTTGTAGGAAGACACAGAGCCTGGGATTAAACTCCATTTCTGAAAGTAAACACACAGCACAGTTCTCAACCATGAAGCACACTCTGCTTTAGAGCAAGAAGCACGCTCTTGATTTCTAGAGTCTCTAATACAGAAGGAAACGTGACTGTGCCCAAAACAGAAGAACCGTGTTTCCTACCCGTATGGACCACATCTAGTTCAACTCTGCTTCTGAAACTGATACAAACCACAGGTCCTCTAACATCCAATACTTTTCAGTTACGCACGAGAAACGTTGAACTTCGTGAACGATGTTGATTCCTTTGAGCTGAAAAGGAACTGCGTTTACATGAAAGGAAATGTTGCTGGTAGGAAGACACAGAGCCTGGGATTTAACTCCATTTCTGAAGGGAAACACACAGCACAGTTCTCAGCCATGAAACACACTCTGCTTTACAGGAAGAAGCACGCACTTGCTTTCTAGAGTCTCTAATACAGCAGGAAACGTGAGTGTGCTCAGAACAAAAGAATGGTGTTTCCTACACATACAGACCATATTTAGTTCAACTCAGCTTCTGAAACTGAAACAAACGACAGGTCCTCTAACATCCAATGCTTTTCATTCAAGCGCAATAAACGTGTGAGCTTCGTGAACCATGTAGCTTCCTTTGAGCTGAATAGGGACTGCATATACCTGAAAGGAAGTCTTGCTTGTAGGAAGAAACAGAGTATGGGATTTAACTCCATTTCTGAAGGTCAACACTCAGCACAGTTCCCATCCATCAAACACAATCTGCTTTAGAGCAAGAAGCATGCTGTTGCTTTCTGCAGTCTCTAATAGAGCAAGAAAACTGAGTGTGCTCAGAACAAAAGACCGGTGTTTCCTACACATCCGGACCATATCTAGTTCAACTCTGCTTCTGAAACTTATACAGACCACAGATTCTCTAACATCCAATCCTTTTCATGTAAGAGCGAGAAACGTGTGAGCTTCTTGAACATTGTTGCTTTGTTTGATCTGAAAAGTGACTGCATTTACCTGAAAGGAAGTCTGGCTTGTAGGAAGACACAGAGCCTGGGATTTAACTCCATTTCTGAAGGGAATCACACAGCACAGTTCTCAACCATGAAACACACTCTGCTTTAGAGCAAGAAGCACGCTCTTGATTTCTGGAGTCTCTAATACAGAAGGAAACGTGACTGTGCCCAAAACAAAAGAACTCTGTTTCCTACCCATATGGACCACATCTAGTTCAACTCGGCTTCTGATTGTGATACACACCACAGGTCCTCTAACATCCAATGCTTATCATGTAAGAGTGAGAACCGTGTGAGCTTCTTGAACATTGTTGCTTTGTTTGATCTGAAAAGTGACTGCGTTTTCCTGAAAGGAAGTCTGGCTTGTAGGAACACACAGAGCCTGGGATTTAACTCCATTTCTGAAGGGAAACACACAGCACAGTTCTCAACCATGAAACACACTCTGCTTTAGAGCAAGAAGCACGCTCTTGATTTCTAGAGTCTCTAATACAGAAGGAAACGTGACTGTGCCCAAAACAAAAGTACCGTGTTTCCTACCCATATGGACCACATCTAGTTCAACTCTGCTTCTGAAACTGATAAAAACCACAGGTCCTCTAACATCCAATGCTTTTCAGTTACACACGAGAAACATTGAACTTTGTGAACGATGTTGCTTCCTTTGAGCTGAAAAGGAACTGCATTTACATGAAACGAAATGTTGCTTGTAGGAAGACACAGAGCCTGGGATTTAACTCCTTTTCTGAAGGGAAACACACTGCACAGTTCTCAGCCATGAAACACACCCTGTTTAAAGCAAGAAGCACGCACTTGCTTTCTAGAGTCTCTAATACAGCAGGAAACATGAGTGTGCTCAAAACAAAAGAACCATGTTTACTAACCATATGGACCACATCTCGTTCAAGTCTGCTTCTGAAACTGATACAAACCACAGGTACTCTAACATCCAATGCTTTTCAGTTAAGAGCGAGAAATGTGTGAGCTTTGTGAACGATGTAGCCTCCTTTGAGATGACAAGGGACTGTGTTTACCTGAATTATGTGTTGTTTGTAGGAAGACACAGAGCCCAGGGTTCAACTCCATTTCTGAAGTGAAACAAACTGCACAGTTCTCAACCATGAAACACACTCTGCTTTAGAGCAAGAAGCACGCTCTTGCTTTCTAGAGTCTCTAATACAGCAAGAAACGTGAGTGTGCTCAGAACAAAAGAACGGTGTTTGCTATACATACGGATCATATTTAGTTCAACTCAGCTTCTGAAACTGATACAAACCACAGGTACTCTAACATCCAATGCTTTTCAGTCAATCGCGATAAACGTGTGAGCTTCGTGAACGATGCAGCTTCCTTTGAGCTGAATAGGGCCTGCATATACTTGAAAAGAAGTCTTGCTTGTAGGAAGACAGAGATTATGGGATTTAATGCCATTTCTGAAGACCAGCACTCAGCACAGTTCCCATCCATGAAACACACTCTGCCTTAAAACAAGTAGCACGCTCTTGCTTTCTAGATTCTCTAATACAGCAGGTAACATGAGTGTGCTCCGAACAAATGAACGGTGTTTCCTACATATACGGACCATATGTAGTTCAACTATGCTTCTCAAACTGATACACACCACAGAATCTCTAACTTCCAATGCTTTTCATGTAAGAGCGAGAAACGTGTGAGCTTCTTGAACATTGTTGCTTTGTTTGATCTGAAAAGTGACTGCTTTTACCTGAAAGGGGAAGTCTTGCTTGTAGGAAGACACAGAGCCTGGGATTTAACTCCATTTCTGAAGGGAAACACACAGCACAGTTGTCAGCCATGAAACACACTCTGCTTTAGAGCAAGAAGCAAGCACTTGCTTTCTAGAGTCTCTAATACAGCAGGAAACGTGTGTGTGCTCAGAACAAAAGAATGGTGTTTCCTACACATACAGACCATATTTAGTTCAACTCAGCTTCTGAAACTGAAACAAACGACAGGTCCTCTAACATCCAATGCTTTTCATTCAAGCCCAATAAACGTGTGAGCTTCGTGAACCATGTAGCTTCCTTTGAGCTGAATAGGGTCTGCATATACCTGAAAGGAAGTCTTGCTTGTAGGAAGATACAGAGTATGGGATTTAGCTCCATTTCTGAAGGTCAACACTCAGCACAGTTCCCATCCATCAAACACACTCTGCTTTAGAGCAAGAAGCATGCTGTTGCTTTCTAGAGTCTCTAATAGAGCAAGAAACCTGAGTGTACTCAGAACAAAAGAGCGGTGTTTCCTACACATACGGACCGTATCTAGTTCAGCTCTGCTTCTGAAACTTATACAGACCACAGATTCTCTAATATCCAATGCTTTTCATGTAAGAGCGAGAAACGTGTGAGCTTCTTGAACATTGTTGCTTTGTTTGACCTGAAAAGTGACTGCATTTACCTGAAAGGAAGTCTTGCTTGTAGGAAGACACAGAGCCTGGGATTTAACTCCATTTCTGAAGGGAAACACACAGCACAGTTCTCAGCCATGAAACACACTCTGCTTTACAGCAAGAAGCACGCTCTTGCTTTCTAGAGTCTCTAATACAGCAGGAAATGTGAGTGTGCTCAAAACAAAAGAACGGTGTTTCCCACCCATATGGACCACATCTAGTTCAACTCTGCTTCTCAAACTGATAGAAACCACACGTCCTCTAACATCCAATGCTTTTCAGTAAAGTGAGAGAAACGTGTGAGCTTTTTGAACGATGTAGCCTCCTTTGAACTGACAAGGACTGTGTTTACCTGAATTAAGTCTTGCTTGTAGGAAGACACAGAGCCTAGGATTTAACTTCATTTCTGAAGTGAAACAAACTGCACAGTTCCCATTCATGAAACACACTCTGCTTTAGAGCGACAAGCACGCTCTTGCTTTCTAGAGTCTCTAATACAGTAGGAAACATGAGTGTGCTCAAAACAAAAGAACCATGTTTACTAACCATATGGACCACATCTCGTTCAAGTCTGCTTCTGAAACTGACACAAACCACAGTTACTCTAACATCCAATGCTTTTCAGTTAAGAGCGAGAAATGTGTGAGCTTTGTGAACGATGTAGCCTCCTTTGAGATGACAAGGGACTGCGTTTACCTGAATTATGTTTTGCTTGTAGGAAGACACAGAGCCTAGGATTCAACTCCATTTCTCAAGTTAAACAAACTGCACAGTTCCCATCCATGAAACACACAATGCTTTAGAGCGATAAGCACGCTCTTGCTTTCTAGAGTCTCTAATACAGCAAGAAACGTGAGTGTGCTCAGAACAAAAGAACGGTGTTTGCTATACATACGGATCATATTTCGTTCAACTCAGCTTCTGAAACTGATACAAACCACAGGTACTCTAACATCCAATGCTTTTCAGTCAATCGCGATAAACGTGTGAGCTTCGTGAACGATGCAGCTTCCTTTGAGCTGAATAGGGACTGCATATACTTGAAAAGAAGTCTTGCTTGTAGGAAGACAGAGAGTATGGGATTTAATGCCATTTCTGAAGACCAGCACTCAGCACAGTTCCCATCCATGAAACACACTCTGCCTTAGAACCAGAAGCACGCTCTTGCTTTCTAGAGTCTCTAATACAGCAGGTAACATGAGTGTGCTCCGAACAAATGAACGGTGTTTCCTACATATACGGACCATATGTAGTTCAACTCTGCTTCTCAAACTGATAGAAACCACACGTCCTCTAACATCCAATGCTTTTCAGTAAAGTGAGAGAAACGTGTGAGCTTTTTGAACGATGTAGCCTCCTTTGAACTGACAAGGACTGTGTTTACCTGAATTAAGTCTTGCTTGTAGGAAGACACAGAGCCTAGGATTTAACTTCATTTCTGAAGTGAAACAAACTGCACAGTTCCCATTCATGAAACACACTCTGCTTTAGAGCGACAAGCACGCTCTTGCTTTCTAGAGTCTCTAATACAGTAGGAAACATGAGTGTGCTCAAAACAAAAGAACCATGTTTACTAACCATATGGACCACATCTCGTTCAAGTCTGCTTCTGAAACTGACACAAACCACAGTTACTCTAACATCCAATTCTTTTCAGTTAAGAGCGAGAAATGTGTGAGCTTTGTGAACGATGTAGCCTCCTTTGAGATGACAAGGGACTGCGTTTACCTGAATTATGTTTTGCTTGTAGGAAGACACAGAGCCTAGGATTCAACTCCATTTCTGAAGTGAAACAAACTGCACAGTTCCCATCCATGAAACACACAATGCTTTAGAGCGATAAGCACGCTCTTGCTTTCTAGAGTCTCTAATACAGCAAGAAACGTGAGTGTGCTCAGAACAAAAGAACGGTGTTTGCTATACATACGGATCATATTTCGTTCAACTCAGCTTCTGAAACTGATACAAACCACAGGTACTCTAACATGAAATGCTTTTCAGTCAATCGCGATAAACGTGTGAGCTTCGTGAACGATGCAGCTTCCTTTGAGCTGAATAGGGACTGCATATATTTGAAAAGAAGTCTTGCTTGTAGGAAGACAGAGAGTATGGGATTTAATGCCATTTCTGAAGACCAGCACTCAGCACAGTTCCCATCCATGAAACACACTCTGCCTTAGAACCAGAAGCACGCTCTTGCTTTCTAGAGTCTCTAATACAGAAGGAAACGTGACTGTGCCCAAAACAAAAGAACCGTGTTTTCTACCCATATGGACCACATCCAGTTCAACTCTGCTTCTGAAACTGATACAAACCAGAGGTCCTCTAACATGCAATGCTTTTCATGTAAGAGCGAGAAACGTGTGAGCTTCTTGAACATTGTTGCTTTGTTTGATCTGAAAAGTGACTGCATTTACCTGAAAGGAAGTCTGGCTTGTGGGAAGACACAGAGCCTGGGATTTAACTCCATTTCTGAAGGGAAACACACAGCAGAGTTCTCAACCATGAAACACACTCTGCTTTAGAGCAAGAAGCACGCTCTTGATTTCTGGAGTCTCTAATACAGAAGGAAACGTGACTGTGCCCAAAACAAAAGATCTGTGTTTCCAACCTATATGGACCACATCTAGTTCAACTCTACTTCTGAAACTGATACAAACCACAGTTGCTCTAACATCCAATGTTTTCATGTGAGAGCGAGAAACGTGTGAGCTTCTTGAACATTGTTGCTTAGTTTGATCTGAAAAGTGACTGCGTTTACCTGAAAGGAAGTCTTGCTTGTACGAAGACACAGAGCCTGGGATTTAACTCCATTTCTGAAGGGAAACACACAGCACAGTTCTCAACCATGAAACACACTCTGCTTTAGAGCAAGAAGCACGCTCTTGATTTCTAGAATCTCTAATACAGAAGGAAACGTGACTGTGCCCAAAACAGAAGAACCGTGTTTCGTACCCATATGGACCACATCTAGTTCAATTCTGCTTCTGAAACTGATACAAACCACAGGTCCTCTAACATCCAATACTTTTCAGTTACGCATGAGAAACGTTGAACTTCGTGAACAATGTTGATTCCTTTGAGCTGAAAAGGAACTGCGATTACTTGAAACGAAATGTTGCTGGTAGGAAGACACAGAGCCTGGGATTTAACTCCATTTCTGAAGGGAAACACACAGCACAGTTCTCAGCCATGAAACACACTCTGCTTTACAGCAAGAACTACACACTTGCTTTCTAGAGTCTCTAATACAGCAGGAAAATGAGTGTGCTCAGAAAAAAAGAATGGTGTTTCCTACACATACGGACCATATTTAGTTCAACTCAGCTTCTGAAACTGAAACAAATGACAGGTCCTCTAACATCCAATGCTTTTCATTCAAGCGCAATAAACGTGTGAGCTTCGTGAACCATGTAGATTCCTTTGAGCTGAATAGGGACTGCGTACATGAAAGGAAGTCTTGCTTGTAGGAAGATACAGAGTATGGGATTTAACTCCATTTCTGAAGGTCAACACTCAACACAGTTCCCATCCATCAAACACACTCTGCTTTAGAGCAAGAAGCATGCTGTTGCTTTCTAGAGTCTCTAATAGAGCAGGAAACCTGAGTGTACTCAGAACAAAAGAGCGGTGTTTCCTACACATACGGACGGTATCTAGTTCAACTCTGCTTCTGAAACTTATACAGACCACAGATTCTCTAATATCCAATGCTTTTCATGTAAGAGCGAGAAACGTGTGAGCTTCTTGAACATTGTTCCTTTGTTTGATCTGAAAAGTGACTGCATTTACCTGAAAGGAAGTCTTGCTTGTAGGAAGACAGAGAGTATGGGATTTAATGCCATTTCTGAAGACCAGCACTCAGCACAGTTCCCATCCATGAAACACACTCTGCCTTAGAACCAGAAGCACGCTCTTGCTTTCCAGAGTCTCTAATACAGAAGGAAACGTGACTGTGCCCAAAACAAAAGAACCGTGTTTTCTACCCATATGGACCACATCTAGTTCAACTCTGCTTCTGAAACTGATACAAACCAGAGGTCCTCTAACATGCAATGCTTTTCATGTAAGAGCGAGAAACGTGTGAGCTTCTTGAACATTGTTGCTTTGTTTGATCTGAAAAGTGACTGTGTTTACCTGAAAGGAAGTCTGGCTTGTGGGAAGACACAGAGCCTGGGATTTAACTCCATTTCTGAAGGGAAACACACAGCAGAGTTCTCAACCATGAAACACACTCTGCTTTAGAGCAAGAAGCACGCTCTTGATTTCTGGAGTCTCTAATACAGAAGGAAACGTGACTGTGCCCAAAACAAAAGATCTGTGTTTCCAACCTATATGGACCACATCTAGTTCAACTCTGCTTCTGAAACTGATACAAACCACAGTTGCTCTAACATCCAATGTTTTCATGTAAGAGCGAGAAACGTGTGAGCTTCTTGAACATTGTTGCTTTGTTTGACCTGAAAAGTGACTGCATTTACCTGAAAGGAAGTCTTGCTTGTAGGAAGACACAGAGCCTGGGATTTAACTCCATTTCTGAAGGGAAACACACAGCACAGTTCTCAGCCATGAAACACACTCTGCTTTACAGCAAGAAGCACGCTCTTGCTTTCTAGAGTCTCTAATACAGCAGGAAATGTGAGTGTGCTCAAAACAAAAGAACGGTGTTTCCCACCCATATGGCCCACATCTAGTTCAACTCTGCTTCTCAAACTGATAGAAACCACACGTCCTCTAACATCCAATGCTTTTCAGTAAAGTGAGAGAAACGTGTGAGCTTTTTGAACGATGTAGCCTCCTTTGAACTGAAAAGGACTGTGTTTACCTGAATTAAGTCTTGCTTGTAGGAAGACACAGAGCCTAGGATTTAACTTCATTTCTGAAGTGAAACAAACTGCACAGTTCCCATTCATGAAACACACTCTGCTTTAGAGCGACAAGCACGCTCTTGCTTTCTAGAGTCTCTAATACAGTAGGAAACATGAGTGTGCTCAAAACAAAAGAACCATGTTTACTAACCATATGGACCACATCTCGTTCAAGTCTGCTTCTGAAACTGACACAAACCACAGTTACTCTAACATCCAATGCTTTTCAGTTAAGAGCGAGAAATGTGTGAGCTTTGTGAACGATGTAGCCTCCTTTGAGATGACAAGGGACTGCGTTTACCTGAATTATGTTTTGCTTGTAGGAAGACACAGAGCCTAGGATTCAACTCCATTTCTCAAGTTAAACAAACTGCACAGTTCCCATCCATGAAACACACAATGCTTTAGAGCGATAAGCACGCTCTTGCTTTCTAGAGTCTCTAATACAGCAAGAAACGTGAGTGTGCTCAGAACAAAAGAACGGTGTTTGCTATACATACGGATCATATTTCGTTCAACTCAGCTTCTGAAACTGATACAAACCACAGGTCCTCTAACATCCAATGCTTTTCAGTCAATCGCGATAAACGTGTGAGCTTCGTGAACGATTCAGCTTCCTTTGAGCTGAATAGGGACTGCATATACTTGAAAAGAAGTCTTGCTTGTAGGAAGACAGAGAGTATGGGATTTAATGCCATTTCTGAAGACCAGCACTCAGCACAGTTCCCATCCATGAAACACACTCTGCCTTAGAACCAGAAGCACGCTCTTGCTTTCTAGAGTCTCTAATACAGAAGGAAACGTGTCTGTGCCCAAAACAAAAGAACCGTGTTTTCTACCCATATGGACCACATCTAGTTCAACTCTGCTTCTGAAACTGATACAAACCAGAGGTCCTCTAACATGCAATGCTTTTCATGTAAGAGCGAGAAACGTGTGAGCTTCTTGAACATTGTTGCTTTGTTTGATCTGAAAAGTGACTGCGTTTACCTGAAAGGAAGTCTGGCTTGTGGGAAGACACAGAGCCTGGGATTTAACTCCATTTCTGAAGGGAAACACACAGCAGAGTTCTCAATCATGAAACACACTCTGCTTTAGAGCAAGAAGCATGCTCTTGATTTCTGGAGTCTCTAATACAGAAGGAAACGTGACTGTGCCCAAAACAAAAGAACTGTGTTTCCAACCTATGGACCACATCTAGTTCAACTCTGCTTCTGAAGCTGATACAAACCACAGGTCCTCTAACATCCAATGCTTTTCATGTAAGAGCGAGAAACGTGTGAGCTTCTTGAACATTGTTGCTTTGTTTGATCTGAAAAGTGACTGTGCTTAACTGAAAGGAAGTCTTGCTTGTAGGAAGACACAAAGCCTGGGATTAAACTCCATTACTGAAGGTAAACACACAGCACAGTTCTCAACCATGAATCACACTCTGCTTTAGAGCAAGAAGCACGCTCTTGATTTCTAGAGTCTCTAATACAGAAGGAAACTTGACTGTGCCCAAAACAGAAGAACCGTGTTTTGTACGCATATGGACCACATCTAGTTCAACTCTGCTTCTGAAACTGATACAAACCACAGTTCCTCTAACATCCAATGTTTTCATGTGAGAGCGAGAAACGTGTGAGCTTCTTGAACATTGTTGCTTTGTTTGATCTGAAAAGTGACTGTGTTTACCTGAAAGGAAGTCTGGCTTGTAGGAAGACACAGAGCCTGGGATTTAACTCCATTTCTGAAGGGAAACACACAGCACAGTTCTCAACCTTGAAACACTCTGCTTTAGAGCAAAAAGCACGCTCTTGATTTCTAGAGTCTCTAATACAGAAGGAAACGTGACTGTGCCCAAAACAAAAGAACCGGGTTTCCTACCCATATGGACCACATCTCGTTCAAGTCTGCTTCTGAAACTGACACAAACCACAGGTACTCTAACATCCAATGCTTTTCAGTTAAGAGCAAGAAATGTGTGAGCTTTGTGAACGATGTAGCCTCCTTTGAGATGACAAGGGACTGCGTTTACCTGAATTATGTGTTGTTTGTAGGAAGACACAGAGCCTAGGGTTCAACTCCATTTCTGAAGTGAAACAAACTGCACAGTTCTCAACCATGAAACACACTCTGCTTTAGAGCAAGAAGCACGCTCTTGCTTTCTAGAGTCTCTAATACAGCAAGAAACGAGAGTGTGCTCAGAACAAAAGAACAGTGTTTGCAATACATACGGATCATATTTAGTTCAACTCAGCTTCTGAAACTGATACAAACCACAGGTATTCTAACATGCAATGCTTTTCAGTCAATCGCGATAAACGTGTGAGCTTCGTGAACGATGCAGCTTCCTTTAGCTGAATAGGGCCTGCATATACTTGAAAAGAAGTCTTGCTTGTAGGAAGACAGATAGTATGGGATTTAATGCCATTTCTGAAGACCAGCACTCAGCACAGTTCCCATCCATGAAACACACTCTGCTTAGAACAAGTAGAACGCTCTTGCTTTCTAGAGTCTCTAATACAGCAGGTAACATGAGTGTGCTCCAAACAAATGAACGGTGTTTCCTACATATACGTACCGTATGTAGTTCAACTATGCTTCTCAAACTGATACATACCACAGATTCTCTAACATCCAATGCTTTTCATGTAAGAGCGAGAAACGTGTGAGCTTCTTGAACATTGTTGCTTTGTTTGATCTGAAAAGTGACTGGGTTTACCTGAAAGGGGAAGTCTTGCTTGTAGGAAGACACAGAGCCTGGGATTTAACTCCATTTCTGAAGGGAAACACACAGCACAGTTCTCAGCCATGAAACACACTCTGCTTTAGAGCAAGAAGCACGCACTTGCTTTCTAGAGTCTCTAATACAGCAGGAAACGTGAGTGTGCTCAGAACAAAAGAATGGTGTTTCCTACACATACAGACCATATTTACTTCAACTCAGCTTCTGAAACTGAAACAAACGACAGGTCCGCTAACATCCAATGCTTTTCATTCAAGCGCAATAAACGTGTGAGCTTCGTGAACGATGCAGCTTCCTTTAGCTGAATAGGGCCTGCATATACTTGAAAAGAAGTCTTGCTTGTAGGAAGACAGATAGTATGGGATTTAATGCCATTTCTGAAGACCAGCACTCAGCACAGTTCCCATCCATGAAACACACTCTGCTTAGAACAAGTAGAACGCTCTTGCTTTCTAGAGTCTCTAATACAGCAGGTAACATGAGTGTGCTCCGAACAAATGAACGGTGTTTCCTACATATACGTACCGTATGTAGTTCAACTATGCTTCTCAAACTGATACATACCACAGATTCTCTAACATCCAATGCTTTTCATGTAAGAGCGAGAAACGTGTGAGCTTCTTGAACATTGTTGCTTTGTTTGATCTGAAAAGTGACTGGGTTTACCTGAAAGGGGAAGTCTTGCTTGTAGGAAGACACAGAGCCTGGGATTTAACTCCATTTCTGAAGGGAAACACACAGCACAGTTCTCAGCCATGAAACACACTCTGCTTTAGAGCAAGAAGCACGCACTTGCTTTCTAGAGTCTCTAATACAGCAGGAAACGTGAGTGTGCTCAGAACAAAAGAATGGTGTTTCCTACACATACAGACCATATTTACTTCAACTCAGCTTCTGAAACTGAAACAAACGACAGGTCCGCTAACATCCAATGCTTTTCATTCAAGCGCAATAAACGTGTGAGCTTCGTGAACCATGTAGCTTCCTTTGAGCGGAATAGGGACTGCGTATACCTGAAAGGAAGTCTTGCTTGTAGGAAGATACAGAGTATGGGATTTAGCTCCATTTCTGAAGGTCAACACTCAGCACAGTTCCCATCCATCAAACACACTCTGCTTTAGAGCAAGAAGCATGCTGTTGCTTTCTAGAGTCTCTAATAGAGCAAGAAACCTGAGTGTACTCAGAACAAAAGAGCGGTGTTTCCTACACATACGGACCGTATCTAGTTCAACTCTGCTTCTGAAACTTATACAGACCACAGATTCTCTAATATCCAATGCTTTTCATGTAAGAGCGAGAAACGTGTGAGCTTCTTGAACATTGTTGCTTTGTTTGACCTGAAAAGTGACTGCATTTACCTGAAAGGAAGTCTTGCTTGTAGGAAGACACAGAGCCTGGGATTTAACTCCATTTCTGAAGGGAAACACACAGCACAGTTCTCAGCCATGATACACACTCTGCTTTAGAGCAAGAAGCACGCTCTTGCTTTCTAGAGTCTCTAATACAGCAAGAAACGAGAGTGTGCTCAGAACAAAAGAACAGTGTTTGCAATACATACGGATCATATTTAGTTCAACTCAGCTTCTGAAACTGATACAAACCACAGGTATTCTAACATGCAATGCTTTTCAGTCAATCGCGATAAACGTGTGAGCTTCGTGAACGATGCAGCTTCCTTTGAGCTGAATAGGGCCTGCATATACTTGAAAAGAAGTCTTGCTTGTAGGAAGACAGATAGTATGGGATTTAATGCCATTTCTGAAGACCAGCACTCAGCACAGTTCCCATCCATGAAACACACTCTGCCTTAGAACAAGTAGCACGCTCTTGCTTTCTAGAGTCTCTAATACAGCAGGTAACATGAGTGTGCTCCGAACAAATGAACGGTGTTTCCTACATATACGTACCGTATGTAGTTCAACTATGCTTCTCAAACTGATACACACCACAGATTCTCTAACATCCAATGCTTTTCATGTAAGAGCGAGAAACGTGTGAGCTTCTTGAACATTGTTGCTTTGTTTGATCTGAAAAGTGACTGGGTTTACCTGAAAGGGGAAGTCTTGCTTGTAGGAAGACACAGAGCCTGGGATTTAACTCCATTTCTGAAGGGAAACACACAGCACAGTTCTCAGCCATGAAACACACTCTGCTTTAGAGCAAGAAGCACGCACTTGCTTTCTAGAGTCTCTAATACAGCAGGAAACGTGAGTGTGCTCAGAACAAAAGAATGGTGTTTCCTACACATACAGACCATATTTACTTCAACTCAGCTTCTGAAACTGAAACAAACGACAGGTCCGCTAACATCCAATGCTTTTCATTCAAGCGCAATAAACGTGTGAGCTTCGTGAACCATGTAGCTTCCTTTGAGCGGAATAGGGACTGCGTATACCTGAAAGGAAGTCTTGCTTGTAGGAAGATACAGAGTATGGGATTTAGCTCCATTTCTGAAGGTCAACACTCAGC